>CM021101.1:464805425-465417019 GCA_007115665.2 Sequoiadendron giganteum | reverse complement strand
TTTGGTGAGTCTACCCTAAGATAGAATCTACATTTAAAGGTATTGTATTTGGAAAAATCCAACAAAGATATGATCCGGAAGAAAGTTCCAAAAAGACATTCAATTATGAAGATGAGATGAGATAGATTGAAGATGAAGAAAGAGAGCTACAAGAGTTGGAAGCATTGATTATGAAAAGAGAATCTAGAGGACATGGTAAGTATAAAGGAAATTTTCCCATTAAATGTTTCTCTAGCACTAAGATAGGTCATTTTGCATCAAGGTGTCCTAAAAGAGTTTCTAAGTATAAACCTAACAAGTCTAGATTTCAAAAGAAATGTTATTATGTTGAAGAAGTTGTTACTGATGTTGAATCTAATAAATAAAATGGAAATGAAGATGGATGGGTATTCATTTCTATCAAGGAAAATGGTATGGTGTCTACTAAATCTGATAACAACCAGAATATTGAGAAAGCTCTTGCAAGAAAAATTGATGAAAAGGATGAATGGGTCATTGATAGTGGATGCTCACATCATATTAATGGTGAAAAAATAATGTTCCTAAGCTTGGAAAAGTATGACGGTGGTGTTGTAATAGTTGGAGATAACAATGCTGGTGTGATTTGTGGCAGAGGCACTATTTCTCTTGGTGGTAAATGTAATACTGATGATGTTCTTTATGTTGAAGGATTGAAGAATAACTTGTTGAGTGTTGGACAAATGGTAGACAAGGGATACAATCTTCAACTCAAAGATGGAAAGTGCGGGATATTGAGAAGTTCTGGAAATGTAATTTCTTCAGGTACAAAGACAAGAGGTAATATTTTTCACTTGAGTCCTGCTAGAGAAAGTTGCTTAATTTCTCAAGTTGATGTAAGCTAGTTATGGCATAGGAGGTAGTGTCATGTAAATTTTGATAACATTGTCAAAGTAAGCTCCACTCAAGCAGTCAAAGAACTACCTAAGTTAGTAAATCCTACTAACACTATATGCAAGGAATGTTAGATGGGAAAGCAGACAAGAATTTCTTTTAGGAGCAAACACCATCATTCAAATGGAGTATTGGAGTTGGTTCATACTGATCTATGTGGTCCATCTAGAATCATAAGTCTACAAGGAGAAAGGTACTTTATGTTGATTATTGATGATTACTATAGGATGATATGGGTTGCTTTCTTGAGAGAAAAACATGAATCTCTAGAAATTTTCAAATGTTTCAAAGCTTTGGCAGAAAATGAGATAGGTTTGAAGGTCAAATGCTTAAGATCAGATAGAGGTGGTGAATTCACTTCTCGGGAGTTCAATTTATTTTGTAAAGAGCATGGAATCAACAGACAGTTATCTGATCCTTGGACCCCTCAACATAATGGATTTGTTGAAAGGAAGAACAAAAAAATTCTAGATGTTGCTAGAACTATGATGTTGGAAGGTAATGCTCCTCATATCTATTGGAGAGAAGTTGTAAGCACTGCTGTATACACTATCAACTAGGTAAATGTTAATGGTAAATCTGAAAAGACTCCTTTTGAGCTGTGGTTTGGTTATAAGCCTACTGTTAAGTATTTCAAAATATTTGGAAGTAGATGTTATATTAAGAGAGATGAAGATATTGGAAAGTTTGATGCTAGAAGTGATGAAGGAATCTTTTTGGGTTACTCTACTAAAAGCAAGGCCTACCGGCGCTACAATAGAATATTGAAGAAAATGGTTAAAAGTGAAAATGTTAGAGTTGATGAAGACACTATTAGATCATCCAGATACTGTGGATATGATTCATATGACCAACAAGATAGTACTAAGAATGGAAAGAATGTGTAGACACAAAATCAAGTTCAAATTGTTCCGATGAATCAAGTGAATCATGAAGAAGAAACTAGTGGAAGTGCAGAAGAAAGAATAAAAGAAACCAAAAGTTAGAGACAATCCAAAAGTTCTAAGGTATGTAAATCTAAATCATTCTAAAAATTAGATTATAGGAGATAAGAAAAAAGGTGTGTAGACTAGAAGAAGAATTGTAGAAGAATATTGCTTGATTTCTAAGACTAGGCCTAATAATGTCAATGAAGCATGTAAAGATGAATATTGGATGGAAGCAATGAAGGAAGAACTAATGCAAATAGAGAATAATGATACATGGATTCTTGTTCCCAGACCTCAGGATAAAAATGTGATTGGAACCAAATGGGTCTTTCAGAATAAGCTGAATGAACAAGGTGAAGTTGTCAGAAATAAAGCAAGACTGGTATGTAGAGGATACTCACAGATGGAAGGTATTGATTTTTGAAGAAATTTTTTCCCCTATTGCCATAATTGAAGTTGTAAGGTTATTTCTCCCTTATGCTACTTTCAAGAATTACAAATTCTATCAAATGGATGTAAAGTCAACATTCCTGAATGGTGAATTATAAGAAGTTTATGTTGAGCAACTAAATGGATTTCAACTAACTGATGAAAAAGACATGGTTTTCCTATTGAAGAAAGCACAATATGTACTCAAACAAGCACCTAGAGCCTGGTATGCAAGATTGAATAAATAATTGTTGAAGCTTGGATTCAATAAACATACTGTTGACAACAATTTGTATTTTAAGATGGATCAGGATAAAGAGTTGATTATTGAAATCTTTGTTGATGACATTATTTTTGAAGGTGATGATGACTTATGCATGAAGTTTGCTCATGAAATGAAAAGTGAATTTGAGATGTCAATGATAGGAGAGATGAAATTATTTTTAGGATTACAAATAACTTAGTAGTTAGATGATGGAATTTTCATATCTCAGTCCAAATATGTAAAAGAGTTACTGAATTTTTTTGGCACGAAAGAATAAAAAATAGTTGGTACTCCCATGGTAACCAGATGCAAGTTAACAGATAATGATGATTCTTCTAAGGCTAATCAAACAGGGTACAAGTCAATAATTGGTGGATTGCTATATTTGACTCAGACCAAACTAGACATTATGAATGTTGTGTGCATGGTTGCTAGATATCAAGCTGATCCAAAGGAATCACATGTGACTACAATAAAGAGAAATTTCAAATACTTGAAAGGAAAAGTTGATTTTGGTCTTTGGTATCCTAAGGATGATGATCTTACTCTGAATGCCTTTACAGATGCAGATTGGGCAGGAGATGTAGATGACAGGAAAAGTAAAAGTGCTGGTGCATTCTTCTTAGGGAATAAATTGGTGTCTTGGCTAAGCAAAAAGCAGAATTCCATTTCCTTATCTACTGCTGAGGCAGAATATATTGCTACTGCAAACAATTTCACTCAAGAACTATGGATGAAATAGATGTTGAGAGATATCAGAATTGAGTATAATGAGCCTATTGCTATATTATGTGACAATTCAAGTGCCATAAAAGTTTCCAAGAATCCGATGTTACATTCAAAGACAAAACATATATCTATCAAGTATCACTTTCTAAGAGACAAAGTGAGTGATAAAGAAGTCAGATTGGAATATGTGCCCACTAAGGAACAAATTATAGATATATTTACTAAACTGTTGCCTATGGACACTTTTGAGTATCTCAGAGGAAATTTAAGGGTGATTTCCCCTCCTAATCTGAACTAAGATGCAAGTTTTTGCATCAATCTGTGCACTTATAGTGAGATCCTGTTTCAAATTGATGTTGTGGTGGTTGCTACTCAGGGGGAGTAATAAGATGATTTAGATGATATGTGGTTTAGAGATTATGTACCTTTTCCACTGATGTCAAAGGGGGAGAAGTGTAATGTGAAAAACCTTGTAAAATCCTAGGGAGAAAAGTGTAGAACAAAGGAAGAGAAGAGTATTGTGTGAAGAGTTAGTTGTGTTGATGGTATTTTTCAAATCATGTGTTGCCATCAATGCCAAAGGGGGAGATTGTTGGATGTTCTGGTTGTGTTTCTGATATGTGGTTGTCATTGATATCAACACTAGTAACATTGATGATTCTGAAGGTTGTATATGTTGAGGATATTGAGAAAATTAAAATAAATATGTTGCAAGTAGTCTATGAAGCTAAGAAGAACATAATGGTGGAAATTTGTGTATGTTGATATTCAGAGGCCGTGCTTTAAAGGGTTTCTTTATGATCCTATCTAGTATGTTGTCTAGAAGTTTTAGTGGTACACATCAAGACTGGAGCGAGTTATGGGTTTATGAGTTCCTACAGTTATTTTGTTACTGTAGCAGGTGTTTCTGGAAGAAGATAATGCAATTTTGGTAAATTGAGTTATTTTGTATACTACTGTGATATTCAGTGATGTTTCTAGATTGTGATCTATCATTATGGTACGTCAGTGTTGATCGGTGTGCTCATGATCGAATATTTTCCTTTGTGTGTTCGAGGTTTTCATGTTCTTAGTCAACATGATGCTGGTAGCATGTTGCGGATCCTTATGGATTAATCTTTTATTTTTTGGCATGTTTGAGGATGTTGATTTAGGTCTTCATTATGATGTGACCAACTTAGGTTGGTGCGCATTGAGATTTGTTCATGAATTGGGGCCGACAATTGTAATTTATTCTTTTATTTGTGGTCGACAGAGTTGTTGATGCAAATTCATGTAGCGGATATATAAGAGCGATTGTTTCTTAATTTTGAAGTGTATGTGAGAGTGTGTGTGTGGTGTAGGTGAAGTGTGAATGTGAAATGTGCAAATAAAGATCAGATCATTTGATTTCAGAGTAGAGTGTGAAGAAGATTGAGCGAAGTGTGAAGAAGTGTTTCAGTGCCTAACCGAAACTGTCATCAGGCTTTTGTAGAAGCTATTTTCTTAGTTCAACCTCATCAGATGGATTTAATATGATTTTTTTATGTAAGGCAGTGAGCCTTCCCTTTGAGCAGTGAGCTCTAGGTAGTGTGCTTGAATGCATGTGCATTCCTTATTCATTTTTCATTATACTTCTAAAAAGGTATAATATTGTGGACTAACATCCACCGTGTTTTTTCCCCTAATAGGGTTTCCATGAATAAGATCTTGGTATTCATGTGTTGTTGATTTATGTTTTCACTGTTAATTATCATATCTAAGATTAAAGGTTGATTAAGGTTGAATAAGCTTAAATTTTGTAACAAATGATTCACCCCCCCTCTCAGTTGTCTATCCTTGTTTTTCCAACAAGGATGAGTCCAAAAAGAAGAATTTAGACCCCCTACAATGAGCCTTTCACAAGTATATAGAGGCTCATTTCAAAGATAGGGAATACAAAGAGTCATTCCCTCCAAAACTCACATAAGGAAAATACAAAGAATGTGAAGAGTCATTTTGAAATCTTCTTGCACATTCAAATATTATAATAATATATAAAAGAGAAATATGTTGAATACTTAATTAGTTCCATTCTAAGATTGTCTTTGCTTATACAATTGAAACTTATTAATGAAACCCTTCATAAAGTTAGCATCTAGACCATCTGATTGTACTTGCTTGAATAAAATGATCTAAAACAAACTCATATGGTTTCTTATTATTTGGTGACTTTGTTTACATCATAGCATCAAATTGTGTCTTCAAAGTCTATAATATATTCAAATAGCATTGAACATTTGACATCCAATTTTATTCTAAAAATCATTTAAATCTTCTAACATATCTCAGATCACCTTGAATGATGACCAAAATATATTTTAACACCCTTTCAATATTATTCGCCTAAACTTGTAATTTCCAATCCATATCTCATGCATTAATTCATCTCTTCCATCTAAAATATTTTCATCAATCAAAATCTAATAATCTATGCGAACAAGCTCCAAAATATTGGTAACTTCATCATCAACTTCTTTTATTCTCCAATCAACACATTCTTCTAATATTATCATTCCATCTTCCCTTCTTTTGATTATTTTACATTTTTTTTACCATTCATTCAATAGTTTTGTAACCTAACATCATCATTTCATTGCTCCAAGATCTTGTAGAAGTTACAATATTTCTAACTTTAATAGTTTATGGCATCCATTTCATCATTCATGTAGTTTTATGTGAAGTTGAAGTCATGGAAAAATAATCAATTTGACTAGCCAAATTCTCAATATAATATGTCAAATAAGCTACATTTTATAGCTTCCTCCCCTCCATTTCATGTAGAATCCATTCTACTAAATACTTTACAATCTATGCTTCTTCTTCCCTTGATGGTTTTCCAAATGTGATAGTAGTAATAGTATAATGAGAAGGCTAAATTTTTGTCTCCATAAATCCTTTAATGGAGTCACTATTTATGCTTGTAAAGATCCTTATACATTTTTAGTAATAAAACATTTAACATGGGTTTTGTTTCTAGAAGAGGTGGCATCTACTATTTCTTGCACCCATGCCTCATTTTGGTTAACAAAAATGGGGATCCCACCTTTTACCTTTCTTGTCTTATTTTCCTTGTCTTCCCTCCCTTTGTTTTTCTTGTGTTTGATTCCTCATGTTTTTTTTTTGTTCGAATTTTGAGGTTTTCCTTCTAGGCATGCCATTCGTGCCAAACATGATCCTCGACCTCTTCCTTTCTCCATACTTGGGCTCATTCCTATTGAACATGGGGCTTTGTCTTTAAAACATCCCTCAAGCTATAATACTAATCCTAAAACCTTGATTCTAGATACATGATTGTCTTTTCAAACTCACTTATCACCTAGTGTCACATTTACTCCTTTGACATGCATTAACGGTAAACTTTGGTGTGTGTATCAAATGGGGTTTTTGTGGTGATTGACACATTTAAACTACCAGTTGATCATTTTATTTGGTTGATCACACACTCTTTTATGTTTTCTTCTATTATGTTTGGTTCTCTTGCTTCCAAGGTTGGTTTTTGCATCTCTTTGGTGTTTGTGTTCGTGCTTTCATGTGTAATGACCCTTGTTCCAGATTGATAGATTTTTTATTTATTTCTTATCAGATTGACAAGGGTTGTCATCCAATATTATTAAGGTAAGATGATCACATGATTCACATAATACAATGAAGCCAATAATCATTAATTATTTCTAGGAAATTTTGCATGATAGAAGCACTCCACAATGATACTAGTAACTGATTTACACTATGATTCATATATTTATAAGACAAGGTATTGTGATACCGTGTTTTTTATGTAAATTATGAATAATGGAATCTGACTTGATTATAAGCTCAATATTAGAAATATGGACAAGGAAATACAAGCACTGTCTTTGACTTATCACTTTAAATTCATGCATTTGAATGAGGAAGAGTCTTAGAACTCTATTTGATTGTTGTTCCTAGTTTGGCCTTTATACTCAAGCAATTTATCCTTGAAATTGTGTCTGAATGTTAATTTAGTTACTTATGTGCCCTTTTTCCTTGAAGTAGTTAGTTGATTATGCCACCATACTTGACTAGTTGTGACTCTTGTGAGCACTTTTGATCTTTGTTTGATAATAATATTCCAATCCTATATACCTTTTTATCCCACTTCTATCTTCTATTTATACCTTATACCTTTAATGAAGAGAGACAACACTTCATGAAGGATACATCACAATCCAAGGGAGACATTCTTTAATCACAAGCCTTTTTGTTAAAGGTAATTCCCAAGTCTCAAGTGTTTCCTTTTAACATTTTCTTTCCTTTACATTAACTATTTTTGTTTATTTTAGTCACAAGCCTCTATTTTTTATCCTTATTAACATATGTGATTGGAATAGAAGAGAGGCGAAGTATTACTAAGGTCAATCCCTTAAATAATGTACACTTGATATTAAAATGTCTTCATTAACAATACAAGACCCGTATATGTTAGATTGGATGGAGATAACAAATCAAAGAAATTAACACTAATACATAGAAACACAATAATTCTCCCAACGTGTTGTTGCACACAAACTATATTTTTATTTCTTTATCAAAACAAACTAGTTTCATTATTCTAATCGATACAAAAATGACTACAACACCATTGCTTAAAAAATACATAGAAACTGTCAACAATGACAGTGAAATGAAAGTACTATTTGTAAGTGCAAACTAAGGAGGAAACAACTAAATTAACATATCATTTCAGTTTGGCAGATTCTAATAGAAACCACAGAGACTGGAGGAGAAATTACTTTTCAACACTCCCCCTTAATTTCGACCACATGCTTTAGCATTTTCATTCTTTAAATTCTTCTTTGCAATTTTTTCACCCTATCATGATTGCACCAAAGTCTTCAATTGTTGCGATAGTCCTTCAAAGTTTGACAATCATTTCTTTTAGCATGCCAATATTTAGGATTATACATCCTTTTAAACATACTTGTAACTTTTCTCCAACTAGATCCATCAATCCATCCATAATTTATCTGCATACAATCTTTCATAGATTGTCCATTCCATTCTTTGTTCCAACATGAATTTTTTGAGTGATTCTTCAACCCACAAAATTTATAAGGATGAAGATCCAAACATTTACCTTTTCTATGTCCTTCCCTATTAATATGTGAACAATGCACATATTTCTTTTCTTGAACAAATTTGCTTGATCCTTTATAATTTACTTTACCTGTAATATATCTAGGGCCTTCATTTTCATATTGGGCTTCCTTTTAAATTTCATCTACAATCTTTTTCCTACATTCAGCTGCAATATGTCCATACTTTTGACAGTAATAACATTGAATAGATGGTTTATCACAACTCTGAAAACCTCTACCTTTTTTCTGAAATTTTTTTGTGCATCTACCGCTTGCTTGAGTGTAGCTACAATTTTATTCATCACTTCTATTGCTTCTTTGACCTCTGCCTCTTTGTTGAAAACACCCTCCTCTTCGTCTTGAATTTTTGCCTCTTCCTTTTTGTGCAGAAGATGATTTTTCTTTCAAAGATACCTTGCTCTTTAAGGCTTTCTCAAGTGGATCCTTTGTTGATTTATTTATTCTATGCTCATGTGTGTACAATGAACCTATATGCTCATCTAAAGATAAAGATGTTAGATATTTTGATTCTTCAATAGCTATAACTGCAACAAACTTCTTTAAAAAAATTCAACAAAATTTTTATCAGTCATAACCTCACCATTTGTTTTCATCTGATTAACTATCCCCATTGTAGAAGAAAAAAAATCTCCTAAACTTTCTAAATTTGACATTGTAAAATTTCAAAATCATTTCTAAACATTTGCAAATGAGTTGTTCTTACTCTTTTTGTACCTTGAAATGATTGTGCAAAAAGATCCCATGCTTCTTTGGCATTCAAATCTTTCCAACAACATAACCAATGATACTCCTATTCAATGTTGTGGCAACCTCCAGATGAGGTCTCAGTTTGCTGATGTATAATGGTCATCCTCCTCATGTATGCCAGTTAGTTGATTCACAAGTCACGACTCCTCCAGTCAGTATTGTGATTTCCTTTAGGATGCAATAAAATGATGACTATGATGAATATATCGATGTGCATCCCTTAGCCTTCTTAATGTCTTCAAATCAAATAATACTTTAGATGAAGACAACTGATGACCTCCATGTCAATAATTCCTCGACCAATAAATGGCCCAGTAATATAATATATTGAAGATGGAGACAAACTCCAAATAGGTTCTGATAATTATTTATTTGAATATACAATTCATAGATAACATGACTAGTGACTGGACATGAACTAGGAAAATATGTAAATTGTAGCTTCAATACATTTGAATCATGATCAATGTCATGAAACTTGTACCCTATGTATAAATGAAATTCCATGAAAAGTTCAATGTAAAGTATTCACATTAATATATAGTGACCAAGAATCCTCTTTCTAATAAAAAAATATAATATAATATTATATTAAACCAAAGAAGTTACCAAAAAACAGAGCACCATGTATCAGTGAGTGCTCCAAATTTGCTAGAGTATGTAGTGGTTATAGCAAAAGTTTAGTACAAATACTATTTTTTACAATCTAGTTACAACAATTTAAAAAAAGCCTAAAAATTGGTCCATGTGAAACCATTCATCATCACTGCTATTTTTACTCTTTGTTGTTGGAAGAAAGTTTCTAATTTCTCCCTCTGTTATTTCTGTAGTTTCTATAATTGCCTTTGGAATCTACCAAATCAAACTATTGTGTTAATTTAGTTTGTTTCCTCCATAGTTTTTTGTTTCATTTAGAAGTTTTTTTTATTTTTCTTTTTTGACAACTTCTTGCTTTGTTCGAACTACTACTATGTATCTATTTAAACAAGGCTGTTGTAGCAATTTTTGAATGAATCAAGTTAATGAATAAATTTTGTTTTCTACTATAGCAATATGTTTTTGTTTTATTTTGTCTTTTCTCTTTCTATCAAATTGGTATCAGAGCTAGATGATCAGGGATGAATATTTTAGAAGGTTGAAAGTTGCTAACGAAGCTAAGGAAAATGTTTGATCATTGTTGTAGCTATTGAGTGTGTTGAAGTTGTTAAGTATTGGAGTCATTTATATGTCTTTTTCGTATTTTCTTGAAACTCTTTTATGGATTTGATATAAATGAATGAATTAAAAGGTTTTTTGTTGAAAAATAAGATAAGTGCAAATCAAGAGGGAGAGATAACAACATGAAGTCTAGTAGTAATTTAACTCAGCCTTAGATTCCATTATTTACAGGTAAAAAATATGATACATGGGAAATAAAAATGAGGACATTGTTTTGTTCACAAGATTTATGGGAGTTTTTTCAAAATGGGTTTGTAGAACCTCAAGATTTGTGTACTTTGTCATAAACACAAAAAGAAGAGCTTAAGGAAAAGAAAAAGAAAAATTTGAAAGCGTTGTTTCTTATTCAACAAGCAATGGATGAAACTTTGTTTTCTAGAATTTCTACTGCGACTAGTTTTAAGCAAGGTTGGGAAATCTTAGACAATTCATACCAAGAGACAAATAAAGTAAAAGTTGCAAAATTACAAATTTTAAGAAGAAATTTTGAAAATCTTTAGATGAGTTCATCAGAATCTGTAGATCATTTTCTCAATAATGTAATGAATATTGTAAATCAAATCAATATTCATGGTGAACATATATTTGATCAAAAGGTGATAAAGGTTATTCAAAGCTTTCCTAATAAATTTCATGCAATAGTTGTTGCAATTGAAGAATCAAAAGACTTGTCTCAATTGTCAATAGATGAATTGATGGGATCCTTGCTTTCCCATGAAACCAGAATAAATAGAAATAACAATTTTTCTTTGGAGAGTGCTTTCAAAACACATGTATCATTTGGAAGAGGAAGAGGAAGAGGAAGAAGTGAAAACACAAGTTTAGATCAAGGAGAAAGAAGTAATTCATCCTATCAAAATTTCAGCAATAGAGGACATGGAAGAAATCAGTTTCAATCATCAAGGCATGATAAGTCCCATATACAGTGTCATTATTGTAAGAAATATGTCCATTTTGCAAATGAATGTAGAATAAAACAAGCTGAAGTGGATAAGCAAAAGGAAAATTACACAGATGTATCTGGTAATAATTTTGGAAGTTTACTCATAACTTGTAATGTGGCTCAAGAAAGCGCTAATGATGTATGGTTTTTAGACAGTGGTTGTAGAAACCATATGACATGAAACAAAGAATTATTTTCTAGTTTGGATGATTTTATAAAATTAGATGTAAAATTGGGAAATGATAGTAGAGTTTCTGTAACTGGGAAAGGAATAATTAATATCATGACTAAGAATGGTGAAAAGAGACATATTGATGATATTTTCTTTGTACCTAGTTTAAAACATAATTTTTTGAGTGTTGGCCAATTAATGAAAAAAGGGTACAGAGTTCATTTTAAAAATGATGAATGTATAATTCTGGATAGAAGTCCTAATGATAGATTAATTGCAAGGGTCAAAATGACACAAAATAGAATGTCCCCCCTCCAAATTAATTGTATTTACAGAAAGGAGGAAATTAATTTCAAAACAATGTACTTAGACTAGACATGGATGTTGTAATGCCTAAACACACAACCTCAAATGACAACTAACGACAATGATTTTAAGCACAATTTTTTTTTTAAGAAACCACTATGCAATAACCAACAACTAAATAATTATACAACAATATTATTAATATATAAAGATGCCTAATTAGTCCCATGGGGTTACATGGTTTCATTACTCGAAAATGATCCCAACCAAAGAACATCGCTATAAATAAATACCAAGTAATAAAATGATAGAAACATACACTACTCAAGATCACATAAGGGTAAACATATAACCATCCATAAACCATAGAGATAACAAGAGTACATACATCATTTATTACATGACAATTTATAGTTCAATATTACAATTATGGAGCATATTTCCAGAGATACAACACATCAAGGATACAATAGTACATTACATAACGCATCCCTTATATCAACGAGAAGAGTACAACAATGCAGGTATGATATAACTGCAATGAATAGAATACATAGTGAGATCCATCAGAAGGAAACATAGGCCATAACACCAAAACTGTCACCAACATTGGAAAGCTCAAGAACCACTACATCTGGTACATCTCTGCAGCATCATGATCATCGATGGGAAACCCAATAAATGAATAGCATGTTCCACCCAACCATGTGGACCCTAAGATCCACCCCTCATGCTAGGAGATGACAAGAAAGACCCACAACCAAAAACACCAATAAAAAATAAATAAGGATAACAAGAATCCATCAAAAAACACAATAAACACACACAATCAACACATAAAAGAAACACAAGGAACCTTCACTTCTAGAGACACAAGAATGACGAAGGGAAACAACAACAACCATCGTTGCTAAAGGAAGGAGTGTCATCACTGTTATCACTTAGACTTTGCACCCTGTTGAATGTGAAATTCAACAATCCAGTGTAACATGGGAAGACCTCTCAAAGTGTGGGCTTTGAAAGCAGAGGTCAACCACTGGAGAAGGCCGACTTCCTATCGGTTATCACCTAACTACTGATTCTTGAGGGGAAAAGGGATAAAGACTACTAAATACTAAAAATGAAATTCTAAAATCAAAACTACTGGGTGATACACCAAACTGTAAGGATTATGAAACTCAGACTTGCATAACACTTATTTTACAATGATAGAAAATTAATTTGCACTACCTACTACTATATGTTCTCTGCATAAATACTTCACAGAAAGGCCCTAAAGCTCAAACCTTAAGGAGGAGGGTAACCTCACAGCTAGAAATCATTTTTTCATTCTTATCGCACAATCTATAACCTGCATTAACATAACTATCCATAAAGACATCAAATAACATGAGACAAGATAAGGAGGAGATGAAAAATATATCATTGATAATCTGATCAATCATATAAGATACACAAGCATGCACTGAATAAGAAGGAATTTTTTTTTATCAAAAGCATCAAAGGCTTTCATTGTATTTCATATCCAAATACCTGAGTTACAAAAAGCATGCCAAAATTTGACAAAGGACTCCAAATATCACTAAGTCTAAATCTGCATAAAGAAGAACTAATTTCAAATGAGTTACAACAGTGAGTTGTATGCATCAACTCCAAATAGTTGCACCAAACAAGGAGCTAGAAGAATCCTTAGTTTGGATCCACCAATAAAGCCTAAAATATAGTATGCATATCCTCTCCAAAAAGGATTCAAATGGTTGAAAACGTCACCTCTGACTTAGTCCATAAGAGTGACTCAAGAAACAACCCCTAAAAATACAAAAATCCAAAATTCTCTCCAAAAAAGATGAACCACTCCCTAGATACCCTCCTAATGTTTGTAATCAACTCAACATGTGTCCTAAATGCTTATGAAAGTAGTAACATGACTCACCATCACATCTCCTAAATCAACTAATTCACTCTCCATTTGGTATTTAAAGATAAAAAAATAGTTTAAGGCTTATAATTGCACCTTAAATCGATTTGTTTTACAATCAACGTACATGTAAATAAAGAATGCTTCATTCTTCATAACTCAACCATGATGGAAAAGAAGAAAAGTAAAAGCCACATGCTGAGGTGGCATCCATGTGGCAAAAAGGTCCATGTGATAAGGCATTTTTGATGTGATGCAAAGTATTCTTATTACAAAAAAATTCTAAGGCATAGAACATGCCAAGATTAACAAACTTGCCCTTTACAAGTCATGGGCTCATAATAGTTAATATGTTATATTTCAAAATAAATAAAAAAGAAAACCCACCGTCAGTTTTATTATGGTAAAATAACCCTAAGTCGCACCTAATTGGAAAGTTATTTTCATTAATTTTACTTTATGAAGCTTCCGGATGAAGCTTGGTCGCCAACATAGATTAGGGTTTCACATAGAGTTTCATGGAGAAATTTGCAAGATACAGAGAATTTTCTTCACATATCTCATGACAGAAGACAACATTGAGCTTGGGTAAGCTTTTGTGAGAAAAATTCTGCATTTCCCTTTATTCCCTCTATGAAACAATGCTTTTTTTGAGCTCATTGTGTGTTGAAATAATGAACAAAATTTCCTTTGTTTGTATTTCATTTTTCTTAGAAATTTATGAAAACTTGAAAAACTCTTCTCCAGATATGCTAATGAAAGCTCATTATCTCCTCTTTACTTCTATTTTTTAATTGAAAAATGTGGAGATTTTTTCCCTTTATGGTCGCGGCCATTAATGCTACAGACACTGCATTTTTTTACAAAGCTCGACTCCATTTGATTTTGCATCTGGGCTTCTTTATCGACCGAGTTTCTCACTTTGTGTCTCCTTCTTAGAATATGACTACTTGTTGTCATGTCTATACTGGGCTTGAATCTCCCTCTTATTCTTGTCATGGCCTCCTGTCACTTCATAAATATTCTCAAGGGTTTCATCATGTCTAGGTTTCTGCATTACCTTTTCCTTTTATCAATATTTAGAATAGAAATGAATTACTTATGACTTCTCAAATATCATTGTATTTTAACTCTTATTGCATTATCATTGAATAAAGTACTTCATTGAAGAGACAATAAAATACTGTCATCCGGATAAGAGAGAATAGAGCTACTAGAAACAACATTTGAGTGATACTATTCCCCAGACGTTAAGAAATGACTATACTTGCTTCTAAGGTTCCTCTTCATAATCATTTATGAATTCCATCTAGACTACACCCTTATTATCTCATGAAATCTGGGGGTTTTTTAGTGCGCGTTGGTCTGTGAATATTGTCTTTGTCATTTTGATTCTTATTGTACCTAAAACAATCATAATGACTATTGTCATGCTATCTAGATGTCTATCATTCACTATTCTTCATATATGCTCTAGTGTGGTATACATGCTTATTGAGATTTGACTAATAGCATGCACTTGCAAAACTGTTACTAACACTTGGAAAATGATTGTGTCACCTTTATATTGCATGAAGACTATGGTTGTGAATGAACACCAGAGATGAGAAATACTTATTCCATAAGATCCTATAAATTTACCACAGATAGCTCGTTGCTCCTTATTTGATATTCAATATAAATGCTATTCATTTCACTAATGCCATGTTCTCTTGATAGTGATGATTGTGTTTATTGAATTTTCATGGTTATATAACAAATATCTAGCACCTCACTAGATATTAACTCTGTCATACATAAGAGTGTTTTCCCCAAGGTCATTGTGGAAACTACATATATCACTATTAGTAGCATGAAAGTGTGACTACCCATGAATGATTAGTCACTGCCTCATATGCATCTTTACACCCCCTTGATCACAAAAATGTCATATGAATCTTGTAAAGTACCATCTATGATATCATAATACTGCCACAACTTTGTTTGTGAAGGTGTTCAACAAATGTATTCTAGTATAGTTAATTGAATAGCTTCAATACTAGATCAAAATCCTCAATCAATATATTCACCACCTACTAAATACCCCTTGCCCATTGTATGTATTTGCAGACATCAATAATCTGCTCAAGATGATATACTTTCTTATGCTTAAGCTGATTTATATTCTCATCAACCCATTGTCTTATCGGTCATTGACTCAGCCTCCTATGCATGGTGGACTGTCCATGCATTTTGTCGTTGTGTTTTCACTTTATATTTTACACTTGGTTTTGCTCTGTCTCAAAGATATTTTAGAGTTGATCTTTTTATGATCACTATCTTTTCACCTATTATTATTGTAATAGCCTACATTGATATACTGTAATATTCAAAGATTTTGATACCTTTTGAATAGAAGATGTTGATGATGTTTACTTTTCTTTTATTTTCATTGCATCATCTATATCACTGCAATTTCATTGAGTAGTTATGCATTTCTTACGAAAAATACTTCATCAACTCACTGTCCTAGGTAATATATAGCTGATTGATTAGAATACCATGGTATTGATGATACACACTTACCTCCATTAAAATACAAAAGATAATAGCATGTTGGGCTCAACCCTCATGGGAGCCACATTTTACTCCACATGCTAATTTTGATAGATCAAAACAATATATAACTACAACTATTTTCTACACATGAAGCAAACAATTAGAAAAAAACATATGTATATGATTGATGCATCAGATGATCTTGTTTCTTTCTTGTTCATGTACAATATGCTTGTTTGATGCATGTGATGGATGGTTTATACACTAATGGGTGCATGTACATGTAGTTTTAGGATCCTTCATTGCTTAGAGCATTGCTCTAACATCACTGCAATTTTCTCGGATGTAGGGGTTAGAAGCAGGAGCTATAGAGGACACAAGACAACTCAAAACAGGAGACAGAGCAAGGCAACAAACAATGACTAGTCATCAGGCAATGAATGGACTCTTCCCCTATATGTGCATCCCTTTTCTTTTGTTCATCTATTAGTGTACAAATTGTCTTTCATTTTCATTGGACAAGTTAAGTCTCATGGTTTGTGTGAGACAAATATGTACTTTTGAATCAATAAAGATTTATTTCAAAAAGATTTGTGCAATTTTTTTCCATATTATATGCACTTGTATAAATGCAATAATTTGTTACTAAAACTTGTAACCTTTTTTGATTTTTTATATTTATACAACTGAATGCAATATAGGGAAGATAAATGTTAAATGCACCTTTCTTCGTTTAAAATCGACAAGCTCTACCTGATTGAGTTGTAAGTAAAATTTGGTAACATTTTTGGCGACCTCTGCAGAGTGTTTTCCTTCTAAACACTATTGATTAGTTGCCTAAACCTGTCCTTGGGCACGAAGTCACTCTGAAACTAGGCTCATGACTTAGGGAAATAAACTCATAACTTTTGTAACTCAATGACAGTATGAATGACACCTTGACACTACTGAAAAGAAAAAATAGTAGAAAGGAAACTAATTAACTATGTTGGAACAACACTTAGGGAATAAATTTGCAACTAAACTTATTTGAACCTAACCTAACCAACACAAAATCTAGTCAAACAAAACCATTCACAAGATGACTGAAATAACTACCTTTTCTAAGAAATATGCAGTGATTTGCATGCATGATGGTAGGTAAGTAAAAATAGGACATAGAGAAATATTCAACAAGATGATGCACTTCCTCAAAAAAGAGAAAAACTGGTTCACTTACCTCACTAAACTGATCATATATATAGTTGTTTAAATGAGGGTAAGTGAGTTGAACATACTCTTTTTTAGCTACAAGTACATCCTTGACGATATTTTCAGTTGTACCCTCATGTGTGAGTGCATGTTTGATTATTGATGCTTCATTGGACTCCATCTGAGCTAAGTGTTTGATTGGACAACCTCTTGAATGAATAAAACTTGGGCTTTCCTTGTTGGTTGCCTCTCCTTCTGATTTCACTTGAATATCCTGCTCCAGCTGAGTTTGAATAGGAGAAAAAACAATTTGAATGAGTTATAATAACATCACTACCTTCACTTTGCATAATTGTTTTCCATGTCAATTATTCCTCCAAGGTGAGCAGACAATCCTCCTCCACTAAGATGGCTAACAACTCATCAACACTACCAGTTCTTATAATGCTCATAGGGACAGTTGGTAAGGTCTGCATTTGTACAGGAGTATATCTAGAAATTTCAAGATTATCTTTAAGCTTTTGATCAAATTCATTAGGAGGTGGTGTATCCTCACCTTCCACATGAACCTCTATCTCTATCCTTTGAAATTCAACTTGATCATTGTTAATTATTTTTATGATTTCCTCTAGCTCCCAAAAAGGCAAGTTGGACTATCTATCCTCAACATAAGTGCACTCATCCTCAGCTAGAACCTTGGTTGCATGAACAATTAACCTTGGGTTTTTGTATTCTGAATGGTGCATCTGAAAAGTAGAATTTTTGCATTATAAGCTGTGAATATCATCTTTATCACTCAATGAAATACTTTTAAAGTCAGGATTATCCTCATCAATAAAAGAAGGAAAAACTTCAAACAATGAAGAAGCTTCAAAAAATGAACTTCCATCTGATAAATCAGGTTCAAATTCTGCTAAACAACAAAAGGGAAGCTCCTCCACTAGGATAAGACTTTTCATATCAAGTTCAAGAGAAACCTCTTGACCTAAGAGAACGAACTCCTCTCGATCAGAACCATGTTCCTGCACTTGTTTCAACACCTGTTCAAGTTTGTGAACCTGTTTTTGCAGTTCATCATGACTGTCAACTAATTTTTGGTCTGCCTCTTTGTCATCCAACCTTGAACAAAACTATTCAATTATACCTAAACACACCTCTTCGTAAATCCCAACATTACCCTCCTTATCAACAACATGTTCAAAGACATCAAAGTTCATATCTTGGAAGAATGTATCAAGCTCAGTTTCTTGCTCTTTCTCTAGGTTCAAGCCACCATTTTCTTGTTGATGATCATCAATCAACAACTCACCATACTAATTGATGTCCTCGCACTACTCAATCCTCTACTACATCAATTGATAACACCTTATAGCTAAATGTAAAATATTTACCTATTTAATTTTTTCCCAAAGGAGTATGTTGTCTAAATCATTCTCAGCAGGAAGTTTAACATGCTCAAATTTATCTTCATAAAATGGATTCACAAAGGTGGTGGGTTGTTGTTTCTCCACCTTCTGAACTCGAGTAGGCATTATCCTCATATTTTCTTCCCTTGCAGCAATATCTCTTGCAAGGTGTTCTTTATGCCATTTTTTCTGAACCTCCATCTCCTACTCTTGTATGTATGCCTGGTAGGCCAACTCCTCTTGATGCATGTCAACCTCCCGTTGTCTTTCAATCTCTAACATCTGCTTATGAAAAGCAATTATATCTTCACTACTCATGTTGCTGACATACACAGGTTGATATGCAAACTGAGTAGGGGTGGGTGGGTGGTAGGAAAATTGAGCTTGCTGGTAACCTACTAATACAAGGTTGTTCTATGTAAAACCAACAATATCCTTAGTGTGATATGGCTGATAGGAATATGTAGGCATAACACTTTCATGAAACGGTGAATGGTAAGACATATTACCATGAAACAACACCTAGATTGCTGAAACCAATTACTTTGGGTTTGGAGTCGCTAGGTATGTTTAAAACTTGCCTCCAAAGGAAGATACTACTGTTGTACACACCAAACAACAGTAGTGCATAGTACAAAGGGACTGACACTATCAGCTCTTTGTCCCACCGGGCAGGCCAAAAATTGTTATCACTTGGATTTTTCACCCTGTTGAATGTGAAATTCAACAATCCAATGTAACATGGGAAGACCTCTCAAAGTGTGGGCTTTGAAAGTAGAGGTCAACCTTTGGAGAAGGCCGACTTCCTATCGGTTATCACCTAACTACTGATTCTTGAGGGGAAAAGGGAGAAAGACAACTAAATACTAAAAATGAAAACTACTGGGTGATGCACCAAACTGTAAGGATTATGAAACTCAGACTTCCATAACACTTATTTTGCAAAGATAGAAAATTAATTTGCACTACCTACTACTATATGTTCTTTGCATAAATATTTCATAGAAAGGCCCTAAAGCTCAAACCTCAAGGAGGAGGGTAACCTCATAGCTAGAAATTATTTTTGAATTCTTATGGCACAATTTGTAACTTGCATTAACATAACTATGCATAAAGTCATCAAATAACATGAGACAAGATAAGGAGGAGATAAAAAATATCTCACTGATAATCTAATCAATCATATAAGATACACAAGCATGCACTGAATAAGAAGGTGATTTTTTTAATCAAAAGCATCAAAGGCTTTCACTGTATTTCATATCCAAATACTCGAGTTACAAAAAGCATGCCAAAATTTGACAAAGGACTCCAAATATCACTAAGTCTAAATCTGCATAAAGAAGAACTAATTTCAAATGAGTTACAAGAGTGATCTATATGCATCAACTCCAAACAACTGCACCAAACAAGGAGCTAGAAGCATCCTTAGGTCGGATCCACCAATAAATCCTAAAATATAGTATGCATATCCTCTCCAAAAAGGCTTCAAATGGTTGAAAATGTCACCTCTGACTAAGTCCATAAGAGTGACTCAAGAAACAACCCCTAAAAATACTCAATACTTGGTCAAAAAGCCAAAATTCTCTCCAACAAAGATGAACCACTCTCTAGATACCCTCCTAATGTTTGTAATCAACTCAACAAGTGTCCTAAATGCTTATGAAAGCAGTAACATGAATCGCCATCACATCTCCTAAATCAACTAAGTCACTCTCCATTTGGCATTTAAAGATAACAAAATAGTTTAAGGCTTATAATTGCACCTTAAATCCATTGTTTTTACAATCAATGTACATGTAAATAAAGAATGCTTCATTCTTCATAACTCGACCATGATGGAAAAGAAGAAAATTCAAAGCCACATGCTGAGGTGGCATCCATGTGGCAAAAGGGTCCATGTGATAAAGCATTTTTGATGTGATGCAAAGTATTCTTATTACAAAAAAAATCTAAGGCATAGAACATTCCAAGGTTAACACACTTACCCTTTACAAGCCGCGGGCTCATAATAGTTGATATGTTATATTTCAAAATAAATAAAAAAGAAAACCCATCGTCAGTTTTATTATGGTAAAATAACCCTAAGTCGCACCTTGGAAATTTATTTTCATTAATTTTACTTTATGAAGCTTCCGGATGAATCTTGGTCGCCGACACAACTTAGGGTTTCCTGTAGAGTTTCATGGAAAAATTTGTAAGATACAAAGATTTTTCTTCATAGATCTCATGACATAAGACAACACTGAGCCTAGGTAAGCTTTTGTGAGCAAAAATCTGCATTTCCGTTTATTCCCTCTATGAAACAATTCTTTTTTCGAGCTCATTGTGTGTTGAAATAATGAACAAAATTTCCTTTTTCTGTATTTCATTTTTCTTGGAAATTTATGAAGACTTGAAAAACTCTTCTCCAAATATGCTAATAAAAGCTCATTTTCTCCTCTTTACTTCTATTTTTTTTCTTGAAAAATGTGAAAATATTTTACCCTTTATGGTCATGGCCATTCAAGCTACAGATATTGGGTTTTTTACAAAGCTCGACTCCATTTGATTCTACATCTGGTCTTCTTTATCGACCAAGTTTCTCACTTTGTGTCTCCTTCTTAGAATATGACCACTTGTTGTCATGGCTATACTGGGCTCAAATCTCCCTCTTATTATTTTCATGGCCTCCTGTCACTTCATAAATATTCTCAAGGGTTTCATCATGTCTAGGGTTTTACATTACCTTTTCATTTTATCAATATTTAGAATATAAATGCATTACTTATGACTTCTAAAAAATCACTGCATTTTAACTCTTATTACGTTATCATTGAAGAGACAATAAAATACTCTCATCTAGATAAGAGAGAAAAAAGCTACTAGAAATAACATTTGAGTGATACTATTCCCCAAATGCTAAGAAATGACTATACTTAATTCTAAGGTTCCTCTTCATAATCATTTATGACTGCCATCTAGACTGCCCCCTTATTATCTCATGAAATCTAGGGTTTTTTGAGTGCACATTGGTTTGTGAATATTGTCTCTATCATTTTTATTCTTATTGTACCTAAAACAATCATAATGACTATTGTCATTCTATCTAGATGTCTATCATTCACTATTCTTCGTATATGCTCCAGTGTGGTATACATGCTTATTGAGATTTGGCTGATAGCATGCACTTGCAAAACCGTTCTTAATACTTGGAAAATGATTATGTCACCTTTATATTGCATGAAGACTATGGTTGTGAATGAACACCATAGATGAGAAATACTTATTCCATAAGCTCCTATAAATTTACCACAAATAGCTCATTGTTCCTTATTTGATATTCAATATAAATGCTATGCATTTCACTAATGCCATGTTCTCTTGGCAGTGATGATTGTGTTTATTGAATTGTCATGGTTATATAACAAAGATCTAGCACCTCACTAGATCTTAACTCTGTCATACATAAGACTGTTTTCCCCAAGTTCATAGTCGAAACTACATATATCACTATGAATGGCATGAAAGTGTGACTTCCCATGAATGATTAGTCACTGCCTCATATGCATCTTTACACTGCCTTGATCACAAAAATGTCATATGTATCTTGTAAAGTACCATCTATGATATCAAAATACTGCCAAAACTTTGTTTGTGAAGGTGTTCAACGGATGTGTTCTAGTATGGTTAATTGAATAGCTTCAATACTAGATCAAAATCCTCAATCAATATATTCACCACCTACTAAATACCCCTTGCCCATTGTATGTATTTGTAGAGATCAATAATCTACTCAATATGATATACTTTCTTATGCTTAAGTTGATTTATATTCCCATCAACCCGTTGTCTTATTAGTCATTGACTCAGCCTCCTATGCATGGTGGACTGTCCATGCACTTTTTCCATGCATTTTTTCATTGTGGTTTCACTTTATCTTTTACACTTGGTGTTGCTCTATCTCAAAGATATTTTAGATTTGATCTTTTTATGATCACTATCTTTTTACCTATTCTTACTGTAATAACCTACTGTTGATGGTTAAAATGACACAAACAACATTAAAATAGAAAATTTCTACTCTATTTCTCCTGAAAGAGAAAGACAACATGTAGTGGCCTAACTCCCAAGGTCCTGGTAGTTGGTTCTCAACTGTCTAATGTCATTCAATTGGTTCATGCAACTGTAATATTCAAGGGGCCTGTGCTGGTAACAAAGGATTCAAGCTATGACTCTCTTTATCAAAATAGTTCCTGTAAATCAATGGGTTTTAAATAAAAGAAAAAGATAGATCAAAGGGGTAAATCAACAAGTATGAATTAAATTTATCTAATATCCAGACTTATACTTCTAACAATGAATGTTTTCTCAACCGATCACAAAAACCATAGCATGACACAACCCACTGTATAACTGTACCATCGTATACATCTTAGGTGCTTAATTATATTCCACTATTCACATATCACAAGTATTTCCAAGATTTCAAAACAACACACATTCATTCATCATCAAAACTATAGATCAACAGACTTTAATAACTTTAATTCAATGACAATTTAACAAGATAATCTTTAAACCTAGTTTCTTCTAATGACTTTCATCACATAAGAAACTATCATGCTTCATCACAATCACTGGCATTCAGGTGGATTATAACTCATTAACCTTATCAAACAACACAATTCAATGTAAACTCCATATTTCGTAAACCTGCAATTCTATTAACTGTCAAAAGATCTAGTAAAATGTATCTCTGCAAAACTCTCTAAAATTCTATTTCCTAGCACTAGGTAAGCCAATCCAATTCTCAATTAACCGACCCTTACAATGTGATACCCATCTGGTATTTATAGAATACAAAAATAAGTTCGAACTTCACTTCTATCTTAGGCTTTCCACCTTTTTAGGAACAATCAACTTTCTTGGAAACTCAGATCAACTTTGATCTTGAGTTCTTATATTATACATTCAGTTTGATCTAACAATAGAAGATAGAAATAGAAGAAAAGAAGTCATGCACCCTTAAGACTGTCAGTGTTGCATGCATGCAACATGCAAGGAAGAAGATCATCCTACGACATGCAAGGAAGAAGAACATCATGCATGCAAGATTTTATGCATGTGAAGCTGGATCCGCTATGAACTCATCATAACTGGTGAAGACTTGTTGTAGCATATCCATATCTGGCCCATAAATCCTATCATCTTCAAATTTGATGCGATCCAACTCAATTGCAGCAAACTCTTTCATACTTTTTACTTTGATCAACTCTCTCCCTGCAACTTTTATTTCTTCTTTGACTTCTACAAGCCGATCTATCACTAAGTCTCCTCCATCATCTTTCTCCTGCATGAGTCCTTGGAATCTTTCATTCCATTTCCCTCTAACCTGACTCAACGGCATGCCATCTTTAGTCATTACATTCACATCTACAATCATGGCCATAACCGCTTCCAACTCTTCCAACTGCTCAGTTAAATTATTAACTGCTTCCTGAATCTCATCCTTATGCTTGCTCAAAAAGCCAGTCCTAAACTTAAGTATGCGAGAAGTCTTTTCTACAAAATCTTTGTTATCATCTTCGAGTATAGATTCTTCTAGCAGAGTAGTTAGAGGCAATGTATTTATCTTCTCTAACTTTCCAATATACTCCTTATACTCTTCTTCTAGTTTTTCAGATGCCTCAATGTATTGATGCATCTCTTTTATTACTCCTTCTGCTTCTTTGTAAGTTTCAAACCCTTTTTCCAAAACCTCACCTACCTCCCGGTTCACTTTGTCTATCCATTTGTCAACCATCTCCGCCTTACCTCTAACCTGCACCAAATCATCAACCTCCTTTTTGCTTAGCAAAACAGGAGTCTCAATTGCTGCAACCTGTTGTGACCTTGGAGAAGAGACACTCTTCAAGAATGAATGTAACTGATCCAATTGAGCCTTAAGCTCATGTTTCTTTTGTTTGTCCTTGATCATTCTTGATATAGTCGTTGAAGCCACCACATCAATCAGATTCATTTGTTGATTTCTATTGGGTCTTCCCAAATTAACCGTACTCAATTGATAGTTTGTGAGCTGCATATCCCCTACCTCCTTTTCAGTCATAGGCATGGCACATTCAGCAACTATTTCCCCTTTATCTATGAGTCTAGTAGAATGCAAAACTTTAGCCCTCTTCTTAGGGCTTTCCTGTTCAATCTCCTTCATCATGTCCTCCCAATTAAGAGGTTGAGGAGGTGTTCTAACTCTCTTCTGTAAATATAATTTCAACCATGTAGGAGCACTAGGAGGAGTTATCATCATGGAAGAAGAAGCAACAACTGTAGAGGATGGCTGAACATTTACCTCAGGTTGAGAATCAACCTTTGCTTTCTCTTGTTGTTCCTGCAGCACATGCATCTGCACCAACTTCTCAGCCTCTTCTCTGTCTCTTTGTTCCTGCACTTTCTTGTCTTCTTCTTCTTTTCTCAATCTCTCCTCTTCCATCTGATCCTTCTCTAACTTCTCTTTCTCTAAGGCCTCCTTTTCCAACCGTTCTGCCTCCAAAGCTTTAAGTTTTGCAGGTTCGGCCTCTTCTTCCTTTTGCTTCCCGATTAGCTCTTCGGCCTCTTTTTCTTTTCTTATCCTTTCTGATTCTTCCTTTTCTATTCTTCCCATTTCTAAGGCTATGAGTTTCTCTACCTTTTCCCTTTCTTCTTCAGCTTGTTGTTTCTTTATTAACTCTTCAACATCTCTCTCCTTTCTTAGAGCTTCAACTTCTTGTTCTTTCTGTCGAGCTTCCTCTGTAAGCTTCAAACTAGCAACCAAGGCTTCCTTTTCCCTTCAGTTTCTTGCTTTCTCCTCCTCGAGATCATGGATCTTCTGTATCAGTTCCAGCTTGTCATTTTGTGCCTTGACCTTGATCTCATGCTCTCGTAGCCTCATTTTCTCCTCCATTTCATCAGTTGTTGTCCTTGTTTCAACTTCTTTTACCTTTGATTGCTACTGCTGAAGTAAAGCATCAGCTTGTAACTTTTCCTCCATTTCCTTTTGTTTCTCCGCAGCAGCCCTTGCATCAAATTCTCTGGTAGCATCTTCAAATTGTTTCCATTGCTCTTCTTGTGTAAGAATCTGCTCAATAGTATGATCTAGAGGCACGTTTTCTTGCAAGTCTTTCTCTGAAAGAGTTTCATCCGAGTCTGTCTCAATTTCTACCAATTCTTCCTCCACTTCTTTTCCTTTAGCAGCTTCAGCCATGGCATAAAGTATGCCTTGAACTTCTTTACTTTTCTTTCTTGTGAGTGGGGCTTGTGCAGATGACTCACCCAATGCGGGCGTAGGAACAACAGATTCAATTGGAACATCTCCCTCTGGTGTCTCTTCTTCTTCATCAACTACCTCCAACTCTATTTCTTCAACATCAGGAGGAAAGAATTCCAATGGCTCTTTGGGAGGTGTCTTCCTTTTAATCCTCTTGTACCCTTTACCTTTCTTGAGGATTGGTCCTTGAGAAGCTTGAGTTCTCATCATCAACCATTGCACACTTCTATCCAAGACTGTTCTTCCAATTTTCTTAATATCAATTGTTTCTTCCTCATTCCAGTCTACTGGATCTAAGCTTTTAGTGCCAATATTCAAAGCTTCATATGAGGGATCTAATACAATTCCATCATCCACCAAAGTGTCAGGAATATTTTCTTTAATACCAAGTTCTGACATGAGTGAGACTAATAATCTCTCATAATTCTTCTTCCTCAAGTCATACTCATCCTGCCAATCACACCAAAAATCCTCTAACAAATTAAAATGTCTAGTAAACACCGAAGGTAATAAAGCATACATCTTCTTCTTTGGATCAAAATACTTACGAGTTGTATACAATCCCAATTTCAATTGTATCAACTCATTACAAACCACCTTTGCTCCCTTCAAATGTTGACAATTGTATTCACCCAATGTCATAGGAAACTTATGGCATCATGTCTTGTGCTTCATCCCAAATCTAGCATTAACTCCAATGGCTTGATACACAAACTCCATAAGCACTATTCTATTGCTGTAGCATCTTGGAAGTAAATGGGGATGACCCTCAAAACCAAACAATCTGAAGTATGTAAATTTGGGGTATTGGATGTACCAACTTCCCCATTCAGAAATGAATGCCATAGCTTCTTGACTTAACCTGTATCTTGCATCTCCACTCAACTGGTTGATAACCACATATAAAAAGGCATCATTGACTCTCCTGAAGTGAGTCTCAGCAACCTGAAGAGATAATTGATCGTAATGTTCCCATACCTTCCTTTGTCCATCCAAGACTCCCATTATACCTACTCTGTTTAATCCTGGGAAAATCCCCAATCTTGCTGTAGCATAGACCACATATGAAGTCATGAAGAAAGATTTGGTCTGTGTGACCCTTGTGAGCTGATCATGTATGGCATCAGAAACAATCATTGACCAATCAAACTAGTAATCACCCTGAAAGATTACTTGAATAAAATGAAAAATCCATTCCTTGAAGTGGAAGGCATCCCTCTTTCCAAACACTCTGGACAGCATTAATATCAAATCAGATATCTCCTTCTTAAAATCTGCCCTCTTTGGCTAGTCTGCAAGCTTGCTTAAAGACTTCTTCTCGGTGCTTAACCATCTTTTGTTTAAATGAGACTTATTGGAGTCTTTATGCTTACTGTATTTCTCCAATTCCTCTACCTCAGTTAGCTGCACCAAATTCTTGGGATCAGGAACATTAAATATGCTTTGGAACATCTGCGAAGTAAGATCTATAATCACATTATTTTGTGAATCCATGCATAATCTTGTAGTTGGATTATAAGTACTGGCCACTGTCAATATCAACTCCGAACACTGAACTGATAAAGGAAACACAGTGATATGTGCAAGACCGGAGTCAACAATCCTTTGAGTTCTCCTTGTTAAGTTTGCTCTTTCTGCAAAGGTCTCTTCATGTAATTCTTCAAAACTATATTGGCCCAGATTAGTATCTGTGATATCTGACCAGTCTGATTCCACCTTGCTCACCTTCACCACCGGATTCCTATGATCATACCTCAATGTATAAGGTAACTGTTTTGGTTTCACCTTCTTGATTTTCGGTGCTGTCTTTGATGTTCCAGCCGGTTGATTCCTTCGAGCAGCCTCTCCTGACATTCCTAACATCTCTCAAATCTCCTGCAAGCAAACCTCTAATTAGACCTTTAGATAAATCATCATAAAACGTGCTTTTAAAACATACCTGTTACACATACATCGGACTCGAAACCAGATAGAAGCACAAAAGAATCTCTCTTTCACAAAATTGGCGAATTCAGAGCAAAAACCGATATAGGAACTTCACCTAATAACAAACGGGCTTGGGATCGGAACAAAAATCGGATTTGGTTTTCTTTGAATTTTACTTTTCATATTCTATTTCCATTCCGACTCCGCCTCTGATTTGGTCATCGTTACTTTGAAGAAAAGACTTCCGACTATATGCGGAGCCGGACATGGGATTAAAACGGAATTGATAACCTTCACAAATAAAATTCTTAAGTTCAAGATCAGTTTGGATCCCGCCTCCACCAATTATCACATACTCCAATAAAAACCCTTTAGAACTCAGAATCAGAAACGAGATAGAAATGGAATTGATAACTTTTGTAAAACAACACTCTTATGTCCATAATCCATCTGAATCCCGCCTCCGCCTATGCTAATCATGACATCATCACATTCATTCATTTTCAACATAACTTCATGATTAAAACCTAGGTTGCTATAAAATGGCAAAGGAGCTTAAAAACTCCACCCTCATATGACCGTGGGGAACAATTGTATTTTAGAACCATTTATTTAAATCTTATTTAAAGTAATTGCAGAGACCAACGAAACCCTAATCTAACAAACCTAATAAAACTAGGGCACGGGTTTAAAACCTTGCCATTCTACCGGATGACAAAACCCTAATTTAAACAATAAAATCTACCCTAACTCACTATAAAATCTCTAATCTACCTCACTGTAAATTCTTAATCTAACTCACGCCATTAAAAACATTTAATCTAATCTAATCTACTGCAAATCGAAAATGACACGACGCAATCACGATTAAGACATGAAAGCGACAATGCCCTAAAATAGAAAGAAACGACACGATAAAACAAGACAACAAAGATTAAAGCAAAACAAACAAGCCAAAACAAGAACCTACTCATTCAATCACAACGATGATCATAAAATTGCTTTAAAACACAATGATTGAACACGCAAGCAGATATAAAGCAAAACACAACGAAAACAACTCCAAATAAACAACAAACAACAAAGATAAAAGACCTACCTCAAACGCAAACAAATCCAAGCCAACTTTCTGAATCAATTCGCACACAATATCCCTTCTCTATCTCGATCAATTTGCTCAAACGAACTCTGCTATTGCTCTTCGCGCTCTCAGACTTGTGATAATAACAATAATGATCAGCTTTAACCATTAATAAAGAAAAATATGTGAATTTCTACCTACATTGGCAACCACCATTAATGCATTAAAACACAGTAAAGGCGAAGTCGAAACTGTAAGAGAATGAACATTGGTCTACAGTGCAACCTCAGTCCAAAAAGTCAACGACAAAAATTGGTGGGGGCGGAACTAAAATGGAAACATGATCTTAAACTCATAAAATTTCCAAACCTTAATCCCATTCCGACTCCGCGTCCGACAACTAAAAACAAAACAAAATCAAAAACAAAAAAGTTAAGTAAAAGACCAACCTAATAAAACAAAACACAAAAACCAAGACAAAACAAACATTAAAAAGTAGCGGAGGCGGGATCGGAATTGAATTTGATTTTGCAAATTTTGATAACAACCATCCCAATTCCCACTCCGGCTCCGCTTCCGCTAAAGACCAAAAAACAAAGGCAAAAAAAAGACCGTCAGGATAGAACCAAAAACAAGCCTCAAAAGAACTTTCAGAACCCGATTCAGTTCCGGTTCCGATTCCAACAGAGAAACCAAAGAAAAACAAAGTATTGGCAAAAGTAGACTCCAAACTTTGTTTCAAAAACAACTAAGTACAAAAAACACAAAAGGGGACCCATTTTGACCAAGGCAAAAGATGGGGTGGTTATGCAAGGCATAACACCTACATTGATATACTGTAATCTTCAAATATTTTGATACCTTGTGAATAGAAGATGTTGGTGATGTTTACTTTTCTTTTCTTTTCACTGCATCATCTATATCACTATAATCTCATTGAGTAGTTATGCATTGCTTACAAAAAATATTTCATAAACTCATTGTCCTAGGTAATATATAGCTAATTGATTGGACTACAATGGTATGGATGATACAAACTTACCTCCATTAAAACACAAAAGATAATAGCATGTTGGACTCAGCCCTCGTGGGAGCCACATTTTACTCCACATGCTAATTTTGATAGATCAAAACAATATATAATTACACCTATTTTCTACACATGAAGCAAACAATTAGAAAAAAAATATGCATATGATTGATGCATCAGATGATTTTGTTTCTTTCTTGGACATGTACAATCTTCTTGTTTTATGCATGTGAAGGATGGTTTATACACTAATGGGTGCATGCACATGTAGTGTTAGGAGGCTTCATTGCTCTAACATCATTGCAATTTTCTCAGATGTAGGGGCTAGAAGCAGGAGCTATGGAGGACGCAAGACAACTCAAAACATGAGACAGAGAAAGGCAACAAACACTGACTAGTCATTGGGAAATGACTAGCCTCTTCCCCTATATGTGCATCCATTTTCTTTTGTTCATCTATCAGAGTACAAATTGTCTTTCATTTTCATTGGACAAGTTAAGTCTTACGGCTTGTGTGAGACAAATATGTACTTTTGAATCAATAAAGATTTCTTTTGAAAAGATTTGTGCAAATTTTTTCCATATTGTATGCACTTGTATAAATGAAATAATTTGTTTCTAAAACTTGTAACCTTTTTTGATTTTTTATATTTATACAACTGAATGCAATATAGGGAAGATAAATGTGAAATGTACCTTTCTTCGTTTAAAATCAACAAGCTCTATCTGATTGAGCTATAAGTAAAATTTGGTAACAATCACATAAGCTCAACATGGGTTACCCAATGTGGATCTTCCTAGGTTACCGGCCCCCTACCTGGTTAAACCTTGGCAACCTCAACTGATCCCCATCCCCCATTCTCACTCATGCAGGATCAACATACCTTTCAAAGGGACAAGGCAGTTGATCTTTGCCATTCTAGGCCTTCCCACTCATCCCAAGCCCAAACGAGCTCTTGAGCCATGAGTGAGGCTAACTTATCTGAATTAATATAAGATGCTATCCAAAACCCCTAATTACTTGTTAGGTTATCACTAATTATGGAAACTCTCAATGTGTTACACGTACGCCACTTTGTGCACCAACCCCCACTAAGAGCCACTCCCCCCTACTAACAACAACAAAATACAAGGAACATGGTGTACCTTAATGCTCATAATTCCAAGACATGAAAATTACAACCACATGCGAGGCATGAACCCTCTCACACATATTCCACAACACAACATTGCAAAAGAACAAGGTAACACCCGCATAATATCAACCAAGCAAGAATAACTGTGGCATCAATCCAAAATAGAAATCACCAAGTAACAAAAACTCCCCTTGCTTCTAGAAGACAAATAAAACAATCCACTTCTGAAATCGAAGCATAAATCTAGGGAAAACAAACAACCACCAATGGATTCCCGTGACTCAAAACTAGTCAAGAAGAAGAATAATTCATCAATTTAACAAACATTAACAACTCATTTCTTTTTAAAAACAAAACAATCGTCAAAGATAAACATATTCACCAATCAAGTCCACCATAATCAATATAACACATTATTGTAAAAACCAACCTTTCAATATCTTGTCTTGACTTCAAATGTGATAGGCCAATTTTTAAACCATCAAAGAATTAAACTCAATTTGATTATCAAGATGGAAGAAAAAAGTCCTCCAACGTTTGTCGACACTAAGTTTTTTTTACCATCTTTGATAACAACTATTTTAAAGACAGTCAAATGGCCTAATACTTTGTGATTATCTAATAAAACTGAAGAGTAAGTCAAATGACTCAATACCATGGGATTAACTACCACAAAAGGGTAAATCATTTATACTTAACATAATATGGTCATTTGTGCCATGAAATGAAGGTAAACACGTTCAAGCAGAGCAATTAAATAAAAACAAAGATTTGCTTAAAATATCGATGCACAAAAATGCATACATGAGAGCGATATAGTGGAAACAAGAGCAGTAGATGGAAAAGTAAGGCATTTCAGTAAAACGTTTCAAGAATAGTCAAGGCTCGCGAACTATTACATAGAATGTCTTGAGGGAATGCAAAAAATAAGGAAGCAAAGGTAAATCAAAATGAGTAGGTTGAACCTTAGTACTCAATGAACATGCATTCGATCAGCGGGGATATACTACAACCTTGAACCTTAACATTTAGAGTCGTCGTTTCTAACTTGTCAAGAAAGTGCATGCATAAAGTAGAGATTTAGACAAGATATGCAATCCAAGATTTTGAGGCATCATTATTACTGAAATCTGTATTGAAATCAGCTATTGTTTAGAATTTTTTTTCAAAGAACTCACACATGTAGGAGGTTTTGATTAGTGTACTATACATTCTTTTTCTTAGAAGATGCAATCCCTGATTTTCACATTTTGTATTTCTATTTTCTGCTCTAAATTTTGTTGTAAATTTTATTGGTATTTAAGTGTGAATAAATGCAACCCATACCTAATTTTGAATACCCCATAATTTTTTAATAAATTATCAAATTTAGAAATGGCAAAAGGATGGTATCGATATGGTGGATAAAGGAGTGGCCATGAAGGAAGCAATAAATTTTTATGCATGTCTATTGGATGTTGTGGTTGTATTGCTGATATGTGGTTGTCATTGATGTCAACACTATTAGCATTGGTGATGCTTAAGGTTGTATATTTTGAGGAGATTGAAAAAATTGTAATAAATATATTGCAGGCAGTTTGTGATGTTGTGAAGATACAAGTGGTGAAAAGTTATATACGTTGAGTTTCAGGTGTCATGCATTAAAGGGTTTGTTGTTGAGCCTATCTAGTATGTTTTTGAAAGTTTCAGTGGTATGCATCAAGAATTGAGAAATTTATGAAGATCTGTGTTCCTACAATTATTCAGTTACTGTAGCAAGTGTTTCTCGGAGATGAGATTGCAATTCTGGTAAATTTGGTTGTTGTGTATGTTTCTGAGATGACCAGTAATGCTTCTAGATCATGCTCTATCAGTTCAGTATGTCCACATTGATCGGAGTGTTTGTGATTGAAGATTTTTCCTTGTGTGTTCAAGGTTTTAATATTCTTGGCCAACATGATGGTGATAGCTAGTTGCGGATCTCTATGGATTAATACTTTATTGTTTGGCATTCTCGAAGGTGTTTATTTGGGCCCACACTATGTTGTGACTAACTTGTGTTGGTGTGCATTAATATTTATTTATGTGTTGAGGCTGACGGTTGTAATTTATTCTTTTTTTGTGGCTGACAGAATAGTTGATGTAAATCCGTGTAGCAGATATATAACAACGTTTGTTTTCCTCATTTTGATGTATGCTCGGTGTGTTTGTGAATTACATGTGCGAATAAAGACCAAATAATTCAAGAGCAGAGTAGAGTGTGAAAGAGATTGAGCAGAGTGTGGAAGATTTTGACTAGAGTGTGTAGAATTGTTTTTGTGCCTAATTGGAACTATCATCAGGCTTTTGTAGAAGCTAATTTCTCAGTTTAGCCTCATCAAGTGGATTTAATCTGATTATTGTATGTAAGGCAGTGAGCCTTCCTCTGAGCAGTGAGCTCTAGGCAGTGTGCCTGAATGCATGTGCATTCCCTATTTACTATTCATTATACTTTTAACAGGGTATAATCTTGTGGACTAACATCCACCGTGGTTTTTCCCCTAATAGGGTTTCCATGTATAAAATATTGGTGTTCATGTGTCTCTGATGTGTTATTGATTTATGCTTGCACTATTAATTATCAAATCTGAGATTAAAGGTTGATTAGTGTTGAATAAGTTTGATTTTGGTAACAACTAATTCACCCCCCCCCCCCTCTCAGTTGTCTATTCTTGTTTTTCCAACAATGTCTACACTTTTTTTTTAGAATTATATAGCAATGTCGATGTATATATTCATTGCAACCAATACCAAATATCAAAATTTGCGAGCTAACAAAAAGAGGTACAAAATGGTATCTGAATAGTCAAGTGAATTATCAAATAGATTTAGAAACCATTATAAAATTGGCTATAATCTCAGAAGGATGATAATATATTATGCAAGGCACTCTACTCAGTAATTTAAAATTTGGAATAAGAAATATTGTTTCCATTTCCAATAAAAAACCAGAGGTAAAAATTTCTATGTCTATGCATGTTAAAGATTTAATGCACACATATGTGGAACACATAAGGATAATTTATAAAAACACCTTATAGTCTGTTTACGATTAAAGCATGTTATTAATCTTATATGAATATTTCTATGGAATACCAATAGGGAAGCATTGAAACTTAACCAAGGGTTACCTAGAATTCTTAACGCAATTGGAAATCTGATTCTCCCCTACTCCCTCCTTTCAACCTTCTTCTGATCATCTCTTCTACATAGTTCTCATTTCCCCAAACCTTTGTAGATCTCCTCCAAATGAAAAGGAACCTTTGGGAAACCTCTGGAGCATACATTATGTCAAGAATGGTTGCCAAACTTGATTTCACCATGCATAATCATAGATTTATGGCATTGTAATTCAATATTAAAAGACATATTTGAATAATATTTCATCAAGATGTTTTAACTCAGAAGGCCCCCGATCGGTTATAATTCAAAGGTTGTATATCTAGATAGAAATTGAGGATGTGACGACAAGGCCAATAAAATTCCCCACCAAATCCCCATATGGAATTTTTGCCGACCCTCCAAAAAATAATTCTTCCCTTTTCCGACCATTAGTTCAAAACTCTGCATACACATGCATGCAAAACCATCCATTTTTTTAATTGATTTTTCTTTCTTATCATTTATCTTGATTCAAAATTAATACTAGTTTTAATATTTTCTTTTCTTTTAATATTTCCTTGCAAAAATTAAATCTATTAATTAACACTTTGATATTAAACAATAATATTTTTGTTATATTTAATTGCAAAAGCACTTATAATTTAATCATTTAATTTAGTGATTCAAATGCAACACATACACCCACTTAACGACCTAGTTTATTTAATTACATGTTTACTTCTACATCAAACAACTCAGTAAACAATTAATTTGAACACCACGTATCAGAAAACTCACCTAAACAACTTAATCAACATCAAGAGAGAGCCAAACACGGAGGGGCACTACAACTTTGGCATTTAAGGTATGGTCACCTTCATTTTGGAGGTATGAGTTTATTGCAAAAGAAAAATATGGTGATAGGTTTACCAGTAATAGATCATCCAGCTAGTACATGTGAAAGTTTTATCTTAGCAAAACAACATAGAGAGAGTTTTCCAATAAAAAGTTCATACAGAGAAAAGACACCATTAGAATTAGTTCACATTGATATATGTGGGCCAATACAGACTCCATTTTTAGGAGGCAATTTATATTTCCTAACATTTATTGATGATTTTAGTAGGAAGACATGGATATCCTTTCTCAAGCAAAAGTCCGAAGCATTTGATAAATTCAAGGAGTCTAAAGCTTTGACAGAAAAACAAAGTGGATTCTACATTAAGGTACTCAGATCTGATAAGGGTGGTGAGTTCAGTTCTAATGCATTTTTGGATTTTTGCATATATCATGGAATTAAGAAATAGTTTACAACAAGGTATACACCACAACATGATGGAGTAGTAGAAATGAAGAATATAACTATAATGGATATGGTCGGGAGCATGATGAAGGCCAAAAAATTATCCAATGATTTTTGGGCAGTAGTAGTGTCATGTGCAGTGTACATTCTGAATAGGAGTCCTAAAAAGAGTTGAGGGAAAAATTCCCCCAAGAATCATGGAATGGTAAGAAGCATACTTTCTCTCATTTTATAATTTTTGGATGTGTTGCTTATTCTCGAGTTCCATCTAAATTGAGAAGGAAATTAGGTGATAAAAGTGAAAAATGTATTTTTATTGGTTATGATGAGCAATCAAAAGCTTACCAGTTATATAATCCAATTACAAATAAATTGATTATTAGTAGAGATGTTTAATTTAAGGAAGGAGAATCATGGGATTTAACTGTTGATAAAATAGTCACAGGTGGAGCACCTATACATGATAGTGAGGAGGAACCAAAATAAAAAGGTGGTCAAACACCACCAAGTACTCCACCAAGAAATATTGTGCAAGGTATATCATCATCCCATCCAAATATCTCTAATCTAAATTCCAATTTAAGTGATGAATCAAATCCAACACTTGCTTCATTAACAAAAATGTATAAAGGAAAGAAAACAAAAAGCTTAACAAAAATATATGATCAAGGAGAAGAAAATATGAATTCAAATTTTTCTCTATTTGCTTGTGATCTTGTATAATTTGAAGAAGCAGTAAAAGATGATAATTGGATTAAGGCAATGGATGAAGAAATAGACTCTATTGAAAGAAATAAAACATGGGAGTTAGTTGATTTAACTGAAGGTAAAGATTGCATAGGAGTTAAATGGGTTTATAAAACTAAATTTAATGTTGAAGGCCAAATTGTAAAACATAAAGCAAGATTAGTTGCAAAAGGGTAATCACAATAGTATGGGATTTACTATAATGAAAATTTTGCTCTAGTTTCAAGAATGGACACAATTAAAATTGTTTTAGCAGTAGTTACACATAATAATTGGAATATTTTTCAAATGGATGTGAAATCAACTTTCTTAAATGATTTTCTTGATGAAGAGGTTTGTGTTTTACAACCCCTTGGTTATGAAGTTCATGGTCATGAAAATAAATTTTATAAATTAAAAAAGGCACTTTATGGATTGAAACAGGCACCTAGGGCTTGGTATAGTAGAATTGATTCATATTTGATAAGTAATGGATTTAGAAGAAGCAATAGTGAACCTACATTGAATATAAAGACTAATGATGAAGGTCAAATTTTGATTGTATGTCTGTATGTTAATGATTTGATTTTCAGTGGAAATTTGTTTTTGGACATGTTTAAGACAGATATGATGAAAGAGTTTGAAATGACAGATTTGGGCTTGATGAAATATTTTTTGAGTATTGAAGTTGTTCAAACAGATAAAGGAATTTTTATTTGTAAATCCAAATATTCCAAGGATGTATTAAGAATATTTAAAATGTTGAATTATAATCCTGCATCAACTCCAGTTGTTACAGGAACACAATTGAGCAAAGAGGATAAGGGGTCAAATGTTGATCCAACCAAATTTAAAAAACTTGTTGGTAGTTTAATGTATCTTATAGCTAAAAGGAATGACATCATTTATGGTGTAAATTTTATTTCAAGTTTCATGGATTCACCTCGAAATTATCACTGGCAAGTTGGGAAGATAATACTCAGATATGTTGCAGGAACAACGGGATATGGAATTCTATATTCCAAAACTAACAATTTTGATTTGGTTGGTTATACTGATAGTGATTTTGCAGGTAGCATAGATGATAGGAAAAGTACATCGGGACATGTATTTCATATTGGATCTGGAGCTATCTCATGGGCATCAAAGAAGCAACCAATAGTGACAATTTCTTCAATCGAAGCAGAATATGTAGCCGCAACTGCTGCAACATGTCAAGCAATTTGGATACATCAAATTTTGTCAGATTTGTTGCATAATCAAGATGAACCAACACCAATCCTTTGTGATAAAAATTCAGCCATTGCATTGTCCAAGAATCATGGTTTTCACAAAAGGATCAAGCATATTGATACACGATATCACTTCATCAAAGAATTGGTCAACAATGGAGAAATTTGTCTTAAATTTTACAGATTTGAAGATCAACTAGCAAACATTTTTACCAAGGCATTACCAAAGGATAGATTTGAATATCTAGACACAATTTGGGAGTTGTTGATGGTCAAAATTTAGGGGGAGTGTTGGAAGAAAGTTTCTAATTTCTCCCTCTGTTGTTTCTGCAGTTTCTATAATTGCCTTTGGAATTTTCCAAATCAAACTATTGTGTTAATTTAGTTTGTTTCCTCCGTAGTTGGTTGTTCCATTTAGAAGTTTCTTTTATCTATCTTTGTTGACAACTTCTTTCTTTTTTTGGACTGTTGCTATATATCTATTTAAACAAAGTTGTTGTAGCCATTTTTGAATGAATCAAGTTAATGAATAAAGTTTATTTTTTGTTGTAGCAATATGTTTTTGTTTTATTTTGTCTTTTCTCTTTCTATCATTTGTCTCTACTTCATTCTTATGCTCACTATCCAACACATCAAATACATAATTGAACTGATCAAGCATTGGATCAAACCCATTGAGATCTTCATCAACTGAAGCAAATTGTGCAATGCAAGACCATAAACTAAAATATAAATAAATAATAACATGAAGTAGTAGAAGCAATGCTTAGAAACCCAAAGCCATGTCAAACAACTACTCTCCTAAAATTTGAATTAAAAAAGCTAATCTAGCTTCTCACCTTTTGAATCTTTTGCATCTTGGTCAACATTGAATAAACCACTAGAGAAACCATTTGAGAAATGATTTTTCTGCCCAAGAGGCATACTGAGTTGGCTTCCAACAGCTTGATTTCTTTGTGCATTTCCCATATGCAAATCAATAAAATGCAGACAATCTAGCTTCACGATTCACTCTTGCTCCTCCATTTGTCTTCTAACCATTTTTGATCTCTCAACCAATCTACAACCTAATTTTATACAAGGTTCAAAAATTTCATGGGATAGAAACATTTTATAAGCTCGCAAATTGATTTATAAAATCAGATCAATATAGTAGTCTTTCCACATTCATACCATAAGCTAGACAGATCAAATACTAAAATTTTGTGGAATTGTTCCTTGTAGAGCAACGTAAATGAGCAACACCTTGTTTGTTATTTGGAGGATCCAAAGTCCCAAATAACAAACATTGTGCCTGTTGTTTACTTTCAGACAAACACCAATGCTACATGTGGGATCTTACTGAGAGATGCATACCTAGATGTGAATCATACTCCTTAAGATCAAGAATGTGAGATGAAAAATATTTTGATTGTTCTCCTCTATCCAAAAACTTCCTAAAACATAACAAGGAGACTAAGTCCCACCAGAAAATAAAAAATGTAGATTTAAAATGATTGCAATAAAAACCATGATTTTCAATTTTTCCCTAGTTTATGTGATGTGATTTCTACATATCATTTGTGCATGAAAATGCCTTAATAATAACATTGGAATAAAACAAATAGATTTAATAGATTCCATTTTTAATGTAAATTTGTTGTAATTGATGAAGTTTCCAAGAAAGTTCCAAGTCATCAAGTTGTTTAAACATGCATTCATCTATGGTATGCATTTTCTTCTTACAATAATCAAATTTGATTGTCCATTAATTTTGAGACATGAGTACTATCAGTTAGAGAATAAATGAAGAGTGGGAAGATAAAACTTAAGGTAAATGTGGAAGTGTTTGAAGACATGACTCATGAAATTTTTCAAAGGCACAACACAAGACACCACCTTTATTTGATATTTAAGAGCCCCCCAAAACTTGACACTTTATAATTTAGTTATTTTTACAATGTAAGTCTAATGGATTGAAAATAAAAAATATTAACGTGTGAAGAAAACAACACTCAATTTTGAGTTATCAATCAAAATTTATTACAATATTTTATTTTTTCATCAATAATAGCTTGGACACTTTTGATTTAGTTTTTGTGAAATATGCTTGCTATATGAAAAATTCAACATATACCTAGAAAGGTTTTTGACATTACAATAAAAACCTAGAAATTTGTTTTCTTTCCAACTTGCTAAAGATGCAATTTGATTAAAAAATCTGATTTATAGGAAAAATGGTCACACCATGCTATTTTGACATCATTTTTTACAAGATTTGATTAATAAAAAATACCTAGATGGTTTTTCGTTGTCGTGAACAAAACTCAATTTATTTTTTGTTTGATGTGTAGAAGATGTCAATTTGATGCAAAAATAAAATGCCTTCAACAAAAATATAGCTACCAAATTATCCATACAATAGTGTTTTGAAAGAATAACTTACTATAAATAAATAAATCAATACCCAATTTTCAGAATGGCTCTATGATGCTCCGATAATAGGGATATGTGTGAAAATCACCATGATGTAGGAAGGGACATGCTCCCATGGATCTAATACCATGTTGGAGAATTCCAAGATCAAAGAGCTCGAATTGATAACCTTCCACAAGTGAAAATATGAGCATAATAGTATTTCTATCAATATATGATGAAGAGTGTAAATATATAATGAGGAAGCCTTGCATATATAGGAAAGGTAGATGAGGTGAGAAGGTAGGAGACAATGATTGACTACCCCTCCAAATGTTCAACACTTGTGAGTTCACTTGACAAGTGTGTGAGAAAGTGTAAAGTGTGCATGCAATAGGTGTCTCAAGTGACAAGGACACATGTCTCAATGCTATGAAGTGAGGCAAAAGGCTAAAATTCTCTAAGTGGAGACTTAAGCAATGTGAATAGGACTCTCCTAGATAGGCTAAAAGCTAACTAGTTTGATAAAGTCACTATTTACACCAACAAAATTAATATGGGTATTATCAAGCAAGTTCATGCATAGTAAATTTTAAATACATCATTTTGTATGTCATTTTCAACTATAACATCAACTAGTTCTTCTTCATTCTCTAATTTTGTTGAATCACACTTATGAGCTTTATTTTGTAAAATCATTCGATCTTCATTTTTAGGGAGAAATTTGATGTTTGCCTTATTTTCTTGCATATTAATATTATTTATGTGAGATTTTTCATAATTAAAATCATTAGTCAAGTTAAAAGAATCAAACTATGATACACAAATTTACCTTATTTAATATAGTCAATTTTAATTAAAAAATGCTATCTATAAGATAAAAAAATCCATGTTCCAGCTTGTTTTTTATATTGGATTGAAGTCTAACTATATAGAATAGTAATAAAGTCATCTATATATTTCTTTACTTGTCTTTTTAGGAACCAATAATATAAAAGACACGTTGATTCTAGGAACCATTGTGTCTTTTTAGAATCAATATGTCATCTAAATTCATTATCAAATATGTTCATTTTATTAGGAATTGATGTGTATTTTTATATTACTGGTTCTTGTTGTCTAATGACCAAAAATAAGGAATTTGTCCTTCTGAATAACCATCAAATGGCTCATACCTACATACAACTTCATGTATATGTGTATTTTGACTAAGAAACTAATAAATTTTACCTTTACCAATATATAATTCCTCTTGGAAACCTTTTGGAGAAAAATTAAAGTGATTGTTTACTGAGCTTCATCATAAAATTAAAGTAAAATGGTTGTTGTTGATATTCATCATAAAATTAAATTGAAGTGGTTGTTTTTGAGCTTCATCATACTTATCCCTATATATCTCCTTGTGCAAAATCTTATTCCTTTGGAATTTATTTATTTTCTTCACTAACTTTAGGTTTGTATATTTCTAAGAAAGGGATTAGTCCTTTCAAAGTCAAATCCAACCTGTTAGAAAGTTTAAGCGATCAATTTCTCTATTTTTAGTAGTATATATCCAACACTTCCCAGATGAGGCAAAATGAAATAAATTTTATGGATAGAATTCATTTAACATTTCCTAAGGCATGCATACCTAAAAAAATTCCTCAAAGTAAGATTCATTATGGATTTCACACCATTGATTATCCGTTGGAGTTCAATTTTCTTAATTTTTTACGTTTTGAATTTTATTTTTTTTAGAGATCTAAAATATCTCATGTTGGTAACTTGGAAGCTCACAATATAGCTTTGACCTATTGGTCCTCCTAGTGCCAATTTTTTGATGAGTGTGTCATGGTCAACTTACATAAAATTCAACAATGAACTTTACCTCTCTTCAAATAATATTAAACTTTGGAACAAAATTTAATGATCTCAAGGCTTTGAGTGTTAGGTATTGACTTATAATTTAACAAGTAGTTTTTCATTGTAATTTTTTGTACATGGGTAATTACGTGTTAGGAGTCTATAAATTAGGGTTAAATCTAGACAGTAACAATGAATTCCTTGAATTTCACACTAAATAATGCTCCTTATTGTAAAATTTGATTATTTTTTTTTAGTTTGGAACATTATGTAACACTTGATATTCAACATTGTGATGTTTCACTTCAAAATTTAAATTTCATAAATGAAAAATGAAAAAAAGAGAGGATGATAGAATAAAAGGTTAGAAATCATAATTTGGAACTTTTTCAAAATTAACATATAGATTAGTAGTAGAACATCAAATGACTATCCTATGTTCATTATACATTATCATAATTATACATAGGAAATGCAAGCTTTGATAAATAATTTTAAATTATAAAATAATAACATAAAATACCTAAGAAAGGCATAATTTCATGACCTCTTCTATAATAAGAAGAGTCTTGCACTATGTTGTCATTAGTGTTTTCATTGATGTCGAACTCTAGTGTGGTCATAATGAGAAGGTGTTTGTGTTGTTGAGCAAGTGTTGTAGATGCAGTCGAGTCACTTGGTTTCTAAGTGCTTTTGAGAAAATTTGTATAAAGAGTGTACAAGGTGATAGGGGTGTGTTTGGATATGATGATCACTCTAGTATTTGAAGGTTTTGTATCTGGAGTTTCAGGTTCTCGATTGTGCGGAAGTAGAAGATGTGTTTGACAATGTTCGGCCTGTGCAAAATTTTGTTTGGGAGAAATGGAATTTCTCCACATTTCTCTGCACTAAAATTTCTTGTCTTGCAAATTTAGGAATGTGCTAATGATTCTTGTATCTATCTTCCCTTGGATGGTTTGGTGTTCAAATGTTCTACAATCTTGATTCATGTGTTGTCTTAGTGGTAGTTTGACCAATTGCACATGATGTTAGTATTCTCAGTTGCATGTGTTTGCGCTAGTGTGTTTGAATATTCAGTTGGTGTTGGAATATTCTAGAATGATGTGTGATGTTGCTATGTGGTCTGCAAGATGTTTTTGGACCTGGTGAAGTGTGTATGTGGTTGGTTGGTAGCGTTAATGTTGGTTTGGCCAACCTGAAGTATTATCACAATTTATGGATGTTCTCCATGGTTTTTGAAAGCTTGGTGTAGTGTTTCGGTGTAGATTTGGGTCTTGGTTAACCTTTGGTATGGTCCACCTTCATTTTTTCCACCACCAAAGTGTTTGGTGCTAACCTATTTGGTGGTTGCACGTTTGAGGTGTGTATGTTTCATTGAATCCAACTTCCAAGAGAATATTATTCGTGGTTGCATAAAGTATATATGCAAGGTAAATTGTTGGAGGAGTGTGTGGTGTGATATGTGATGAAATGATGTGTATGCAAATAAGTGTTCAGATCTAAGTGTGAGCATGAACGCCTAATACTACCAAAAGTAGTGAGAAGAAGGTGTCTAAATGTTAGTGTGCTTGAAGTTGTTGGAGGCAGTGATCCAAAGGTTGTAGATGGTTCTGGTGGATTCTCTTTTTTCTCTAAGGTAGTGAACCTCCTTGTAACAGTTTCTTTGTAATCTCTTTCTATCCAAAAGAAGTGATCTTCTTGGGGAGCGAGCCTTTATTTATTTCTTTTGGATAGTGATTCCTTTGGGCAGTGATTATTTTGTAATCGATGTTGATATTCATATATATGTTAGTTAATCCTCAACATAGTGTTTCCCTAATTAGGGTTTTCCACGTAAAATATGGTGTTCTATTGTGTATGATTGTTGTTGTGCTAATGTTTCATTTATTTATATTCATGCTGACACATAATAAGGGTTTGAAGATTAATGAGGGTTTTAAAGTTTTAATATACAACTAATTCAACCCTGTCTTAGTTGTCCTGTGTGTCTAATAATTGATATAAAAGTAGAGGTTTCTTGGAAGAATATTAGCCACTTGAGGTAGATATGTATGGAACACATGAATGGTGTCAAATTCCTTATGTTCAATGGAAAAAATTATGCCTTTTGGAAAGAAAGGATGGGAGCCTTTCTTGTTTCATTGGGGTTTGGTGTATGAAATTCAGTTGAAGATGGATATACTATGACTACTACTCCTTCGAGAAGTGAATCTATGAGATTAAGGAGTATGAGAATAATGGAAAAGAAAGGAACTCTATCTTGAGTGGGATTTTTGATTCAGAAATTGTGAAGGTGATAAGCTACAAAACTACTAAAGAGGTTTGGGAGAAGCTAAAAATAATTTATGAAGGTGATGCTAAGGTCAAGCAAGCAAAGATACAAAATTTCAAAGCTAAATTTGAAAACCTAAGAATTTCAGAAGATAAAGATATTGTAGGCTACATGCTAAGGGTGGATGAAATTTTCAATGCCATCAATGGTCTTGGTGGAAAATTGCAGGAAAGTGAAATTGTGAAAAAGGTGTATAGTCGTAAAATTGCACCCCTTGCAATTTCACATACATTCTTGCATCCAATTTAGTGTCCACCCCGTTAGCATCTTGTGTAGGCTCATTTTAGCCCTTGCATTAGGATTTTTCCCCTCTCAGGATGCTCCAACACCCCTTTTCAACAACCACCCTTGCATTTTAGCTTTGCGTTAAACTTGATGATTCTCCCACTCATGTCATTTTGTAACATGATGTGTTCGAACACTAGCGCGCCACACGGATGTCTGCACATCACACTAGCATCCTACGATGTTTCAACATTCAAACAACCATTTTCATACATGTTTTCCATTTATCACGTCCTTTTGTCAGTGGTAACGGCTAGGAATGCCTTGTAATGGCTCGGGAAGCTTCTTTTCCCTCCTATTCTCTCTTTTAATGCTATCTTTTCAATTACATTGCTTCTTCTAAGTCCTTCTAGCTTCTCTACAGCCTTGACTCTTGCATTTCTCCCTTGTTATCTTGCTTGCACAACTCAATACAACTTGTTACAATAGCTTCAAGCACTACACTCTTTGTAGCCCTCTTGGTTCTCACATCTATCTCCCTTGTCTTATGCTCGTGATCATCTAGGGGTTCCATATCCCCTATCTATTGCATCCTTACTTCTAGGGATAACTTTAAGAAACCCCCTCCTCAGCGAAGGTGTAAAATTCTAGTGAATCTTTCCTTTTATTTGAAAAAAGTTATTAATTTTCCTAGCGAATCTTATGCACATTATTAAAAAATTTGTAAAATCCTAGCGAATCTTAATGAATAATTAGTAAAAAAAATAATCACAGTGTCAAATCCCTATGAATAATCACTAAAAATATTAATTACAATGGCAAATATCTCCTTTAAAAATTTGCATAGTTGGTTGGCGTAGTTCCCCCATTTTTTTTTTGGTTTTTTTAATATTGAAGTAGGGGTTCGGGGGTGACATCCATTGGTGGGGTCAAGGGGAAGCACCCCTTGTGGGGTCAAGGGGGCAAAGCCCCCTTTTGGGGGTCAAAGGAAATGCCCCCTCGTGGGGTCCAGGGACAGTGGCAATGCCCCCTCACCACCAAGCATAAATTCACTATCAAAAAAGCATTGGAGCACACACAGATTAAGTATTTTTTTTAAATCTCACTTTAAAAATAAGACTAAATGAAATGTTAAATTGCTACCATCGATTATCTTTTTAATCGGATGGTTGTAGTTGATTCTGCGACCTATATGCACTTCCATTTTAAAAGGTTTGTTGAGGCCCAAAAATTTTTTTGGGCCACAAAATTAAATCTAATCATGTGGACCAAAACAAATTCTAGGCCTCAACAAGCCTTTTTAAAGGCACATGCGTATAGGTTTCAGAATCAACTACAACCATCCGATGAAAAAGCTAATCAATGGCAATAAATAAAAGCCCTATTCAATGCTAAAATATTCCTAAAATTAAATGGCAATTTATTATTAGTGGCCATATTGCCCAAAAATTAATGGTAGGAATATAATATTATTGGCGAATATAATTAATATTTGTAATTACACTATAAACTACTAGCGAATCAGTTCCAATGATGCATCATTTAAAAAATAATGCATAGGCAAATTAATCGAGAAAATTATTTTTTTGTAAAAACATGGCAATTCAGCATCCTTTCTAGCTTGTACTATTCACCATTTTTGGAGGTCCCAATTTCAATTATTTGCTAATTGGAAAAGATTCGCCACTAAAGTTTTCCCTTCTTACTTCATGATACGGGTTTACCTCCTCGAGCGGGGATTACTTTGATCACCTCTTTTGTGATACGGGTTCTCCTCCTCGAGCGGGGTTTGATTTTATCACCTCTTTCTTGGTGGTGTGGGTTCTACTCCTGAAGTAGTTTTTGCTCTCACCACATGCTTTTTCCATTTCAGTTCATTTCTCTCTATCTATTTGGTTGTTTGTGGAGGTGGGAACATCAAAATGGGGAATTGACTGAGGCAAACCCCTAAACAGCCCCAACACTTTCTCTAGATCTTATTCATGTAGGTATTGAAGATATCTACTAGCTGGAGGTTTCATCACATGTGTGGTTGTAAGAATTTCCTTTCTTTCTTCTCCTTATCTTTATCAGTTCTACTTTACTTTATTTTAATTCTGTTATATTTTGTTGCTTTCTCACATTTCAATATTTCTTAGCAATTAAAGTAGAACTAGCTACTCTGTCATTTTCCATGACAAAATTTCTTTCTAGTTTGTATGAGATGCCAATGTGCCTCTAAGATGGCAATGATTCATGTTGTCATTCACATTTTCTGCTGACATCCTTTGGCTGAGAGCTTGTCAATTTGTCTAGAAAATCTCTGTGATTTACTCTTTCTGGTTCTAGAACTCTCACCGCTATTCCTTGAGGTAGTTTAGGGAATTTTTCCCTATGAGGCTCTTTGAATGAATATAATTCATGAGTAGCGAATCCCCCTTCTCTACATTTTGGTGAACTCGATGTGAATTAGAAAACTAGGAATAAATTTACCCCTACTTGGTGGGGTCATAACTTTTGACTCGGTACTTGAAATTCAAAACTATTTACACCGTTGGAAAGGTCTTCAAGAGAACTAGTTCAATCCTTAAAATACTATACCTTTGATAGTTAAATTTAAGGTATTGATGCAATTTTGGACCCCAAATTTCACTCCGAAGACCTCCAAAAATGCAAATTACTAAAACCTAGAAAATACCAAAAAAATTAGATAATCTAGATTCTTGATTTTTCTTAGTTCTATCACCAAAATTAATTTAATATCTTATTTTATTAGCTTGGTATCTAATTATATTCAAAATTTTAATGATGTTTCATTTCATGCATGTGATAGTGACTTGGCTTTGCCCATATCACTTTGTATCTTTCATCCTTCTCATGAGAGTCCTCTTACTTCAGAGGATATCTTGTTGTAATAAGATGATATCATTGATACCTTTCTTAATATTACTCTACCTTCTTTTCATTCCAATGCACTCTCCTCTAGAGATGATGCATTCGGGAATAATGAATCTCCTATTTCTTCCAATGCACTCTCTTCTAGAGATGTTGCATTTTTGAATGATGAATCTCCCATTCCTTCCAATGCACTCTCTTATAGATATGTTGCATTTGTGAATGATGAATCTCATCTTTATTCCAATGCACTCTCTTCTAGAGATGATGCATTACCGCATGATGAATCTCCTTCCACCCTTGATCCTGTTTGGATTGATGTTGAGAATATGTCTTCAAATAATTATTCTACTAGTTGTGATGATATTGTAAATGTAATATGTCTTTTTTGCCCCTCAAAGGCCTAAGAGATTGGTCATTTACGTGACTCCAACTAGTCCTTCTCTTGAAAGGATTTGTTCTACTGATGGTAATCCATTTGATAGTGACTCTCTTGATCCTTCTATGCCCCCCTCTTATAGAGCGGTAGCCCATACTTATGAGAATAGAATGGATAAACAACTAAGACTTCTTCAAGCACCTAAACCCTACAACTAAATCACCTAGTGATTACGATCTCATCGAGAAACTCCATGTTACTTCAGCCAAGATCTCACTATGATAGTTGTTAACACTATGTTTGTTGTGTTTCAACCGGTGACTTTCTTGTGCATGATTGTATTGTTCCTATAAACCCTCACATGACTGCACTACTATCATTCAAGTCTACAGTGATTTCTTTTACTGTCACATACCATATTGCATTATGGTTTCTTCATTAACACATTATTTTTTTATCACTGCATTGTTGATCTTACCATTTGAATATATGCCTCTGTGCAGAGATCCTTGTCTTTCATTCATAAGAGTGATTGCACTTTGTTGTTAACAAATAATACCATTATTTGCATAAACTCTCATCCCTTTAACACACAGTCACTGCTACCTCTTGTGATCCTCTCTTTATCATCACATGATTATGATTTGTTTGGCACTCTATCTCTATCTTCAATTTGATCTTTGTTATGGCTATCTTCTTGGCACCTGACTCCTTATGACCTTTAACCTACAACTTTTCTTCTCACTATCTTAATGCTATAGAATATGGTATCATATCACTATCCCTTTGTGCCTTCTGAAAGGTGTAGATTGAATTCAAGCACTGTCATTATTCATTATGATTATTGTACAAATCCACTATGCCTCTTCCTCATTATGATATCAATGACTATCCAATAATCTCACTATCATCTCGAGCTTCTCACTGTACACAAGGATTTCCTCTTATGGAAGTCACCATAATGATAATCTCATCATGATTATCAAACATATTCTACTCTTTCAACAACTTATTGTTGCTTTATTTTTCATTATATCTATCTTCCATCATGATTCATTCCCTTTCATAGACCTTTTCGATTCTCAGACTATCTCATAGGTCTACCATCAAACCTTGGATTTTCCACTGATTGTCATCTTTTTTTGCCCTTGACATCAAGGTTGCCATTAATAACACCATCATATGATGCATCACTTCCTTAACATGTCTCATTCGACTATTTCCCTTAAAGGTCTGCCTTTCTTTTTTGTGTCCTCCTATGTCATTGCCTTGAGGACTTTCTCATATCACTGGACTGCCCTCCAAATCCTAAAATGATTGACTTCCAATGCATATTAATGACTGTGATCATGCAAAAACTGCCTTATGACTGTAGATACATACACAAACAAAAGGAATCCCTTTCAAGCAAAAATAGTGAACTACTCTTTATGGTTTGTGTTCATCCTAAGATCAATGTCATCATGATTTGTAGAATTGTCCTTCTTGGACTATTATTTTCTCTTTAGACTGACTTGCAGTATCATTTTGTTGTGACCTCATGACCTTTCATGGGTATGTTCCTTTGCCTAGAGCTGTCATATTCTAATTGGAATACTTAATTTTTTGTCATTATTTCTCCAATAATAGGAAATTATGGGAGTTTAGCTCCATAAACATAAACAACATGTTAAGTTACAATATTTTGCATTGGATATGAAAACCAAAACTATGACCAGTCCTCCTTTTCTGAAGATTTAAACTTTCTACATTGGATATTCAATTACTTACTTTCTACAACCTCATCAACTACCCATCCACATTAATATTGTATTGATTCAAAAGTGGGTATGTATTGTAATCATTGTTCACCATTACCTTTTGCAACAAATCCATTCTTTCCTTTAGTTTTTTTCTAAGGCTAAAAGCCATTAGGTCCAATGGTAGCTTCTACAACCTTTACCTTTATACCAAAAAGACATGATTTTTTTTTCTAAAATTTTGAAAGCAATCCTTCTAGATCATGCCAAGCAAGCCTCTCCAAAAAAAAAAAAAATTGATCATGTATGCAAATATTCTAACACTTTCTTAAAAAACCCTAGATCATGCCTCTTGAAACCATGACAATCTTGTAAGGTATTATTCTCATGCCATAAATGGGGCATCATGATGTTTTGTCTCTAAGCAACTGTGAATATCATATGTGAGACCTAGCTAGCACTAACATTTATAAACTATGGTTTAGGGAATTTTCAGATAAGGATAGGCCTATGAACAACTATCATAGAAGCAATGTAAAATTGTAAACACGTACTCTAGGTCTCGAATACTTGATCAAGAATATATCTTGACAAGCTCTTTACATTCTTATACAAGGAACACACTTAGAAGATAAGGATGTTGGATAACATATAGGAAACTCTCCTTGAAAATATATCTCACATGGAAATATCTGCTACAAGAATTAAAAGAAACTTCCACCTTTCCTGCAACATGCCTCTACATTTCTGATCACCATGCTGCAACATGCCCCTATATTTGTCTAGTGCATCCTTTTTCCCCAAGCTTCCTTTAATGCCATTTAACTGAAACCCTAATGTTTATCCATGCTATGTGGGTGCAACTAAAAGTAACCCTATGAAATGAACTCCCTTCTCTTGGCACCCGAAAATGGCTAAGTCACACATTCTTTAATTTTCTCATTTTTCCTTTAAGACTTTATTTTAACAAAATATCCTTTACAACCATTGAGGCTTATTTTTTTAGTATTCCCAAGGATTAAAATAAGCTCACTTTTGGTGACCTTTGTGGTTGTTTTTCTTGCTAAAACTCATGAAAGACCAACTGCCTTAACCTATCCATTGGGCATGGAGTCAATAAGAGACTTGACAATCATTGCAAGACACTCAAAAACTAGGTGTTATGCCTTGGTCAAAATGGGTCCAGCTTTTTTTTTGTCCTTGTTTGTTTTTTTAAACAAAGTTTGGAGTTATTCTTTTCAAACACTTTGTTTTTCTTTTGTTTGATCTATCATAACCAAAACCAAAACTAAATCAGGTTTTGAAACTTGTTTCAAAGATTTCATTATGATCTCGATCCCGACATCTTTTTGTGGTCTTTTTAGTTTTTTCTTTGTCAGAGCCGAAGCCGGAGTGGAAGTTAAGTTTGAATTTATTCATGGTTTCGAAATAAAGGTTCAATTCCCATTCCGCCTCTGCCTTTTTTTTTGTTCGTTTGGACTTAGGTTTTATGTTGGGTTTTCTCATTTTGGTCTTTGTGTTTTTATTTGACTTTTTGTGTTGCTTTCTTCTTTGTTGGCGGAACCGGAATCGGAACAGGAACCAAAAGCAAAACTTGGAAAAAGTTTCTAAATTAATTCCCACTCCGATTCCGCTCCCGCCGTTTTGGGTTGTTTGACTATACTGAAGCCGCACAACAATAATGTGCTAGTTCCCTCTGTAGTTCCGACTCTGATCTGCCACATTTATGGCATTAATTATAGGAGCCATGCACGTATGAAGTTGTAGTTTCAACCTTAATTAGGGATTAAATGGAAGTTATCATCATTGTTTAAGAGATCAAGAGTGAACTAGAGTTGCAGTGGAGCGTTTGGGCGTGTGATTCGATCAAAAGGGAGATAATTATGCGCGAAATCACTTAAGAGAGCTAACCTATTTTTTTGTGTTTGAGGTAGGGTTTATGTTCTTCTCTTTCATTTTTTTGTGTATCATTTTGTTTGATCGTTGGTTTCTCATGAATTCATGACTCTCGGTTTTCTTGCGAATTCATATTGTTTGTTTTGTTCATATTCTCTTTTTTTTTGTTCTTTTGCTTTCGTTTTACTTTTCTGGTGTTTAGTTTCTCATTTGTTTGTTTTTATCACGGTCGTTTTCACATTTTAATCATGACCGTATCATGATGCCCTAGTTTTTAAATGGCATGGATTAGTTATTGTTTTTACATTGGTAGGGTTTGATAAATTACGGTTTTTACTTAGGAATCCTGTTACGCATTGATCTGATTAGTTTGAATGGGGTTAAATTTGTGCCCTAATTGTTTGAAGTGGAGGGTTTGTAAATTGGGGTTTTGGCATGTTTTTGTTTTAAATATGATGCCCTAATTACAGTTTCCTCTTGGTCATATAGGTATGTTCCTATATAAGTTTATTTTTAAGCCCTTTTCATTTTGATATGACCTAGTCCTTGGATCATGATGTTATTTATCATCCTATTGAAATCACTTATGGCGTCATGATTATTTTTTAGTGGAACCGAAACCAGAATCGATTTTGATCTTGAACCATGTTTTGTAATAAGTATCGATTTTTTTTCCATCTCATCTCCCACTCCGCTTACAGTAAGAAGAAGGCTTTCAGAATATTTGTAACTTAGGCAGAACCGAAACTGGAACCAAATATGAAATTGAAAATTCTTCACTGAACCAAATCGGTTTTCATTCCGATTTCGATTTCGGTTACCATCCCAACTCCAACTTCGGTCCTGCCATACTATTATTACAAGCTCAATACCAGTTCTGGTTCCGATCCTGACAATTTTTTTAAAATAGACTATTTACAATGGTTTCTGCCTGGTTCCGCCTCTGGTATGTATAGAAGGATAGGATCTCTAAGTCATATTTGGTTATATCTATTATAGATCTAATTTGGGGTTTTATTGTAAGAATTTAAAGGATGTCAGGAGTATCAGGAGAAGCTTCTCAGAGGATTCAGCTTGCAGAAACTTCGAAGGCATCAACTAAGCCTAAGAAATTCAAACCAGAACAACTACATTATACCTTGAGGTATAACCATAAGGGTCCTGTTGTTACTGTTAGCAAAGTCAAATCTGATTGGGCTGATATAAGTGACACAAATCTGGGTCCATTTAATTATGAGTAGTTGTACTCAGAGACATTTGTTGAAGAGGTGATAGGGAGAACTCAAAGAATAGTTGAGTCTGGTCTGGCTCATATTGTTGTATTTCCTTTATCCATTCAATGCCTAGAATTAAGGACAGTAGCTGGGGCTTACAATCCAACCATTAGACAATGTGTAGATTCACAAGATAATGTTATCATAGAATTGAATCCTCAAATTTTTTAGTTTACGTTCAGTATCCCTAGTCCAAGGAACCTAGGGCGGATTAATGAGGAAAAAGCCTTAGAGATATCTAACAGTCACAAGGAGACTAATAAAGCCCACTTAAACAAGAAATGGTTAAGAACAAAGAAGAACTCCCTGACAAAGCTCTCAGATCGGCCAAAAAGGGCAAAATTCTACAAAGAAGTAGCAGACATTATAATGATGTTATCTAGAGTCTTTGGAAAGCGAGATGCCTTTCACTTTAAGAAATGGATGTTTCCATTCATTCAGACAATCTTGGATGACAGACAATGGTTTGATTGGCCAATGATTGTCTAAGATAGCATACATGCTCAGTTGATCAGAGTAAGGGAAACTAAGAGCTTCTTCATGACCTCTTATGTTGTCTATGCAGTAGCCAGAGGAGGCATCTTTCCAGAGTTAAATAGAGTGGGAATATTAGGAGAAGTTGATGGACAAAAGAGAGTGTGGGATCATTATGGCCAGCTATCCCTACAAATTTCTAAATCACATCTTAGAAGATTTAATGATGCATTTTTATATGTAGGTATTAATCAACTTAATGGAGATCCAGGGTATAGACTAAGCGAGGAGGCCATGGTATTTATTATAGAATAGGGATGTTGGTATATCCAGTACCCCAAATTCACTTATTTCAGGCTCGCAGGGTTTGAGGGTCATCCTCATTTGCTTCCAAGATGCTGCAGTAACAAGATTATCTTAATGGAGTTTGTTTACTGAGCTTTGGGGGTCAATACCAAGATTGGAATGAAACATAAACCAAGTTGTCACAAGTTCCCCATGCAATTGGGTGAGTATAGCTGCCCACATCTTGTGGGATCTAAGGTGGTTTGTAGTGAATTGATACATTTGACATCGGGCCTATATACTGCCCAGAAGCACTTTGATCTGAAGAAAAAGATGAATCCTTTGCTTGCTTCAGTCTTTGATAGACTTTTCAATTTGTTGGAGGACTTCTGGAGTGATCTCCAAGATGAATATGACCTCACGAAGAGGAATTATGAGAGGTTGCATGTTCCTCTCATGGTGGAATTTGGGGTGAAATTTGATGTTTCAGATACACTATCAGATGATGGGGCAGTGTTGGATCTGTCATATGAGGCACTGAACATAGGCACTAAGAGTTTGGATCTGGTGGATTGGGATGTTGAGGAAACAATTGACATCAAACATATAGTAAGACCGGTATTGGATAGGAGTATCCAATGGTTTGTGCTCAGAGCCAAAGCTCTTGAATGTCAAGCTCCTAAGAAAGGGAAAGGATACAAGAGAACCAAGAGGAAAGTGCCTCCCAAACAACCATTAGAATTCTTCCCTCTGGATGTTGAAGAACTTGAGCTTGAAGCGTTGGCACAAGATGTGCCTGAGACACATGAGGAGAATGTCCCAATAGGACCTGTGGCTCCAACAACAGTTTTGGGTGGATCATCTACCCAAGTCCCTCCTACAAAGCGACAAGGTGGAGAGATGCCTAGGGGTACACTCCATGATGTAGCTGGGACCTTAAAGGGAAAAGAAGTAGAGATGGAGATCCATGATATTGAAATAGATTCTAATGAGACCTTATCAGAAAAGGATGCACAAGAAGAGATGCCTCTAGAGAAAATTGAGCATGTGTTAACAAAAGAGGATCAATGGGCATTGTTTGAGGAAACAAAGAAAGATTCAGATGCTAAGTCACATGCAAAAGCTATAGAAAAACAAAAGGAAATAGATGCTAAGGCACAAGCTGATGCATTACTTCAACAACAACAATTGGAGGCTAAGCAAAAATCTGATGAAGTAATAAAGCAGCAGAAGAAAAAGGAGCATGAGCTCAAGACAAAGTAAGAAAATGACAAGCTGGAGATAGTGCAGAAGATCCATGAGCTAGAAGAGGAAAAGGCTAAAAAAAGGAGAGAAAGAGAATCCCTTGAGGTTAAATTCAAAATAATTGAAGAATCCTACAAGAAAAAGGAGGAAACGAAACACCTGCGAAAGGAGAAAGATGTTGAGGAGCTGGCCAAGCAGCAATAAAAGGAAAAGGAAGCCTCAAATAGACTCAAGGTTTTGGAAGAAGAAAGAAACAAGCTACTTGAGGAGAAGAAGTTGGAAGAAGAAAGATTTGAAAAGGAACAAAAGGATGCAAGAGCAGAAGGACAAGGAAGAAGCTGAAAAGCTTGCACAAGAAAATGTAGAGGGAGAACAACAAAATGTATAAGAGGTTGATTCTCAACCTAGGGTTAATGTACTACAACCATTATCCTCTACAACTGTTGCCTCCTCTTCTACTGTAATGGCCACTACTCTCAGTGCTCCTACCTGGTTGAAGCTTGATATTTAGAAAAGGCCAATAATTCCATCACAACCTCTTAATTGGGATGACATGAGGAAAGAAATTGGAAAGGAGAGACCCAAGAAGAAGGCTAGGATTCTACATTCCACAAGGCTAACTAGGGGAGGAGAAATTATTGTTGAATGTGCAATACCAGAGGTGGATAAGGATGTGGCAGATATGCAGGTCACTGATTAACAATTTAGCATTGTCAATTTGGGAAGGCCTACAAGAAATCAGAAGATGAACCTGATTGACGTTGTAACATCATCCACCAAGTCAAGGATGATAAAGGATAAACAAAGAAAGGATGAGCTCAAAGCTCAATTGGATCAGTTGCACACCTTTTTGAAGGATGTTTCTACTCCTAGATCACAGCAAGTTACCACCATAGAGACACCAGTTTTCTCAGTAAAAGAGAGGTAGATAATTTGGTGCAGGTAAGGAATAAGGCTGGGATAATGGACAGATGGACTGATAGGCTTAACCAGGAGATAGGTGAGGTGCTAGGGAGCAGTTTTGAGGTTCATAAGGTAGCATTAGAGTTAATATAGGAAATGAAGCACTCTACTGAAACATTGGAAAAACAAGAAGAATAATATAGGGGATATGTCCAGAGGTTAAAAGAGATCAATGAATTGCCAAAATCCACTCTTCTTGAGCAGTCAATCCTTGAAGAGGACAACATAGACTTCTTGGAAAATGCCTCTAGCATAATCCGGTTGAGATCTGATTTCATATATAAGCATAGGAATGAAGTCCAAGATGATAGTAAGGATTTAAATGAACAACTTGATGAACTAGAAGCTGTTGTAGCTATTCTAGTTAAGGTTGATATACCAGTTAAGGAGGGTGTGCCTCTAAGTCAATTAAAAGAGAAATGGGATAGCAAATTTCAAGAGGTTATGCAAAAGGAAGATGATGGAGAAGATCTACTATTAGATAGATTGATGGATATTAGAGAGGAAGTAAAGGCTGCAAGAGGGGAATTGACAAAATTGAGGGACATGAAAGAGTTTTCTATTGGGCAATTAAAGAGAATCAAATTCGAGGACAGCTGGATTGATGGGCCGGATATAGATATTCTTCAATAGGTTTTCTCTAGTTATGATGAATACACTTTGGAGAAAACTACGCAAGGATGAGTGGCAATCTTTTGGGCGCATGGCTTTTCCCCTTTTCTTTTATTCTCTCCTGTTTTACAAGATGATCAACGTTGTAACTAGAGATCAACTGGTATGAGTTTCCAAGAAAGTTTTAGTTCCTAAAATTATGGATCTCAATTTTGATTGAGAGGATTTTATGCTTTGTACATCTTTATATACTTTTAGGGTACCATATTGTAAAAGGTCGGCTAATGAGAATAGAATTGGCCACCTGATAGTAGGAGTTAGGAATTTCATAGCTTTGCAAAGATAGTTTGTTCTTATTAGTTATAGTTGAATACAAATACAAGTTTTTATGCAATATTGTGTTGGAATTGAGTTTATTGATGAGGTTAATGAATCATAATCTATCTGTATGCCAATGAGTTTTCTGAAGCATAAGTGTTTCTTATTTTATGAGAATCAATAGAAGTAACCAGATTTTAAAGGTTATTTCATTAAATTATTTATGGATTGAATTGTTGAATGTTTGTTGATCTATGATTTTAGCAACGAATGATAGTTTGTTCTTTTTTTGAATCTTTAAAGTATTATGATGTGTTATTGTGATGGTTAAACTAAGCACCATAGATGCATGCAATAGTATGCATTATTCTGTAAATTGCACCATGTTATGGTTTTCTTGATCTATTGGAGGAACATTCGTTGTTGAAAATATATATCTGGATATTAGATAATTTTTATTCATGTTTCATTGATGTATGCCCTGATCTATCTTTTTTCTGTTTATTTAAACCCCCCTATTGTTAAGTATAAATTGATGAATTTGTGTTGCTTACATTCCCCATTACCATCAAAGGCCCCTTGAACATTACAATTGCATGGACCAATTGAGTGACATCAAAAATTTGAGAACCAACTACCAGGACCTTGGGAGTTAGGCTACTATATGTTGTCTTTCTTTTTCAGGAGAAATAGAGTATTAAATATTTTGTTTAACATTTTTTGTGTCATTTTCACCATCAACACTAGGAAAGCAAACTGAAACCACTACTCTAAACTGACTCAAATTGGAAACAAATGTGCAACCTGCACTTGGAGGAAAACAAAACTTGACAAAAAATGTGCACCAACACTTATTGGACTCCTAAAAATCTACTCTAATATGTAAAAAATGTTGAAAGCACCTTAGAAACAATGCTTGAGATGAATCCCATTAACTGGGATTGTTTCCATTTCTCCATCCAACATGGACTGTTGAAAGGAATTGTGTTGTTTTCACTCCATAATCATGTATGGCCCACTCCAAAAAGAATCAAACTTGGAGTTCTTTTCAGGCCTGCTCTTTAACTCATCCCATTTCAAGAAAACCCTTCTTTGAAAGTTCTAGGGGTTTCTCACTTGTCAAAAGACCTTTTGACTTGCGCTTGGTGGATTTCCATAGTCTTCATAGCCTCATTTCTCTTCTCCTCCAACTCAACCAGTTGTGCCAACCTTGCTACCATTGTCTCTTCTTCTAACATATCCAGTTGATTGACCAAGTCAAGAGTTGGAAGCTCATTCTAGAGATAGGTAATCTTGATTGTTTCCCATAAACCAACATGTAAGGAGAGTTCCCGATTGTACTTTTGGGAGTGATTCTATTAGCACATAGAGCTGATTTCAACTTGTTATGCCATGCTCTCTGATCATCTTTAATGGTCCTCTTTATGATTCTGATTAAGTTTTAATTAGTGGACTCACCTATTCCATTACCTTGAGGATAGTAATTTGAAGATGTACTCAAAAATATGTTATTCGGAACAACCCACTCACTTATCCTTATACCCACAAATGATAAGGCATTATTTGAGATGACCGAATAAGGTGTACCAAATCTTGTTACCAAGTTCTCATAGAAGTTAAAGACTTAATTTTCATTTGCTTCCTTAGGAGGCACAACTTCTACCCACCTTGTGAAATAATTAGTGGCTATATGAACCCACTTATGACCAACACTTGAGGGTGGATTGATGACTCCAATGAATTCTAAACCCCACTTCATAAAGGGATGTTCAACCTGAATTGGGTGCAATGGGAGAGCTGCTAACTTCTCTTTACTTGCAAATAAGACACATTATTTTCACTTCCTTACCCACAACTATGAATCCTTAAATAAATTAGGCCAAAAGTAGCATGCTATCATTATCTTAAGGGTTGTAACTCTTGGTGAAAAGTGTCCATCAACTGTCCCTTCATGGAACTCATGCAAAATCTTGACAATTTTATCAACTTCTATACATCTCAATAAGACTCCATGAAAATATTTCTTAAAGAGTATACCATCTAAAAGAACATAGGGAATATATATCAACCGTAAATACCTTCGTTTGACTCTATCCATCCCATTAGGATACTCACCAATTTGTAAAAAATGGACCATTTATTGTACCCAACTTGTTGGAGAAGTTGGTGCAGATGTTTGTTCTTCATCTAGGAGAGCTAGGAGAGCCTCCTCATCATTTTATTCCACTTCACCTAAATGACCAGAAAGCTACTCACACAAGCCTTTACCATGAACCATCTTGGTTACCTTGATTTCTATGTAATATTCCATGACTTTTATAATCCAACAAGCTCTTTTCTCTCCCAATTCTTTACTCAGCAAAAATTCTTTGACACTAGAATGAGCAACCAACAACTTCACTTAATTTTTAGAGAGCATATGTCTAAAATTTTTCAAACTTCTAACAATGGAAAGTACATGCTTTTCAACAAAGGTGTACCTTAGATCATAATCCTTTAGCCCTTGACTGAAAAAGGCTATAGTCTACTCCAAACCTTGGTCATTCTACTATAGCAACATAGTTGAGATACTATCAATGTTACCATATGCATACAAGATAAAATCCTTAGAAAAATTAGGATATAAGAGAGTAGGAGCTGAGGGTAATGCTTCTTTTATTGCTTCAAAAATCCTTTTACCTTCCCTTGTCCATTTGAAACATAAATTTTTTTTAACATAGTTGTTAGAGGCTTCAATAACTTAGCACAATTAGGTATAAATTTTCTAACAAGGTTGATTCTACCAAGGAGACTTTGCAGCCCCTTCTTATGTCCTAGTAAAGGAAGAGCCAAAATAGTACTTACCCTCTCAAGATCAACAGTAATACCATGTTTTGAGACAATATAGCCCAACAACTTCCCTTCATGAAAAAAAAAAACACTTTTTTTAGGATTAAGGGAAACGCCAAACTCTCTACATCTCTCAAAAATATTCCTTAATTAATTTAGATGATCCTTTTCTTTCTTTGAGTAAACTATGATATCATCTAAATATACCAACACTATCTTGTACATTAAGCTCTGAAATGCCATATCCATGTGTCTCTGAAAAGTTGTACCAGCATTGGACAAACCAAAGGGAATGTTCTTATAGTCCATGGTACCCCATTTTGTGGTGAAGGCTATTTTAGATTGATCTTCTTCTTTGACTAAAATCTGGTTATAACCAGAAAAGCCATCAAGCAAGAAAAATCTCTCTAATCCCGAAACTACTTGCAGTATTTGTTCCATTGAAGGTAAGGGTTAGTGTTCTTTGAGTGAGGCTCGATTAAGATCCCTAAAGTCCACACATAGCCTAATCTCACCATTCTTTTTCATTACAGGAACTAAGTTTGACACCCATGAGGTATGCTTGATATGAAATATTATGGCACTCTCAATTAGCTTGTTTAACTCCTTTCTCATGAGTGGCTCTAGCATAGAATTCAAGGGTCTTTTCTTTTTCCTTACTGGTTTGGAATTTGGCTCAAGTTCTATAGTATGTTGTGCAAGATTGGGGTCAAATCCTTTGAAATTAGAATAGTCCCATGCAAAAACATCACTGAATTCTTGGAAAAGTAATATAAAAGCTTCTCTTTCTTCTTTGGTACAAATCTTGCCAAGTTTTAGGAGCTTACCTTTGAAGATTTCAACCTCTTCATAATGTTCTTGGCTGATCTGTATGCTGGATTTTTCTTTCCTTCGTTGGTCACATGAATTAAAAATAGACTCCAAAGTGACTAATCCTTTGGGTAACTTGTTATTTTTCAGCTATATGACTTGGTCCTCATACTATTGTTGGAATCTTTCCTAGTTTCTAGCTGAAAATTCAACCTGTTCTCTTAAGAAAATAACAATTTGCTAGTCACTTTCTAAAAAAAATCCAAAAAACATGATTATCGGGAATAGAAGGCCTAACAATAACCTTCACATACTATAGTTTAGTAGTACCATTCATGCTACTTGGGACATCATACTGTGCACCTATGGTTGCAAGCCTATCAACATGTTTATTCTTACTTCTAGGAATGGACAACAGAATGAAAGCATCAAATTCTTCTATCAAATCCCAAATTCTATGCTTGTAACATTTTAATGCATCATTTTTGGTGGTATTGAGGCCTCTTACCTAGTTGAAAATGAGTTCACTGTCACCAAAGACTTGGAGACAACTAATTTTCCTTTTTCTTTCCCACAACAAACCATAAATCAAAGACTCATACTCTATTGTGTTTTTAGTACAATTGAAAGTGAACTTGAAAGATGAATAATACTTCTCACCTTGAGGAGATATAGACATGCAACCTCCACTAGCACCATTTTTGCTCCTTGAGCCATCAAAAAACAACTTCCAAACCTTGTTATCTTGTTGGTTAAATTGTTGTTCATCACCCTTTACCATGTTAGGCACTAAATAATCAGGTTCATGAATCATGTAAACACCAAGTCCTACATCTTCTAGTTATTTACTCATATCATTTTGATTATTTTTAGTAGCTCGCTCATCTAAAACTATATTTGGAATACCCTCTACTTGATTATCCAACTCCTTAATCACAAGATGATCATCATGGTAAAAAATAAGACAATTAGCATTTATGGCAGCAAGTACACAAGGTTCAATATGATATTTTTCAATTGGCTCTGATTTGATAGTGACCTTTGTACCATATCTAGTCCTAAAAAGCATGTGGGACCAATTAGAAAACAAGTACCCACCAATCTTGGCAGTAAAATCCCTGGATAGGCATATGGCAAAGTATGGAGGCAACTCAATAATGTAGATATTCTGAGGAATGGAAATTTTTGGGCATGCATGCAATGTTAGACTCAAGTTTTTAAGAAACCAACTATGTTAACAATAGTAGCATCCAGTTGTACTACCCCTTTCTCAAATGGTTGGTATTCTATTCCTAGCTTGTCAACAATTTGCTTAGGCATGAAAGAACTACTAGCTCCTGAGTCTATCATGCAGTTATGAACTACGTGGTCTCCAATGATCAAAGACACATAGAAAGGGGGTGGTCTAACCTCTTTTTATTGCTGTTCGGTAACATTCTTGGAATCATTCGTAAAAACAACCTTAGATAGTTCACTAGTAGGATCACTAGAAACACTAAGCTTTGACAAAGCTGATTGGAGAAGGTCATTTTTCCCAGGAATGGCTAATGAATCCCACATAGACATAGTCACGTTAGCCTTCTTCATATGGTCAAGAATGCTAAAAGCATGTGTACTTAATTTGATTTGAGCTTTAAGAACAACTTCTCCTTGAATAGGTGTTGTTTGCATTGCATCTCTAGGCTATTCTTTACTTACTACAGCCTGGTTTCTTGCCAAAATGTGTATATTTTATCCATTAGATGGGCCAAAAACTTCTTGGCTTATGTTTGGCACTTTTTTGGCTTGAGAAGATCCAATATCAGCTTTTTTTCCACCATCAACAACCCTCTTTTTTGACCTGGTGTTGGCTGCAATAGAGTTGTAGGACTGATTTGGTGCTTGGGAGGTGTTTATCCCACAAAAATATTCTCTCTAAAAGTTCATGAGAGAGACATATCCATGAATATCTCCATGCATAGGTGGTGTTTGTTCAACTGCATCAACGAATAAATTTTCATGAGCAGTAGTAGAACTTTGAACCATGAGGGCTTGATTAATGACACCGTTGGTGCATGTAGCCTAGTTGTGAGGTTGGTTGCATGGGAAACACCATTTGAGCTCTTGAGCCAAGTTTTTTTGTACCAGTACCAACTCTCTAGAAGTACTTGCAACATTAGGATTATAAGTTTAGTATGGCCTAACATTCAAAGCTTTCCTTTGACCTTATGGATTTGCTTAGTATTGAGGTCTACTAGGCTAATTAGCCTAATTATCCTGATAAGGAGCCTGATATGGGGTTTGATAAGGTCCGTAATTTTGATTTTTCTTCCTTTTAAATTTCACCAATTCATTACCAAAGCTTTATAGGAGGCCTTTAATCTCTTGAATATGTCTGAATTTTTTTACAAGTATTTGTTTTGAGATTAAAAAAAAAAATGAACCAATAAAAAATATATAACCAACCACATAAAAGCTATAATTTGAAATAAAATTGATGCCAAAGAAACATTACACAAGTTTTGATCAAAAATAGATTATCTTCATTGCTTGAAAATTAAAATTACATGAAAAAAATCAGTCATATGCTTGACTAGTTTTGAGTTACAATGCTTGTTTTTCAATTTGAGAAGAGCTCGAGCAAGTTACAAATCATTCAAATTACAAGTAAGAACTAGTTTGAAACTAAGTTCAAACTTTCCTATATCCCTTCAACACATGAGAGAGAATCTAGGAGAGAAATAAAGAAAGAAGAATGGATTAGAAGACTTGGTCCAAGAATTATACTTCATGCTCGCACTTGGCTTCCAAGTTGATTTGGTCTTCAACTGTTGTTGGATCAGATGTAACTGATTTTTGGGGAAAATACCCCTTCAAACTACTCCAACTTGCTTCATTGATGAAGAAAACTCACCTCCATTGACCTGTTCATGGATAGGGCCTTTAATTTTGCTCCTAGCTTCTTGAAAATAGCTGGAAAAAGTCCCCAATTTCCCCTATTTTTACTCCACCGCATGGACAACTCATCTCAACCTCCTCCTAGATGCCTTCCACTTTTTCCTCAAGTCACCACATGGCTCCTAAATCTCCTTCCTTGATGCCCAACTGCCTTGGGTCAGATGGAATTGGTTTTGGACACCTAGAACCCTCATAAGTGCTTGAAAATGTCATCTAACCCCCTCAAATTTCCTCTTAGATGTTTTTATACCCATTGGGATTAGTTGCACATGTCAAAAATGATAAAATGAGTCTCAAATCTGCTGCTTTATACACTCCATGACTGACTTCTTCATTGACTATCTAAATCCTTAGAACAATGCTACCTTCATCTTAGATAGATCTCACACACTATTACTTATTATTGATGGCTTCTTTGCAATATTATCTACTATAGGGTTTTTATATGCATGTGTTGTATGAATTTCCATTCTATATATTCACTAAGTTAGAGTGAAAAGACTTCTTCTTTGCATTGTGGTCACCATATGGGTGTATCTTCTTAATGACTGGGATACCTGATTGCTTCTGTGATAGCTATTAACACTATGTTTTTTCTGTTTAAACTAGTGACTTGCATGTGCATGATTGTATTGTTCTTATAAACTCTCACATGACTGCACTATTGTCATTCTAGTCTACAATTATTTCTTTTCCTATCACATACCGTATTGTAGTATGGTTTCATCATTAACACATTCTTTATCTACCAATGCATTGTTGATCTCTTCATTTGAATATATTCCTTTATGTGGGGATCCTCATATTTCATTCATAAGAGTGATTGCACTTTGTTGTTAACAAATGATACCATTATTTGCACAAAATCTCATCCCTTTACCACACAATCACTCCTATCTCTTGTGATCCTCTCTTTATCATCACATGACTATGATTTGATTGGCACTCTATCTTTGTATTCAATTTTATCTTTGTTATGGTTGTCTTCTTGGCACCTGACTCCTTATGACCTTTGACCTGCAACTTTTCTTCTCATTGTCTTAATGCTCTATATGGTATCATATCATTGTCCCTTTATGCCTTCTGAAAGGTGGAGATTTATTTCAACCAGTATCATTATTCATTGTGATTATTGCACAAATCCACTATGCCTCTTCCTCATTCTAATATGAATGACTGTTCAACAATGCCACTGTCATCTCAAGATTCTCATTGTACACAAGAATGTCCCTTTATGGAAGTCACCATAGTGATAATCTCATCATGACTATCATACATATTTTTGGTCGACAGAGTTGTTGATGTAATTCCATGAACCAAATATATAAGAGCGATTGTTTCTTCATTTGAGATATGCGAACATGAAGAGTGTATGTGAAATTTGCAAATAAATATCATATCATTTGATTGCAGAGAAGAGTGTGAAGAAGATTGAGCGAAGTGTGAAGAAGGGTTTATGTGCTTAATCGGAACTGTGATTAGGCTTTGAAAGAAGTTAATTTATCAGTTTATATTCTTCAGATGGTTTTAATCTGATTTTTTTTGTAAGGAAGTGAGCCTTCCCATTTGAATAGTGAGCTCTAGGCAGTGTGCTTGAATGCATGTGCATTCCTTATTCATTCTTGTTATACTTTTAACAGGGCATAATTTTGTGGACTAACATCCATCGTGGTTTTTCCCCTAACAGGGTTTCCATATATAAAATCTTGGTGTTCTTGTGTTTTTGATGTGTTGTTGATTTATGCTTTCACTGTTAATTATCATATCTAAGATTAAAGGTTAATAAGGTTGAATAAGTTATAAATTTTGTGACAACTAATTCACCCCCCCCTCTCAGTTGTCTATTCTTGTTTTTCCAACAATTGGTATCAGAGCAGGTTCCTCTAAATAATTTCAATAGCTTGAGGTGATCTGGGATGGAATCATACAAGAAGGATAGTCCTAGATTCGATGGAACAAACTACTCTCTGTGGAAGGTTAGAATGGAGTGTCATTTGAAGTGCATTGTTTATCCCTTCTGGAAGATTATAAAGAACAAATATAATATTACTCAGAATGGTCCCTCTGCTCCTGATGAGATCAAAGAAGCTGAAACAAATACCAGGGCTATAGAAGCATTATTGAGTACTCTGACAGATTTAGAGATGACAAATGTGATAGGTCTGAGAACAACATATGAGATATGGAAGAAGCTGGAGACATTATATGAAGGAGATATACAAGTGAAAGTTGCTAAGCTACAAAGTCTGAAAGGTAAATGGGAAAACTTGAAGATGAGCGAGGATGAAAACATTATTTCTTTCATGCAAAAATTAAATGAACTAGTGATGGGTATTAGATGTGCTGGTGGAATCTTGGATGAAGGAGAGATTGTAGGAAAAGTGCCTAGATCATTTCCTACTTCTTACAAAATGAAAGATCATGCTATTGAAGAACTCAGGACAGTAAAAAATGTGACAAGAGATATGCTGATTGGAAAACTTGCTTCCTTTGAATTGAGTGAATTTGGTGAATCTACTCCTAATATAGAATCTGCATTCAAGGCTACTGTATTTGGAAGAAACCAACAAAGATATGATCCTAGAGAAAGTTCAAGAAAAACATTCAAGTATGAAGATGAGATGAAACAGATTGAAGATGAAGAAAGAGAGTTAGGAGAGTTGGAAGCATTGATTGTGAAAAGACAAGTCAAAGGTCAAGGTAAGTATAAATCAAAGTTTCCCATTAAATTTTTCTCTTGTAGTAAGATAGGTCATTTGGCATCAAGGTGTCTTGAAAGAGTTCCTAGGTTCAAACCTGAGAAGCCTAAATTTCATAAGAAATTTTATTATGCTGAAGAAGGTGTTACTGATGATGAATCTAATAAAGAAAATGGAAATGAAGATGGATGGGTATTCATTTCTATATAGTAAAATGGTGAGGTGTCCACTAAATCTGCTACTGATAAGAATATTGAGAAATCTCTTGCAGCCAAAATTGAAGAAAAGGATGAATGGGTGATTAACAGCGAATGCTCACATCATATGGCTGGTGACAAAAACAAGTTTATAAGATTAGAGAAGTATGATAGTGGTGTTGTAATATTTGGAGATAACAATGCTGGTGTGATTTCTGGAAGAGGCACTATTTCCCTTGGTGGTAAATATAATACTAATGATGTTCTTTATGTTGAAGGATTGAAGCATAACCTATTGAGTGTTGGAAAGATGGTAGACAAGGGATATAATCTTTAGTTCAAGGATGGTAAGTGCAAGATACTGGGAAGTTCCAAAAACATAATTGCTTTAGGTACAAAGACAAGAGGTAATATTTTTCACCTGAGTGTTGCTAGTGAAAGTTGTTTAATTGCTCAAGTTGATGTAAGATGGTTATAGCATAAGAGGTTGTGTCATGTGAATTTTGATAACATTGTCAAAGTAAGCTCCACTCAAGTAGTTAGAGATCTTCCTAAGCTAGTGAAGCCTACTAACACCATATGCAAGGAATGTCAGATGGGAAAGCATATAATAATTTATTTTCGGAGAAAAAAACATCATTCTAATGGAATACTGGAGCTGGTGCATGCTGATATTTTTGGTCCCTCTAGAATCAGAAGTCTACAAGGAGAAAGGTAATTTATGTTGCTTATTGATTATTACTCTAGAATGATATGGGTTGCTTTCTTGAGAGAAAAACATGAAGCATTAGGAAAGTTCAAAAGTTTCAAATCTATGGCTGAGAATGAGACAATTTTAAATATTAAATTCTTAAGGTCAGACAGAGGTGGTGAATTCACTTCTCGAGAGTTCAATTCATTTTGTGAAGAGCATGGAATCAAAAGACAATTATCTGCTCCTTGGACCCCTCAACAAAATGGAGTTGTTGAGAGAAAGAACAAAAAAATTACAGATGTTGCTAGAACTATGATGTTGGAAGGTAATATTCCTCATATCTATTGGAGAGAAGTTGTAAGCACTACTGTATATACTATAAACCGGGTAAATGTCAATGGTAATTCTGGTAAGACTCCTTTTGAGTTGTGGTTTGGTTATAAGCCTACTGTTAAATATTTCAAAATCTTTGGAAGTAGATGTTATATCAAGAGAGATGAAGATATTGGCAAGTTTGATGCTAGGAGTGATGAAAGAATCTTTCTGGGTTACTCTACTAAGAGCAACGCCTACCGGTGCTATAATAGAAGACTGAAGAAAATGGTTGAAAGTGCAAATGTCAGAGTTGATGAAGACACTGCTAGATCATCCAAATATTGTGGATATGATTCAAATGACCAACATGACAATACTAAAAATGGAAAGAATGCGTAGACACATAATCAAGTTCAAATTGTTCTTGTGAATCAAGAGAATCAAGAAGGAGAAGCTAGTGGAAGTGCAGAAGAAAGAACAAAAGAACCAAAAGTTTGAGAGAATCTTAAAGTTGTGAGGTATGCAAAGCTAAATCATTCTGAAAATCAGATTATAGGAGATAAGAACAAAGGTGTGCGGACTAGAATAAGAATTGTAGAAGAGTGTTGTCTGATTTCCAATACTGAGCCCAACAATGTTAGTGAACCATGTAAAGATGAATATTGGATGAAAGAAATGAAGGAAGAACTGATGTAGATAGAGAAAAATGATACATGGATTCTTGTCCCTAGACCTGAGGATAAAAATGTCATTGGAACCAAATGGGTCTTTCGAAATAAGCTGAATGAACAAGGTGAAGTGGTCAGGAATAAAGCAAGACTGGTATGTAAAGGGTACTCACAGATGGAAGGTATTGATTTTGAAGAAACCTTTGTCCCTGTTGCTAGAATTGAAGTTGTAAGATTATTTCTTGCTTATGTTGGTTTTAAGAACTATAAATTCTATCAAATGGATGTAAAGTCGGCATTTCTAAATGGTGAGCTAGAAGAAGAAGTATATGTTGAGCAACCGAATGGATTTCAACTAAATGATAAAGAAGATATGGTTTTTTGATTGAAGAAAGCACTATATGGACTCAAACAAGCCCCTAGAGCCTAGTATGCTAGATTGGATAAATACTTGTTGAAGCTTGAATTCAATAAAGGTACTACTGACAACAATTTTTATTTTAAGATGGATCAAGATAAAGAGTTGATTATTGAAGTTTTTGTTGTTGACATCATTTTGGAAGGTGATGATGACTTATGTATGAAGTTTGTTGATGAAATGAAAAGTAATTTGAGATGTCAATGATTGGAGAGCTGAAATTGCTTTTGGGATTGCAAATTACTCAGTTAGATGATGTAATCTTTATATCTTAGTGTAAATATAAGAGAGTTGCTAAAAAAATTGGTATGGAAGACTCAAATCTAGTTGGTACACCTATGGTAACTGGATGTAAGTTAACATAGAATGATGTTTCTCCTAAAGAAAATCAAACAAGATACAAATCAATGATCGGTGGATTACTTTATTTGACCCAAACTAGACCAAAAATCATGAATGTTGTACGCATGGTTGCTAGATATCAAGTTGATCCAAAGGAATCTCATGTGATTGTTATGAAGAGAATTTTTAGATACTTGAAAGGGACAATTGACTTTGGTCTTTCGTATCCTAAAGATGATGATCTTACTTTGAGTGCCTTTACTAATGTAGATTAGGCAAGAGATGTGGATGACAGGAAAATTACAAGTGGTGGTGCATTCTTCTTGGGGAAGAAGTTAGTGTCTTGGTTAAGTAAAAAGAAGAATTCCATTTCCCTATCTATTGTTGAGGCAGAATATATTGTTGTTGCAAACAATTGTACCCAAGTAATATGGATGAAGCAGATGCTGAGAGATATCAGAATTAAGTATAATGAGCCTATTTCTATATATTGTGACAATTCCAGTGCCATAAATATTTCTAAGAATCTGGTGCTACATTCAAAGCCAAAAAATATATCTATCAAATATCACCTTTTGAGAGACAAAGTGAGTGATAAAGAAGTCAGACTGGAGTATGTGCCTACAAAAGAACAGATTGCAGACATCTTTACTAAGCCATTTCCCAAGGATACTTTTGAGTATCTCAAAGGCAAGTTGGGGGTGATTTCCCCTCCTAATCTGAACTAAGATGCAAGTCTTTGCATCAATCCGTGCACTCATAGTCATATCTTGTTATGGATTGATGTTGTGTGGTTGTTACTCAGTGGGAGTAGTCTGATGATTCAAATATGTGGTTTGGAGCTTGTGTACCTTTTCCATTGATGTCAAAGGGGGAGAAGAATAATGTGAGAAACTTTTTTAGAAGGAAGGGGGAGAAGAGTAATCAAAACTAAGGGGGAGAATATGGAAGAGTAATGTGAGGAGAATAACGGTTTGAGAAGAGTTAGTTGTGTTGATGGTATTTTTCACATCATGTGTTGCCATCAATGCCAAAGGGGGAGATTTTTGGACATTGTGGTTGTGTTGCTGATATGTGGTTATCATTGATGTCAACACTATTAGCATTTGATGATCTTGAAGGCTATATATGTTGAGGATATTGAGAAAATTATAATAAATATGTTACAGGCTATCTGTGAAACTATGAAGTTCAGTGTGGTAGAAAATTCAGTATGTTTGTATTCAAAGGTTATGCTTTAAAAGGTTTTTTTATGAGCCTATCTAGTTTATACTGTAGAAGTTTCAGAGGTGTGCATCAAGATTCATGCAAGTTGTGTGTTGTTGTGCTCCTACAGTCATTCTGGTACTGTAGCTGGTGTTTCTGGAAGAAGAGAATGTGATTCTGATAATTCTGGTTGTTGTGTATTCTCCTGAGATGTTCATTGATGATTCTAGATCGTGCTCTATCCTTTTTTCACATCCGCATTGATTGGTGTGATCATGATCAGAGACTTTTTCGTTGTGTGTTTAGGTTTTCATTTTCTTGGCAGACATGGTGGTTGTAGCATGTTGTTGATCCTTGTGGATTAATCTTTTAATGTTTGGCATGTTTAAGGAAGTTTATTTAGGTCCTCATTATCTTTTGACCGACTTCAGTTGGTGCGCATTAATATTTGTTCATGAATTGGGCCGACAGCTTGTAATTTATTCTTTTATTTTTGGCTAATAGAGTTGTTGATGTAATTCCATGAAGCGGATATATAAAAGTAATTGTTTCTTCATTTGAGATATGTGAACATGAAGAGTGTATGCAAAAAGTACAAATAAAGATCTGATCATTCGATTGCATAGCAGAGTGTGAAGAAGGGTTTATGTGCTTAACCAGAACTATGATCAAGATTTTCCATAAGCTAATTTATCAGTTCATATTCTTCAGATGGTTTTAATCTAAATTTTTTTGTAAGGCAGTCAGCCTTCCCATTTGAAAAGTGAGCTCCAGGCAGTGTGCTTGAATTCATGTGCATTCCTTATTCATACTCATTATACTTTTAACAGGGTATAATCTTGTGGACTAACATCCACCATGGTTTTTCCCCTAATAGGGTTTCCACGTATAAAATCTTGGTGTTCTTGTGTTTTTGATGTGTTGTTGATTCATGCTTTCATTGTTAATTATCAGATCTGAGATTAAAGGTTAATAAGGTTGAATAAGTTATAAATTTTGTGACAATTGATTCACCCCCCCTCTTAGTTCCCTATTTTTGTTTTTCCAATAGCCTCTGCATTTATGATCACCATGCTGAAACGTGCCCTTGCATTTGTTTGGTGCATCCTTCTTCCCCAAGCTTCCTTTAATGTCATTTAACTGAAACCCTAATGTTTATCCATGTTATACGGGTGCAGCTTAAAGTAACAATATGAAATGAACTCCCTTATCTTGCTGCCCACAAATAACTAAGTCAAACATTCTTTACTTTTCTCATTTTTCCTTTAAGACTTTATTTTAATAAAATATCCTTTACAACCTTTGAGGCTTATTGTTTTTATATTCCCAAGGATTAAAATAAGTTAACAGACACATCTGCTAATATCTATGGAAAAGGTTCATTTAGTTTTGATGGAAATCATAAGACAAATGATGTTCTTTATGTCAAAGGTCTCTAGCATAATCTTCTCTATGTAGGAAAAATGTGTAGCAGAGGATACAATCTGGTATTTCAGGATGATGGCTATGAAATTAGAAAAGGAAGCTCTATAACTCTGGTCGTTGCAAGGATAAGGATAGAATGGAATGTTTATTAGCTCAAAGGTGCTAGTGGTAAGTTCTTTATGAATCAAATTAATGAAAGTTGGATATGGAATAGAAGAATATGTCATATCAATTTTGATAGCCTAGTGATGTTCAACTCTATTCATGTTGTGAGAGACATGCCAAGAAATGCAAATCCTATCAATGCAATTTGCAAAGAGTGCTAGTTTGGAAAAAATACAAAGAAGAGGTTCAGAACTAAGGAATACTCTACCATAAGACCTTTGGATTTGGTACATACAGACCTATGTTTACCTATCATAACAAGAAGATCTCAAAGTGATAGGTATTTTAAATTTTGTTAATAGATGATTACTCTAGAATGACTTGGGTGACCTTTCTCAAAGAAAAATCAGAAGCTCTAGATAAGTTTAAAGCATTTAAATCTATGGTTGAGAATGAAATGGATCTGAAAATCAAGTGTTTGAGGTCTGACAGAGGTGGTGAGTTCACCTCCAATGAGTTTAACAATTTTTATGAAGATCATGGGATAAAAATATATTTATCTTCTCTTAGGAATCCACAACCAAATGGGGTTGTGGAGAGGAAGAATAAAATAGTTCAAGAACTATGTTGAAGGAAGCAAATGTACCAAATGTATACTAGAGAGAAGTAATTCATACCATATTTTACATTCATAACAAAGGATAAGCAAGAGTGAATAGTTCAAAGACCCCCTATGAGCTATGGTATAGAAAAATTCCTACTATGAAATATTTTAGAGTGTTTGGAAGAAAATGTTATATTAAGAGATATGAAGAGAATTTGGGAAATTTTGACACAAGGTTAGATGAAGGAATCTTCCTTGGATATTATACAAAGAGCAAGGCATACAGGTGCTACAACAAAAGGCTAAAGAAGATAGTTGAAAGTGAAAGTATCAAAGTGGATGAAGAATCACATAAGAGCTCAGTGGAGAAGGATATATATCTAATGAACCCCTTTGCAAAGAAGAAGAAAAAGAAGAAGAGAAATAAAAGGAGATGCTAGTGGAAGAGGAAGAAGCTTTGAAAAACAATCCTAAGACTCCTAAGTATTTGTAAAATAATCATTTTAAGGATCAAATAATTGGAGACAAAAGCAAAGGTGTGTTGACAAGAAGAAAAGCTGCTATGGAAGAGGAATATGTAAAATTTTGTTTACCTTCTGAGATAGAACCTAAAATAGTAATTGAGGCATGCAAGGATGAAAATTTGATCAAAGATATGGAAGAATAATTGAAGAAGATTGAGAAGACTCAGACATGTGAATTGGTCCCAAGACCAAAAAACAAGAATGTGATAGGAACTAAATGGGTTTTCAGGAACAAGTTGAATGAGAATGGAGAAGTTGTTAGAAACAAGGCTAGGCTTGTGTATAAAGGCTACTCACAAGTGAAAGGAATAGATTTTCAAGAGACTTTTTCTCTTGTAACAAGAATGGAAGCTATTAGGATGTTTTAGCTTTTGCAACACATGAAGACTTCAAAGTATATCAAATGGATGTAAAATTTGCATTCTTGAATGGTGAGTTAGAACAAGAGGTATGCATTGAACAACCGAAAGGTTTTCAGTCATTTAAACATACTAATTTATGGTTGGCAGGTTGAAAAAGGAATTGTATAGACTTAAACAAGCTTTTAGAGATTGGTATGCGAGATTGGATAGGTAACTATTACAACAGGGATTCAAAAATGGTATTGCAGATAGAAATCTTTATATTAAAGTTGAGGGAGATCAAATCCTGATTGTACTTGTGTATTTTGATGACATAATCTTAGGAGGAAATAAGGTAATGTGTAAAAAATTTGTAGAGGAGATGTAAAATGAGTTTGAAATATCAATGTTTGGGGAGATGACTTTCTTCCTTGAGCTACAAATCAGTCAATCAAAAAAAGGTATATTCATTTCATCATCAAAATATGATAAGGAAATATTAAAGAAGTTTGGAATAAAGGACTCTAAACCAGTATGTACTCCCATGGTTACTGGTTGTAAAATGAGTAAAAATGTTGGATCTCCTAAGATAGATTAGACAAAGTATAGATCCATGATTGGTGGATTACTATATAATTGCAACTAGACTAGATATCATGCATGCACTATGTCTTGTGGTAATAATTCAAGAAGATACTAGAGAATCGCATGTGGCATCAGTCAAAAGGATATTCAGATATTTGAAGAGCACTCCAAAATATGGTCTTGTTAGATGCACAAGACAACTAAGAGGGGGGATGAATTAGTTGTATAATTTTAAAACATTAGAAACCCTCATTAACATTAAGATCGACACTGGTTCTTAAACCCTTAACATGCATTAACAGTATGTAAACATATAAAGTAGTAATGCAAACACATCAAACACATAAGAACACAAATTCTATGTGGGAAACCCAATAATGGAAAAACCATGGTGAGGATTAGCTCACTAAAACATGAATTGCAACATCCAATACAATAAGGTTGACTACATAGAAAGATAAAGAAAGGCTCACTGTTGGTGGCTCACTGCCAAAGGAATCACTGTCTAGAAGAAAGAAGAAAGAAGAAGTGGTGGCTCATTTCCAATTTGAACTACTAACAAAGAATCTCTCATATTTTGAAGGTGCAGTTCCATTGAAGCACAAACAACTCATCAAATAGACTAAAATATAGACGCCTTTTTCTCATTGCATTAGGAAGTCATAGGCATTGTGGCTCACACTCAAATAATCACACTTGATCACATTCACATATTTTCCATCACATGCTCTCTTTTTTTCACACAAAAATTCTCCTTATACATATACTCTCCATGACCTAAAAAAATCTCAATTAGATTGACCTTTTAGAAATGTATACACCTCAACTGTGTAATACCAAATAGGTAGGCACTAAACACTTCCACAATATAAATAGGTAAAGACAAACCATGCCACTACTTAATTGGTACCCAAATCTACATTGGCACATTTATCAACACTTACTTAAATAACAATTATCCTTCACAATTAGCACTAGCATGCTTGGTCAACCAAACCTGCACTAACATTAACAAGTGACTCTGAACACACCTCTCAAGATCCAAAAACATCCCATAGAACACACAACAACATTCCATACTATTCATACAACATCTCAAAATATTTTGCACGATTGTTGTAACCACTTGAAACTCAAGAACACCTTCATTCTGTGCAACCAGATATACTCACATAGACACCCAACACATCAGACAATATTTTGGAACAAAATAGCACCTAAAAATTCAAGGGAAGATAGATACAAACATTATAAGAATGTTACCAAATCCACAACACCAAAACCTTGACTACAGAGAAATGCGAAGCAATCTCATTTCTCCTAGACACCATGTTTTACCATAAAAACATATCGTCAAACACATCTTCCACTTCATAACAATCCATAACCTAAAAATTTGGATATGACACCTCTAAACACCTCTGATCATCATGTCCAAACTACATGGTCACATATTCAACCATGAAGAAATGCGAAGAAAAACATTGAACACCACTTTGTCACATTGAACTCTCTTTTATTCAATTTTTCTCAAAAGCACTTGGAAACCAAGTGAACAAATTTTATCAATGGTATTATTAACACCTCTACAACACATCCACAAAATTTTCAACATGCAACACTTTCCAAGTACAAAAATCTCCTCAAACACAAGTCAAATCAACAACCTCTACAACAATACTAAAGTAGGACATCAATGACGAGACCAACATGTGTTGGCATCAATATCAACAACTCCAAACTTCCAACAAATCCAATGTGAGGGGTTGAAATCATCAATGCTATAAAAATTCCAACACTTTCATCATAAAAGGTGTTTAAATCAATGACAACACCCAAGCAACTCACAACCAACTCAAGTTTCCAACATATCCAAAATTCCAACAATCTCCCCCTTTGTCATGTATGGTAACATCTGCTTTCTAGAAAACAATCAAGAAAAAAATCAAGCAACAACAATACTGCAATAATCAATACTCCCCCTAACAAGGAAAACTCTTACTCTTCATCCTCTCTCTTCATAGATCTTCTCCTATAACACTTTCATTCTAGATAACTCTCATCCTTTGCTCCTCAGATAATACTTTTCCATACTCTCCATATTTTTGAGATTCTCTCTCCCCCTTACTCTTCACTATGGTTTTTCAATCACTTTAAATTTCTCTCCCCCTTTGACATAAATGGAAAAGGGCCATAAACTCATCCAACTCTCTTTCTCTCCCCCTTTGACAACATACAAAGGGAAACACCTGCATACACCACTTGCAATACCAACAAGCAACTGCACTCATTATTCTACACTCTATTTTCTCTATACTTCCCCTTAGGAGCACATAATATGATCCAACTGGCTGCATCATCCATCAACCACTAATACCTACTCCCCCTAAGAGGTACCCCTCAACATCAATCCAGGATAAAGAATGTATCTTGAAATGCTTCTCAAATAGATGCACACACTTGTGCATCTAGTTGAAAGAAGGAGGGGCACTAACCCCTAACTTCTCTCAGAGATAATAAAAAAGTATCTTTTGGAAGGGTCTTTGTAAAAATATTAGCAGCCTAATCCTTAGTAGGCACATACTCCAACTTCACCTCATTCTCTGCAAATTTCTCTCTCAAGAAGTGATACCAAATTGAGATATGTTTTGTTCTTGAATGCATTACTGAATTCTTTGAAATGTTGATTGCACTTGTATTGTCACACATGATAGGAATAGGTTCATCATATTAAACTCTATTTTCCTTCAATTTTTTCTTCACCCACAACACTTGTGTACAACATGATGTTGTTTCAATGTATTTTTCTTCTACAGTAGATAATGATATTGAATCCTAATTCTTACTTAGCCATGAAACCGACCTGCTTCCAAGAAGAAAAAAAATGGCACCAATTATACTTTTCTTGTCAGTTGTACATCCAACCCAACCTACATCTATATATTAAATCAAGGAAAATTTAGTATCCTTAGGATACCACAAACCATAATCTATAGTGCCATTCAAATATCTAAATATCCTCTTCACTGTTGGAACATGAGATTCTTTGGGATCTTGAAATCTAGCCAGAAGAAAAACTAAATGCATGATATCTGGTCTAGTAGCAATAAGGTATAATAGTCCACCAATCATTGATCTATATTTTCTCTGATCTATCTTCAGAGATTCGTCATTCTTACCAATAACCATAGGATTACACACCATTTTAGAGTCATCCATTCCAAACATCTTCAATAATTCCTTAGCATACTTAGACTACGATATGAATATACCTTTCTTTGATTGACTAATCTACAAGCCAGGGAAAAAATTCATCTCCCCACACATTGACATCTCAAATTCTTTCTACATTTCCACTATAAATATTTTTCACATATCTTCATTTCCCCCAAAGATTCTATCATTAACATATACTACCACAATTAAGAATTTTTCACCTTCAACTTTGAAATATAGATTGCTATTTGCAATACATTTCCTGAATCCTTTTTGCACCAAGTATTTGTCTAACCTTGCATACCAAGATCTGGAAGCTTGCTTCAGTCCATACAATGCTTTCTTCAACCTGGAAACCATATTTGCATCTTCTGACAACTGAAAAAAATTTGGTTGTTCAATGTATACCTCTTCTTCCAATTCATCATTTAAGAATGCAGACTTCACATCCATATGATATACCTTGAAATATTTGTGTTGTAAAAGCTAAAAACATCCTGACGGCTTCTATTCTTGCAACTAGGGAAAAACTTTCTTCAAAGTCTGTACCTTCAACCTATGAGTAACCATTACACACAAGTCTAGCCTTGTTCTTGACGATTTTTCCATCTTCATTCAACTTGTTTTGGAATACCAACTTAGACCAATGACATTTTTTCCAGTCTTGGGACCAATTCCCAAGTCAAATTATTCTTTATCTGTTCTAATTCTTCCTTCATTTCTTTGACCCAATTCTCATCTTTACATGCCTCGGTCCTTGTTTTTGGTTCCACCTCAAAAAAGTAAACATAAATTTACTTGGTCCTCTGTCACAATAGATTTTCTCCTTATTATCACACCTTTTCTCTTATCTCCAATGATCTAATATTTTGAATGATTCTTTTTCACATACTTAAGATTCTTAGAATTCTTTTTCAGAGCTTCGTCCTCTTCAACTATCACCTCTTTTCCTTTTTCTTCAACCTTTTCTTCTTCAATGCAAGGGGATTCATTAGATTCATATCCTTCTATCAGTAATAAATTTTGATGTGCTTCTTCATCCACTTTGACACCTGCACTCTCAATAATCTTCTTCAATCTCTTGTTGTAACACTGGCAAGCCTTGCTTCTTGTAGAGTATCCAAAGAAGATTCCTTCATCAGATCTTGCATCAAAATTTCCTAAGTTTTCCTCATCTCTTTTGATATAACATTTGCTTCCAAAGACTCTGAAATATTTCATAGTCGGTGATTTACCATACCATAACTCATAGGTAGTATTTTAATAGTTTTATCTTGCTTGACCCATGTTAAGAATGTAGACTATAGTATGAACTGCTTCTCTCCAATAGATATCCAGAAGACTAGCTTCAATCATCGTTGTCCTAGTTTCTTCTTGAACTATTTTATTTTTTATTTCCACAACTCCATTCTATTGAGGAGTTCTAAGGGCCAACGAATGACTTTTTATTCCATGATCTTCACAAAAATTGTTAAACTCATTTGAAGTAAACTCACCTCTATCAGACCTCAAAATTTTGATTTTTCATATTCATTTCATTCTCAACCATAGCCTTAAATGATTTAAACTTGTCTAGAGCTTCTGATTTTTGTTTGAGAGATGTAACCCAAGCCATTCTATAATAATCATCAATTAATAACATTAAATACCTATCATCACATCAGCTTCTGATTTGGTTAGTCCACAAAAATTTGTATGCACTAACTCTAAGGGACCTATGGTAGAATATTATTTTGTCTTCAATATTTCCTTTCTTTGCTTTCCAAATTGGCATTTTTTATAGATTGCATTGATAGGTTTTGTAGTCTTTGGAAAATCTCTCACAACATTAGTAGAACTTATTCTTGCTAGGCTGTCAAAATTGATGTGACCCATTCTTCTATTACATAGCCAAATTTCATTAGTTTGAGACATAAAGAACTTTACACCATTACCTTTGAGTTGATAGATATTACGTCTTGTCCTTTTTCCATTAGCAACCAGCATACCAAAGCTTCCTTTTCTGATTTCACAACCACCATTTTGAAATACAAGATTATATCCTTTGCTACACATTTTTCCTACACTTAGAAGATTATGTCAAAGACCCTTGACATAAAGAAAATCATTTGTATTATGCTTTACATCAAAACTAATTGAACCTTTTCCATATATCTTAACATATGTATCATCACCAAAATTAACAAGAACATTGTCATAATTTTCAAGCTTAACAAACTTACTCTAATCACCTATCATATGATTTGAGCATCCATTGTTAATGATCCATTAATTCTTCTCCTCTCTAGTATGAAAAGAAGTCAACATGGTTCCTTCAATGTTATTATTTGTTTCCAAATCACTTTCCTCTGCACATCTTTCAAGATTAGTAGAATTAGTTCCAAAATTTAGAGTCATGAACAAGCATCCATCACTATCTTCATTCTGATAATCTGATTCTTCATCATTAGATACACCAATGCCTTTTTCAACATAATAACTCTTCTGAAAAATTTACCCTTATGATCCTTTTATTTGTCATTAGTAACTTTGATTGGAAATTTAGACCTATAATGACCTATCTTTCTACATTTGAAACATTTGAAAGGTAGCTTACCTCTATATTTTATGGTACCCTTTTTCAATCTCCTCACATATTTTGCTTCCACCTCATCAAGATCATCTATATTTGATGCATTATCCTTTTCCACTTTGCAGACTTCAAAAGTAGTTTCTTTTTTTGTAGTATCTAGACCAAACTCTCTCATTTCAAAAGAAGTTAAAGCACCAAACATATGATCTCTAGAATAATTATCCAAATTTTGAGCTTCCTCAATGGTAGAAACTTTATGACTATAAGCTTTAGGTAGAGTTATTAATACCTTTTTCACAACTTCACTTTCATCTAGCTTTCCACTAAGACCATTGATGGCATTGACAACTTCATTAACTCTGAGCATGTAGGTAGTAATATCTTCATATTTAGACATCCTTAGGGTTTCAAATTTGGCTTTATAGATCTACATCTTCACTTTTTTGACCTTGTCATCTCCTTCATAGAATCCTTTCAAATTTATCTAGATATCTTTAGCAGATTTGTAGTTTATAACCTTCATAAGTTCTAAATCAATAAGATCACTTAGGATTGCATTCCTTGCTTGGAAATTGTTCTCATATTCCTTGATATGATCATCATTTGATGGTCAATTTGTAGGCATAGTATAACCTCTTTAAACAGAATGCCAGAAACCAAATCTAAGGGAGACTAAAAAGGACTCCATCCTAGATATGTAGTAGGTAAAATTTGTTCCATTGAACAAAGGAGCTTTGATACCTTTCCTTTGTGCCATCTGGATCTTCCTCAAGAAATTAAGCTTCTTCTTGGGAACCACAACTCTGATACCAATTGTTAGATGCATAGGACAAATGAGAAGGGGGGTAAATCAATTGTATACTTTTAAAACATAAAAAACCCTCATTAGCATTCAAATATGCATTAGTTATTGAACCCTTATCCGCCATTAAACCCTTAATATTCATTAACAAAATGTAAACATGTAAAGCAGTAATGCAAACACATGAAACACATAAGAACACCAGATTTATATGGAAAACCAAATAAGGTTAAAAACATGGTGAGAATTAGCTCACTAATATATGAATTGCAACACCAAATACAATAAGGCTCACTACCAAGGGATCGCTACCTAGGAAAGGATCATTGTCGGTGGCTCACTGCCAAAGGACTAAATATCTAGAAGAAAGAAAAAAGAAGGGGTGGCTCACTTCCAAATTGAAATGCTAAACATGTATCTCTCATATGTCGAAGGTATCACTCCCCTGAAGCGCAAACGATTCATCAAAAATACTGAAATGTAGAGACCTTATTCTCACTACATTAGGAAGTTATAGGCATTAAGGCTCACACTCAAATCATCATACTTGATCACATTTTCATATTTTCCATCACATGATTTTTTTCACACATTAATTCTCCTTGCACTTATACCCTCCATGGCCTTAAAAAATCTCAATTAGGTTGGCCTTAAGGAAATGTATACACCTCAACCATGTAACACCAAATAGATTGGCACTAAACAGTTCCACAATATAAATAAGTGAAGCAAAACCATGTCTCTACTTAATTGGGACACAAATATACACTAACACACTTCTCAACACTTCCTTAAATAACAATTATCCTTTGTAATTAGTGCTAGCTTGCAAATTCAACCAAACCTGCACTAAAACTAACAAGTGACTTCAAAAACACCTCTTAAGATCTACAAACATCTTTGAAACCACACAACAACATTCCACACTCTTCATACAACATCTCAAAATATTACAACATCATCAGAATATTTTTCATGACTATTGTAACCACCTAAAACTCAACAACACCTTCATTTTGTGAAACCATATATACTAGCAAAAACACCCAACACATCAGAAAATATTGTAGAAAAACTTAACACCTAAAAAATCAAGGGAAGGTATATAGAGACATTATAAGCATGTTCCCAAATTTTCAACACTAGAACCTTCACTACAGAGAAATGCAGAGAAAACTCATTTCTCCCATTCACCCTATTTTACTAGACATACATATTGTCAAACACATCTTCCACTTCTGAGTTATCCAAAACCTAAAACCATAGATATGACACCTCTGAACACCTCTCATCATCATGTCCAAACTATATGGGCACATCTTCAACCATGAAGAAATACGAAGCAAAACACTAAACACCACTCTATCACACTAAACTCTATTTTATTCAAATTTTCTCAAAAGCACTTGGAAACCAAGTGAATAAATTTTATCATCAAAATTATTAACACCTTTACAACACATCCACAACATCTACAACATGAAACACTTTCCAACTAAAACAATCTCCTCAAACATATGTCAAATCAACAACCTATGCAACTATACTGAAGTAGGACATCAATGACAACACCAGCATGTATTGACATCAATATCAACAACTCCAAAATTCCAAAAAATCCAATGTGAGGGGTTGACATCATCAACACTTGCAACATTCCAACACTTTTTTCATACAAGGTGTTAACATAAATGACAAGAACCAAGCAACACACAACCAACTCAAGCTTCTAGCATCTCCAAACGTCCAACAGATCTATGGTATTCTAAGGATACTAAATTCTCTTTGAGTCCTTATAAAAATACAAATTGGGTAGGTTGTGTAGATGACAGAATAATTACAAGTGGAGGTGCTTTATTTCTTGGAAATAGACGGGTGATCCCACAAAGTTGGTTTACAATTTCTGAGAGGAACTGATTTTTGCAAAAACCACATAGTTTTAGAAAATATAATGATTTAAGCCTTTAAAAGTTCCATTTTGAGGATTCCAATTGAAGAGGATTTGATCAAACCACCTTAGATCAAACCCCCTTGGATAGAACCTTGCTAGTTTTAAACCATACCTATAAATGAGTCTCCTTTACACCTATCAAAATGCTGATAAAAAATCACTTTTGATTTACCTTTTGGGGGATCAAATGAATTCATTTAAAATTTATTTCAAATGATTATAGTAGTCCTCAAAATGAGCTATCCCATGAATATAATTTTAATATGTTTTGATTTTATTATGTATCTAGTTTTTTAGTTTTATTAAACATAGATTCTTCACTTAAAATCAAGCTCTTTGTTTTGCACATGTGGAAAAATAGAAAATTATCAAAATAATTTTTTTTTAAATATGTTCATGTTGGGTATTGATTTCCTTGATCCATTAAAAAAAAAAAAATTGAATTTCAATACATACAAAAAAAGTTATATTGTATACAATCCGCCTATGTCTAAATTGCAATTGGTTTGACTTCGAAACTCTATTAAGGAAAAAATATTCAATAAAAAAATATGAGACCAAATGAAAGGGCTAGATATCGTAGTTACAAATCTAAATTCGAAAAAATTATAATTTTATCCTTTATACCAAAAAAATTATGTTGTATACGGTGAGCATCACTTTTTAAAAATGTTGTTTTTTGAAAAAAACTAGTTTTCGTGGGAGATGGAAAAAGAAGTGCAATCTTATTCCAAAAATTTTGAAAAAAATATTTTTAGAATCTACAAACAAAATGTGATGAGACACTAGTTTCAATCATCTTCAAATTCCTCACGGTTTAGCCGCTATAGGTTCCCAAATGTGAAGATTTAGTTAAAAATAATAATTTCAGTGTCCAGTTTGGCCAAAAATTGTAAACCACTATTGTGGGATCACCCAGACTAGTTTCTTGGTTGAGCAAGAAGCAAGATTCAGTGTCATTATCTACTGCAGAGGAAGAATATATTACTACAACATCTTGTTGCACATAGGTTTTGTCGATGAAGTAGAAATTGAAAGATATTAGAGTATCATATGGTGAACCTATCTCTATCTTGTGTGATAATACAAGTGCTATCAACATTTCAAAAAAATATAATAATGCATTCAAGAACAAATCATATCTCTATCTGGTATCACTTTCTAAGACTGAAATTTATTGAGAATGAAGAAAAGTTAGAGTATGTGCCTACAATGGAAAAAATAACATACATTTTCACAAAGGCTCTTCCAAAAGATACATTTGAGTATCTCAGAAACAAGCTAGGGGTTATTTCCCCTCCTTTCAATTAGATGCATAATATGGTGCATCTATCCAATCGTGCAATTCAAGATGAATTCTTTATCCTGGGCTAATGAAGGTTACCTCTTAGGGGGAGTAGGTAGTAGTGTATTTAGTTGGTGTATTCAAGGGAAGCATTGTTGGAAACACAAGGGCAGACCACTGAGAGGGGGGGTGAATCGGTTGTCACATAATTTCAATCTTATTAAACTTATTAAATTTTATTCTTGGATCTGATTAATAACAGTGAAGGCATGAATCAACAACACATCAGAAACACACATAACACCAAGATTTTTGCATGAAAACCCTGTTAGGGGAAAAACCATAATGGAGGTTAATCCACAAGTTATATCGAGTTAAAATTATAAGAAGAGTATATGAGGAATGCACATGCATTCAGGCACACTACCTAGAGCTCACTTCTCAAAGGAAGACTCACTGTCTTACAAAAAATATTCAGATTAAATCCATTTGAAGAGTTTGAACTAAGAAAGTAGCATCTACTAATGCCTTAGTGCAGTTTCAGTTAAGCACATGAACATTTCTTTACTTTCTTTCACTCTTCTTCACACTCCACTCTACTTTCAAATGATCTAAACCTTTTTCGCACATATCACTCACACACTTCTTCCAACAATCTCTCATTTACACATTTCTCTTCTCTCCCTTAGTTCTCCAAGAGTTTTTCACATTACTCTTCTCCCCCTTTAACATCAATGGAAAAGGTACACAAGCTCCGAACCACATATCTGAATCATCTGACTACTCCCCCTGAGTAGCAGCCACCACAACATCAATCTGGATCAAGATATGACTATGAATGCAGATACTGATGCAAAAACTATGCATCTTAGTTTTGATTAGGAGGGATAATCACCCCTAACTTCCCTTTGAGATACTCAAAATTATCCTTAGGCAAAGGCTTAGTAAAGATGTCTGCAATATGTTCCTTAGTAGGTACATACTCCAATCCGACTTCCTTATCACTCACTTTATCTCTCAAAAAATGGTACTTGATAGATATATGCTTGGTCTTTGAATGCAGCACCAGATTCCTAGAAATTTTTATAGCACTTGAGTTATCACAAAATATGGCAATAGGTTCATCATACACAACTCTAATATCTTGCAACATCTATTTCATCCACAATACTTGAGTACAATTGTTAGCAGCAACAATGTATTATGCCTCTACAGTAGACAAAGAAATGGCATTCTGCTTCTTACTTAACCATGAAATCAACTTCTTTCCCAAGAAAAATGCACCACCACTAGTACTTTTCATGTCATTCACATCCCCTGCCCAATCAGCATCAGTAAAGGTACTTAAAGTTAGATCGTCATCTTTAGTATACCATAGGCCAAAATTAATTGTTCCCTTCGAGTATCTAAAAATTCTCTTCACAATAGTCACATGAGATTCCTTAGGATCGGCTTGAAATCTAGCAAAAATGTATACATCATTCATGATATCTGGTGTACTTTGAGTCAAAATACAATAATCCACCAATCATTGATCTGTATCTAGTCTGATTTGCCTTCAAAGAATCATCATCTTGTGTCAACTTACATCTGGTCACCATGGGTGTACCAACTGGTTTTGAATCTTCCATACCAAACTTCTTTAGTAGTTCTCTCACATACTTGGACTAAGATATAAAGATCCTTTTACCCACCTGAGTAATTTTCAATCCCAAAAAGAATTTCAACTTTCCAATCATTAACATCTCAAACTCATTCTTCATCTCATTAGAAAACTTCATGCACAAACCATCATCTCCTCCAAAAATAATATCATCAACAAAGAATTCCACAAACAAATATTTATCTTCATCAATCTTTAAATACAAATTACTATCAACAGTACCTTTGTTAAATCCAAGCTTCAACAAGTATTTATCCAATCTGGCATACCAAGCTCTAGGGGCTTGTTTGAGTCCATATAATGCTTTCTTCAACCGACAAACCATATCTCCCTAATCAGTCAATTGAAATTCATCAGGTTGCTCAATATAGACCTCTTCTTCTAATTCACCATTTAGAAATGTTGACTTGACATCCAGCTGATAAACTTTGTAGTTTTTGTAAGAATCATAAGCAAGAAATAGTCTCACAACTTCAATTATAACAACAGGATCAAAGGTTTCTTCAAAGTCAATTCCTTCCATCTGAGAGTATCCTTTGCATACCCATCTAGCTTTGTTTCTGATAACTTCATCTTGTTCATTCAGTTTGTTTCTAAAGACCCATTTAGTTCCAATTACCTTTTTGTCTTTAGGTCTAGGAACAAGAATCCATGTATTATTCTTCTCAATTTTTTGTATTTCTTCTTTCATTGCTTCAATCCAATGTTCATCTTTGCATGCTTCATTGACATTACTTGGCTCGGCCTTTGAAATTAAACAATATTCTTTTGCAATTCTTCTCCTAGTCTAGACACCTTTGTTCTTATCTCCTATAATCTGATTTTCTAAATGATTTAATCTCACATACCTTGTAGTCTTAGAGTGTTCTTGAATTTCAAGTTCTTGTGGTCTCTCTTCTGTACTTTCACTAGTCTCTCCTTCTACTTGTTCTTGATTTACCAGAATGATCTAAACTTGATTTGAAGTTTGAATCTTGTTTGTACTATCATTCTAATCATCAAAATCATATCCATAGGCTCTAGAGGGTCTAGCAATGTCTTCATCAACCTTAAATTTTTCACTTTCAACCATTTTCTTCAATCTCTTGTTGTAGCACCAGTAGGCCTTGCTCTTAGTAGAATAACCAAGAAAGATTCCTCCATCACTTCTAGCATCAAAATTTCCTAGATATTTATCTCTCCTGATATAGCATTTACTCCCAAAGATTTTGAAATATCTAACAGTAGGCTTATGACCAAACCATAGCTCAAAAGGAGTCTTACCAGTATTATCGTTGATTTGTACCCGATTAAGGATATAAACAAAAGTACTCATAGCTTCTCTCCAATGGATATGAGGGACATTTCCTTCCAACATCATAGATCTAGTAGCATCATGAATTGTCCTATTCTTCCTTTCCACAACTCCATTCTATTGAGGGGTTCGCGGTGAAGATAATTGTCTCTTTATCCCATGCTCTTCCCAAAAATAATTAAACTCTTTGAAAGTAAATTCACCACCTCTATCTGATCTCAGAAACTTAATCTTTAGACACATCTCTGTCTCAGCCATAGCCTTAAAGATCTTGAAATTTTCTAGAGCTTCATATTTATCCCTTAAGAAAGTAACCCACATCATCCTAGAGTAATCATCAATAAGCAACATGAAGTACCTGTAGCCTTGTAGACTTTTGATACTAGAAGGACCACACAAGTCAATATGCACAAGCTCCAACAATTCATTTGAGCAATGTTGTTTGCTATGAAATGAAATTCTAGTTTGTTTTCCTAGCTGACATTCCTTGCATATGGTATTAGTAGGCTTCACCAACTTAGGAAGATCTCTCACAACCTGTGAGGAATTTATCTTGATAATTTTGTCAAAGCTTACATGACACATTCTTCTATGCCACAACCAACTTTCATCAACTTGAGCAATCAAACAACTTTTACTACCAGCATTCAGATGAAAGATGTTACCTTTTTTTTTAGTACCTGAAGCAATCACATTTCCAAAACTTCCGAGTATGCTACACTTTACAACTTTGAATTGAAGATTATATCCATTATCAACCATCTATCCAACACTTAGAAGATTATGCTTCAAACCTTCAACATAAAGAACATCACCAGTATTATGCTTACCATCAAAAGAAATACATCCTCTACCATGGATTATACCACCATTTTTATTACCAAATATTACAACAACACCATCATACTTCTCCAAGCTTACAAATTTACTTTTATCACTTGTCATGTGATGTGAACATCCACTATCAATTACCCATTCATCTTTTTCTTCAACTCGAGCAGTTAGAGCTTTCTCCACATTTGTACAAGTAGCAGATTCAGTAGACACAAACCTATTTTCTTCGATAGCAATAAATACAAACTAATCTTCACTTACGTTCCCTTTGTCAGATTCATCATTTGTCACACCTTCATCAGCAGTATAGTAACACGTCTTTTGAAATTTAGGCTTGTAAGGTCTTGGCTTAGGAACTCTTTTTGGACACCTTGATGCAAAATGACCTATATTTTTAGAAGGAAAACACTTAATAGGAAACTTTCCTTTATACTTACCTTCTCCTCTGGCTTCCCTTTTGACAATAAGTGCTTCAAGCTCATTCATTTCTCTTTCTTCTTCTTCAATCTATCTCATTTCTTCCTCATATTTGAATACCTTTCTAGAATAAATTTCACCCGGATCATATCTCTACTTGTCTCTCCTAGAAGTAGTAGCTTTAAATGTAGATTTTGTCTTAGGAAGGGCATCACCAATTCACTCAACTCAAAAGAAGTAAGTTTACCAACCAAAATATCTCTGGTTATATTAGTCACAGTTCATAACTCCTTAATGGTTGCAGCTTTTATTTTGTATGCATCAAGAAAGGATCTAAGCACTTTAACAACAATCTCTGGTTCATCCACCTGTCCACCAGCACATTTGATACCACACACAAGTTCATTTACTCTTTGCATGAAAGTAGAAATATTCTCATCATTACCCATCTTCAACAGTTCATATTTTCCTTTCAGAAACTATAGCTTAGCCAGCTTCACATTAGCATCACCTTCATATAAAGTTTCCAATTTTTTGTAGATCTCATAAGAAGTTCTCATATCCATAACATTTGTCATCTTAGAATCAGTCAAATCACTCAACAATGCTTCCTTAGCACTGATGTTATATTCAACATCCCTAATCTGCACAGTAGTAGTAGTACCATTCAGAGGAATAACATACCTATTGCATGAAATGTTCTAGGAGGATTCACCAATGCATCTCATATGACACTCCATTCGAGTCTTCCACAGAGAATAATTTGTTTCATCAAATCTCAGACTATCCTTCTTGTATGTCACCATCTCGAATCACCTCAAGTTGTTAAACTTCTTCTAAGGAACCTGCTCCGATACCAATTGTTGGCAACTAAAGGGCAGACAACTAAGAGGGGGGTGAATCAGTTGTCACAAAATTTCAATCTTATTAAACTTATTAAATTTTATTCTCGAATATGATTAATAATAGTGAAGGCATGAATCAACAACACATCAGAAACACACATAACACCAAGATTTTTGTGTGGAAACCCTGTTAGGGGAAAAACCATGGTGGAGGTTAATCCACAAGTTATACCATGTTAAAATTATAAGAAGAATATATGAGGAATGCACATACATTCAGGCACACTTCCTAGAGCTCACTACTCAAAGGAAGACTCACTGTCTTACATAAAATATTCAAATTAAATCCATCTGAAGAGTTTGAACTGAGAAAGTAGCATCTACTAATGCCTGAGTATAGTTTCGGTTAAGCACATGAACATTTCTTTACTTTCTTTCACTCTTCTTCACACTCTGCTCTGCCTTCAAATGATCTGAACCTTTTTCACACATAGCACTCACACACTTCACATACTTCTCAAATGAAGAAACAATCACTTATATATATCCGCAACAAGAAATTACATTGCTTTATGTCAGCTTCAACATAATAATAGAATGAATGCAAATTGTCAACCCAAAACAATAAATATTATCAATGTGCATCAACCAAGGTTGGCCACAACATAGCAGAGACCCAAAAAAAAATTCTCGAACACAAAACACCTTCAAAGATTCTTCCTCAAAGATCCACAACACGCTTCAAACACCTTGTCATCCATGAACATGAAAAACATGAACACGCAAGAGAAAATATCGGATCACGAGCACGATGATCAATGTGGATGTGCAACACAAATAGAACATGATCTAGAAACATCCATGAACACCTCAGGAACATATGCAACAACTCAGATTGCCAGAATCACATTATCTTCTTCCATGAACACTATTTGCAATAACATAATAGCTATCGAAACACAAACTTATAACTTGCTCAAATATTCATGCACACCTATGAAACTTTCAGAATAGAAACTAGATAGGTTTGAAAACAAACCCTTTAATCTACAATATTTCACTATCAACATACTATTCTTTCCACCATACTGGTCTTCACTGCTTCACAGACAACCTGTAACATATTTTATTACAATTTTCTCAATATCCTCGACATATACAATTTTAAATACATTAATGCTAATAGTGTTAACATCAATGACAACCACATATCAACAACTTGGCCACAACATCCAACAAGCATATCTTGTGCCTAAAAGTGAGAGAGAAGTGTTGTATGTAGTTGTTGAACTTTTCCATTGATGCCAAAGGGGGAGAGAAAGAATCCTAAAAAATATAAGAAAGGTGAAGAGAGAGAAAGAAGTTTCAAAATGTAAGAAATGTCCAAGTGAGGGGGAGAGTTTCCTTAGTATTGGAGATGCAAAGTTGCTTTTGTTGTTGATGGTTTTTTAGCAGGTGTTGTCATCAATGACAAAGGGTGAGATTGTTGTACTATTTTGTCATTAGTGTTTTCATTGATGTCAAACTCTAATGTGTTCATGATGAGAAGTTTTTTTAGTGTTGGGAAGGTGTTGCAAATGCAATAGGATGACTTGGTTTCCAAGTGATTTTGAGAAAAATTGTATAAAGAGTGTACAAGGTGATAGGGGTGTGTTTTGTATTGTGCTTTGCATTTTTTCATGCTTGAAGATGTGCTTGTGTGGTTTGGATATCATGATTGGTATTATTTTAAGGTGCTATATCCAGTGTTTTAGGTTCTAGATTGTGTGACAGCAGAATGTGTTTGACAGTGTTAGGCCTACGTAAAAGGTTGTCTAGGATAAATGCAATTGCTCCATATTTCTCCACACTGAATTTTTTTGTCTTGTGGATTTGGGAATGTGCTAATGATTCTTGTATCTATCTTCCTTTGGATGGTTTGATATTCGTATGTTTTGAAATCTTGGTTCACGTCTTGTGTCTTAGTGGTAGTTTAACTGCTTACATTGGAAGATAGTATTCTTAGTTGCATGTGTTTGTGCCAATGTGTTTGAATATTCAATTGGTGTTGGAATATTCCAAAATTTTGTGTGATGTTGCTATGTGGTCTACATGATGTTTCCAAACCTGGTGAAGTGTGTATGTGGTTGGTAGTGTTAATGATGGTTTGGACAACCTAGTGTGTTCAAGCTATTTGTAGATATGCTTCATGGTTTTTGGAAGCTTGGTATAGCATTTAAGTGTAGATTTGGGTCCTAGCTAACCCTTGGTGTGGTCCACCTTCACTTCTTTCCATCGTAGAAGTGTTTGGTGTCGACCTATTTGGTGGTTACATGTTTGAAGTGCATACATTTCATTGAAGCCGACTTGGAGAAGATTATTCATGGTTGTGGAAGGTATATATGTAAGGGAAATTGTTGGAGAAGTGTTTGGTGTTATGTGTGATATTAAATGGTGTGTATGTGATCAAGTGTTGAGATCTGATTGAGAGCATGAACACTTAAGACTACCAAGAATAGTGATCAGAAGGTGTCTACATTTCAGTGTGCTTGAAGTTGTTGGAGGCAGTGAGTCGAAGGTTGTGGATGGTTTTGGTGGATTCTCCTATTTCTCTGAGGTAGTGAACCTCCTTGCAATAGTTTCTTTGTAATCTCTTTCTATCCAGAAGAAATGATCTTCCTAGGTAGTCAACCTTTCTTTCTTTCTTTTGGATAGTGAGTTGTTCCAACAGTGAGCCTTTTGTAATTGGTATTGATATACATATATGTGAGTTAATCCTCACCGTGTTTTTTCCATGATTAGGGTTTTCCACATAAAATTTGGTGTTCTATTGTGTATGGTTGTTGTTGTATTGATGTTTAATTTTTTTACATTCATGCTAACACATACTAAGGGTTTGAATGTTAATGAGGGTTTTAAACTTTTAATATACAATTGATTCACCCTCCCTCTCTCAGATGTCGTATGTGTCTAACAAAGAGATATTTAGGTCACCTTATATTTTTCAAAGTTTTAATAACTTGAATAAATATTTAGACATGCTAACTTATTACAATTCTAGAAAAAGTTCACTACATGAGAGGAAATCATGAAGTAAAGTAGACAATAATAATTCTTTATTATTAGTCCAATAGTAATCAATAATTTTTAATACCTTAAAATGATCAATTGAATGACCTTTTATTGATGAAGGCTCTCAAGAGATATTATTTACAAATAAATTGTAAATATTTAATTTGATCAATGGTCTAGATTGACTTACACATAATATTCTAGCATCAATCATATTCCTAACTTATTCCTTTCATGATAGGTTGTCTAAATTTCACAGTATCACAAGAATCCATAGCCTCAATAGGATGTGCAATGGGATCTTCAACAAGATTGTCAATTGGTTCTTTCGTTTTATCACTAACCCTACATTTAATAGATTTTTATGTAAATATCCCAAGTATAAACTATTCTTGGGTTAATATCTACTTGAAATGTCTACTTATTGATTATATTTCAATGATTTAAAGTATTTAGATTTTACCATGAAAGAATGTTTTTATTAATACTTCCCAAATTTAATCGTCATATATAATCTTCTAGATATACCCTTTGAGATAATTAAATCCAGTCTTTCACTATTCATCTGTAATTAAAAAACAAGTCTCCATTAATGGGGTTTTTAATAAATTTATAGAGATATTAATATATTTGTGTATTCACTTTATCAAGTGTAATACTTTTTTCAAGAAAAAAATTGTAAGATAGAATTTCATTCACTAAAATTTCATGCATCACTTCCTTTTACTATATTTATTTGTTGAGAACCTTAGTGAGTTAGACTATTTGATTTAAGTCTACTTTATAATGCCAACATTTTTATTAAAAAAAAATAACTCTTTCAATATCTTTCTTATTTTTTAATTCGCCAAGGTGTGGGAATTGATGCTTCATATGGATTTGTAGTTAGAAATGTGTAGTTGAAAGTTGGAAACCCATATCGTCAATAGGATGTGCAATTGGAAGGTTAAATTATATAGTTGTAGTTGGAAGGGTAAATATTGCAATTGCAACTTATCTAGCGGTTAAAAACAAAAATATTTTAAAAAAAGAAATCAAAATAAATAATAATCTAATTCATTGAGTATCATGGATTTTAACAAAACTTAATAACTCTAAGGTAATTTGAATCAATAAACTTATCTAATTTGACCATGAACTAAGAATTGTTGGTATTGGGATCTAGCCTAAAGCTAAGTAAAGGAGGGGGTCCTCATTTTTCCAAGAGAAAAGTCGGGCATGTTGTGAGAGGTACAATAGATCCATTATTGGGGTCTCCACAAAGAGGATCCCCATTGTTGTGCAATTTGTTGATTGAGTCATGATATTGCCCAATAATTTTTATTTTAGTTCATTTTTCAAACACCAAGAATATTGATGTGAAGGTTGGTTATAAGGAAAATTTCCACCCCATAATTGACCCATGCATTTAATTATTTTTCAAGAATTGAATAAATTCTATTTTCATTTTTAATTTCTTGTAATATATCACATTGATCTAGGGGAAGTTTTTTTATCATAGATGTAACAAATATCAATCCTATCCAAAGGACATTCTTTCAACAATGCTTGTTCCTATATTTGGGCCAATAAATGGAAAGGGATTTTACACTTTTATTTTTAGCTTGGATTATGGCATCTATTGGAGTATTTAATTGGACTAGAATATCAAAAAAAAAATTTAATGTTCTTCCATTGATTATCTAATTTATTTTTTCCCTTTTTTAAGCTTAAATTTTTGGATTCCCTCTCTAGTTCACAAATAATTTCTTCATAATTTAGAACTATCTACAAGAATTAATTTTTTTGCATCTCTTTTTGCCATAAGGTTAAGGGAACACCTTGTTTCATCTACTAGTCCACTTAAGAATATTGTTTTAACAAATTTAGGGGTCAAGACATCACTATAATTTTTAAGACAAATAAAAACTTGTCCAAATAATCTTCCATAATTTCATCCTCTTTTTATTTTAATCAAAAGATCTCCTCATTTCTTTTCTTTTTTTATAGGAAAATGTTTTTTATTGATTTCTGAAAAAGATATTACAATGTTTGTATCATCTTCATGCAAAAAAACGTAGAAGCCCTAAATGTGTACCACCCACCAACCGCCCCAAAATAGAGACTATCGTCTCTTCAACACATAACCAAAATTCAATCTGACCCCAACAAAAGATTACCCAACCCCAACCAGAAAACCCGTTGTCTACCACCCAACCAAGCCAATTTTTTATGACAAAACACCATATCAGACCACCCACAACACTTAACTGATTGACATTACACCATTTGCAAATAGAAATTCCCTGAAGATCCCATGCCAATCCATGCCACAGGATAGTTCCAGGTATAGATAGTGTTTGAGGAAGATTAAACCACACCACGCCCGCTCTCAATATCATTGCAAGGCTTCACCCTTGATATCCAAAAGGAATGGATATTGCTTTACCCGCACCCCTGGAATCAAATCACAATGCAAATATCTAGGTCGTGGTATTCATACTCCCATCTCTGCAACAATCACCACATCAATGACACCCTCCAACAAGTTATCTGACACCAATTTGTGGACAATCAACAAAATCATTGCCTTCAGAACCTCCAAATCTAGAAGCGCGGCAAGAAAATGAGCATCAATATCTATGTTAGTTCTCCACCACTCTGCCATTATCATAAACTCCTTGCCCAACAATAATTCCACAACCCCCAACACTAGCTCATCCCACACCTTAAAAATTGATTTCAAACACCCATAGCTTATTTTACCAAGAAAAGCACACAATTTCCTTGAAGATTGAAGGCACACAAGAGTTTCCATCTTCCCTGCTAGTGAAAATGAGTGGAATCGACTATTAAAATGAAGATCACACCACCTGTAGCCTATACAACCATCCCATCAGCTCTGCCACCACCATCCCATGGCATCCCTCACAACATATCTCAAGACAGACCATAAATGATAGACCATTGGCGTCCTCACCTTCTATCAGCACATATCTCACATTAATGCTTTTTGCCACCATCTGTCCTAACCGTGCCAACCCAACATATGTCATCACCACGTACCCTCTAATAAAACCAAACCTGAGCCCATCTGCTTGGCAGCCGCATAACCTCATTTCTATTTCTTACTCAACAATAGTATTGATAATTATTCAAAAAAAAACATTTCCTCCCATGAATTAATCGACCTAGAAGATAGTCCTATGAACCATCACATTATTGAAACTTTTAAGGAAATAATTTCAGCTTTTTATTATTTGATGTATAGTCATAGGTTTGATAAAGTATTTTAAAAGCAAATAGAAATTGATTAGGATTAGTATGTAGAATAGAGGGAGAAATTTTTTTCATGGGGAAATATTCATTGCAATTCAAACTTATTGGATAGGTAAACATTCTCTCTACCCTTTACTCTTCAAGTCCATTATGATTCTTCATGATTTTCGCTAGAATATTTTCTCTTGGAAATTTATTTTTTGGGGCTAAATAAGGAGTCTCATGTTGCTCTTGGTTAGAAATTTTTTGATTACAATGTTCTCCTAAATTTATTTCCCCTTAATTTTTAATTATTTCTTCTTAGTTTTGGAGATGCTCTATTGTTACTTTTTGGTTTTGGGGGGTTTTTGGCTACAAACCTATTATGTGGATATCTTATTTTGAACATGAAAGTAAAATTAATTTTATACTAAAGAATACTAGATTAGAATACCTAACCTTAACCTAATGAAACCTATAGTTCCTTAGAAACAACACTAAAAAGAGACAGCATGTCATTGAACCTCATACTTTGATAACCATGTTAGAAATCTAGTTAGTTTTCAAAGGTAGTTTAGGTTCATTTTATAGAATTCATCCTACTCTATTTAAAAGGAAATATACTCACATAGTAGTCTAATAAATAAAATTTAAGTAATTAATCTAAGAATAAAATTTTTTACACTAAATTGAATAGATTAAATATGAAATATAAAACACTTATGTTGAATAAAATATTGACTACAAAATAAAAATGCTTATGCTAAATATAAAATACTATCTAAAAAATGAAAGTTCTTATGATGAATAAAAGACTGTCTACTTGTAATGAAAGACATAAAATAAATAAAAAATAAAAAATAAACTTTTAATATTCTTTTTATTATTTTATTTTTCTATGAGATCTAAAAATGGAAGAATACATGCACAGTACTACACAATACAACATACCTACAAGAATGCAATATGAAACCACATTGTTCTTCTAAACATGAAACAAACATTTAATACCTATCTATCATACTAGATATTCTTCCTCTCTAGTTAAGTGACTATCAATCCAAATATTGAAACACTTCTTAAGTCCTCACATTCATCACAACACTATTTAGGCACAAAAAATCATAATAATTTCATCTATAATCTCATGTATACATGGAAAGGAAAGTGATTGTAAAAAAATAATATACTATATTTTCAAACTCAAAAAATGATAATAATGCTTAACCCCGATTTTTGCATTATACAATTGATATAAAAATAGAACAACAAATAATTTAATACCTAATTGATTAAATCACTACTTCTATATCCTAGAACATAGTGGCACATTGAAGCATGCAATCACTATTCAAATTTAACTCAAGTCTTAATTGAATATGGATACATGATTTTATTATAAAATTAAATACAACATTAATTTTTAAACATGAAATAAGGAGAACGCCTTCAATCATGACTCTCAATAGGATTCCTTTTCCAAAAGATGATATCAATAAATTAGAGAGTGGATGTAGCTTTTTGTCCCTAATTTCATATATGAGAATTCTACAAAAGCAACTAAAATTGCTAAGTGTACATTCTAATCTCGAATTGGTGGGAATTGTATAGTGTTGCCTCTTCTAATTATTGTGTCACATCCTCAAGATATCATCAAATAATTTGTCAGGACATCTTGCTTCAAAACACACTTCTTTTGTAACAAATTGTTAGTGTTTAAATCTTGTTAATAAACAATTATTAAACCAAATTATGTAATTTATTTTGTTGGAGTAAATAGGAAAATCAACTAATAATTAATTAATTACTAGGCCCCTTTTAATTTATTTACTTAAGCTAAACTTATGAATTGGTTTACCATACCACAGTTCATATGGAGTGAAATTGGATTTCACTCTAATTTGTACTCTATTCAAAATATAGATAGTTGTATGAACAACTTCTTTCCAGTACATGTTTGGCAGTTTTGCTTCATCCAACATAGTTCTTGCCATCTCTTTTACAGTTATGTTCTTAATCTCAACAACCCCATTCTATTGAGGTGTTCTAGCAAAAACATATTGTCTTTTATGCCTTGTCTTTCATAGTAATCAATGAATTCTTGTGAGGTGAATTCACCACCTTTGTCAGATCTTAGACATTTCAATTTGAAATCTGACTCCCTTTCTACCATTTTTCTAAAGACTTTAAAACGTTCAAAATCTTTAGATTTGTGCTTGAGAAAGGTAACCCATACCATACGAGAGTAGTCATCAACAAATAGCATGAAATATTTCTCACCATTGATAGATCTAGTCCTTGTAGGACCACATAAGTCTATTTGAACAAGTTTCAGAGGTTTAGTAGAAGAATGTTCTTTAGATTTAAAGCTTACCTTTGTTTGCTTTTCTTTGAGACATTCTTTATAGACTGCATTTTCAGGTTTTCTTAGAATAGGCAGACCTCTTACATTCCGATTCTTATTAATCCTAACCATATTGTCAAAATTAATATGGCCTAGTCTCTTGTGCCACAACCAACTTTCTTCAACGTGACTAATTAAGCACATACCTTGATTATTTTCATTTCCAGATGTGTCAAGGAGATTGTAGACATTTCCCTTAGTCCTTCTTCCAGCAACAATAGCTTTTCCAAACTTATTTTTAATTTCACATCCATGTGAAGTGAAAAAGACCTGATAGCCACTGTCAAAGATTTGACTAACACTCAGAAGGTTGTGTTTTAATCCTTCTACATAATACACATTGTAAAAAGGAGTGTCTTCATTCAGAAGAAGTGAACCTCTACCTTTGATTTGAATACCTGAGTTATCTCCAAACTTCACATATCCACCTACATAATCTTCAAGATTAGTGAATTTTTCTATCACCAATCATGTGGTTTGAACAACTACTATCCAGGACCTATAAGTCCTTTTTCTTGGAGTGGAAAGTAGTTTGAACTAACATAGTTTGTTCTATGTTGTTGACAGTTTTAAGTTTCCAAACTTTTTTAGTTTTTTGTTGTTTATTCTGTTGATTAGCTTTACATTGCTTAGTAGAATGACCCAAGGACTTGCATGTGAAGCATCTAATTTGTCTTGCAAAGCCAATATTTTTCCTATAACCAAATCTAGGTGTTCTAGGATTTATAAATCTGCAAGAGCTCACTTTGTGGCCAAATTTGTTGTAGAAATAACAGTACCCATTAAAGAAAAAGTTAGAATTATATGACATTTTGTTACTCCTAAAAGGATGAACATGATCCTTATCAGAATCGAGATGTTTAGGTTCAACACTTTTGTTTCCAGAAAAAACATTATCCTTTGCACTGTCATTTGAAAATTCACCTTTCATAAATCCAATACCTGTTTTGGCCTTGTTAAATTTCTGTTTACTGAGCATGTCATTCAGTTTAAGAGTACTCTCATATTTCTCAATGGCCTTCCTGAGATCAACAATCTCATGTTCAAGTTTTTGAATTTCTTGATCTTTAAAGTTTATGCCAATATGAAGACAATCTTCAACTCTCTTGGATTCTTCAAGTTGAGTTTTTAATGAGACTATTTCAAGATTTGTGAGTTGCTCTTGTGCAAGATCTTGAGCACACATTTGTTTTTTTAAGTTTTCTTAGCTCTTTTAGAGCACATTTCAATTCACCTTCAAGATCCTCTTCACCATCTTCAGCATCATTTTTGTCAGTTTCTTCTTGCTAAATGATTTCAGCCATGAATAGATTTTCATCCTCTTCATCTAAAGAATCTTCAGATTCAAAGTGTTTCATTTTTGCTGAACAGACTTTTCTTCTTTTTGAAGTTGAATTTTTGTTTAAGTCTATAGGCCTTTTTCTTAGCCAGTTTTTCAAATTTCTTGTTATCACTATTGGGATCACCATAGGGGCACTTTGCAGCAAAGTGGCCTATTTTTCCATAGTTAAAGCATTTGAAAGGAAGTTTTCCCTTATACTTTGCAGACCCCTTTTTGAGCTTCCTCACAAAGTGGGATTCTTTGGAATAAAATTTTTTTGATTCAGTGGGCTCATCCTTTTCTTTCCTTTCAGTATTAAAAGGAGTTTCTTTTGCAGAGGTATTCTTTTTACCAATCCTCATTTCATAAGCAGTCAGAGTGCCTTGTAGACTGTCAAGGGTAAGTTGGTCAAAGTGTTTCTTCTCTTCTAGAGTAGAGACCTTAGCTTCAAATTTTGTTGGTAAGGTTTTGATGACCTTAGTTTCAACATCAAATTCCTTAACTTCTTCTCCCAGACCCTTCATGGCATTGACAATTTCATCAACTCTCAAAAAGTAATCAACTACTTTTCCATTGTCCTTCATTTTTATTTCTTCAAACTAGTGTTTTAGAGTGGGGACTTTAGACTATTTTACTTTTTCATTCCCTTGATAGATAGTTTCAATTTTAACCCAGATTTCCCTAGCAAAGCTACAGTGCATGACTTTAATAAAGACGTCTTTAGTCAGTGCACACAGGGGAGCATGTTTTTCTCTTGCATTAGTTTCATATATTTTATTTTCATAAGAAGTAGTAGGCAAAGTAGCTGGTATAGTGTACCCATTCAATATTATGCTCCAAACATCGATGTAAATAGAAGTTAAATAAGTCTCCATTCTGATTTTCCAGAATACATAATCAGTTCCATCAAATAATGGAGCTCTAGCCATGGATGTGCCTTCATGAGCTTGAGACATTTTGAATAGACTCCAAGGCAGAATCAATCCTAGGTTGGAAAGACCTATCAGAGGACCCTAGGCTCTGATACCAATTGTTGGAGTGAAAAAGACACTAAGAGAGGGGGATGAATCAGTGATTTTAACTGTTTTCACAATTTTAATAAAACTAAAATAAACCAGATGTATGCTCTCATTTATCAATGATAAACTCATTCATGTATTGAATGCAATCACATAAATTGAAATGATAATTGCAATAGGGAAACATAGCATATTAAAGTATGCATGCAATGAATCAGATGAACCACAAATAATCAAATAAACACAAGATATGTCGAGTGGAAAACCCTTCTGGGGTAGAAAAACCACTCCTAAACTGCTACCTTTTTAGGCTTTCATTTTAATAATCATTTTTGACAATGCCTCATAGGCTGATTTCTGAGCACCAACTCAAGGAGCACCAGCCCCTCTTTTAGAAACACCAATTTCAAGGAGCACCAACCCCTTTTTTGTTTTCAGTAAGACATACAATGATATAGAGGATCTCTTTGTTTCTCTATTTTTTGTCAAGTGCCTCTTGACAGACAATGTTTACAATCCTCAAGATTCACATATGACCCTTTAGAATTCTACCCATTGTCAAGCCTTAAGACAGCTTGAGGAAATAGCTCATAAATTTTGATTTTCAATTTCAAGACACAACTTCTCCTCAATACATTCATAGTGATATTCTCACACTAGTTCTTCACTTTATGTTTCATACTTTTCTCATGGTTCTTCACAAAATAGTTAACTCTCTCTTTCAATTTTTCCCTGCGAAAATAATAACACTTTTTTCTCACTTAATTTTCAAAACAAAACTCAAACACCTAATCTCTTTGTTTTCCTCCTTAAACAGATTTCATCATTACATAATTTGGTATTGTAACAGTAGCTCGATTTTATTTTTCAAAGAATAAAATAGAGGTGATTATCAGAATACCCATTTTTTGTTGAGCAACAATGCCAGATGTAACAGTGTTCCTGTGTGAAAGATCGGCGTGTAGAAATTCTTCTGACAAGAATACCCAAACAACATGCAAAAATAGAAAGGTGACTAAACCCTGTCCTGTCAAGCAACCTGCACAGGCAGTGCTAAAACCAAAAAGCATAAAATCATGTATATAATTCATGAACAATACCCTCAAAAAACCAATTGCAACAGCAGTGTAACCGAAACCCCAATACAATGTAACTAAAGAAGATTTGCAGATATCATGATTACCCACAAACCAAAAGCAACATTCCTCAAAACAAAGCAGATATAATATAGCAAACTTATTTGATATGCATTTCTGATCATGTGAAATTGACATGCAGCATTTCTAATCACAAATGAATAAACCCAGTTTACTATTTTTAGAAAGCAGCCAACACATGTCTTCAAAATTTTGAGCCAGTAGAAGAAATGGCTCTACAAAGTAGTTAAAGAGATGAATACCTGAGAAGACCGGAATAGAATTTTCCATGTAGAAATTTACCAGACCAACTGAAATAACAAAGCATCATGAGCTTCTTCCAGTTACGAGCTCTTACCCAATGACAGGAGACTGACAGAAGAATTGACCATTGTAATGGTCTTACAAACTTCCCCATATGTTGTCCAAGAAAAGAAGAGAGCCAACTTATACAGTGAAATGGTTGTGAGGAGGTTTCCATGGTGGCGGCCAGAATAGGGTTTCAAACCCATGAACAATGAAACAAAAATATTTCCCTAATCTTTACCAACACATACCAACTAATATCCTTTACCAAATTTGATGGATTTTGAAGTCTAAAAGAAATGACTTAATAATTCAAAACTCATAATGCCTTTTGAAATCTGTGGCCAAACCAATCCAATGCATGCCAACAAACTCATTACCACCGAATGCATACAAGTCGACGCCATCATTAACAATGTTCAAACAGTTACTCAAGTAAGAATGCCTACATAATTATGTCATTAGACATTTGTCATGACCACATTAAAAACCAAATGTTGACTACCTTAGCTTTGCTTATTTCCAAGTAACCAAGGCCATGTTACTTCCATGGTGACATTTTAAATAACCAAAACCTTACCTGTTGTCGGCCTTGAGGCCTGATTAATTGAAAACCATAAGACCCAATGTCGTATGCAAATATAATGACCAATTTGTTTGCCTTAATACAAATCCGATTTCCTTGACATAATGCTCGATATAACCAATGCCTTATGAAATATAATAAAGGCTAATATTCATGCTAAAATCAATATGCCTTTCACCCATGCCAAATTTAGTATGCCGAATGCTCAAGCCAATAACAGATTTTTAAGGAAAGTCGATAGGGTTTTCTTAAGACAAAGAACCAGTTGAAAGCATTACCTGAGAGAGAAGCCCACCTCCGATATTGTTCAAAAAAAATTGTATCAATGTCATGATGGTAGAAGAACTGAATTAGCCAACATCAAATAATCAAGTGTTTCATAGAAAACTGAATAAGTCAATATCAAGTGAATCACTGTAGCACAAAATGTCAAATCAGAAACATGTCACCTGAACAAGAGAACATAAACCTGTACCCAAGACTCCTTATGAACTGCACATGGAGTAAAGAGATTAGTGCAACCAAAGATAATAACATAAATGAAGTAAGTATGTCAAAGACAAAATGTAAACAATTTAACTGAGTAATCAACCACCAAGATGTCAAACTGAAACATGTATTGTCATCAAGGACAAATAGCAAGATAGAAGTTCAATAGGAAAAACTTCTTTACAACTGCCAGAAGCTTAGCTTGTTTTGGGAAGTCATAATTGTTGATATTGAAAGCAATCATCTTGAACTCTTACATTAATTCTTCATGCAGTTTTATGCATTGATCCCCTCTCTGAATGATTTGCTCTGAGCGAGTGAAGGCTCATGCAGAAAAGTCCATAAAGCTCCCAAACAAAGTGCCATTGGTTCCTTGCTTTATCTTTTTCTGAAATTCCTGCCTTATAGATTCACTATCTAACTCCTGAGTCCATATTTCAGCTCCTATCAGAAATTCCAAAACCTCACCACATTCAGATAAATTTTCAAGGATATGGGTGAAAATAGCATCTAGCTTAATCATTGATTTCTCCAATACCCCTTTTCTGAATTCGAAATTGAATAACCAAACTTTAGGCAAGAAGTGATCCTCTTTAGGTAGGGATAATTCCTACTCCCAGACCTTTGTAGGTAGCTTTAGGATGCACTTTAGCTTGGGGCATGTCATATTGTAAAGATTAGGGAAGTCTTTGCATGCCTCTGCCTCCTCAATCTCATTTTCTAGAATCAGAAAATGATTATGCATCCTAACCCCATAATGGATGGCTTTTTTGCCCAAGTCAATCACCCTCTTGAGCCAGTTTGAGGTAGACTTGGTCCATGTCCTCATTTTTTCCATTTTACCAATTTATTCCTTGGACAATATGGTGGGTGTCAGCGATCCTGTTGGGATTTCCTCTCCAAAGGTAGCCCATTGTTGTATGAAAATTATCAACTCTGCCACTTGTGCCTTTAATTATGCTTTTGTGGCCTAGTCCTTATCCATTTGATTCAGGATGGTAGTAATCGATCCCTAAAATTCATCTATTTTAGGTGCTCAAGAGGCGAGGCCAAGGTTGATAGAAGTTGTTTGGTAATATTTGACCTAAATAATCCTTGCATCCTTGTTTGTTGCCAGAGTTGCTACCTGTAAGATACAAGAGCCCGATGCATTTGTAGTGATGTGAGATTTGACCTTAGGATTCTTATTTTCCCAGGTCTTGATTTGAGCACGCACTAACATGACTTCCAGGTGAGCCTTTGGGTCTTGTAGTACTGGAGCCTTTCTTTTCAACTGTCGCTCCAACCATGAAGGGATTTCTATATGTTGATTAGAGGATGTAGTGTTGAATTCATCCTCGGTATTTTCTTGATCCCTCAAAATTCTAGCATCCCCATGCCTAGGAGCATCTTCAACATTCTTTCCTTTGTCACTTTATGTCTCCTCTTGCATTATTAATTTCCCTTTATCGAGCTCAATGGATCCTACATTTTTTTCATCAATATTTTCTTCTTCTTATGTCATTTTTTGGCCCCTATCATGCTCAACTTCTGCCTCTTGAGTGGGTTCAATATCCCTTTTATCACTACTCTTTTCTCCTTCCTCTTTCCTAAATGCATTTCTTCACCCTGTTGACCCTCATCTTGGCCTGTTTCCTAAGACTTATCATCTCTTTTAAAATTTTCTTCCCACTCTTCCATGTTGACCTTTGGGTCATTCTCTTCCTTTTTGAAGTGATGTTCTTCTTAAATTACTTCTTTGACATCATGTTCCTTATTTTTCTCATCTTCCTACTCCCTATCAGATGTTTCTACATTGTAATACCTGTCAAATCCACTTAAATCCCCATCCTTGGGTGTTTGTTTCCCTTCCTCATCTAAGACAACTTCATCCAGATCAATAATTTTTAGGCCGTCATCAATGTGTTCATAGTAATCATCATGGTCTAAATATGTAGGTTCTTCAATAGTATCAATTGTTTCCCTAAGTTGCTCCTCACTTCTCCTTTCTATTTCTTCACATATTTTCATTGTTGCCTCCATCTTTGGTGGGTCAGTAGGAGGTGGAGGGATAGGTAATGAGGCAGCTAGCTGGGTCATCAAAAATTTGGCCTTAGGAGTTAATATAGCCTCTAAAAATTGATGAGGCATATTTTCCAAGCAACAAAGGACTCAGGTAATGTGATAGGCACTATAGGGGTGGTGGAAATGGATGGTGGCAGAGAGGATAAAGTCAGTTGTGAAGGTGGGAGCGAAGAAGAAGATAAGGGATAAGAGGTTGATGAGGAAGAGTCAACCATGACTACTGAAGCAGCCAGAGAAGCAGAGATAAGGTGAATTGAGATGTTCACAGAGGGCAAAGATGATATAGGTAGTGGTGGTGGAGTGGCAGGATATGGTGCAACGGTAGAAGATGGAAGTGGGGAAGTGGTAGGTGGAGGTGATTGTGTCCTACCTTCCTCCTCCAAGGGTGAGGATTCCTCTTGTATGGTAGGCATATTAGGAAGAAATATTCCTATCTTTTTAGATTTCGTGGGTGGTTTTTTCCCTTCCATCGCCTTCCTAGAGTACACCTTCTTCTTGGGATGCCATTCTGGTGCATCCTTTCTTTTCCTTAATTGGGTGATAAATAGAGACTTTGGGGCTTCTCTAGAAGAACCAGCCTTGGCTCCACTTTTTGTTTCAATTTCAATTTCATCCTCCAATTCTCCATATGTCATTTCAATGCCTTGTCATTGTAATTGAGCCACTTGACCATCTAACCATCTTTTAGTATGTTGCTCGATTGGGCGCATGGTTGTGTCTAAATCTATAATTTTCGGCTCAGTCTAGTCAATTACTGGCAGGGTTACTTTGGCCACATCATTGTATGCCTCATCAAGAGTGGTTCAATGCAATATCATGGGGGTCCAAACTAGGCCCTTAAGTGGCAATATAATTCAGAAAAATAGAGTTAGGCAACTTGACATAAAAATTTGAATAAGTTATTAACATAATTTTAAAAATATGTAAGAAACTTTTTTATAGAAAATTGAATGTAGTTTCTAAGATACTAGTCCTTTTTAACAAAAAAGTAAATCTATTTGGTGAAAATTTGAAATTTCAATGTAGTAGTATTAAATTTTTAGGAAAAAATATAAAGAAGGTGTATGTCTAACCAACCTAAGTACAAGCAAAAAATAAAATATCTTTTTGAAACTTTCAATATAAGTAGAGGATACATACCCAGATGTGCCACATTCTTTTTGCAAGTAAATAATTACTTAAGATTTTTTATTAAAAAAATTTAAAAATATTAAAACGTGTTTGTCTGACCACCATAACTTGGTCAAAAATTTATGAATTTCATTTTTTCTTTTTTTTATCCTATAGTATGGGAAGCATAGAATGTGTTGCATCTTTTGGATTCAAAAAGTGTTAAATTGCTTAAGAATTATAGATTTTTTCAATCATATTAGCAATAGGGACTTTAGTCAATGCATGTAGAAAATCAATAATAATTATCTATTTAATTCCAAATAAGGAATATCTTATATTGGGAGAAATCTAACAATTTTCTCAATAAACCCTTTTTATTTCATCAAACTCAGATAAAAAATGCATCAACCACTTTTTCATCATATTACTACTTTTTGGACCCCCATGATCTTGCACTCACCCGAGTGTTATTGTCTTCGACCACTTGGTCAAGAGCCAGAAAAAAATCAATAGATTTTATGAACTTGGTTGTGATCTGCATATAATGTTGCTTTCAGACTTCATGATCATCATAACAGTTCACCCACAAGTCTTCAATATGGGCCTTATGAGTGTGTTGCCTCCCAACTTGTTTCTTTAATTTCCCCGAGGGTTCGGGCCTCATCGCTCAGTATGTAGCTTGAGGTTGTACTTTTCAATTACCTTTTTCTTAATATTTTGCACAAGGGGTAGCAGGGTATGAATACATTTCTTGACCAAAGACTATGGGATATGGGACACCCACATAGTGTTTTTCTTGCAGCAATGAATGGGAAGTCTGAAATTAACGAGTGAGCTCTAGCAAGACTATTCTATCACTAGGATACCATAGAAAGTGATATGGAAATCCTAAGAATCCTTTAGCCCTTATGTAAGTAAATTTGGGGAACTAGATAAACCAATACCCAAAATTCTTGATCAACGCCTTCGCGTAGTGGGACAACATTTTTACTGTATTCATTTGGTAGTGTCCATATAATATGATGCATGATAAAAGCATCATTTACTCACCTATAATCCTTCTTGTAATTCTTGTATTGTAGTTGTAGGTAACAATCATAAATGATTGTTTTTCCTTTCTTTATCCCAAGTTCACCTACACAAGTCAACCCCTTGTAAGGAAAATTGATTTCTTAGAGATACATAATGTAAGAGGTCATGTAGAACTCCTTGGTTTTATTCACCATGACAAGATGATTGTGGCTATTATCACTGATCATCTTGGCCCAATGAAATTTTTTTTCGCCCTTGAGGATATCCTCTACGAAGTACCACATCCATTCTTTAAAGATAGAGGAGGTTGGGAGTCCCATCACTTTGCTCATAAGTGTTACAAGGCCATTGACTTCCTCCACAAAGTCGCTCCGATAGAGATTTTGGGGTAGCTTATTTGCACTCGAATGAAGATCAATCATCCATGTCTGATTTATGGTTTTCTTATAGCCTATAGGGTTTTCCTTCCATACGCTCTATGCATACTCCTCAACATCTTCCATTTTTTCGAACAAAGGGATCCCAAATGTTCACCCAATTTACATAGGAGTTAAGTAACCCAATACTCTCCCATGTATAGTGACTATTCTCCTTGTTGGTTGATGGTAGAATTCTTTGCATCCAAAGATCAATTTTGGGCTAATCAAAGCCGGAGGGAAGCCTGCTACCTTAGCAATTCCACTTTTCTTTAATTTCCATGCATCTTCAATCTTTGGGTTGACTAGGACACACTGTCTAAATTCGTCAATGTTTATATGACCCAAATCAGTGTCTGTCACCTTGTCTCATTGTGAGACGATCCTTGAACTACACTCGGCTCCATGGAATTCATACTTCATTTTGGATTTCTCCTTTTTGCCCTTCGCAACCCTTGTGTTCTTCTTAGCTTTGTCAGTCTTTTCAGCTTGTTCCATAAATTTTGCATAATAAATGTCTTGGAAAGTTAAGGAGGGATAAAATATTGATAAACGCATCAATAAATCCAAGAAGAATCAATAAATCCATTAGATTCTAGAATTTCCTAACCATTTGTGGGATTTATAGTTTTGTGGGATAGGCAATGCGGGTTTCCATCTTGCGAAGTCGTTGGCAGTGGTGTTGGTGCAATGGCATTCTGAAGATGGCATCCCATGATGATATTTCTACAATGACACAACATCAAGTTATTTTGGTGTGAATTCACATGGAAAATGAAAATTGAAACACTTGGGATCATTATACTTGGTCAAATTTGCCACCTTGAGTTTTGTGGAAAAACCCAATATGGAAGTCATTAAAGTTTATGTTAGAAAGAATGACTTGGGTTCTAGGGCATCCTACAAGAAGCTTCACACACTACAATCCCAACAATTTTTTTAAACTTGGAAAATTTATAGTTGATCCAATTTAGCACGTGGGAAATCGAATTGGAGTTGTATTAGGTGGCCATACTTAGAAATTTTATTGTTTTCTGAAGTGCAGAAATTTGGCATGCGGATGCCATCAAATTTTGAGCCATTGAAAACATCTTGAAGGTCATGTAAATCCACAAGAAGCATCTCGCTGGTGGAAACAAGCTACACTGAGAGGGGGGTGACTTAGTGTTGTGCAAAACTAAACATTATTAACCTTTATCTTCAAGGCACTTGTAACATTCAACCAAAATGAATGAACAAGAAGAAAAAAATCACAACACCATAACACAAGAATTTTTACGTGGAAACCCTATTAGGGTAAAAGCCATGGTGGATGGCCAATCCACAATATGATCTGAGTATACTCAAATAAGGTTTACAATATGGGGAATTCACTTGCATTCAAGCACACTGCCTAGAGCTCACTGCTCAAAGGGAAGGCTCACTGCCTTACAAAGAGAATCAGATTAAAACCATCTGAGAGTTTGAACTGAGAAAAATAGCATCTATATATGCTTGATTATAGTTTCAATTAGGCACAATATTCAATCTTCTATCCTATAGACTGATTATGTACTTTTGCTCTGTTCTACTCACACTCGTAATATAGATCCTTCATGCACAAGAGAAATTGTGCATTATCGCTCTTCTTCTCTACACTTATTCACAATTTTCATCAACACACTTCATACATACACCAAAATGATATGAGTGATCTCATATATATATCTGTAACTAAGAATTCAATTGCAATATGTTGGATTCAATAGAACAAAAGAATATTTACAACTATCAGCTCAAATCATGAGTAAATCTTGATGTGCATCCACAATGGTCAGCCAAAACTTAGCTAGGACCCAAAAAGAGATGCATAAACACAAAAATACTTAAACGATTTCTTCCCAAACATCTGTGACATGATACATTCACAAAGTCGGCTCCAGTACTGATAAAATCGAGAATTAGCAAACCGAATCTTCTAACTCACACACGGATCAATACGAGGCACTAATATTCACATATAACACTAAGCATACATCGATCAACCTTCACTAAGATATGCAACACAATATGTTAACATAAAATTTGTATGTGAATCGATGAACCCAAAACTTTTGGATGCTCTATTCTTCCTTAACTATTTGCAATCTGATTGTCGGTAGGATAAATTGATGATGTGCGGATCTAATCACCGACTGGGGTTTCCATCAATGACAACACCAAATGATATTCATAGATTCTCTTTCCAACAATCTCCCCCTTTGGCATTGATGGCAACACTTAGTGAAAAATGACTAAGTGTCGGATCAATACCAACATTAACTACATTGCCAAAAATTTAAAAACCAAAACTCTTCTCCAAAATACAATTCTCCCCCTAACATGATATACATTTTTCACTCTATTCTCTCTCCCCCTTTGACATCAATGGCAAAGGCAGGAATCCAAATACCAAATTTTTAACAAAATTGTTATGAACAAACAAACTTACAAAAACTTGAAAATGTCTGAAAAATCTTTCTTCAGCAGAGCCAAAATTGTGTCCCAAACTCTTTTGAGACTCTCCAAGATTGTTATGTGTCCAAAAGCCAAATAGGATTTAGTCTCTGCAGACTCCAAGTTTGCTTGATCACCCACTGCTTTAGCATCTTCTGCTTCTTTCAATGCACTTGATAGAATTTCAATCTTTTGGCCAATTAGACCTCTAAGTTCACATGCTCTTGCAACAATTTTGTCATTTTCATGCTTTAAGCTCTTTATTTTGTCAAACATAGATATCACGTCTCCTTCTAACTTTACAACACCATCAGTTAATAGATCAAAAGCATCAAAAACAATAGCTAATTGTTTTTCTAAATCCTTAACCTTCTTTTCATTGTCATCAGTAAATTTTTAAAAAGACAAACAAGACTTGTAAATATTCCCACCTTCAAATAGAGCATTCTGAACATTTAGCACACAAGTGGCTAGCAAATTTTTATCCTTAGCAATCATTTCCTTCATCCCATTTAATCTTTTAACATCAAATTCCTTTTGAACTTTAATCATAGCATATTTCTCAAGTCACTCAAAGTGAGTACCTACTGAGTTGATGAGCCTCTTTAATTCACTGGAGGAGGATCTGGTTGGATCTTTCACATGAGTGGGAATTATATTTTCCAAGACTCCAGATGCAAGATTTAGAAGTTCATTGTCCTCAATATGGGACTTCAACATTTCTTCTCTGGCTTTTTCTTGTGCAAAGGAAGCTACCTTCATTTTTTGAATTGGACTCAGAGTAGATAGGTCAATTAGACCTTCAATCGGTTCAAGATCAAACTCTTCCTTTTGTTCTACCAAGAATTTCTTCACTGCCTTAGCAGTGTCTCTTTCTTCTACTGGAATTGCCTTTACATCAACTTTTATCTCTTCAACCATTGCTTCCTCAGTTGCAGGTTCTGACTTATCTTTAGGGGTCTCCACTTTCTCAACTGATACATTTTTTGGAACTTCAATTTCCATAGGCATTTTTTCATTGTCCACTTTAGGAGGGATCTAAATATCTTCATGAGTTGTATCTTGATTATATTCTTCTTCTTCTTTTCCCGGACTAGATGAAACATCATGATTTACTTCAGGGATAACATCAATTCTACTATTTAAAAAAAAAATTCTCATAATTTGTTATGTTTCTTCTGCAACTTCCTTGGTTTGACCAATCATAAACTTATTCACTCTTGTTTTTCTTTTGAATTCCTTCTTGGCTTTATTCAATACTAACTTTATTTCTTCCATAGATGCTATTGGACACAATTCAGCAAGAATTTTTTTGTCTCATCTTCTCTTCTTCTGATCTAGCATTAACTCTCCTCATCTCCAAGATATCATATAAGCTTTTGGATAAATTAGGCATTATTTCAATCAAAACTTTATTGAAAATATTCAAATAATTTATTTTTGCCTCTTCAAGAATTCTTCGATTAGATTCACCAAAAGATTCATACCATTCACGGACTGGCTTGAGATTTCCATCCTTAACCAAATCCTTTTCAACTTCCTCTATTGGCATACCTAGATGGTTAGTTTTTTCCTTCTTCTTTGCTTGATCATCTCCATCGGAGGGTTTTCCTTTTGTAATAGTTGTTGCCTTAGTACATTGATGCTTGATTTATTTAACTCCTTCATCAAACTCAGTTTCTTCATCATTTAAAACTACTACATAGAACCTTTTTTATTTTATATTTCTTCCTTTTTCCTTCCTTACTGAATCCCTTAGATTCAGTTTTCATAAGGATTGATTTTTCTATAGGGGCGGAATGGGATGCAGAGCTTCTAGTTGACCTAGCTCAAGAAGATGGTGCTTCCGGACCAGTTGATTCAGTTTTTACTACCTCTTTTTCTGCTTGAGCTTCTTCTCTTTTCCTTCTAGCTTCTTTTAACTTTTTTGTCGGTATCCCCATACTTTCTGATAAAACTTCCACCTCTTTTCTAACTCTTTTAACTATTACAGGTTTGTTGAGTTCATTGTATACTTGCATATCCTTTTCAGCATAAGAGTCGAATGTCTCTTCAGATTTATCTAGAGGCTTGCTCAACAAATTTTTTGCATACATTTCTAGAATTCGCTCCTCAACTTTATATCCCATTGGCATGATCCATATTATTCTGGGATCATCAACTTCCATCATACATTGATCAATATCTACCATAAATAAAATTGTATCCTTGTATTTATCTACAATGGAAGTGGGAATCCTCTCTGTGGCCTGCATCATACTTTGAATTTTTTTAAATATCCCCAAATAGTGGCATTCTTTGTCTTAATGTTTGCAAATCTGTGAAAGAAATCTCTAATCTGAGTGCTACCGATTTATCTTTTTGCCAATGAACCTTTCTGAATCCCAGAACCTCATCCATGTAGTAAAATAATAAGAATAATAGCAAGTTACCATACTTGAAATATTTTTTCTTATCATTCTTGATCTTCGTAAGATTTTCCATCAGCTGAGTTCTTAGCAATTCACAAAGACCATAGTCTGCATTTTCTTTCACCATCTGATAGGTAAAATAAATGGTTGTACTAGACACAGAGTTGTCTTGGCTAGAATGATATATCTTGTACCCAACAACCATAGATGAAAATTTGACATCTACATCAACAATGTCATTAATTGGCATTGCTCTTATGTCATACCTAGAACCTGTAGCATCAATGACCATTTGATTCTTCATTGATTTCAGAATTGGTAAACCACCGAAAGAGTTTAGACCTTTTACAACATTGATAGCCTCCTTTGTGATTTTGAATGGTATTCTTAACCACATGAATTCATCATGGACTTGACTCAGAATGTAATGAACCCATTCAAACTCTTCAAAGATGAGAAATTTGACAATCTGTGTAAATTTCTTTTCTTCTAGGGTTTTATATTCTGACTTCACACAAAAATCTTCACCTATGATGTGATTATTATATAAATTCAGCAGTTGTGAGCTTCCTAGCTCTTCAATATTAGCATGAATATAAACCCTAATATCTTATGTGTGTAACACACCGTACATAATAGATGAAAAATGCTCCTAACGGATCGATCTCAACAGACTTGTAGAGATGCCATTTGAATTTTGGACGGGGTATATCCTTAACTTCAACTACTAATGGATTAGCCATTATCAATTCACAAGTTCACAAAGTTTTTCTGAAAAATACCTTTCTGTCGAATCACAGTTTGATTTGTGAGAGCTTCTTCACACCTGAATTTTGCCTCAATTCACCTTAATTCACGTCAAAGCTCTTCAAACTTCTTTTCTTCAAAATGCAAAGTGAAAAATGAAAGATAGAAATAACTTTTTATCACTTTCATACTTAACCCTTTTTGATGCAATAAATGCATTTACCCTAACTCATCCGGTTACACTGTTTTCATGCAATGTGACAAATAAATCTTCTGTGGACCTCCAAATTTGCATAATACTTTTTCCAACAGCATATGTAGCACATTTATACACTTATTGAACTTATCCACATTTCGGTGTCAATTACTGGTAGGGGGTTAAGATATTTTCTTGACAGCTCACCCTAGGCCAAAGGCCTGAAACTAATTCTTGGATGAACTACCAGAAGCAGGTTCTGGTGTTGGTGCATTTTCATCATTAGAGGGACTCTTCTTCACCCATTTCTTCTGCATTTTCTTCCTAGCCACATTTGTAGTGAATTTTCATTTTCCTTTAACATCCTTCTGCATGTTTCTTCTTTGATTTATCGGACCTCTTTTGTTCCAACAGAATGTAGCAATGTGACCGAATTTGTTGCAGTTATAGCACACAACATTTTTTTGTCTAGACTAGTTATTCCACTAATTTTATTTTGATCTACACTGGTTAGCAATATGCCCAAATCTATTGCATGTATAACATCTAAAATTTCTATGAAAATTATTCATCGCATTTTTGCATTCATTTGACTTGTGACCAAACTTATTGCAATTAAAAAATTGACCTGAGAATGATGGACCACTTTGATTCATCCTAATTCTACACTGAGAAGCCATGTGTCCAAATTTATTGCAACTGAAACAATATCCATTAAATTTTTGAGCATTAGGTTGTCTTACCAGATACCTTCCAAATTTGCTCATTTGATTTCCTTGCCTGAATCTCCTTTGACCAGATATAGAACTTTCTCCTTCTTCATATCCAAGACCTCACTTATCACCATTTGTCCTTTGACTGCTAATTGGTTCATCAAGCTTGGTTGATCTGACTTTGAAATTTTATTTGTACTCATTTGTAGTAGCAAGTTCATCTCTGAGATTATCAATTTGTTGTTCAAGTACTTCCTCATTGTTTTTAGATTGTTCCAATTCATTGTCCAAATGGTTGCATAATTCATATTTTTCTTTCAAAGACCATGCTAGGTTATCTTCATTCTTCTTCCTATCATCAATCTCCTTGGTCATTCTCATCATGATAGATTCCATTTCATGATTCAGAACTGTATTTTCTCTAGTAAGCTTTTCACATTCTTCTATCTTTTCCTTCAGGGCTTGACTGAGTTGTTCTTCTTCAATGCTCTTACTATCATTTTGCTTAATCTGATCACAAATTTCTTTTCTCTTCTCTCTGGACTTTTTGATTTTGTCTTTCAAAGACTCAATGAATTTCTCAACATCCATGAGGTTTTTTTGCAATTTTTGGACTTTAGACTTTGATTGATCAAGATTATCTAGGGCCACCAAAAGTTGTTGTTGAAGACTACTGGAATCCATTGAAATAATTTCCAAGATCTCTCCAAGTTGTTAGACTTCTTCTTCTGAGGAACTAGCTCTGATACCAATTGTTGGAAACAAGCTACACTGAGAGGGGGGTGAGTCAGTGTTGTGCAAAAATAAACATTATTAACCTTTATCTTCAAGGCACATGTAACATTCAACCAAAATGCATGAACAAGAAGAAAAAAATCACAACACCATAACACAAGAATTTTTACGTGGAAACCCTATTAGGGGAAAAACCGTGATGGATGGCTAATCCACAATATGATATGAGTATACTCAAATAAGGTTTACAACATGGGGAATGCACTTGCATTCAGGCACACTTCCTAGAGCTCACTGCTCAAAGAGAAGGCTCACTACCTTACAAAGAGAATCAAATTAAAACCATTTGAGAGTTTGAACTGAGAAAAATAGCATCTACATATTCTTGATTACAATTCCAGTTAGGCGCAGTATTCAATCTTCTATCTTACAGACTGATTTTGTACTTTTTCTTTGTTCTTCTCACACTCTCAATACAGATCCTTCATGCACAAGTGAAACTATACATTATCGCTCTTCTTCTCTGCACTTATTTGCAATTTGCATCAACACACTTCATACACACACCAAAATGATATGAATGATCTCATATATCTATCCGCAACTAAGAATTCAATCACAATATGTTGGCTTCAATAGAACAAAAGAATATTTACAATTGTCAGCTCAAATCATGAGTAAAGCTTGATGCGCATCCACAACAGTCGGCCACAACTTAGCTAGGACCCAAACAAAGATGCACAAACACAAAAAAACTTAAATTATTTCTTCCCAAACATCTGCGACATGATACATTCACGAAGTCGGCTCTAGTACTGATAAAACAAAGAATTAGAAAACTGGATCTTCTAACTCGCACACAGATCAATATGAGGCACTAATATTCATGGATAACACTGAGAGTACATCGATCAACCTTCACTGAGATATGCAGCACAAGATATTAACATAAAATATGTATGTGAAACGATGAACCCAAAACTTTCGGATGCTCTGCTCTTCCTTAACTATTTACAATCTGACTGTCGGTAGGATAAATTGATGGTGCATGGATCTAATCACCGACTGGGGTTGTCATCAATGACCACACCAAATGATATTCGTAGTGTCTCTTTCCAACACCCACATGGGAAAACCCGCAAGTATTTTGGATACTCAATGTTTTAAGTTCAATTCATCAAAGTGTTTATTTGGCACATGGGAAATCAATTTTATGGTTTGAGAAACTTGTTTGGGCGATGCAGAAAAATATCATGTGAAGGCAACTCATTCGAATGCCATAAATTTTGATGTCATTGAAAATGACTTGGAGTGGATGAAAACCCGCAAGCGGCATTCTTCAAGCGAATCTCCGAAAGGGAGTAAACACTTAGAGTTTTTATCTCACATTCAAAAGGTCAATGCAAAGGCATTGAAATCAATACTTGTGCTAGCAAGGATTCATCTTAAATGTTTGCAATAATGGATTGTTTTGAAGTCTTGCAGGAAATGAGAATGAAGAATTCATTGACTAGGAAGCCAACTAATTTTTATCATTGAAAACGGCTTCAGTTTTATGGCTTCTTGCTAGTGGCATCCCATTTTTCGATCTTGATGTTTGTGAGAATCGTTCATACGGAAGCCATTGATCGGGAAGCTAGTTAAGTTTTTTCATTGAAAAATGGTTTTGGTTTTGCAGCTTCTTGCTAATGGCGTCCCACTAGAGAACTTCCGCAAAGGGTTCCAATGTTAGGCATTTTTTGAGTTTCATCAATTTTGATGATTCTAGGGTTTCCTCGTGGGAGTGAGGGAAGTGGATGTCGTAATCATTTTTTTCATTGAAAATGGAATTTCAAAGATGGCCTCCTATGAAATTGATCCCACATTTGATCATGCATTTATAAAATTTCCAAGGTTTCAAGGTTTTACCAACTATGAGTTAATTAGGGCTTCACATTTGGACTATGATAGGGTTTATTTAGTCATGAATTCCCTCAAAATTCAATCAAAGAATTGTGGAATTTAGTTTAGTTGTGATTAATCAAACCCTATAGTGAATTTAACCACCCAAACCATCCCTAGTTCTAATCACTTTGAAAACCCAACATACGAAGCATGCAGTTCGTTGAAAATTTCAAAAAAGCACAAAAATGAAAAGGAAAATGATCCTCACCTGATGCCACATGAATGGAAGAGGGGAAACACTGATTCAATTGTCGCATCACTCATTTTGGAAGTAGCTCAACAAAGTTCCTTAATCTTTCAAATACGCAAAGGTGAGAAAAATGAACCATCAAGCCCATTATTTATAACCCTTGGTGCCATTAATGTGAACCACTAAATGCAAGTTTTTTTTAAAACCGCACGCAAAGACTAATGCGGAAAAATGCGATGCAAATTCCAGCCAACTAGATTCCATGCAGAAAATTGAAGGACAGATACCAATGACAACGACGTCGTGAGAACGACATCCTGCATACAATGACCACAAAGAAACTTCTACAAATGACAAGGAGGGGCATGGCTTCCACATAATGGGAACCCAAAAAAAAAAATGAAATTTCCCCAAACTTAATGAAACTTTGACAAATAGATTGGGCATCATGGGAACCTAACAATTTGAAGTTATTTCACTTAATTAGTTCCAAAAATGAAGGCACAAAAGTGAAGCGAGAGTGAACCAACCCAACAAAAAGGGAAAAATCAAAAAGAGAGGGTCCTCGATCCAAGTGGGGTGTGTGTGTGAAATGCACAACAGTATGCATCTGTACCTATTTTGTCAAATCTTGCACATGTTATGCATAAAAATATGGTGATTTTTTTTTTTAAATAGTAGCAATTTTTTTGGTTTCATGGGGGTGATGTCAACTTCATGACTGTTGACATAGTTTTATTGTCACATGCCACCCCTTCTCTACCATTCCATTGTCTTTCTAGTAGCATTGCCACTTAGTGTCACTTCACCTAGGTCTAGCCTCACCTAGTAGTCATATTTGTGACCAACAACTAGCCCTCAACTACCCAATTCCCTGCTCATAGCCCCTCTATAATAGGACTAGGGGCTATTTTTTAAGTCCCCTATGTTGTTTGAAGGGAAAATTAGGCAAGTTTTAGTAAATCGAGTATAAATTTGGTGTACAATCTCCTTTTTTCACAAATCATATTCCATTGGAAAGATGGTTTTGAGCTCAATCCATGGTGTGACAAATTTATCTAGATTCTAATTTTCCTGATTTTTATAGGCCTTTAAAGTTAGATCAAGCTATTTTCACTCGGAGGCTCATAAATTTTGACTTAGAGCTCAAATTTTCACAATTCAAGCAACATTGGAAAGTTGATTCAATCCTCTACATAGATCTACGACCTATTTTTCTATAATTTTACTTGGTACCTATTATTTTCATTAGATCTCAATTTTTCATTTTTTTTTCTTTTCTTGGAAAACATGTAAATCGAGTCATTTTTTGGGATCAAAGGGGGATTTTATTGCATTGTGAGGGTCTATACTAATATTTGTATTTCAATTTTTATATTTTATGATTCAATCATCGTGGATCCAACCCAAATTACTCCACTCAATCCATACAACTATTATGGGTATCTAAAAATAAATAGAGATACATATGAAGAAACAAGGGTTATACAGGGTGACTATGGGTACATTTAAACTGAACCTATAGGAGTTACAAAGAAGAGAAAATGATTTGACAAGTGTGATGAGGCTTTTGGGAAATTATGCATGTCTATGTCTCCTAATATTTTATTTCACATTGAATCTTACACCATACCCAATCAAATTTGGACTCAATTGGAGTCCTTGTTTGGGAAGGAGGATACCTTGAGAGTATTTCAATTGGAGAATGAGATTATCAATTTGAATCCTATAGATTTTAAAAGCATACATGACTTCTTAACCAAAATAAATTCTCTTAAATTGTAATTGACACATTGTGTTATTGACAAACAAGACTCTCAATTGATTCTTTCCATCCTTGCCAAGATTGATCTTAACTATTCAGTTTTTGTTTCTACCTTATATACCACTAGAGATACACTTGGTGCTAGATTCACTATGCCTTCACTTGATTATTTTTCTATATCACTCACTAGGGAGCAAGAAAATCTAGTAGAGATGGGCTTATTGAAGTCTTCCAAATCATAGGGTCTTATTGCAACACTAGGCACCAGAGACAAGAAGACTTGAAATTGGAAAGGAAAGAAATAGAAACATAAGGATTTCAAGAACAATTAGTAAGAAAAGGAATAAAATTCATAGGATACCTTTGATTTATCTTCTTCCTCTTATAAGGGAGAATCATCTAATAAGGAGAGACCAAAATGTGCATTTCTCAAATATTCAAGATATGATGAGCGTCAATATTATGCATAGTAGTTTGATGAGCTAAAACACCTTACAGAAGAGTTATATTTTATTTCCTTCATCTATGTCTTCAAGTACAACCTCTTCTTCCAATTCAACACCTTCACAATTATTGTTAGCCACCATGACACATGGATTAGACAAGATGAAATGACATGCACTTTTTGCATCCACCAATCCTTAGTCTAGTTGTTCGCTTCTTGATTCAGGAACCTCACATCACATAGATTCATCTTTGGGCATGTTCTCTCCAAATGAGCCTTATATATCATCACACATACTGATGGGGAACCACACTTACATGAGTAATAGTGGGAAATTATCTATATATTGATGATGGTGCATTACATTATGTATTTTTTTCCTTCACTATCCTTTCCATCTATCAAATTGCACATAGTGGGATAGGTAAGACAATAGATTTCACACATGATCCATTGCTTATCATAGGCTTGAACAATATAAATATTATTTCAATTGGGACAATTAATCATGCATCTCAATTTTATTCCTTCTCTCATTTTTCTCTAGATAAGCCTATAGTTCCATTAACTACATCTCATGCATCTAGAGTGGATCAAATATATGAGGAAAATTTTGGAAAATTGAACCTACATTTACTTCCATCATCCACATTGGTTCATAAGACTTGTGTTGAGCTTCCACCTCCTTTAGCTCCTGCATATTCAAAGACCAACTTAGTTTGACATGATATTTCTAGTCATTTAGTTTCATCTTTGTGGGATTACTTGTTACAAATTGCAACATTTTTTTTGAGTCACACATTGCAAATATTGGGAACATGATTCAGGATATCCAATTCATCTTTTATGATAGATAAAACCCACCTATCAACACTTTATAATTACCTTTGGAGGTTGGTCTACAAGTATCTTCATAATTGTTTGGTTTCATTTGATTTGGCTTCTTTTGATTTAGACATGTGGACCCTTGATTATTTTTCCAAGGAACCTATCTTGAGACCTCTTCTCTTGAGAGAATTTCTTCTACATTTTCTATTGAATTTGTTTCTTTCCAAGGGGAGGAACAATGTTTACTGATTTTGGATGATCTTCAATATTCTTCTTCGAGAATTTATCTTTGGTAGAGGAGTTAATTCCTTATGGGGGGATACATCATCTCTTCTTTTATCTCTCATGGGGGATCTTGATTGTACTTACGTGATAGAAGAAACACTTGGGGGGGAATTTTGAGTCCTATATTATTTTTCACATATACACATATTTATTTTTTCTCTCCTTTGGAGAGGAGTTTTTCCCATGAGGTTTTCTCCTTTTACTTATTTATGAGAGATTTTATTTAGTTGTACATGGTCACACCAACAAGCCTTTTAGTAGAGATCCATCCATGTATCCATCATTACATTCATAATTAAGTTTTTAGCTTCTCCCTAAGTTGATCTTAAGGGGGGTGTTGGAGCAATTAGGAAAATCACCGAAAAATTAATTATTTATTAGGCCCCATTTACTTTAAATTCACTAAAGCTAAACTTAGGAATTGCTTTTTTATTATTAGATTGATCTAATTATAGGTCATGTTGTCTTATTGCATAGGATGAGGACACTTGTCACAACCTAATATAATCCTCACCTAGGGTTTCATCTAGGGTTATTTTTTCCTTTTCATAAGGATTAGTCATTCATTGTAATAAATCATATAGGTTAATGTATAATACAATTTCTCAAGTTGCATAGAAAATATGTCTTTCTTTTCTCTCTTCTTTTGACAAGATAATTGCATGCAGGTTATTTTTGGGATATTTCCATCAACTCCAAAATATTTTACTTAAAATAATTAATAATTTCTCAAGAAAATATTAATTCAACATGATTTATAGGATTAATAATTTCTCAAGAAAATATTAATTCAACATGATTTATAGGGATGACAAGGGAAATAAGGTACATTATCCATGCAATTGATCATGCTAGATTTAGCATTATCACTTGTCACATGACATCTCATAGAGAATGGAATTCAAACTATAAGGAATATAATAGTGGATGAATTTTAATAGGAGATTATAAATCTATCAGGATAGTTGGATGAGGGAATCTAAAAGTCTTTCATAGATGGGAGAGTGAGAAAACTCTCAAACACTTGATATATGTTTGTTTGGTTAAAATATATTTTTTCTAATATGATTGACTTTAGAATGCATGTTACCTTTGATAATAAGGGTCACAAACTAGTAGGATGAAACTTGGTGCTTCCTAAGGTGAGAGACATATAACTCTATTTAGGTTGGATGAATCAACATTATCTTGATCTACAATATAGCTAAAGTTGATTATAAAATCTTGTAACATCATAAGCTAGGCCACATAGGTGATTTTGTTTTAATATCTTAATGAGTAAACATATGGTGGAGGTAATTTTTGATTGTTCCATTGGGTTTGAATTTTTTTTTTATTATGTGTTTGGTAAGAATAATAGGGTGTAGTTTTATTCAAGGAGTTAAAGGGAAAAGGATAATTTGGATTTGGTTCACAATGATGTATTTTTTCGTATGGATGTCAAGTTCATAGGCAAGTCTTGGTATTTTATATCCACTTACTAGAAAATAATGTAGATATACCCAAATACATTTTCTTAGGAACAAGTATAAAGTGCTTAACAAGTTTAAGGAATATAAAGTACTTTAAGAAATGAAAATTGGTCAGAAAAATAGTGTCAAGGTTTGATAATGTTGGAGAGTATTTGTCTAATTATTTTAAAGTATTTTGTAAAGCACTAGAACTATGAAAAAAAAAACACCTTGTAGATCACAAAAATATAAAGAGGCTAGGAGATTAAACAAAACCTTAATGTATCAATATAGGAGTATGATAATTAGTGCTAGTCTAGGATAGAAGTTTTGGGCTAAACTAGTAGGCATTTCATGTTACTTGAAAAATGGGTCTCTTAATTCTCCACAAGTGAGAATGTAAAACCATATGAAACTTGGATAGCTAGAAAAAATATGGTAACACATTTAAGGTATATGGTTATGATGGATTTGTTCATGTACCTAAGGAAAGGAAATCTAAGTTGGATTTGAAAGAAAATATGTCATTTTTATCAGATATGGTAAAAACATAGAAGGCTACTATCTATAGAATCCTAAGAAATATAAAGTTATCCATTCAAGGGATGCTAATTTTAGAGATCTCATAGTTATACTTTTTTTAACATAAAATAGAGGAATAACATGCATATGAAGATGAACAAGTAGGAATGGAAATGTGGGAAGAGAAGAAGGTGAAAATTTTGGAGCACATCCCAAACAATAATACAATTCAAATGTGTAAGTTCTCTACTAGTTAGTGTGAGAAGGTATATAAAGTAGAAAATTCACTTGATATGTGCAATCCAACTAGTTATCATTATGTTTTTTCTTTAACATGTACTAATAGGGAACTATATTTCATAGAAGAATCTCTCACTTCTAATGATAAAAATACTTGGAGGAATGTTATGGAAGAGATGTGTTAACATTAAATTATTACAAGACTTAAGACTTGGAATATCTACCTAATCGAAGGAAACCCATAGGTTGTATATAGGTATTCAATATTTTTAGGGTAGATAGATCACTTGAATAGTACAAGGCAAGATTAATGGGTAAAGGTTATTCCAAGGTTGAGAATAGCCTTCAATGAAATATTTTATCATCTAGGTAAATTGAGTTCCATTAGAATATTATTATCCATAGCTATGACATATGATTTAGAAATAGAGAAAATGGATGTTATTACTATATTCTTGCATATTTATTTAGAGGATGAAATTAAAATGAGAACCTAAATAGTTTGAGGCAAGAGTAAATGAGAGATTTGGTTTGTAAACTGAATAGATCCATCTATGGATTAGGGTAGCCAATATGTGTATGGAGTCAAATTTTGATTTATAGGTGTTAGAATTAGGATTTTAAAGGAGTAATGTCGGTAATTATGTATACTACACATACATAAATATTTATAATTTAGATATTATTTTATATGTTGATGATATGCTTACCATTGTAAATAGCGACTTTAATTAAGTAGAAAATGGAGTGAGGTGGTTCTATATTTATACTTGGTATGAAGATTAATAGTGACAAGGATAACATAAAATTATTGATAAACTAGATGAAGTATCTTGAGAATATATACAATGGTTTGGAATGCTTTCCAATAAAATGACGAGTATATCCCTACTAATTGATAAAAAATTAAATTTGGAACAATAATAGTCTACAAAGTATTTAGAAGACATGAAAAACATTTTATATGTCAATATAGTAGGAAGTATTATGCAAATAATAGTTTATATAATACTAGACATTACACAAGCAATGGGTGTTCTATGCAGGTTCATGCTAAGACAAGGAAGGAAATTTGACACAACTAAAGAGACTGTTTAGATAATTAAGAGGAAAATTTTCTTATGATTTTAATAATTATGTGGGTAAAGTGTTGAACATACATAGATTCATAGATTCTAATTGATCAAGGGTTCTAGATAACAAAAGGTCAATAAGTGGTTGTGTTTACTTTTTTTGGTGGAATAGTTGGTTGGATAAGTAAGTAGTAGCATACAGTTATTTTATCAAAATTAAATTAGAGTATACAGTAGTGATGCTTGTAGAGAAGTAATGTGGTTACAAAAAGTTAGGTAATTTTTTTTGAAGAGTTGATGTTATCTTTAAGAGTCATTTATTATTGAACTATGATTTGCAAAGTGTGATTTTTAAAACTATTAATTATTGTTTATCATTCTTAAACTAGGTATATAGATTTACAACATGTCATTTTTATAGAGATATGGTTGGGGCAAGTAAATTTCAAGTAGAAAAAATTGGCACTCAAGTAAATACTACTAATTCTTTGACTAAGTTAGTGACTACTGTTAAATGTGTGTGGTCTAGGGATGGAATGTGTTTATATTATTTCCATGCATGAGGTTAAAATATTCATATGTTAAAAAAATATCTCCCATAGTAAATATCAAGTGGGAGAATGTTGGAACTAGGGTGTTCTATTCAACTATGAAGATTTATTGAACATAAATTGTCTATAGAATAGTTGAATTACATTGTTTATCTATGTGATAGGTTGTAAAAAGTTCTAGATGTTTATATTTTGGTATGGAGGCTTGTGTTAATACTTTGGTTATATGTTCCTATTGAAAATAAATTTTGAGGAGAAACAACAACAACATTATTGTGGGTGCCCTTGTGATATATGGTGATAGTCAAGAGAATGGCGGTGCTCTAAGAGATGCTTAAAGGTACTAAAAGTAGATATATTTCATCATGATTTTGTCTCTACTACTACAATCCATGGGTAATATTTATCTATTGTATAGGAGGAAAACTACATAATTCAAAATGAGTAGGTCAACAACCTTTGGCAAAAGTGTTAGTAGAAATAACTTATTATGTGTAGTGGTTACTCATATGGACAATTCATGTTAAATTTAATGTATGATATGATTATATCATGATATGGCCATGAAATAGTTTTGTTACTATTAGTAGTCTACATTATAGATAGTTAGGCAATTGGAATTCCTTATTGGATCATTCTATAGTTATAACCATATGTGCATATGAATGTATCAGGGTTAGAACATTGATGTAAATTGGATATTATTATATAATACAATATATTGAGACTCTATTAAGAGAACTATTCTATTAAATTTTTAAATTATAAATAATAAAACTAAGACAATCCTTTAGTGGTGGGTTTTATCCATAATTTTTTCTCGAGTAAATATGCTCTCTCTTAATTATTGTGGTTTGAATACTATGTCATGCCCTTCTTTTAATGTTTCTACTATAACATTATTATAAATATTTTTTATCATGTAACCATAAGTAGTTTATGTATCTTAGTTTATTGGTATATTATAATAAGGATCTAAATCCCAACACTATTTCCCTTGATATGTGTAATGCTTGTATTGTGTCTTTCTCTTTGTTAGTTTCTGGAGTATTAAAGTTATTTGATACTATGATGTATTATTTTTATTGTGAAATTGGTGATTGCTTGTGGATAAAAATATTATTTTCAGATATTTGATGTCTATATTTGAATATAATACTTATATGTGTGTGTATTTTATTTATTAGTGTTTTAACTTTACCATTTTCATTTAATGATATGTCAATTAGGTAGACCTAGTTCCTTCAAATTATTCTTTAAATGATTAATTGTATGGAATCATACTAGCTCAATGAATGAGTTAATTTAACAATACATATTAGCTATTTAATAATTGTGCAATTTCATCATCCACTTCAATTATTGACACATATTAAACATATGTGTGTAATGTTTGGTTGAATGTAAAGGATATTTATAGGTGTTTGACCAATGGTATGAGGCCCACTTCTCCTCCTCATGATCACACTCTCTTTTTATATACTTATTTTATTTTAAATACTCATGGACATAATATTATGCCATGTTATGATTATAGTTTATGTTTTTGATTAAGGGTAAAAAATAGGTTTTGATGGGGCCCTAGAACCCAAAAAATTCGGCTTTAATGGGAACCCAAACCCAAACCAAAGCTAGCAAGTTGCTAACAGAAAAGAATAGGCATACTATCGGCAACCAAACAACAAAAACAACCATTAAAGATCAACAAGACAACATAGGCTACAAACAACCAACAAAAAAGGCAGAGCCCTTATAGCTTAACAACCAGCAAATGATAGCAATATCTGCCCGAAATAGTCAGGTAACAAAGCAACAATGTTGCAGCCACCAACAACCAACCATCTGCTTAGTATCCACAATATTGAGCCCATCAAAAGAAAAGGTAATTTAATGGTAAGGAACACCATTAAACCCATACCCATAATCAAAAGCACCAACACATGAAAGGAGACACACCCCTTGAAACTCCCAAATGCTCCACAAACCAGCTCCAAATCCAGCTCAAGAGGAGAGGGCTCCCCTCTATAGGTGAGGATGTTGTGAAAACCCAAAAAACCAAGAGCACAACTCTCTAGAAACCTTGGGCTCCACCTCAATAGGAACACCACTAGAGGAAACCAAAAAAGAGGACTTCAAGCCACTTCCACCACACCCACCTCCAACTCAATAGGAAATGACTCTTGAACATCAAGAGTTGTCTTCGCCTCAAAAGAAGACATAGCACAAAGGAAATGGAAGAAATCCCAAGCCCCAAAAGATTGGGGAAATACACAATCCTTTGGCTGAGCAAGCAAGAGCTCCAAGAGAGAAACCACAACCAAACCATCACACAACAACAGGGGATCAAGAGGGACAACTTCAACGACCAAGTTTATTTCCAAAGCAGCAGTAAGGAAGGCAATCCACCATTCCAACAAAGTCTCAATAGCAAATAATCCATTCAACATGACCCTCTCAAGACGATTATAGTTTATGTTGACATTGATATGATACTAGATTAGAAAGTCACTAATTTCTTAACGATGATTTGGTGAATTAATAATCATGAACTTTTTCACAATTTCTATATTAAAGTTTACTATTTAAATTTATTTGTTACTATAGAATGATTTTAGAATGAATTTAACTATGTATAATGAGTATCAATGTAATTTTGATAGATATGAAATGGTATGTGAATGTACTTTGGATGATGGATTAAAAAAGTATTTAATTTTTGTTGGATCATTATAGTGTTGTTTAATTATGATGCATTATGTCATGTTTATTGGTTTAATTAAATATTTCTTTGGCTATTATCTTTTATATATTGCAATTTAGGTACAAGTATGAATATTAATATTTCATGACTAATAGAAAATTGTAGAGGTTTTTAGAAAACCACTATTGTGATTCTCTAGTATACTTAGGCCTTATCTAAAGAGGAGATTAAGATCTTATGTAAATGTGTTATTGTGCTAATTAATTTTTAATTTATAATAATGATTATCATTAAATGTGGTTGGTTAACTCTCCTTAAGTATCAAATATTATATTTAAACTTAAGAGATCATTATAGAGGCATTTTAATATCATTTCTTATTATTTAAATAAAATTAAACTTCTAAAGTGATGACCCATGAGTTTGGTTAATTTTGAAGTGTTTATTATGTGTTTTATAAGGCTTTATAGTCTTGAAAAACATCTTAGAAGATAAGTGGTGAGATTGAGGAAGCAAATCATATTTACATGGAAATTCAACACCTCTTCTCGAGACTTATTATTTCTAGACAAAGAATCTCTACTTAAACTTTCTTTGAAGTTTTGGTAAGTATTAGATCTTAGGAATTCATTTTTTTTATTTTTTTATTTTTTTATTTTCATGTGGTTTTAGATATTTGAAAGTGGGAGAACTTGAGAGCTTGGAGAGGAGAAGGAATCAAGAAGGTTGGATCAAGAATCATTTTAAATTTTATGAAGTATAGAGGTAGGCCATTATCTCCTTTTGATTATGAATAATTTTTTAACTATTTTTTAAAGGAGGTAATGCATATTACTGAGTTTTTCTTGTGTAAACAAGATTTGTATAGAACATCCTTTTATTGTGTTGTGTTTATTATGTAAAAAATATTGAGTTTGATATTTTTTTGTGTTGGGCAAGGATCTTCCCATTTGGATTAAGAGCCAACCATCTATTGGGGTTGAGAGAAGTGTGGACCCTCTCTTGGAAAAAATTCTCTATGAGATGGTATTGTTTGACATTGAGCACTTATGTGTGAAGATGTGTTTTGTTGTGGAGATGAGATTTTTACATTAACTGCCTATTTGTGTAGGGTTTTGTTGTAAAAAAAGACATTTTTGGGTGACTATTTTAATTATTGACACATGGTTTGGGTGAAGAACTATGATGATGTGATTTTTTTTTTCTAATATTTTGGAGATTCCTACTTTATTTATATATGTTTTTAAGAGGTTAGTGTGTCCTCTTGACTCCCTCTTGTTATAGACCTTAGAAAGATTCATTTGTGTGTGTTATCCATTAATATAGTTTATAGATTTGTGTGTATTTGTGTGTTTTGTGTTGTGGAAACTTGATTTCCTAAGGTATCCTAGTTTGAGGGTGAACTTGCATCACAAGTCCTATGATTGGAAGGTGAGAAAACTTCCATTGATTTGGAATGATAAACTTTATTTTGCATATTTGCGAAAATGTAAAAAATGACAAGATATATTTTTATAAATACTTCATTTGGGTTTTAAAAATTTATTTTGAGAAGATGTGATTATTTCCATATTTGTGTATATGATACTCTAAAAATTTTTAGGAAAAAGATTTATTTATTTCTTATGTATGTGAGAATTTTGAAATGAGATATTTATTTATATATCTTTTGAGCGGAAAATAGATTTATTGGTATAAATTATTGTAAAAGAAAAATGTATGAAATATTTTCATTCATTCAATCATAATAAGTGTATTAAAAATAGATGTGCATTCTTGTAGTAATCAAAAGTGTAGATGTGGTAGATACATTTAAAATGTTGAAAAAATAAAATAATTAACTAAAAAATAAAAATAAAAATAAGACTTATTTTTTCATAAATTCTATTTTTTACTATAGACTCGAAAATAAAATAGTAAAAAAATATAGATTTAAATATTTCTATTTATTTGTAAAAAAATAATTTTATTTCCTCACATTATAAAACATGTAAAAATTGCGTATTAATTTTAGAAAAAATAATATTATAAAATCAACTTTAAATAATCATATTTCTCTTAATACTAATCCATAATTTTAATGTAATCTCTCAAAGTACTATTTTAATAAATCCAAAATATCTTTTTAAAAATAATTGTATGACACACAACCCTTTGAAAAAAGTTGACCTCTCTTTATTAATGAAAATGTACTTTTGAATGAAATTGATGTGGTTGTTCATAGAATCTCTTAGAAATAATTGAATATAAAGATTAAATTATATTTATAGATTCTTATTTTATTTTATTGAAGATGCAAATGGTGTAGATTTAAAGATGTATTGAAGATAGATGGTTAAGATACATTAGCTTATAAAGGAAGTTAACCTCTAGAATAAGTTAATAGATGAATGGTCAAGATTGATTGTAAATAAATGGTTATGATTGATTGCGATGAATCTATTAAATCTTAATGATTAGGGTTATTTTAAATGACATCTTTATGTGAAGAGTTGAGATTTCATGATGTAGTGTAAATGAATGGTAGAGATGTAATATTAGTTTGTTTTTATTTATCACTTAGTAATGTACTAGTTGAATTATTTGTATATTTGTAGATAATGGAAAAAATATTATATTTATTTTAAAATAAATATAGATAAATAAAATAATTAACTAAATAAAAAAAAATTATTTAGTTAATTAGTTAAATAATAATAAATATTTAATTGATTAGTGATGTGAAACTTAAGTGTCTAAAAGTATTATTTAATTATGAATTATAAATTAGTTTTATAATTTATTTTAATTGAGCTTTAGGGGTATAAATTAATTTAATTTGGGTAGATTACTTAAAAGCTAGTGAATGAGAATAGTTTATTTAAATTAATACTGTTATTTATGTGATTAATTTAAAATTAAAATAATCTTTAGTTTATGGCTTAGCTGAAAAATAAATAAACAAATATACGTAATAATATTTAAATCATATTTTAATTATGGATCATGCATGTCTTTCATAAATAAATTACTAAGGTGAACTTTACCAATTAAATTGAAGGAGTTAAATTATAATCAATCCTAATCAAATTATGAATGCTATAACGATTCAAACATTTTTGAATTGTTAAAATCAATTTAATAATATTTGACTTGTAAATAAAATTTTGATATAGCTAGCTTAAAGTAATTGCATTATGGTTATGATTATTTAGGAAATATGATGTATTTTTCTTTGGTAAAATGAGTTAGTTGTGTACTTATTTAGATCATTTTCTCAAGTAATACAAGTTTTATTTTAGTTCTATGATTTAATTTTTTCCTAAATAAATAAACTAGTTGTTAGAATTTAGTTATTTCTAAGTTTGATAAGGATTGATTAGACAAATACACCAAATTATTTTAATAAGATTGGAGAAAATTAATTTAATGATTTATGAATGAAATGAATCCCTCGTCACCATCAACTTTGTGTGTCTTTCTCTTGCTTGATGTGGCATGTACATTGAATTGTGTGCACATGTTATGATGTTGAAAGTGTATGTTGTGCTACTATTTGTAGTGTGACAAAGAGATATTAGAGTTATTATTTTTAAAAAAAAAATTAATTATATTGTGTTTATTTTTATTTCTATGAGTGTGTATGAATGGATGTGACATTTGGTATCAAAGCAAGGATTTCTAAACATTGAGAGCTCTAGGGATTTGTTTGGGTTTTGTTGTCAATTTTTTTTTATTGAGTGTTGGTACATGATGCTTTTGGTGATGTTCTTAGAAATATATGGTTTTCAAATTTTATTTTATTGCTAAAATTTAAATTATAATTGTTTGATACTTCTACTTCATTTAAATTTTTTGATTAGTTTATAAGGATTAATTGGTTGTACAAAATACTCAAATACTCAAGTCAATTTATTATATGAACTTTCTTGTTGCATTCCTTCATGAATTTTTTAGTACTAGAACAAGATAAATATAAAAGTAAAAATATTTTATTTGACTAGAGAATGTACTATGTTCAACAATTCCATGTAAATGTGAATTTTCTTGTATTTATTTAATCAAGAATTCTTAGGAAGGGTCAAATTTTTATTGTGTAAGGATGTGACTACCTTGTAGAATTATTATAATTATATGTGTTGATATTTTCATAATCTTATTTTTTGGGGTATGTTGGCTTACTTTTCTATGCTTTATCAACCCTTTAGAACTTTTTCCTTTTAACTTCACCTTGTTGGGGTTGGAGGCCTACTGGGAACTAGGAATTTTTTTAAATGTTCCCATGGTTCTAAGAACAATGAGAAGCTCTGACATCTTTATTGATTCCTTGTTCTTTTTCCTTGGTTATTAAAGTCTAGTCAAGAACCCAAAATTCATAGGGGGTTTCATCGATTCTAAGAACCTATGGAACCTCCAATGAATTCTTACCTTCCTTCTTATTTACTTATTTAAGATATTTTTTATTTGTACTCATTCCTTGTTGTGAGTTCACCCAGAACCATGAACCTTGTTAAAGGTTCCCATGGTTTTTGGAACCTAAAAATTCTCAACAATTCTTGAAAACAACTAAGTCATGAGAGGGAATCTACAAGAGGAAGAGAATTAACCAAGAACCATCAAAGGTTCTTGTGGTTCCAAGAACCACATTGGGGGTCGAAAAGGTTCTGAGAGCCAACTATAGCTCTGATCGCTTATAACTTGGTCAATTTTCACTCAAATTTCCTAAAATTTGAACTAAAGGTACCCATTTGGATACTTTACAAGATGAAAGATATAGAAAATCCCCACAATTAGTCAATCTTCAAAATTTTGAATTTGGGAAATTATCTAAGGACAAGGAGGGAAAAAACTGAAACATAATAAGCATATTTTGACATGGATGAACCCATGGCAACTTGACACATTGTTGGAACTTGGAAGAATATGTTGATGTTTGTGAGGTTAAATTTTCAATTTATTTCAATGTAGGTTGATCCTTATCCAATGGAACACCTTACTATTGATCTATTTTTTAAAATAATGAAATGTAGGACTTGATCAAGATTTGATAGAAAAGGGCATATTAGACCAATTTTATCTCATTGCAAAATAATATCTTAGATCAGTTATCATCAATAGGGAATGTAAGGGGGGCACAATGTGTCAACAAGATCTTAGAAACAAATTGGCCCCTAAATTGGTCTCAAAATCTTGAATAAAATTGACCCCTAAATTGTATAGGATAAGAAATGACCATAGGAGGTTTGGAATGGACAATTGGATAATTCCAAAATATGTGGGATAAGGTTTGGAGGTAAAGTGCTAAAGAATCATTGCTTAAAATATGTATTTAAGAGTTTCAAAACACCTAAATCATGGGGCAAGATTGGAGGCAATGAGATAAAGCAACCCTTCTTGAATTGTGTTTTATGTAATGAAATATTGAATCTAATAAATTTCTTGTGTAAACTTATTAATAAATCTGGGTAGGAAGAGCATGATGAAGAAGTGTCCCTCTATCTGAGGGGAGGTAAAGCACATTGAAAAAGTGTCCCTAGTACCTCTTTTCGAAAATCATCCATAGGGTGTATGCTTACTTGAGACTTTGGGGTCTATTTCACTTTCTAGCTTAGTTTTTGATAATTGAGATAAATTCCACTCTAGTACCTTAGTTACTTTCCCTTTGTTCTTGTTGATTAGATTGAGTGTATCCGATATTGTGTTTACATAGATGTTTTTCTTGTATTTTTGTGTGAGATCAACTTTAAAATATGAATCTTGTTTGCGTGTTGGTACATTCTTTGAGTCTCTTGTTTGCTTGTGTGAAAATCTATTTTGAATCATGTGTGAGTGTTGTTCCCTTCTCGAGGCTATTGTATGTGTGTGAGTTTGGCCATGGAAATGATGCATCCATGATCTTCTTCTCCACAACTCAGGGGTTTCTTACAGTGGTATAGGAATATATTATTCTCAACAATGGTAATGTTATTGGGAGTTGAGTATCTTGTCTCATTGGTCCATCATTGAAGATCTCTTAGAAGCCAAAAGAATTCTTGGTTTGGCATGTATATTCGTATAAAATATGATTTTTGGAGCACCTTGGAGGTGGCTCACCTTGATGTAATACTATTTTTTATGTCATGTATGTGTTGGAGTTTGATCCTTGTTAGAGTAATAAGTTATTATGCTTAATTAATTATATCATACTGGTTAATTAATTAAGTCACTTATTCATCTAGTTGCTTAAGCTAAACTTAGGCGCATTAATAATTATTTATTAACTATTAAGTGTGCACACTAGGGTTTCATTTAGGGTTTCCCTTTTAGGGTTTCTTGATCTCCTTCATAAGGATTGATCTCTTTGTAATAATAGAGATTCTAATAATGCATTTTACACTTTGAGGTTTGCAGAACATCTTGTTGGTTTTGCATGTCTTTTGCATGTGACAGGTATCCATTTGCATGCAGGTGATCTTGGATTCTAACATGGTATCAGAGCTCCAAACCTGCCGCTGCCTGTTCGTGATCTGAAGATATGGCTTCTCAGTGAGTTTCAAGTGCAAGGGTTTCCACAGGCATCTTTTTTTGCAAGATCTGGGGGTAGCCAAATTTTCGGGACACTATGGGCTCAAACGGACGTCGCCATCGTGTTCACAGCGCCCCAAAACCCTAGAAACGCCTGTCAAATCGTCCATTTTCGAGCAGTTGGTTTCTAAGGCAAAAAATTTTTACCAGGGAGGTCGTACGGCCTCCCCAGCACACTTTCCAAGGCACGGATTTCAAAAAAAAAAAAAATGTTCGTTTCTTGGTAATCATGCCGACGCCTCCAGTTATAAGCGGATCCGCCACCGGGCGGCCACCCCCGTCGGTGGCTCCGCCACCCAGCTCCGTCGATCGCCCGCCAGCCCTTGAGGGCTCCTGCGCTGTAGCCAAGGTCACATGGGGGACCGGGAGCTCCGCGCCTGGCCCCCGCCCAACTTCAGCCCACTGCAGCCCCCGCCCACGGTCATATGGCGACCAAGGGCCGAAAATTTTTCTGCAGGGAGTGCTTTTTTGCCGCGACGGCCTGCAAGCCGTCAAATTTATGCCCGTGAACCGCTGACGTCAGCATGACGTCAGCGTCTGTACGGCCCCTCCTTGCCCCTCCTAACCCTAGTTTGCCCTAAAAGAGCGGTTTTTTTGTTTTTGGCATAACTTGGGCATACGGTATCGAAATCGAGCAAACAAGATATCGCCGAAAAGCTGGTTCCGAGCACTATCCTGTGGTGCTGTTTATTTTATAGTATTTTCTTGTTTTACTGCATTTATTGCTGGTTGAAGTCAGATGTACTTTTTATGCTTCCGAGCTCATAACTTTTTGCCATGATCTCCAATTTTCGCTATTTTATGGCGTTGGAAAGGTATTGAGGAGCTTTATGTTGCTGTCCATGCACTTTTTTCTGTATCTGTCCTAGGTTTTTCGTTAATCCAGATTTGGCCCGATGGGTGTTTTGGAGATTACCTGGATATTTTGGCAGTTGGGAGAGTGCATCTTGCATCTTTGCACTTCATTTTCAGTGAACATCATTCAATAATCGACTGCTGCTTCATAGATTCTAGCATTGTTCTTGTTTGGAGTTTTCGAGTGTTCCGTGGCATCAGGTCTGCTGTTGCATCATTATGATTCTGATATGGTTTCTTGTAGACAGAAGTATCTTTCCTTGCTTTCCAGATTGTGGTTCCAGTGTTACTCTACAGTGTTCTTCCAGTGCTTCTTTGCAGCATGTCATATCATTGTAGGGGGGTTTTGTCCCACTGGGTTTTCCTCCTCTACCTCTTTCTTGCATTTGTAAATGGGTACCTGATCAGGCCTAGTTGTGGGACCCATCTTTTCTTGCATGCATCTTCTTCTAGTGTTTTAGCTTCTTCCTAAGTTCATCTTAAGGGGGGGTGTTAGAGTAATAAGTTATTATGCTTAATTAATTATATCATACTGGTTAATTAATTAAGTCACTTATTCATCTAGTTGCTTAAGCTAAACTTAGGCGCATTAATAATTATTTATTAATTATTAAGTGTGCACACTAGGGTTTCATTTAGGGTTTCCCTTTTAGGGTTTCTTGATCTCCTTCATAAGGATTGATCTCTTTGTAATAACTGAGATTCTAATAATGCATTTTACACTTTGAGGTTTACAGATCTTGTTTTGTTCTGAATGTCTTTTGCATGTAACAGGTTATTGCATGCAGGTGATCTTGGATTCTAACAATCCTTCCATATTTTAGAAGTGGCATCTAACTTGATATCAGCTTATAATCTCATTTAATTATTATTGAATCCTTAGTTTGCAAGGAGACTAGCATGTTGGAATTATTTACTTTATTACATAGAAATGCTTAAATTGAGATGATGGTGTCTACTTTTATACATGTTATAATTATGATTATGGATGTTCATGATTTACTTTATACTATATTATCATAATTTTTTAATGTTATTTTTTATTTACTTAATCTCATCTCAACATTGGTGTCGAATGATCATAACATTTTTTTAGTTTTTTTATGTTCCATTGTATAGTATGTTCCCTTGTGTTAAGGAGAAATTTTTTATTTCTCCTTGTTCCTTAAGATCTATTTCCTTCAAAAGGGTCTTGTGTGGATATTATGGTGGTGTTTTGATTTTTAGATTGTGGATTACTTAGAGGGTTGTGGAAGTCAAGATAGAATTGTGTTTGGTGGTCACAAGGAGTATTCCAGATTAGGGAATCAAAACCAAAGGTTTCAAGTCTTAGTGAAGGTTAAACACCCACTCTTGGACAAGACAAGATCTGAATGCAACAAAATAACCTTCCACTAGTGAAACAAAACAATGAATAATAGGATATCTATCATATAATATGAATAATATGTGAATGTACAATGATATTGTTGCATATATAGGCAAGGTAGATGAGGTATAAAGGTAGGAATAAATGACTGACTACCCCTCTAAATGTACAATATATGCACTCATATGACAAGTGTGTGAGAATGTGTAAATTATGCATGAAATAGGTGTCCCAAAAGGTGAATACATGTGTCTCAACCACATTAGGTGAGACAAAAAACTAAAATTCCCTAAGTGGATATTTAACTAGTTAAATAGGTCAACCTAGAAATGGTGATTAGCTAAATAGACATTAAATGACCCTATTTACACCAACACCCCCCTTAAGTGTAACTTAGGGAGTAATACATGCAAATATGATGATGGGTCCCAGATACTAGACCATATTAGGTACTCATGTTCAAATTTATCATAAATAGAGTAAAGGAGAAAAACCATAGGATAAAAACCCCTCTCCAAAAGATAGATAATACAAAGTGAATGCAAAAGTGAAGAAGATAGAAGAAGCAAGAAGGAATCATGATGACCCCCCAAGGACTACTTATAGCACAATGTACAAGAAATTTTTCCCTCCATAGGAGAGAAAGAGAGGTCTATGTGACCCCCCAAGGTAAGAAGGAAAGAACTCCATGTGAAGAAATTCTCGCTAAGATGAGAAGAGAAACCAAGAATGCTCCTCTCAAAATATCTCTTTTAGTGTTGGAAGATGCTTGACACTAGATGTTGAAGATGATCCACAAATGTTGAAAATTTCTCCCTTGGGAAGAAACAACACCATAAATGTGTGTAAGATGACTTCCGATTCTGGATAGGAATATGTAGGAAGTAAGATGTATGTCTTTGAATTTTGCACATTATCTAAAGACCTATAATGCTCATGATGATGATTTAAAATGATTCAAAATGTCTTTATGCCAATGCTAAACTATGTCAAATTTTGATAGGATGAATCGAGTGTCATATAGGATTCCAATACAAGAATCAAGGATGTATGATGACAACTGGACTGATGATAATTTGATACTACTAAAGAACGTGTCAAAATGGATTATGCCTGAGTTGGATATGTGAAATCAAAAATGTTTATAGAATCTATTACTATAAAAGGTGATGTAGCCAAAGTAAGAGAAAGATCCAAAGATGTATATGGTGTGACAATGATGTTGATGTGACTACCATAAAATTGAAGATGAATGTTCTTAATAGTGTCTTCTAAATTTTTAACGTGGGATTCTATAAACAAAGATGATATGTCTAGTAGAAATGTATCCCAATGTGGTAGATCTAGAAAAATGAATTCAATGTCCTAGTGCAAATAATCATTGAATGTCATGGAGATATCAAATCTAGATTTGAATGTAGCATCAAGTGGTGGATGAGATGATGTGAGATGTGAGGAAAAAATTCATCCCCATGTTTATTGCTCCTATAATATGTACATTTGATTTTGCAGTTTCTAGACATGGTCTAATTATGAGAAAATATCAATATAAAATGCAAGTTTGCCACCCTCGAATGGTTAGTGCTCAAACATAGCCCCCCCTTGAATTATGTGCATGATAAATTACAACTTGTTTTAATATTGGATGCCTAAATCAACCATTTATAATACATGGTGATTTTTACAATTTATGAAAAACTAGACTATCAAAATCTTAATTTTACATGTGCATATGCATTCCTTACAAATGTTTGATGTGTCAAAAAAAGAGTTTGCAAAATTCTGATGACCAAGGTGAAATTTATGCTCTATCAAGATTTGCATACATACTATGACTTTATAGGCTAAAACAACTAGTTAAAAAACATAATTTTGAAAAATGATTACACCACAGTGTTTGTGAGAAAACTATATTCCATTGATTGTTTAAGCTTGAAAAAATGCCTTTTGGTTTGTAAGATATTGCAAAAATTAAAAAACTCCCCCTCCTTATAAAAACTATGTGGAATCTGATGGTTACCCTAATAGTTAGCATTAAATGATAGCAATTACCTAACCACTAATGGTGACATAGATGTTAATAGTAACAATAAATGTCAATGTTACATAGAAAAAAATATTTAAAATTCTACCATAAGTGTGGGGGTTAGCATCACAAGTATGGTTGGAAGATTTGTTGGGAGGTACAAGGAGGCCCTGTTTAATTCAAACAACCATTTTAAAGGACTAGCAGGTCGATAAGATCTGTAAAGGACAAAATGAAGATGGCGGTTTACAAGAGATTTCACCTGGCCTACAATCAAGCTTCGAGATTGTAGAAATAGAGATGGGCATTTGTTAAAAAAAAAAAACCACCTCTCTGAGAAGGTGAACATAATCATCTTACTCCCATCGTGATGCCCACAAACCTAAGCAGAAGCTTTTTGAAACTCAAATAGGGTTGATTATAGACAAAACCAAGTGGTCAAAAACCTGCAAAAAGGTTGAATAGGCAAAAGAGAACTGCAAAACCCTCGAAACTGCAAGATCTTGAATTTGATCTTGTGATTAACAATTTTTACACAAAATGGTGAAAAAAGTTATAGTTTTTTTTAAATGTATAGTAAAAATTTGTACGGTTTTGTATAGATTTGTATGGAATGCATACCATACAAGAGAGTGCAATGCACACAAAAAAATGAAAGATTTAAAAGTTATCAATTTTCACCAAACATAAAGTAATTCTTTATTTCTTAGGCCTTCTAGATTCAATGAAAATGTCTTCTTGGATCCACAATGATTTTATGATAGGGCTAAGTGCTAGAGTCGCCTTGATTTGGGAAAGAATATGCAGTCATAACCATGATACCATGTTGGAGAAGCCAAGATCTGAATACAACAAAATAACCTCCCACTTGTGAAACAAAATAATGCATAATAGGATATCTATCATATAAAATAATTTTTTTTGTGAATATGCAATGAGATATTTGCATGTATAAGTGAGGTAGAGGAGGTAGGATTGAATGATTGAATACCCCTCCAAATGTGCAACACATGTATGCTCATATGACAAGTGTGTGAGCAAGTGTAAAGTGTGCATGAAATAGGTGTCTCAAAAGGTGAGTACATGTGTCTCAACCACATGAAATGAGACAAAAGACTAAAATTCCCTAAGTGGAGACTTAACTAGTGTGAATAGTTTAACCTAGAAAGGGTGATTACCTAACTATACATGTAATGAATCTATTTACACTAGTACCCACAAGTTGTAAGAGTTATTTGCATTTTACCATAGGTCATAGAGAGTCGAAGGAACCAACAAATTAGGAACAAGTCACAATTTTTTTAGGTGAACTTGAGGTATGCAAAGGAGATTTTGGTGTTATTACACGACCTAGAGTGTAGGCAAGACCTCAGACTTGGAACAAGTCTCATTTCTGAGTGGCATCTTGAGGCTTGTGAGCTATTGGGTTTAGTTCATTTTATAAGGTGAAGGGTATATTTTAGAGAGAAATTGGGGCTTCAAAAAAATTCCAAGTCCACATCAAACCCTAAAGTCTAATGAACATGCAATTCCTTATTGAAGCCCAAATTGATAGCTTTAGCCCTTTTGGTTATTGTAGCCCAATAGAACTTGGAGGGTGGGCTAGAGAGGTTAGAAGAATATTCTAATGATTTTATAAATCCTTTCTCTCTTCCATGCCTCATTTTACATTCCAACCATGATATCATAGCCTGAGTTAGGAGGGATAACTTTAAGAAACCCACCCCCCCCCCCTCAGCCAAGGTGTAAAATCTTGGCGAATCTTTCCTTATATTTGAAAAAAATAAAAAATAAAAAAATTTGGCGAATCTATGCACATTATTAAAAAAGTTTGTAAAATCTTGGCAAATCTTAATGAATAATTGGTAAAAATAATAATCACAGTGGTGAATCCTAGTGAATATTCACTAAAAATATTAATGACAATGGTGAATCTCTCCTTTAAAATTTTGCATAGTTGGTCGATGCGATTCCCCCATTTTTTGTTTTGTTTTTTTGTAATATTGAAGTAGGGGCCCGACGGCGGCACCCACCGACGGGGTCAAGGGGTAGCGCCCCTTGTGGGGGTCAAGGGGGCAAAACCCCCTTATGGGGTTCAAGGGGGCAACACCTCCTCACGGGGTCCAGGGACAGTGGCCCGGACGCGCTCCTGTCGTGATACAGGCGGGGTCGAGGGGCAGAGCCCCTCGCCACCAAGCATAAATTTGCTATCAAAAGTGCATTGGAGAAGACATGGATTAAGTGTTTTTTTTAAATCTCACTTTAAAATTAAGAATAAATGAAAAGTTTAAATATTACCATTGATTAGCAATTTACTTTTTTAATCATACGGCTGCAGGTTGATTTTGGGGCATAATTCGCACATGCCTTTTAAAAGGCATGTGTGTATTAGGCCGCGGAATCAACCTGCAGCCGTTCGATTAAAAGGTTAAGCGATGATTTGATGGAAATAAATAAAAGCCTTATTCAAAGCTAAAATGTCCTTGAAATTAAATGGTAATTTATTAATGTGGCGATATTTCCCCAAAATTAATGGTAGTAATATAATATTACTAGCGAATATAATCGATATTTGTGATTATAGTATAAATTGTTGGTGAATCATATCCAATGGCGTATCGTTTAAAATATAATACATAGGCGAATTAATCGAGACACAATTTTTTTTTTGTAAAAACCTGGCAATTCAGCATCATTTTTATCTTGTACTATTCACCATTTCTAGAGGTCCTGATTTCAATTATTCGCCAATTGGCGAAGATTCGCCACTAAAGTTTTCCCTGTTGAGTTAGAGTCAAGTCTTCCACTTGTGGTCTCATGATTTTATGTTATTTTGTATGACAAATGTGTTATCATAAGTTGCATGTGACACCTTGTACATTTATATTTTGTTTGTAGTTATTTATTACCACTTTTGTATCAAAATAAAAATTGTTGGATGGTGTTTTGTGCACTAATTTCCTAGTGTAAAAAATGGGGCATTACAACATGAGGGAAGTTGACAACATTGATTGTAATTTAGTAATGGTAGAGGAAAGAGGACCTTCTATCATCTTCCTCGTCACTATACCAACTTAGTGATTATCAAGATAAGATTTTGATCTTATGAAGATAAAATTGAAGGAATTATAGTTGTATGTGATTAAATATCAATGGAGCTATGATCCTATAGGGTGGATAGGGTGGTTTATGATATTGCTTAAGAAGATCAAGAGTAGAGAAGTGAAAAAATCTTCTCATGAGCCCCAACCATATGAAACATTTTATAAGAATTCTCTTTCCTACCACAAGATTTAAAAAATTATTAGAAGAATTTATTGAATAATTTTGGAAGAATTGGATATTTAATGATTTCTTGGTTGAAATATAGTTTGGAAGTTGGAAACATGGTGTAGTAACAAATAAAATGTACATTTGATGATAATTATAATGGTTCATATGAAAATTCTCATGCTATCCATGTACCTTCCTTCATAGAAAAGAAATGTCTTATCCATTCTAAAAAATGGCTATACCATTTAATGATGAAGAGAAGCAAGAATTAACCAAAGGAATATATGGTCGGTGGGGTTGGGACCCAGGGGGTGGGAGATAGGTGTGGCCCTAAAATTTAGTTTCCAAATATAAAAAATATTGTAGGAACAAGCCACAACCTATGCACCTACTCAATTACTTATGGTATCTAGGAGTAGTGTGGTTCCATTGGAACAAGGGCACTAGAAAAGATAAAGGTAATAAAATTAAGGAATCACTTAAGATGTATTTTTTTATACATCCATATATAAATAATGAGAGGATATATCACAAAAAAAATGTCTTGGTATATCCTTTCGAGCCAAATAGTGAGAAAATTGCCTAGGACAACTAAGGGGCAAGATAGTCATTCCATCACATCTCAATAAGGATTCACTGTGAAATATAAGCTATTTGATATTATCACTAGAGGATATGAGGATCTACAAGAATAAAAGAACAATTAAATTAAGAATTTGTATGATCTATGAAAGAATAACAAAGCGCAAATGAGTAGCAAGATGTTATCATAGAGTAGGTGTATACTTTGTCAGTTCCCACTATAAGTATCTCTCCTTACTCCCAATTACTCCTTATATATATAATTCCCCTCATTATTTCTCCATGCTACAAGGTTCAATCCTAAGAATTACTCGTGTTCCCTTAAATAGTATATTCAATCTCATCAATAGTTCCAACTTCCACCTTAATTCTTTCTCCCCAATATTCTCCTCAAGTTGGACAATACTAAATGGATATGTCTCAATTTCCCTCCACTATAGGCTACCACTTTCCATATTTACAAGTGTATTTCCCTCCATCTCCATAGACCTTAGTCATCTCTCCACCATCTTCTAATTTATATTCTATTTAGTTTCCTTTCTCCCAATATTTCACTTCCTCCCTATTATACACCAAATGGCCTTCAATATTTCCATTTTCTCTCTAAGTGCACACAGTATTTTTAGAGTTATACTAATAATAAAAATCATATTAGACTAATAGCATATGTATAAAGAGCACAAGGAGATGAAAATAACTTGGAAGAAAAGAGAAATCTTAAGTAGGATGTAGCTCTAGTGATAATGAGGGTGAAGAAAAATAATAATCCCACACATGATCCAAGGCAATTTGAATAGTTCATGCATCTTATACACAAACTAGATGGATACATTTTAGTAATAAATTATAAAATGTAGGTATTCATCATCCATATTCAAAATGTCTAAGAGCGAGATATAGTACTAATGTATCTCAACACCAAGAATCCTATTGGATTGTCAGTTGTAGTAGTCGTCACACTCAAACAACAAGGAATTTAACCTTTTAATTATAAAATGAAATATTTGAGAGCTCAAATTCAAGCTATCCAACATAGGAAATGACAACAATTGCAGGAAAATGTGCTAATTTCATTATTCAATCCTCTAGGTTACAATCACAGCTTCAAAAGAAAAATTAATCATGCTAAAACATGGCTACAGACAATAACTCTCCAAATCAGATCCAAAAAGCTCCAAATCAGTCATCTACAACAACATATGCAGCCTCAACCATTGATGCTACGCTCTTGGGCATCCTAGCTAAGCTCTCTAGGCTTCTCCTTTCATGAACACTTCATAATTTCTTTCTTTTCCTTTTTTCTCCCCTTCTCCAGTTGAGGCACGACCTTTTCTCATTAATTTTGCTACAATTTTCTCCCACTCTACCTTATGGGTGTTGCCATCTTTACCACTTCCATTTTTGACTAGCAAATTGAATCCAGTTTCCCAAATTGGCCCTTTCACCATTCACTCCACTACCTCCTTTACTAGGCGCCCAAATTCTTCCACTCCCATTTCAATGCAATTTTTTTAATGCAAAGTGGAATTACTACATGTTAAGAATGTCCTCCTCCTACTTGGACATGAGATTTTGTGTAACTCCCAAATTTCATTAATTATTAAATTCTAGCACCTTTGTCACCAAATTTAAATCAAACTCACATTCAATCCAATTGAATTCAAATTCAAAGAGTTGGGAGGGAAATTTAATTAAAATGATATTCATTCCTACAAAACACAACCAACAAGAAAAATCAAAGAAAAACATAAATATTTTTTTGGTGTGTAGGATTGTCTATGTGCTCAAATGCTCCTGCATCAAACAACTCGGGTAAGAAATAATATTTCATGAGTGATATATCATGAACATTCATGTGGATTTTGAATTCCAATCCTCTGAAGCTCTAGGGCTGCAACCCATGTTGCCTACTCCATCTTCTTTCATTTCAATTTGATTAAATATTCCTTGTACTCTTTTCCATGTGCCTTCCTGATTGTTCTAGAATCCTTCACTTTATAAATTTCTTCTTCCTTCTGCTCTATTATTTGTTGTACACATTTCCTTGAGTCTTGAAAATTAGTAAAAACATCTTCCTTTCCACTAGTATCTCCATGAATATTGAAAATGGGTGAAATATCAAATTCTTGCTTTATCCCTTTTAAGTAGTGTACCCTTGGTACCTCTTGGTGCTTGTTTCTAACTTCTCTTTCATAAAACTAGATTTCTTAAGGTTAACCAACAAATTTTCTTCCTTTAACTTTTGTAAAATATCTCACATGTTTCAAATGGTTTGAAATTTGAAATTAAAAACTTACCAAGGAATGGTTTATGTGCTTCATTCTTCAACATATCTTTGATCTCCATGGGTGTTTGTTGCTCCTATTTGTTGTCTCAACTTCCATTGGACTCGAAATAAATGTATCACATATTTCTTCCTTCTATATTTCTTTCAAGAATTGTTTTCCAGTGATTACGCATAATTGTGTATCTTTGTCCTCCTTTTTCTTATCCTTCAGTGGATTCATAACATAAATTTTCTTAAAGATATCAAGTTTCCACAATCCATAAATATTATAATGAAGATTTCTAGATTTGATTGTGTAGTTGTTTATGTCATCAACGTTTTGAATCACACTACGTGATCCATCATCAGGATGAAAGAGAGCTAAAGGAGAAAATGAATTGTTGTAGACCAAGATCAGCTAAAAAGAGGGAGATAGAGGAGAGGAGGAAGGAGGCATGTGTTTCAAGGACAAGGATGACTAGGACAGAGAAAAAAGAATACAAGAAGAAAAGAAAGGACCAAGGAAAATGGAGTTCGACAAAAAGGTCTAAGAGTAAAGATAAATATGCAAAAAGATAAAAGAACTAGAAGGATAAATCAAGTAAAAATAAAGTATTAAAAGGAAAAATCTAATAATTCAGTAAAAAGAATAATCAATAAAGTTGAAAGGTTGTGGAGGATACAACAATAAAAAATTAATGCCAAAGATTAATAATTCTAAAAGATTAAAGAAAAAGAAAAAAAGTAAATGATTGATAATAGATAAAGAAGATGTTAAAGAATAATTATAATCTATAACAAGAAATGACAACTAAAATACAAGAAAAATAGCAAGATTAATCTAAACAGCTATAAATTATAAAATAAATTAAAAACTATGACTATACTAAACAAGCAAGATATTTCTAATCTATAATCTATAATTAAAAACAAAATGAAAAGAGAGCAACCTAATTAGAATCCTTTTTATTTTGTTTTTAATTATAGATAATAGATTGGAAATATCTTACAAACTAAAAAATATCTAATTAACAACTATAAACTATAATTTAGAAAAATCATAAACTATAATTATGAAATATAGAATAAAGATAATAAAAATATAGAATAAAGATAATAAAGAAGAAGTCAAAGAATAATTATAATCTATAACAATAAATGACAATTAAAATACAAGAAAATAGTAAGATTAATCTAAAAACTATAAATTATAAAATAAATTAAAAACTATGACTATACTGAACAAGCAAATTATTTGAGCTATTGGTGTCCACGATTATTATACTTGACACTTCCCCTTTGATTTGAAAATAGTTTTGAATAGACTTCTCCTTTGTGTAGGCTCTTGTTGTTCTTTCTCTGGCTTCAAAATAACTCTTTTTAACATGAGATTCTCTCCATGCTTTGGTTCCAATTGTTCTTCCTCTTCTTTAGCCACTATAGTAAAAGTCCTTCCAACATTTTTTTTTCACCTTCTTGTTGTATTTGTGGGCATTCAAAGGCCCTATGACCTTCCTCTCCAGAATTGAAGCACTTCCTTGAAAATCCCCTTCCTCTTCCATATTCTCCTCTTCCCCTTGAAGTTTCACCTCTTCCTCTTGAAAAATCTCCTCTTCTCCTTGCATTTGAGCTATAATTTGTTTGAGACCAGCTTGCTTCTTCTTCCTTTAATGGTTGTCCTCTTCCACTATTTGTTTGTTCTCTACCATTTAAAGGTTCTCCTCTACCTCTGAAATTTTCTTGTGACTTCCTTGCTAACTTCTCTTCTGCCTTTAGAGCATGTTGGTAGATTTCTTCCACTATTCTTATCGGGACCATACTAAGTTCATCCTAGATAGTAATCTACAACCCATTAACATACCTTGCAACATGTTCTTTTCTGAAGTGGTTTTAGTGGAAAATGGAAATGAAATATAAAGTATTCAATCAAGGGTTAGAATTAATAATACCCAAATCAAGAAAATGATCAAATCCCACTTACAAATGGAATAGAATGCAAACATGTTAGAAATCTGTATATACAATGAAAGCCCAATTCAAAAGCATGAAATCAAACAAGTGCAAACCTCTTATTCCATTTTGAATGGTTGATGGTGTGTTGGATTGCTCATTTCATTAGGTCCCATGATTGTAAAAGCATGAATGATGACCTAGATAATGATGAAAATGCTCAAATGCTCAATGCTCAAATGATATGAATGTTCTCACATGAATTCTAGGTCTTGATTATGAAGGAATGATGTTTTTTTTATAGATTTTCAAGATTATGATCAACGGTTGAGAATAGATAGATTGAGATTAAGGGATGAGAATAGATCAATGAGGATCAAGGATCAAGATTGATTTGAACTCTAAATATCTCCACAATTTAAGGAAAGTGGTTTAAGATATTTTAAAATGAAGGGTAAATATTAGATCAAGAAAATGAATGATTAAGGATGAATGAGGGAGTTAAAACATTTTAAAATATTTTGAAAAAGAATATTTCATGGGAATATGCCTTTGAGGTGGAAATTAGAACAAATAAATAATTCAAGATTATTTAATTATGGAGGATTAGAATATTCATTTTTAAAAAGAATATTCCTTGCAAGTGGGAGGGGAATTAGATAATTATATAACAAGATTATCTTATCATGAGATATTAGAAAAAAAAATAGATTATGGCTAGTTAAATAATAAAGAATTATTCAATTAGGGGAGATAAGAGGAAAATTAGTAAAATATGATGAATTAATTAAATAATTCAAAATTACTTAATTAATAGAGGAAATTAGGATAATAAATGAGAAATGATGTTATAAGGGAAATTAGTGATGCAAGTGATGAAACTGCAATGTCAATGATAGAAAATGATGAAAAATGCAAGATCAGGGATGTGTGATACGAGTTAGGAATTTTTGCACATCTACATTTTGCCCCTCTTTGACACAAGGTACTTGCTATGTTGTTTCAAAGATAATCGCTGCTCGAATAAAATTTTAAATTTTTTGTGGTGCTCAACTATGTCCTAGCGAATGACAAAAAGATGATATGACACTAGGCTACCTCCTCGGGAGGTTGGCCAAAAATAATAATTTTAGATGAAAAATGAGGCCTTAGGGGTCCCAAAAATATTTAGGATTAATGACGAGGCTCGAAAAATGATCCAGCAAGGCGACCGTGGGTGAAAACCTAGGTTTTGGAGGTAATATATAGGCAATTAAGCTCAAGTAATCCTCATTTGCACACTTAACTAAGTTAGAAAATTTCTTGAACTCTCTAAGAGCTCCTAGCACTCAGACTACTCAAACTACTCATATGATTAATCCACTTCTTAGAAAACTTTTCGGAAGCATGATTGAGTGCAAAATTAGTTGTTGGGCCAAGTAAGAGGGCAAAAGAGCAGAGGGGCAGGCTGGTTTTAGACCGAAACACTCCACTATTGATCATGGTATTACTCTCAGATTTTTGATTGAAAAAATATAGAACATGCAAGGGGAGGAGGCCTTTTGCTGCTTTGTTGAATTTAAAAAAGCCTTTGACACTGTGCCACGGGACAAGTTGTGGATTAGAATGGAGGAACTGGGAGTTCCGAAGGTGCTTAGGGCGGCTGTTCATAGGCTATATGAACAGGTCAGAGCTAAAATCAAAACAAACGAAGGTATGTCTGAGTGCTTTAGCAGTGACATTGGGGTCAAGCAAGGGTGCCTGCTTTCCCCAACGCTATTTGGGCTTTACATTGACAAGCTGGAAGAGTGGTTAGACAATGGAGGTGGTGAAGGTATTCAATTGGTCAATTATGTTATAAAATTGCTCTTGTATGCCGATGATCTTATTCTGATCACTAAATCAGCACATGAACTCAGAAAACATTTGAATGCTCTTGAATCCTTTTGTCAAGAAGTTGGGATGCAAGTGAACATTAGTAAAACTAAAATAATGGTCTTCTCTTTATGAAGGAAAAAAAAAAAATTAGCTTTATCTTCGAAGGCAATCCGTTGGAAATTGTTGATGAATACAAATACTTGGGGCTAGACTTTCACCACAAGCTCAATTGGGAAACTTGTAGAACAAAAAGGATCCAAGGGGGTTGGAAAGTGCTTTACTCTCTACAGAACAGATGTAGAAATGCTGAATTATGGGATTGGAAAACCAAGAGGACGTTGTTTGGATTACTTGTGATCCCGGTGGTTTTATATGGGTGTGAAATTTGGGGCAGCAGCATGTCAGATCAGAAATGGAGGCAAGTGGAAAGAATTCAAAAGCATCTAATTGTTAGCAGCCTTAAGCTCAAAACTGCAATACCTTATGAGATCTTATTAGCAGAGACAGGCACCTTCCCCTTGGAGGCTTTCGTGATGATCAGGTTACTAAGTTACCTGCAAAAGGTGCAAAACATGGAGAACCACCATTGGCCTAAATTGATTGTAGAAGAAAAGTTGGATAGAAGAAAGAATACCTAGATGAAACAAAACAAAAAGTGGATGGAAAAGTGGGGTGTGAAAATGCAAGATTGTCCAAGTACAAATGAAGAAATAAAAAAATATGTGAAACAAAAATTCAAAAATGCTGTATGGACAAAACAATCAGGACAAAAGAAAGACTACTATATCAAAGAATTTAACCCCAAGGGGGACCATGAAGAAAAGTCCTATATAGGAGCAAATATGTTGATAGCTCAGCTCCAAACTAGCTCACATCATCTTAGATGTGAAACGGGCAGATGGTTGGTTCCTAAAGAAGAATGGGAAGAAAGAATATATCAATTTTGTGACATGGGTTTGGTGGAGACCGAATGGAATTTTGTAATGGAGTGCTCAGCGTATAATGATATTCAGACCAGCTATGTAGACACCTTACAAGTTGATAATTTAAATACCCTGTTTGAGGAGGAAAGGTTGGCCAAATCAGCAAACTACATCATCAAAATTCACCGGCGTAGGGTTGACCTCGAGTGAAGAACTCAAATTGCTTAGGGTCCCCCCTTTTTGGTGGTGGTCATGTGTTGTTCATGGGTCCCATAGGCTGTTGTGGCCTCGTGGACGTAATTAAAATCTTTCATTTCATACCTCCCTTCGCGACGGGGCATGTACCTTGTGCCCCACACCACGCAAACATAATTTGTCGGTTCCAGAGACCAATAGGAGCGGGTCCGATTGTATGTATGCTTTTAATTTTAACTTCCATGTGATTTTTAGCATATTTATTACTAGCCAAAGGTAGGAAAACAAATGCGGTGATCTACGGATCGACGCGTTGGAAACCCGATAAGGCGTGTTTGCAATTGGAGCCTTCCTAGAAAAAAAAATTCATTATACCTTCTAAAAAGTTGTAGGCTTTTGTAGTTATTTGGATGCTTGACAATATATAGATGGGATCACAAATAGAACCATTTTAATCATCAATATTTTCCTAGACATCAAAAGGCACTAGCCTTTCTAGGAGGAAAATTTCAAATGGCATTAATAGACTCCTCCTATAAGTCATTTCTCATTTATCCTTTGAAAAGTGGCATGCCAAGGTGTTTTCTTAGAAAATCCATGATATTGAAGCAAAGAGAGAATTAATATGTTGATAGAGGCTCCTCTTCATGTTGAAGAAAAATATGCTATATTTATTCTTGTTTATTTATTGGCCAAAAGTTGCAATGTATCTGTCAAGTGTTTGTTTAAAGGTAGTCACCTTGAATGTATACAAGATTCACCATAAAGGATTGTGCCATCAACAAATCGCTAATGAGTTTCATTGGAAAACTATTAGCCATGTACACACTAGACCATATTCCCTACACTATGTAATATTTGATAGCATGCCCCAAATCCTTAGCCATGATATCAAATAGAAAGGATGAGATGGTATCACCTTGTCAAAGGCCTCAAAGAGGTTCAAAGAAGCCACAAGGGTGGTCATTATACTAAAAATAATAATGTAAGGAAGAGATGTTGAAAATCCACTTCATCTAACTAGGGTAAAACTAAAATTTGCTAAGGATACTCATGAGGAAGTGTTGGTCAACTCTATCATAGGATTTACCAATGTCTAATTTTAGGATCATGTTGCTTTGATCAAACAAAATGGAGTGAATTACTAATGTGTAATTATAATTTCATTAGTGATGTTCCTCTCCAAAGTGAGGCAACTTTGATCCTTAGATTTTATATTGGGTAGAATCAATTTGAGATGGCTTTGTAGATTGTGTTATACAAATTGATTGGTTGAGCATAAAATAAAGAAGTGGGATCCAATTTATTTGGAACCAAATATAAAAAGTTGGCTTGTAATGTCCTTCAATTTTTTCTTGGAAATCCTTGAGTCCTCGACAAAACTCCAAACATCCTTTCCTACTATGGCCCAATATTTTTGATAAAACCTTGTACTCATTAGGCTTGAAGACCTTATCCTGATGCATTTGAAATATTGTAGAATGAGTCTCATCTTTAGTGAGAGGGGCCATGAACATATGACTGTCCTCTTTAGAGAGGACACAAAGAATAAGATTAAGAAATAAATTTTGGTTGTGAAGATTAGAAGCCTCTAGAAATGCTAACAAGTTTCCAAAATAATTAACAAACCCACTATAAATGTCATCTATCCTAGATACAAAAGAACTATCATCCCTTTTAAGAGAAATAATCTAATTTTGTGAATGATAGACCTTGGTAAAATTATGAAAAAAATAGCATTTAGATCTTAATAAGTATTCTTCTCCCCTTGAGATTGATCTTTCTTCCCATCTTCTTACCAGATTCTATATTTGATTTTAATAATTTAAACATGAATTGACTTAATTACCTAACCTCTACAATCATAATCTCATCCCCATCAACAAATTCCTCATCATACCACTTCAAATGACCTAGCCCAACATCACTCATTGTTGAGTTTGGCATAGCCTTCTTATTATGTGGGATAAATCCCGTAAATGCCACATGCTCTAGAACCACAAGGTCCAGAAGAGGGCTAGGAGGAACAAAGAGATCCTAGATCTTCATATCATCTACAGTTTCCTTTGAGTCCGTCCTCCCAAAGGATTCTCTTAAAAGGGGATTATTGCAATATCTAAAGTGGAACCACCCAAATGTACAGGTCCCATTGAATGCATGGTTTCCTAATCCTTTACCTATGTCGTCCCCACCCAAATTTACGTCATCATAGAAGTTTGGAATCCTATGCCAGATAGGAGTAGAAGGAAAGCGTAGTCTCAACACCATTGAATGATCTCTGCCCCTGCATTTTAAACAAAAGAATTTTTCTCCTCCACTTCAATCAATTGTATCCACTCCCTCATACAAGTAGACAGGGTGATTCGCATTGGAATCACATTCATGGCTACCACCTTCATTCTGCCATAGATGTTAAAAGATTTCCCTGTCGATCTCATCAACTTTTCCAATGCACCTACCAACTGATAAGTAGAACGTATTTTTCACAGCTTGTCAAATTATGATATTACTATCAAAGATTTAATCGTGTAATTTTTCTACGAATCAATCTCATCAACTTTCCCAATGCAGCTACCAACTTCTTAATAGGCTTTCTTTCAACCAGAATTATAATGGTATACTATATAATCTGATCCAACAAGGTGCGTTATATGGAGAGAAGAAAGTAGAGTTGAAGTTGGACACCATTTCTATATGTAAAGAGTGGAATCCTTCAACTCAGAATCTTTAGCTTTTGTACTTTTGAAAAATCACTGCAAAGAAACCTCTGGGGAGGAATTACATATTGAAGTTGAAGTGCCAATTCTCATTAGCCCACTGTTTAATTTTGCTTCTTGTCAGATTTGATCTATTGATATTCTCCATCAGCAATGTGGATCTCTGACATATCAACTTTTCCCAAGTCCTCGACTACCTTTTTTTTAAGTATTCCTACCAATCTCTGCATCTTTTAGCCTATAAAATTTGGGTGTGATCCCCCTACCCCGTTTTATTTCATGTGAATTTATTAAGAAACTTTTTATCTAATACTTCTCATGTCTTGAATTAGAAAAATCTTCAGATGAGAATAGAAAAATAATTTTAGAATCACTTCAAATTCTAGACCAATGCAATGTTAATATGTACAATTGAATAGTTCAATAGGTTTTGGTTCAATTGTACCACATGAATTCTCATAATACCACTTGGGAGGATGCAGAATTCATAAAGGGAAACTTTCCAAATTTATATAGTATTTAGCATTTAATTTTTGTGATAGTTGAATCTATAAAAACTTGATGATATTATTTTATTATTCTATATTAAATATGATACTTTTAAGGGGTCAGGGTATCATGGGCCTCCCTATTTCAATTTATTGAACTACTTATCAAATGAGTAACAGTTTGATAATTGTGTTGACTGTACTTGTAACAATTTGTATTTCGTAGGTTTTTAATTTATCTACCATGTTAGGTTTGATCATCCAATTTTATGAATCTAAACATTTATACTTTTATAAGAAAACTAATGTTGAGTAATTGGTTTCTCTTATTTAAGATGTTATTTATAACTTGGTGGCAAGGCAGTGCCAAACAGAGCAAAGGCATGATTATATTTGATCAAGTCATAATAGATATGGGTAATGACTGGTAATTGTTGGTCTAATTTTGATAGTCAAGTAGTTGTGATATTTATTTAATGTTTTTTTAGTTAGTTATTTTATTAAGATTATTATACATGTATTTGAAGTAATTAGAAAATAAAACGGAATGTATTTTATGTGTGTTTATGTATACAATTATATATAATAAGAAATTAATGAATAAATTTAATTATAAATAAATACATTATAAATTTTATTTTAAATAAATTTATAAGATATATTTATGTGTGTTTATGTATAGAAATATATGCATACATATATATTTGTGTATGTATTTCTATACATACATAATATATAGATCATATGTGTGTATGTGTATACACATATATAATCATAATTTGTTTGGTAGTCATATTAATTTTTAAACAAAGTTAAGTAGAGAGCTTAAAGCATGTAGTCTAAAAATTAATCTAAGTTAAAATTATGGCATCATAATTATTTTAAAATAATGTAAGCCACATTAAGATTTAAACCTATAAAATATAATCATAATTTGGGTGGCAAAATTGTGCATGAAAATGGAGGATCAAAAGGGGGTCTTAAGAGGCCCTTTTTTTTAAAAAATTTAAAAAATGACCTTGGATGAGAAATTGAAGAAAGTTATGCTCAAAATTTGAAGACGCGACAAGAAGAGTCATAGTGCTCTAAATTTATTTTCTAATCTACAAATTTATTTTTTTAAATGGTGGAGATTAAGGGATTCAAATAGGGGGGCCACACAAAGGGCTCATATTAAAAAAAAAAACATAATATAACATCTAGTGTGGCCCCTCTAAATTGTTAACTTTTTTTAGTATTTCAAAAATCAATTCAATAAAAAATTAGCTAATGCTATGTAGTTTATGCTCATTTTTTTGATAATTTTTTACTAATTTTCAAAGTGGACACATCCTAAAAAATAAAAAAAATTGAGTTTGTGCCCCCTAAATATTTTGGAAACTAATCGAAAAAAAAAAAATTGAATGTGTAAAGAATAGAGTCTACTTTGTAAAAATGTAATTTGTTTCAAAACTCAATGAATGGGTAAACAATGAAACCAAAATTATCATATGTAGGTTTTTGACAAAAAATTGAGACAACCAAAGAGCATCCATAGAATTTGTTATTCAAGTTGGACAACAATTCATCTAATATATTCAATTAGACATAGGAACAGGTCAGTAAATCAAGGTAGTGAAGTAGATGAGGGAATATTGGAAATAAAAGGAACTATGTTACATTCAATGAAGAAATGGAAATAAATAATGAACACAAAAGCACTTACAAACCTTCATGTAGTTGAATGCTATTGAGATGCCTCCAAACATAAGAGATGAGAAAAATGTTTGGACTCTTTTGGAGCTTGTCGAGTTAAGCTCTTATATCCATGAACAAAATATGATAAAAACGTGTGTGCTCTTATCCTACATGCATATAAGAAACAAGAGCAATAACAAAATAAAATGAAAAGTTATGAGTATCAACCTTGGTCTACAGGGAAGACTACCAAAGTGTATGGAATTAATCAAATAGGTGGTAGTTTACACCAAATAGGTTTGTTCAATAGATAACAGGAGATGCAATATCAAAGAAAAAGCAATACTATTCTAATAACAAGAACAATATTACCCACAACAACAAGCTATTAGAAGATTCAAGAGATGTGCAACAAAGCAATCTTGTGAAAGCTTCAATTAATCATGTAGAGAGAATAAAGAAAGAATAGATTATTTCAATCTTCTATGGAAACTCTAGCAAAATTTTCCCAAGAGAGCCTAAAGAGCTAGATAGATGTCAAAAGTCTTATAAGATTCAAAAGACTATTTTTCCAACTACCAAGAGGGAATAAGAGTTTTTCTTGGTTAGATACACGAATGAATAGTGCTACATTGCCAAGTGGGTGTTAATATAGGTGGCAATGAATAGCTCTATTAGTGCATCACATGGACATCTAAATGTTGTGCTCACATCTTTAGAAAAATCTTCTAAATTTAACATGTGTTCTTGGAATAGAGACAAGAATGACATTGTGGTTTAAAATTTGAGCAAACCTTTGTGTAGGGGAGATAGGTCAAGGTTCAAACTCAAATGGACCTAAAACATGCTACAAGAGTGGTCATTGAAGCAAGTTCAAAACAAAACATGAAATTGTGAGGGTATGCAATTTTTTACATTGAAGTTATCTAGTTCACCAATACTTGATCTTTTTCTCTCTATTTTAAATTAGACTTTTTGTTGTTTTTCATTTCAAAGAAAACTAACTTCTCCATAGTATCAAAATGAAAATTTTATGCATCCCCCCCCCCCACCGTCCCCTCCTCCCTATTTTTTTTCAATGTAGGAGATGAGTTAAATTTGTTCATACATTTCTATTTTTTTAGATAAAAATGTTACATTTTTCTAATTTATTGTTGAAATTATATTCTATTGTATAATCTAGCTATTATAAGTTTATTCTATTTGTAAGTTACTTTGAATTATTTTCTATCTTATTCTAGAAGCATGATGTTTAAGTTTGGTTAGATCAAGATTCAAAATCCTTTTAAATTACTATAAAACTCTCTATTATTTTTTAATTGGTAAATAAATTGTTAGAAATTATTAAAAGTCATTACAAAATCTACATTATCTCCCATTGCTAAGTTGTAGAGTCAAATGTCATAGAATAAATCAAAATCCAAAATTACAAAAGTCACAAGTCTTTATAATCAACTTTTTGTGCAATTATTCAAATATGTATCATAGCATTATTTTACCATTTAGTCGTGGGGGTAATACATGCAAGAAGCTTCATGATACTCATAATGTACAAGCAAATGATATTTCATATAATCTTTAGTTATTTATAGAATGACTTATGAATTACTATATTTAGATTTATTTTCATACATCATAGGTAAACAAATTGTATGTCAATGAGTATATATTTTTGCCACCTTCATCAAAAGATTTTTGATTTTATGTCTTTAAAATACTTATTGTCACAAAAGCTTGTTTTCTTAATAACTGAAAGTTAATAAGACTTTGTATAAAAAAATCTTATTTTAATTGAATTTATAAGATTTTATTTAATGCTATAAATTTAATGCTTTTCCACCATATAATAGTTACTATTAAATGTAATGCTTTTCCACCATATAATAGTTACTATTAAATTTAATGCTTTTCCACCATATAATGATTTTATTTTAGTTACTGTTTTTTTGGTTTTTTCAAATTAGCCCAACAATGGCAAAAAAATACCCAAGTCAATGCAGTACCCTACATATTTGAAAGTTCTGGAAGTGGTGAACTATAGTTGTAAGGCATATAACTCGTTTGCCTTCTGCAGCCAAGTTGTAAAGCAATACAATTTACTTTTTTACCATAAGAGTCAAAAACTTGCAACTTTAATTTGAACAGAGGAACAGCAAATCTCAGACTTTCCATTTACCATTTAACACAAGGTGCAGAGCGGTGAAGACAGAGTTAAAGAACAGTGCCAAACATATTACTCAGTACAGTACAACAATTTAAGCGTGTGAGAAAAATGGTGTACCATGCAAAGTTACAGTCATAATAATGAATGGCAAAGTTAAAAGAAACAGTCGCTATCAGAGAAAGCGATTTGGAGATGAGTTCCCATGGCGTAATTAATGCACCAGCTACAGTCTCTTACGATAGCGACTGCCCCTTGCGCGGCGTCGGACGGAGCGCTCACTGTCACATCATTTTCATTTCATTTCCCAATTTGACAATGCAAATATAAAATTTGTCAACAGATTTGCACGTTTTCCCCAAATAAAATGAATTGATTTCATATTAGTACAGATAAAAATAATAATAATATGCGGGGCAATGTCAAAGATCGACCCCGCCTGGCGGCAGTGGTGGACGCCGTAACTTCTGCTGTGTGTTTCATGGATGTGATAGTTATTGACAGCATCAAAGTTTTAGTCACAGAAATAAGAAAAAACAGACAAGAAGAGAACGGATTCGGTACTCCTGGAGTTCTCTTCATCCAGGCCATCTCCATTCCTCTTTATTCTTTTCATTCCTTGCCAGAAATTCACTATGCAAACAGTTATTTTTCCGTTACAACAAACAGGCCGAGCAGCGCAGCAGAGGAAACGCTGCGCCGCTTTAAAACTAATATTCTCCGCTAGCTAATGAACAAACTACAAAATTTCCCCGATATGGGGAAAACATATCATATAGTGAAATGAAATTTCAAGTCCTATTCAAAATTGCATACAATCCAAGTCTAGTAAGTTGAGATCATCGTCCCCCTCGAACAAATTTAACACATCGAAATCCTCACTGTTGACGACACCCGCTGGGATGAAGTCCTCCTCGAATGAGAAGTTCCCGAATTCGTTGGTAAAAAGATAGTCTGAATCCAAGCGCGGAATGTCTGCTTCCCCCGGCATTCGAATGTCCTGCGACTCACAGTAATCCTCAACACTGAGAATGCCCGCCGGGTCCTCTGGCGGAGGAGGACAGGGTTCGAATCCCTCGCCCAGGCTCAGAAACTCTGGGCTGTCGAAGAACAAACTGCAATCAAAAAAGGAATCGAAACTCGTCGGCAAGTCCAGATTGCCAATGCCGTCGTTGTGATTTTGAAAGGGAGGCAGCTGCGGCTTCTTGAGCGAAACGGAGGAGGCGTCCAAGCGGGGGCAAAATCTGAGCACAGATGTTGGCGAGGAGATGAGCAAGCACTCCTCCGCAGACGACTCCTCGTCATAGCAGCTCGACACAACGCTGGATTCCGCAACCTCCTCCCAAGTGCGTTTCTGCACCAGCCTTGTTCCAACGGAATCGGAATCCTCAGACTGCTTTGCTGCGGAGTCTGGTGCCACAGAGGCTTCGGCGGCGGCGGAGCCGGAAGCGGAGAAGTTGGTGGCAGCCTCGGGGCCTCGGAGCTGGCGTGCGGCGTTATCATAGGCCAAGGCGGCTTCCTCGGCAGTGTCATACGTTCCCAACCACAAGCGAACTCGCCTGGAGGGGTCCCTGATCTCCGCCGCCCATTTCCCCCACGGTCTCTGCCTCACGCCCTTAAACTTCTTACTACGCCTCTTATCACAAACCGAATCTGATTCCTCCACACAATCATCCTTCCGCACGCGTTTCCTCACCTCCTTGTTCTGAATCTTTCTCAAAGCCCACGCATTCCCGTTATTCGGATTAGGCATCCTGGACGGTTTCGTCCTAACGGACTTGCTCCTCCACCCAAGCTCATTCTCATTTTCAGAACAACTCGGCGAGCAGTAATCCGGTAATTGAATATTGATCTCCTCAACATGTCTCTTCACCCGCCCAGAAAACATGCAATCACCAGTCGCCGACCCGCTTGCTTCTTCCTCATCATCAGACGAATCAGTAGCATCCGGGTCTGTTGTAATAACTCGTATTCTCTTGGGCATCGATTTCACATCAAACTCCACAGAATCTCTCCCCCTGGGAAACTTCTCCTCGTATTTCTTGATGCTAACACTCTTGTACTCCACTACTCTCTTCGCCGCAACAATTCCACCGCTCATATTGCCTCTCCACATTTGCAGTCCAGCCATGTTTGCATTGCTACTTAGCCCCCCTAAAATGGGCTTCTCCCACCGTCATATACCTGCGGCGAGCAGGAAAGACGCAGACCAACGCGCGCCGACGAAGGAAAACAATAATTAAAAATTCCAAGACGAGACACGGCACAAGAAAAGAAAGCAGAAGATAAATGTGAAAGCGGCGAGTGGGCCAGAGCAGAGAAACTCGGTCGAACAAAATGCACAAAGCTGTGCGCAACATAAGAGGAGAAGCAAATACATTATAAGGAAATATATAATGGCAATGGCAGGAGCAGTGTCACCGGCCCGGCCTCATTACCCGGCCTTGGACTGGATGACCCCGCGTCCCGACCAAGAAAGGTGGCTACCACTACTACTAACTACAAACCTGTAAAAATAAAAATACGAATACACCGTACCGTTAAGAATATCGCCCTATTGCCAGCCTGGCAACTGTAGACGATTTTTCCGATTATGGAAAATCCTCGTCAACTGCCAATCTGCCGTTCTGTAGTGACGTGGCGAGGGCAGGTTTAACTCACTCACTAACCTCGCAAATGATCGAGCTTTTACCGGTTACCAGTTACCATTACCGACTCCCTGCCTCAATGAATTCTTGCCCTTTCAGATATTATCGGCGCAATTACCGGATGGTAATGGCATGGCATCTCGTGACAGCGACCTATGTTGGAAATGGGAAGGGTAACGGAGTTTCCCACCTGGTGGAGTGAAGTGGAGGCCCAGAAGAGTCTAACGGTGTGAAAAGTGACGGCGTTTCTTACCTGGTGGAGTGAAGTGGTAACGGAGGTGATGGTACATCGACGAATGAGCCGCTTCACATGCAAACGTTTATTTCTTCTTTTAACCCCCGGCTAAACATGTCTTCAACTGTGCGGTCAACCTGAAAACCGGTCAAATTATGAGCCTCACGTGTCAGGGTTATTGAGTTACAGCCAATTGCACCACACTTTTACCGCCTGGATTACTGTGTTGACACAGTTAATTAAGACTTGTCTCCACCCTCTCCTCTTTCCTTGAGTATTCAAATTTTGCCTCATTTTCTTTTTCTTCTCACTGCACAAGGTGTCTGCTATCATATGCTATGTACCTATTCATTCCTATCTTAACCAATCTATATTCTCAAATTTGACTAGATAGTATTATTGTGGGGATGTCAAGTGGGGTGTCAAGGCCACATGAAAATTTTAGAAATATTAAATTATTTTGGAATTGCGTATTTGTTTTAGTGGAGATCAATAGCTAGTTACGTTTTTTTTTTGTGTGGGATAGTAAGAGGTAGAAGCACCCACATCCAAATGGTTGAGGCATGGTAGAATTAGTGTTGCCATCACTATGGGCTAAGAGAGCCAACTACGAGATCCTTGAAAGAGTCCATCTTTTCTATTGAGAAAATATTGTCATATTTATGTGGTAAGCTCTCTTTTCTATGCACAAGTGGTAATTGATCCTAAGACGATAAATCTAATAGAATGTGAAAGCAAATAAATGAAAATTTGAGAAAGGGAAAATTTACACAGTTAGAACCAGAATATTCATAAAAACTATTATGGACTGTGGAAGTCATATGTCTACAAATAAATGAAACCAATCAATGATTAATGATTTAATTCTTTCAGTTTATCATTTTTCAATCAAAATGTCACTTTCACATATTCAAATGAAATATAAGTGTGTGTTGATTTCCGTTACAATGTTTGTAAAAGAATGATATTGTTCACATTTGTTTCCTCTTGGTTGGTCTTTTTGAATTGATTGTTGCCTTTCTTAAAGGAGATATTTAATTTGTTGATTTTGTATGCTTGCTTAAATGATTTGAAAGGGAACCATGTTGTTGTTTTAAAAATGGTAATTACAAAGAAATAAACTAATTTAATCTAATAAGCTAAAACTAATCTAATTTTGAAACATACAAACAAATATTGCAATTGCAGAGTGACAAGATAGTTATTCTAACAACTATTTTTTGCTCTAAACTATTGCAATAAATGAGCAATGATAAAATAGGACAAATAGGAACTCCACACTTGGGATATGATATTATCCAAGATGAGGAATTGATTGCTATTGTGGGAAAGATCGTCCTTAGAGACCCAACTTAGTAAATTTATTTTCCTCTCCCAACTTTGGACACTTCTCTTGATGAAAGGAAGGTAGGGAAGCCAAAAACTAAGATTGGAGGGGTATAAAACCAAAAGAAAGCATTATTTTTATGAATTGTGTTACTTTAAAGTCGGCAAATGATGAATGTTGGAACCTAGAGGTTGTACAAGACTTAAGTTGTAGGGAAACATGTAAGGTGCTTGGAATTTTGATATTGTTATCTCAAATGGATGTTCAAACCTACTATTGTATGTGTATATGAGGAGGCAAGAGAAAAAACTTTCAAAGAAGCAATCAAAAGACCTATACAAAGCTTTTTGCAATTTATTAATAATATTAAAATCCATAACTAGTGAGGGTAACTAGGAGTTCTCTATGTTGGATGCATCCAAAGGTAAAGTGAACAAGAACTTATAAGCCAAAATTAGTGCAAAAATAGTACATGCACAAAATTCACATGAACAAAATAAGGCACAAGATCATTGGTTTTACCAAAGCAGAATCACCAAGGTGACCATGCATTCAAAAACGGGATGATTCAGTTTAAAGGGGGTGATCATGTCACATAACCATCAAAATGTAATTTTTTAAAAAGTGACAGCATAAACACCTAGCAAGTCATTAATATTCATAGAATAAAAGAAAAAAAAGGTCCTATGGGCTAATGTATCACTTCCATCAAGTATGATTTAATTGAGAGAATGCTTTATTCATGCTACATAGGTCATGTATTGGGTCATTGGATCATCAACAGACTTGTCATGTATGCATTTTCATTTTTTTGCATTTATAGTAATACCAAGAAAAAATATTTATATATCTCATAAGTAGGGCTATCAATTTGTGTTTTTTAGGGAGTAAAACACCTTGTAATATTCACATACTTTGGGTCTTCCTATAAACCGATATTAATTATTCCATACTCTATGGATCCATATACTTCCTCTTAGACTTTCTATTTGATATACTTAAATCATTTTTATCAAATAAATCTTTCAAGGAAATGACTCTCTTGTGGATTCAACTGTCTTTCAATTGGATAACACCTTCTATTCTAGAAGTTGAATTCCCATTCATGTTCTTATCTTTGGAATTGATGTGCTCGGTCAAAGACTCCTTGTATAGTGAATTCCTTCCTTCAAAGCAAAGATTAAGGATATTTTTCCTTTTCAAGAAAGGTAATTATCTACTAGTTGTCATTAAAAATAAGCTAGTGTTCCAAAATATCAAGGACACTATGCCAATATACTAACTCAATCGTGGATTGATCCTTTTTATAACTTAGGTGATAGATTAATAAAGACACAAAGACAATCAAGAAATCAACTTTAGAGTTATTTGGACTAGGAATTGCTTTAATGGTAAATGCATCAAAACTTTCCATGCAGTCCTAAACTCTACTTTTGTAATATTGCAACCTATCATATTTATTTGGAATTGATTTTAGACTCACTTCACCATAATCATGACATCTTGCTCATGTATTTTTTATTGATTTATTTATTTGAATTACATGTTGCTTGTTTAAAGGGAAATCATTTGGTTGTTGATTTTATATGATTTTTTAAATAATTTGAAAGATTGTTGTTTTGAAAAATATAATTATAAATAAATAAGCCAGATTAATGTAATACATTGAAATTAATATAAATAGGAAACTTACAAATGATTCCTACAATTTTAGAGAAATAAGATTGCTATTCTAAAATTTATTTTACTCTAAACTATTGCAATAAATGATTTATTCTAAAATACAAGAGGGAAACTCCACATCTACGATATGATATTATCTAGGATTGTGAATTAATTTTTGTTATCGGTTTAGGTTGTCCTTAAGGGCCTCACTCAGTAAACTTCTCCTCTCCCAACTTTGGATACTCCTCTTGATGGAAGGAAGGTAGGAAAGCTAAAAACTAAAACTAAGAGAGGACAAAACTAATAGAAAACACCATTTTTGTGATTGATTATGTTTCTTTGAAGTTGACAAATGATGAATTCTAGATCCTAGAGGCTATATGAGACTTATGTTGTAGGGAAACTTGTAAAACTTTTGGAACTAAATTATATAGTTCTCTCAAATGGATTCTCAAACTCATTGTTGTATGTGTGTATGAGGAGGGAAGAGTAAAAAAATTCAAATAAGCTATCAAAAGACCCATACAAAAATCTTTTGGAAATCTATTAATAATATTCAAATTCGTAATTAGTGAAGGTAATTCCAATTTCTCTACGTTGGGTGCATCTAAAGACAATATGAACAAGAGTTTCTAACCCAAAATTAGTGCAAGAATGGTGCATGCACAAAAAATCATATGAGCAAAAATAAGATGCAAGATCATCATTTTTTCCAATACAAATCATCAAATTGATAATGCATAATTCAAGAAAGGGGTGAGCATGTTACTTAGCAACAAAATATTTTTTTTTTAAAGAAACAATGCATAACATTTAGCAAGTGATCAATTAATATAATTAAAAGAATATTCTTTTAATTGATGAATTCCAACAACTCAATAAGGTTGGAATTCATCAATTAATTCCTATGCAAAATTGATTCATGCTTAAGGACAACATGTGAATAGGAAAACCCTTTCGGAAAAAAACCCACACTCCAAACATCTAGCACAATTTTATTTTTCAGTAAAATATGGATTACAATCAATATCAAATCTCTAAAGTCTGTGATAGCATATAGAAAAATCTTCTTCAAGTATTTTTGTTGTACCCATTTCTTTCTATGACATAAGCATGCATCTTCTTAGTTCAACTTCCTTGTAAAGGAACTCTATGTGTGGGTCATTCAAATTTTACACAATGAACCTTGATTTTGGTTTATTTTTAAGATTAATCCTTTTATCTTTTATTATAATTATAGAATGAGACCAATCCAATTGAATTTCACCTTCAATATCCTTACAAATTCATGGCTCAAGAGCATAGCATAAGTAGTAGGTATGTTAGCCACCAAAATAGTCATCTTCAATCTCTCTTATGGATGGGTGGCCAAGGCAACTTGTGCATCTTTTAATTAACCAATGAGGGGTGTACATGTTTAGATTCCATCAAATAACATTTACTAAGTGGCCTAGTACAAGATAAGCCCAATGCATTAGCTCATTTTTTGTTAACAAAGCCCTAGAGTCAATTATGCAATTATTCAATAGGAAAGTAAGGATGCAAAGGGAAACATAGAATGGTTTAGGATTTTCATTACTAATTACACAAGTTGTACCAGGTTTGGTAAGAATTATCAAGGATAATTTGAAATTTTATAGTAGTCAAGAGTTAATTTAGGTTGCCTCCCTTGATATATTGGACCAATTTGTCAAGTTTTCGAAGATTAGACTTCAAGTATTATGTTTTAGAAAATTGAATCTTAATTTGTTTAATGGAAGATGGGAGGTGGTAGCAATTTTGACATTGAGGTTGCTTTGAGCAACAATTTCAATTTTATTGTGACACATCACAAGGTTTTGAGGAATAATATTACAATCTAAGACATTTGTTTATTAGAAAACTATAAAAAGGTGAAATATTTCTAGTTAGGATATACCTTGGTTGCTAAAACTACAAAAATTTCTTCTCTTTCACTTTTTGAACTTCCTTATGTTTCTCAACATCTTTATTTTCTACTTATTTATCTTGTTCCTTAGTAAATATTAAAATTTGGGCTCTTATAAAAACAATAAAAAGTTAATTATTCATTTCCTACACATCCTCTTCACATTCCTTGGAATTAGACTTATATTTTAAGAAGGTAATAGTATAAATTCACCAACTAATTTTTGGTTTTTAGTTTCCAAGGAAGTTACATGTTATAAAATTTTAGTTTAACGATTCACATTTACATCATTTGATTCATTTCTTGACAAATTTCACTATCATGATACTTTACATACACCATATTAATCATTGAGACAATAGGTAGTGAAACTTTAATGGAAAGCTTTGATTTAAAGTTGGCAACTAATTATGATTAATGAAATGGAATAAATTTCCTTATAAGCACATCATAGTAAAGAGGGGGTTCTTAATTCATTTGTGGAAGTTGTCTCTTAATGCCAATCTTGTCATTTGTTATTTTTTGGAGAAGTATGTCTTAAGAAATAGATGACTAAAATTTTATTATTTTCTAGATGTGAGAAGGCCATCTTCAATTTTCTAGACACAAGAAGGTTATCTTCAATTTTCTATATGTGAGGGGGCCATCTTCAATTCTAATAGCTTGGGCTTGGGCATCTCCAAGGTTCACTACTTGGGCTCTTCTAAAAACTAAACTAGCATCTAGATGTTGAGAATTTATAAAAAAACATTTGTGGTTATTCATAATTAATCTAATAATAGATATTTTGTTCGCCAACTTGTTAAATTTTGCTATGAATTCATGCAAGAGTCTCTACACCTCTTTTTTCAACTATATTCATGTTTAATTACTTTAAACATCTCTTCAAATTTTCTCTACACATCAACCCAATTAATCATCAAACCTCACAAATGATGGTAAAACTACTCTACAACACCATAACATAAAGTTTCAAGAGTCTAACTACCACATAAAGTGAATAATATATTTAAAATAATTTAAATGGAATTATAAGCTAAATTAGAACTTTCTCTTTAGTGAAACAATGACCAGAAAACAAAACAAGTTAGTTAGCATCTAAAAAGTTGTGAAAAGGTAATGAAAGGAGCATCCTCTAGTTGCGGGTCACCATTGAAACATTCTTAGGGACATGTTTAGAAGCTTTCCTTTCCGTGGCCACAACGGAGAGTGCAAACATTCCTAGTTAGTGAAAGACGGGTAGTCAAACAACATCATAACTACTTAATGACCACTAACATCAATACATTGTTAAGAAATCGAGCCAACGCCACATAATGTTCCACCTAACCTATTTCCACAACCAACATTCAAAATCTTTTTTTTGTTTCTATCTCATTTATGTTTATTAAAATTAGAGCCTAAAACCTTTTTAAAATGTTATCTTTTCCAAACATAGTACACTTCACGTTGATTACATTAAGCCACGAGCCATCCAACAAGTTGAACGCATGGCATTGTATAAAGAATTTAACAAAATATGATGTTTTGACAGCAATCAATGTTGGGATTCATTGAGAATAACAAATGTGTGTAGTACATATCATTTGATAGATTTTTTAGTAAACATGGGTTTTTGATAATTATATTGGATTTTATTAATTGGTTATTATTGTTAAATTTTTAGGTTAGTTGAGAGTTTTATAGAGTTTTTTTTTTTTTTTTAGAAATGTCAAGAATTTATATTATAATGTAAAATTTATATTGTTTGGTAGAGTTAGTTCAAGATTTTTTTAAATGAGGTGAGAAGAAGCTCAAATAGAGGTTTGGTGATATGTAAGCTATAGTGGATAGAAAACCATAAGCATGTAGATAGATATATCATGGAGAAACCCACATATAAGAGAAAACCTAAACAAAATGTGAGCTACTACTCACTCAATTCTTCATAAAGACAATTTAGAGGTCTAAGCCTCTTGGGATTGCTACCAACATGAATCAAACTTAGACTCGACACTTATGATGCCTCAAAGAACACTTGCAACCCCACTAACCTACTACTTGCCCAACATAATCAACTTGGAACTTAGTATATGCATACAAAGCCATTCTAAATCCCTATTGTGTGCACCTAAAATGATCGATTTATTTATAGTGGATTGATAATATACTTACAATGAAGAAAGACATTGAAAAATAGAAGAAACTAGAACACTACAAGACAATTTTTGAGTGGTAGAGAAATTATCTCCTTTTAGAGAAATTTTTGAGTGGATTGATGCCCTACAGAGCCAGCTCAATGACCTCGATGAGTAGGTGATAGTCGTGAGGCTGGTTGTAGATCCCCAGCTACAACAGCTTCAGGAGGATTTGTGATGATCTCAGAAGCAAAATGCATGGCTATAGATGGAGGTTGTGGAGCTACACAGGGAGATATGAGGATGGCGAGTGGGTTTATTAATGTCACGATCACATTGATCACGTTCCATCACATTCGTCCAACCTTGATTGCCATCGCCACTAGGACCAGAGGGCTTAGGGAGCCATGCACCTAGGGGCTAGAGGCCCATTTTGTATATGTACCAGATTTTGATACTGATGATATTATTTCTACAACATTGTTTTGATGTATAAACATATACAGATATACATGCACCGCATTTTGATACAATGGTGTGATACATGTACATGATATATATTTTAATATATAAATGAGATTTTGGTTTGGCATCATGGTATTCTTTTATGTGTATGCTCTTATTATCATGTATGATTATGTGAGGGATGTTATACTTATGGATGCATATTTAGATTAGATGCTATCATGATCTAATAAACAAACATGGGTGTATGTTAATTAAACACAATGATGATCCAATTGCCTAACTAAAAGATTTTAGTCAAATATAATACACATATGCATAGCATTTAATAAAACACATGTATAGATAATTCTTAATCAAAGAAATTAGTCACATACACATGTTTACATCACAACACGAAATAATAGAATAGTTGTGTTGATGAAGGAATGCCATAGCATAACGAAATACAATCCATGAGGGATGAGCATTACACACATGACACATAGACACTATGCATAGTATTGACAAAGATGCATTACATTGACAGGATCTTGTAGAGGTGTTCCATCCATAGATGACAATCCATAAGTACCAAATCGATACACAAAGATGATAATGTAAGGGCCCAACCAATTAGGGCTAAAATTCCCTTTTTGATTAGGAAACACATTTACATTTCTTTTATTCTCATAGAGAACCAAATCACCTACCTTGAAAGTTCTGGAAAGAACGCCCTGATTATAATGTTTAGAAAGTGATCGTTGATAATTTTGAAGATGATCAAGGGCTTGTAAACGATACTTGTCAAGCAACTCAAGCTTATGCAAATGATTAACACGGTAAGTGTCATCATTAATTAACCCTTTAAGGGAAAATCACAAAGATGAAATTTACAACTCTAAAGGAATGATAGCCTCGACACCATACACGAGGTTATGCAATGTTGTGCCATTTTCCATATGAACACTCATGCAATAGGCCCTTAAGGTGTCTATTAATTGAGTATGCCAATCTTTACCATGTTTATTTACTATTTTTCAGAGAATCAACTCAATAGTTTTATTAGACACTTCAAATTGGCCATTAGATTGAGGATAGTATGGTGATGTTGAGTATGAAACTTATTTAGGAATTGCTTCCCCTTTTTTTTCTTAAATGCAGTACCATTGTTAGAAACAAGGATATAAGGCAATCTAAAATGAGAAATGATGTTGTTTAGAAGAAAGTTATAAAGTGCTTCAACATCTATGGACCAAAGTGGAATAGCTTCGACCCATTTCGTAAAGTAATTAGTAGCAGTAATGATAAATATATGTCCTTTAGAAGAAGGAGGTGATATTTTTTCGATAATATTCAGCCCCCATTTTATAAATGGCTAAGGAGAGGTTTGATTTTGAAGCTCTTGAGTAGGAACCCGAATAACGTTGCTATATTGTTGACATTGAGAACACTTCTTAATACAAAGGAAAAGGAGTCCTGCTCCATTGTTTACCAAAAGTATCCCATGTGAATCAGTTTATGCAACAAGAATTTACCACCAAAATATCCACCCCTAGAGCTTGAATGAGCTTCTTGAAGTGCAAGGAGTATTTCTGCCTTAGTGAGACATCGAAGAAGAAGACCATTATAATATTTTTGATAAAGAACATCTGATAATATAATGTATCAGATTGAACTTTTTCTTATCCGAGTGTGAGCATTCTTCATCACATCATCAAGAAAATTTCTAGTCTTCAAATAATTATAAATATTAGAATACCATTACTTCGAGTCCACATAAGCACACACTAGAGCATCATATTCACGTTGATTTGAGACAACAGGAGACATCTTTATTCATTTTAAGACAAAATTGGCACAAACCTCCTTACAAGACTATTCTACCTAAATAAATATTGAATTTGTTTTATAATATTAGGATAAGGATTTATATCTATGGCCTTTTCCCTTTTCAAGTAAATTCTAACTCTCTCATTTGAAACTAGGTGGCCTAGTAACTTACCTTCTTCTACACCAAAAGTATATTTATTGGGGTTAAGGGATATTCCACATTCTAAACACCTGATAAATATACATTCAAGTTTTTTTTAATAATGTCTATTATCTTTGAGAATGTGGTGAGATTATATTGATAAATAACAATGATCTCATTAATTAGCCTAGAAAAATCAACATATATTACTATTTGTGTAAGGGGAAAATCAGGAAGTATGCAATAAGACAAATGAATGAATAGAAACTATCTAAACAAACAAAAAGATGATTCATGCCCATTACTCACGAAATGAAACTATAAAATCAATGAATTCAAGAACGTAATTGAAAGAAAACAATAACAATGAACTCGAAACAATGTAGCTTTACCATCTCGTGTCAGAGTGTGTTCACAAAGATGTTGGATTGTTTGTATCAATGTGAAGCCTCCATTTGTGTGTACAAAATCTTGAAGAAAATGTGTGTGTTGATCGAAGATATGTGTACAAATTTGTCAAAATATCAATTAAGACTTTGAAATTACTTCGTGGTGTAAAATATATTGATTCTCTGATCATTTTTTAGGAAGAAGATGGTTGTTATATAGATTTTGTGTTTTGAAATGAATGCTCAAGATTTTGTAGTAGAATATCTTGATCAACGGTTCAAAACAGTTGAGGGGATTTAGATGGGAAGAATCAGTGGATTTTGTTTATGTAATCAGTGTGATTGAAGAAATCATGTTGAGTGTTTCATGGGATTGAAGAAATAGATTGAATAATCTGTGGAATTGAATAATAGATTGATTTGTCAGGAAATAAATGGATCAGTCAGCCAATCAGAGTGAGCAATTGGGGGATCATAATTTTCTCAATCATGAAAGTGGGTGAGGATAATTAATCAATTTGATTTAATTAATTAATCTTTTTGAGATGAACGTGCAAATCATGTTTGACTTTGCAAATAAATTTGTATTTGTTTGTTTGATTTTTGATGATGTTTTGAATAATTTATTTAATTATTCAAGTTTAGGGGAAAGTGATTGAATTAAACTATTAAGTATTAATAATTTAATTGACTTAGGGGAATAAAGTGTATTAGTGAGACAATTAAATAATTGATGTTATTTAATTAATCAGGAAGAATAAAGTTAGATTAGGAATTTATTAAAAAATATGAAAAAGTGAATTAATTAAATAATGTAATATTATTCAATTAATAGAGGAAATTAGGGTTTTTGATGTAAATGATGATTTGAGATGAATTAATTAAATAATGTTAAATCACTTAATTAATAGATGAATATGAGAAATGATGCTAATTAAATAATTGATATTTATTTAATTTAATCAGGAAAAGACGAATATTAGTGTTAACATGCTAGTTCACAGGCTAGGATAATTTTAGGTGTCTACATTTTTCCCTTCTTTAATACAATACGATTTTGAGCGTTGTGTCAAAGAAAATTAAAGAAATTTCCGCTGAAAAATTACCTCAATATGCCCTAGAGTTGCCCCACTATGCCCCAGATGGGATAGCATGCATGGTGCCCCCTCAAGAAATTTGGTGAAGATTCTGGATAATGAACCAATTTTTTTGATAAGTTGATGTGATGTGTTTAAGTGCAAGGATTGGCAAAAGGAATAGTGACAAGAAGAAAATTTTAATAACAAGTGAAGAATAGTTGATGTTGTTAGTCATTGATGAGTTTGCTTTTGCTTTGTTGGGAGGCTTCGTATCTTTAACAATCCTTATTTCATGTAGCAAACAAACATGATGCACTAAGGTATTAATGACCAAGGTGACTTTGTATCTATTGCATGGAATTTGACTCAACATACAAAGAATACTCTTGCTCATACCAGACAAACAAAAACCTTGTTACAGCGTATGGGTGGGAAGCTTTAAAAAAATTCAGATCAGTTACACAAAGAGGTATGGGGTACCTAACATGCAACTGTTGCATGAATTGCCCCAAAACAACTTCCACACACAAAACACAACAAGTATTTGTTGTGGTAGTATCACAAAAATATCCAACAAAGTAAATAGAAATGATGCTCAATTACCCCCATTCCATCCTATCTAAATCCTTATAGACATCCTTGAGAGATCCTAGGAATGAGTCAATAATGTAAATCAAAAAGATAAGATCACAAAAAGGATAAAACAATGTTGTTGTATCACTTGCCATATCTGTTTTGGGGCTATTATTCGGTGTTGATCATGTCTAGCGTAGGAATGGATCCATTAAGACATATCTCAAGATGTTGTTGGTGAATTGTCAAAAGATAGGTAGTTAACACATCTTCATTGTTTTCATTTGTTTGTGATCAAATATTTATGATTGCTTGGATCGATATTTCACTTCTTTTAGAGGATATGTTGCGGGAAATTTTTCAAGTGCGGTCTCTATGTCAAGTTTGTCCAAATATCAATTAAGACTTTGACATTACTTTGTTGTGTAAAATATGTTGATTCTTCGATCATTTTTTAGGAAGAAGATGGTTGTTATATAGATTTTGTGTTTCAAAATGAATGCTCAAGATTGCATAGTAGAATATCTTGATTAACGGTTCAAAATCGTTGAGAGGATTTAGATGGGAATAATCAGTGCATTTTGGTTATATAATTAGTGTGATTGAAGAAATCATTTTGAGTGTTCAGTGAGATTGAGGGAATAGATTGAATAATCTCTGGGATTGAAGAATATATTGATCTGTCAGGAAATAGATGGATTAGTTAGCCAATCAGAGTGAGCAATTGGGGGATCGTAATTTTCTCAATCATGAAAGTGGGTGAGGATAATTAATTAATTGATTTAAATAATTATTTTTTTTGAGTTGAACGTGCAAATCATGTTTGACTTTTGCAAACAAAGTTGTATTTATTTGATTTGACCTTTTTGATGATGTTTTAAATAATTTATTTAATTATTCAAATTTGGGGAAAGGGATTTAATTAAACTATTATGTTTTAATAATTTAATTGACTTAGGGGAATAAAGTGAATTAGCAACATAATTAAATAATTGATGTTATTTTATTAATCAGGAGGAATAGATTTAGGTTAGGACTTCATTAAATAAATGAAATTTATTTAATTGGTCAAAAGTGATGAAAAAGTGAATTAATTAAATAATGTATTATCATTCAATTAGTAAAGAATATTAATGTTTTTCGATGTTGTTGATGTGAAATGTAGTGATATTTAGTGATAATGATGTCAATGATGAGAAAATGTCATTTAGGGTGTGTGATAAGTGTAAGGTCATTTTTACATGTCTACACTATTATAAAAGTATCCCCAATATTCCTTAATACATGTAAGGAATTCTTACATACAAATATGCCCCCCATGGAGTGGTGAAGGTAATTTTAAATTATTCAAATTCTTTGACCATCCCCTAACTATGCCTTGAAAAATTATCCATCATAGTATGTAATTCACACATAGTTACCTTTTGTAGAAGGTTATCTATACTAGGTAAATGGTAATTAATTTTCAATGAATCTAAGTGGATATTTATGAAGTCCACTCATAATAAAAAAATCCCCATTCATTTTTCCTAACAATGATTAGAAACTTAGGATAATTGCACTATAGGTTTGATGATAACACCATCCCTCAATTTGGTGAGATATTTTTGAATTCATGGGTAAGAGTAGGGTTAATGGATCTCTATTTCTCCCTAAAATTCTTTACAACTATTTTTAAATGGGTTAAATATTAAAACACATCTTCTTTATAGACCTTTAACTCATCATATTAATAACAAACACATTTGTTAGAAGTTATTAATAGTGAAATTAAGAATATATTTATATATGAATAAGTTTCTTCCTAATGTATTTAATGATTCATTCTAATTTTGTCCTTGTGTCTATTTTCTTTACATCAAATTCTACCACTAATTTATGTCTTAACTTGAACCTATCATCTCCATCAAATAGCCTTTCCAAAGAAGCTAACCCCTTTTGATATTATTTTGTATTAATCTAAATGATGTCCATCCTAAATAAAGGTTTTTTATTTTTTATTTTAATTTTCTACCATTACCTTTCAACCAATCCTAAATTCATCATATTCACTAAAATAGTTTGAGGAATCTAAAGATCTAGTTACTATCTTGGATCCTAGCCATTTATAAATTTTGTTAATGATTATAGATCTAAAAAACTACTTATATTTTATAAATGCATACCCACCCTTCTCCAAAGTATGAATTTGATATAGAAAACTCATTGATTTGTAGTGTTTCTTGACCTTCCCACCAAATCAACGCCAACATTCCATTCTATCCCACATAGAATTTATATATTATTTAGGACTTTAGTTTTTAGCATTATAAGCACGTCTATAACTTTATAGAGCCATAAAATATCCTAAGGTATTGTATTCCTTGTATTAAGGCCACATTCAAGCCTAGTAGTAAGGCTTAATAATCAACCACGTTAGTTGTGCATTATAAAGATAATTTAAGGATTTTTTTTTGAGAGGTATTAGTACAACTCGTATGCATGACCTATGTTTAAGATAATAGGTATTGAATAAAAGTTTATGGAAGTTCTTTGGGGTTCATAAATTTCCCCTTAATGTAAAAGCAACCAGCAAAGTGATAAAATACTATATGTATACATGCTCTCATTTGAAGCTTGTTGTGGGTCTTTCACAATGTGAAAATAATTCTTTTCTCTACATAACATTTTCACCATAAAATGGGATGATAACATAATACTATTCCATATATATATTTCCTTCTATATTTGTTTTTTTGATTTTCTAGATAAGAGCATTCCTTATTTTGTAAGGTAATCTATTATAGTAATATCCATTGGTATTGTCTTTTTGATCCCAATCACAAGGACCTCTCTCGAGCCTTTGTAAAATATCTTCCAAATAATATGGAAATATTAATCTAAATGGTTCATTATCTCAAGTAGCATAACATTTTTGTACACTCCTTAATCTATCATATATCTATGCAATAACAAGAATAGAAGTGAAGAGTGGTTCAACGTCAACTTAAATTGAATTCGTAGATTTTCCTAAGAAAAATTTGGGACCTTTTATGTTTCTATCAAATATTGAGGTTCAACTAAATTTTTATTAGATTTTACATGTTAAGAAGCATCTATGTTCAAATATGACATTCTTTACATATGATATGTGATTCTAAGCAATTTTGTGAATATCACTTGTATTTTAAATTGACTTAAGATATGATATATAGTAAAAATAATGTATGTTAGAAAAGTATTAGAAATAAACATCATTGTTATTAAAAATATATTGGATCATCCTTTCAAATGTATTGTATAATCATCTTTAGCTAGAGCAAGAACCTTTAAATTTTTATCATATTTTTCAATCAGTTTTTAGGATAGTTTCTATTTATCCTTGTTGATGGGGAATTTCTCTTGGATACATGAGTATTGTTTTCATGTGTGGCTATGAGAATCCATTTTATAACATACTTTCTTTGTACTATAGGGTTTTACATAAGAGTCTTTCTTTTCTTTGAAGATTGTACTATTACTCTTTAACTTTCAACTAAGGTCCTATTTTGTTTTCCCTTCTCAATTCCAAGTAAAATATTTTGATTCTAACTAATATTATTTCTCATACAATTTGTATTTATGTGAATATTTTCTTGATTCCCTCTTAAATTACAATTTCTCTTTAACTCAATTATAAAAATTATAGTTAGGGCACATATATTCTTTTGGACCTCCTATATTTATATTGTATCATCTCCCTAATATGAGAAGACATGTGTAAGAAATTCATATTTCTTTATTGTATTGATATAATCACATTCATAAGGGGTGGGGGCCTAGCTCGATTGGATAAAGCATCTTGTTATAGGCAAGAGGTCATGAGGTCTAGTCTCCCCAGTCCCTGTGATATTGAAGGGCATGTTGTACTAGCATCATCGATCATGTGAGTTTTTTTAGCAGGTGCACTACAGTTTATAGGGGGCTACCTGATTCTTGCAGTCTAAATATATCTATATATATAATCACATTCATAAAAAAATTAGCAAAATACTCAAGTTCACTTTTAGACTAGATATCCCTCTTTATTTGTGTATTTACAAGCATGATTTAGACCATAGGAAGTTATCTTTTGTATTGAAATACTATATTTTAAAATGATTAGGGGTATTTTTTCTAGGAACAATATTATCAAATTTCCTTGGTGGTTGGTTATTCCCTCCAAAGATAAAATTCTTAGGCCTATATGTGTTATGAGTCATATTTTCTAAATGTGGCCTATTAAGTTTATGTTGTCTAGAATTTTTTAGTGGGGGGAAATTTCATTATAGACCACATTCTATATAACCCTTCCAAATCATCTATCATATTTTCTATTTTTTCATCCATAGATGAGGGAACTAACCACACAAACAAAATTACCATTGCAACAATAAAGGTGACACTATTGAAAGACTTACCAATTGTGAGATCTGTGTTGACCCTTGCACACACGCCCCATTGGAAATGAGGACCCCCCTTTTTAAATTTTTTTTGGGTGTTTCTTATTTTCCTTAAGAGGTTTTTTTAGGGTGAATAAAAGGGTCTTGATCCTTAAATTTGATATCATTTGATGAAATATGGAGTATTTTATGAAATTGTGGAGATTTTAAGATCATCTAGATGAGTTTTGATTCTCCGCAATACCTTATGAAGTGTAACATTCCACAACAATATTCAATTTGTTTACTTTATCACTTGTTGTGGAAATACGAAACTCACTCAAATTTAGTCAGATATAAGTTAATCTATGCAAGTTCGAGTGGATGCCATTTTTTTATAATGGTTGGTTCATTGTCAAAATTACACAAAAATCCCAAAGTGCTTGCCACCTTGTCAAGTGAAGGTGTATTTATGATGTATGTGAGCCAAGAGTATAACTAGTGTTATTTGAGTTTTTGAAGTCCTTTTACAATCAGCTGGAATCATCTTTTTGAGGAGATATATATGATCTAGGTACCTTTTGTTGCCCCAAGTGTTTGCCTTGCATCCAACTCAATAAATTAATAACATCTTTATATGACAAGGTATGTACCTATTTCCTGTGCATTTTCCTATTGAATTTGAATGGTGAGATTAGGGTCGACTTAGGGCATGGTAAGTTTTAGAATTTCAAGGAATTTTAAGTGATGGTTGTTAATTCAAACCTAAACATTGGACTTAATTGGAATTGCAAGCTTATACGGTATAAAATGGAGATTGAGACATTTTTATGATCATTATTGTTCCAAATGATGCTTCGTGTAGTAGTTCCCATGGTCACCATGATAGGCCTATGTTTAGGGTTTTCCATGAAATTGTCTATTTGGGTATATTTTTATTTAGTTTTTTAATTTTTTTTAATTTATCTGGGTAAATTTAACTCTACCCTAAGAGAAGAAAATTGGTTTAGTATGAGATGAGGGGTGGAGTTTCGTTAGGTCATATCGATACTTACCCTAGAGGTAAAAAAATTACAAAGGTCATTTAATATCTTTAGTGTTATCGTGTAGATTCATGGTGTATTCTTGGTTGTGTAGATCTTTGCATTATCTGCCTCATGTCTAGGTCTTGTCAAGTGTTCTTCAGTTACATGTTTTCCACTAGGGAAGTTTTGAATCTTTTGGAAATATAGTGTTGTTGCAGAGATTTTAAGGGAAATTTATATCAATTTAAGGGAATGGTGAGTAGGAAATGTGTTCATTTTAAGGGAAATTTATATCAATTTTGAGGATTTTAAATGTATAGAGGTAAATTGTAGATGCTTTAATGGGCTAGATGTTTCATTCAAATTGTAAATGCATGTAAGATCATTAAAACTGGTACATTGCATAAATAGGTCTTTTTGTGAAATTATCACAAGATATTTATTAAAGGTTCTTTTAGGGCTAAATGAAAAGGGTGGCTAAGATGAAGTATGAATTATAAGAGGTTCATCCTGAAATGAAAATCACTTCTTTTATCTACTTTACCGAAGCACTCATCAGTATTTGTGCTCATTAAAGTGGGGGCAAAATGTATAGGAGCGAATTTGCACCCCTTACGCAAATTCCCCTTTCACCCTTCCTCACTTTAGAAAACAAAATCCGAAGGCCAAATTCCACATACGATCACTGCCTTCATTCCACTTGGCACCTATTTTGAGTGTCGATAGAGGAAAAATTGTCAAGGACACATGCATAATGCACAGATGTCTGCGCGGTGCACTTACATCCCTAGCAGATTCTTGCGGTTGGAGCCTGCATAAACATTACACTTCCCATTGGAAGTCGACTTGTAATGCCCTCTTCGACCGACCGACTTGAATATGGCCATTTTCTTCACTCTTTCCTTCAAATCCACTATTCCTTCATTCATTTCAAGTTCAGATGATCTCTCTTGGAAATTCACAAGCTCTAAGCATTCACTTAAAGTATTCAAGCAATATTATTGCACTCCATAGCAACAATTCTTTCACTCCATCAACTTAGTAGAGCAAGTGTAGAACGACACCATTGTAGTAGACGCTTGAGTCCTCTCATTTTCTCCCCCATTAGCCTTGAGCACTCTTGGTAGAGGTGGTAAGATTTCCACTCCTCTCCTCTATTATTTGGTTGAGTAAGCACATTATTGTTTTGTAGTGTTTTAGTGTTATTTGCTTTATTTCTTTTTTTATCATACTATTTCTCCATCGTTGCAAACTTGGCTATCCATGGAGGTGGAAACACCAAAACGGGGGTCTAAGTGAGGCATACCCCTATACAACCCCCCAAAAAATTTCCTCTTTGTTGTGTGTAGGTGGACGTGCTTTGTGGAGCTAGCTGGTGAACAAGCTTTTGTGTGAGATCATTCTTCTCACTCTAGCATTAATCTACTTGTTTTATCATATTCATTTATATGTTTCTTGCTTCATAGTGTTATTTTGTTCTCTTAAAAACCATTAGCTAAGTTGTTAGTCCATTTTCTAGTGGTTAGACCTTATCTTTCTAGTCCTTTGGCCGTATGGATGCCAGTGCAATTGAGATACGCTAGCGCGTTGCATTGTCATCCCAGAACCGCGCTTTTTTCCTTTGACAAAGAGCTATCTGAGACACAGAGTTGACCCTGAAAACCAACTCACCTAGTCCCCTCTCAAATCTCGGGTTTGTAGAGTGATCAAAGGACCTTATAGTCCTCATCATTCTCGTCCCGCATCTCCTAACACTCCCTTAAGCTGAGGTAACACTCCCTTAAGCTGAGGTAAGTTAGGGCAACCTGTTACTCTAGGCCCTCCATGACCTGGGGCCTTGACGTGGTTGGTCCCCCTCTCTTACACTTTCTTCAATATTAGTTAAAGTTCAATTATAGTAATGATGAAGTTTTGAGATATCTAATAGATCACTAGTTAATACCATTTTTAGTTTGTTGATTGTAAGTTTCTTTGTATGGTTAGTATGAACCTTATTTGAATTTAGTTCGATTATGAATATTTATTTAAATTGTGCTAGAATTGGGTATTGAAATGAATGTTTATGATCTAAAAATCTTTAAATCCCATTCAAGATAACACTATTTTTGTAACATTGTGAAAATTTCTCTGGTTAAGAGTTTGCTTTATGAGGGATCCATCTATTTGATACATTAAATTATTGTTTGATGGTACTTAGGGTTTCTTAACTTAGTTCTTCTCACCCTATCTTTTGAGATTTATTTACAAAATATTGAATTAGTTTTAGAAAGAAAAACATCAGGTAAATTGCAAATATAAGTTGAAAGTGATTATTTTCAAATCCAAGATCTAGAATTCCTTCAGGTTTCATACCAAATAAAAATAATCCAAAACCCTTGTCCAATTTGAGAAATTGTAAGGTCCCTTGGTGAAATAAAAATACATTTATATTGAGTTAATATTACAAATTCAAGAACTAAAAATAGAAGCCTTGGGGTAGTCTTTTTTTGATTTCTTTGGATAATATTTCCTTTTAAGAGAGGTAGAATATTCCATATTTTGTCTAAGTTGTATAGTGCATAAACACTCATTAACAAGATGAAGCAACCACGATGACAAGTGGGAAAATGACACCAAAACGATGATCAAGTACTAACCTACAATCACATTCTCTTGCAACCCAACACAAGGGTAAGATGAGGGAAGGATCAAGCTCAAATCCATACGAAGACACTCATACAAAACCAAAAAAACACCACAAAACCCACACAAATGGTGGAAATCATAGGAGTTAATTGTTACACCCCACCCTTGATTTCCAAAATTAATTTTTACTTTATGGTAATAGTTATGATGATATATGAGACTATGAAATCTAGAAATTTAAATGCTATGATGAATTATGCAATATGATATTATTGCATTCAAATGAATTATTGATGGATATGTAATGATATGATTATGATAAAATTCAATGTGATGTTTCTACATTTAATGAATTAATGATGAAAATGCAACAATATGATTATGATGCAATTGTTTATGGTTAACTACTCGGTTATTTCTTGAGTGGATATATAAGAACATTTTTGCATGCCCTCCAGAGGGAGAGGGAGAGTATCACCTGGGAAAAGGGTAAAGTTAAGAGTTCTCTAGAAATGCATCTAAGCTTAGTATCGATCAAGTGTTTGACTCTGTTAAACCTAAGCATGTCTAGGGTTGTCAGTAGTGTCTTACAGGTAAGATAAACCTTGAGGTCATTTAGTCATGCTTCTCGTTTTTCTTGGGTTGTAAGTAAATTGGAGTAATTAATAACTTTTCTTTCTTAATATAAAGAGATATATATGTGTGTGTTGTAAAAGGAACACACATGTATATATATGTGCTCATATGGACGAATGCCTATATGCGATGGTAGGGATCGACGTATGTACATATACGTTCACATAAGTTTATGCATATGTCTATAAATGTGTATTAAAAAAAAGAAAATAACACATGCATATATATATTGATGCATGTGTTACAAGGGATCCACAATACTCTAGTTTGGGGGTTATTTTTTATGAGTGTGAATAAATAGTGATTGGGAGTGAATGTTATAGGAGTTTTTTCACTTACTTGAAAGGAGAGATATCATTAGTTTAGTTTCATTTTTGGAGAAAGCAGTAAGATAGAAGTAGTCATGGGTTATTATTGTGTTAGTTGAGTGATAAAGAAGGATTGTTGATCTGAATACTGCTACAACGTTGCAAGCTGGACAACAAACTATTGCAATTGTTTCATTCATTCTTGTTTTCTTGGTTAGTAGGTTTGAACTGCACAATAATATTGAGCACAAAGGTCGAGTAGTTATTCTTGAGCCACATACTTGGGTAGAGTAGAAGCTTGACCAGATCATCACATTCTTGAGCAAGAACACATTGTTTTATATTCTTATTATCTTTTTTCAAAAATAGTGCTTTATGGGTTCATTGGAACGGTTAAACTTCCTTTAATAGGAGGATAAATTTTTTTATTACACTCTTTCTCATGCAAGAAGTGACAATATTAAAGCTGAAATCTTCTTTTGAGACCATGAGAGTCTTTCTTCATTTTGAATAAAAGTTATTTCACTTCTTCTATTGATATGCTTTTGGGTGATATGTTAATAATTGGTTAAATAAGTCATTTTAAGGGGAATTTGTTCAACATATGTTGAACCTCATTTCATGGTGGTTATTGAACCTAATATTATAAGGTTGAGAACCCAAGAATTGATAGAAAATTATAAAGCTCGGTTAAGTGCCAGTTCTTGAATGAAGATGCCAAATCGATGTAGTATGCAATTAATCTTTATGTTCTAAACCTATTTTGTTGATGAAAGACTATGCTATTTTGAATGGAATATTTGAAAAGAAAGACTTTACCATTTGTCCTGGGTGGTTAAAACCTACTATACATTATGTTATTTATTGAAAAACACTCAAATGGGGTATTTGAATATGATGTCATTATGCTAAGTTATGACCAGGTAGGTCAAGTTATTTTCTTTGAATGTGAAGTATACTAAAGGTCTAATTTTGAGAGTAGTTACACTCAAGAGTTTGGTAAGCTTCAAATTAGTGGTAGTTACGAAGACTCAAGTAGTTACTTTGAGTAACTCAGGAATTTGAAGCAAGTAAGAAGTAAGCAACCTAGTTGAGTTTTGACTAGGAAGTCATTGTGTAAAGTAAAAGCTTTTTCTATGTTTAACTCTTTGGGTGAATAGTAAGCTTGAGTCAACTCTAGGTTAGATAGGTTTCTCTAATTTGAGTAGAGGTGGCTGAACAAAGGAATCCACTCATAAGTAGTGGTTCAACATAGTTCAAATACTTTGGAAAAGTGAGTGTAGTTGTCTTTGCATGCACTTGTCAGTTCATTGTGACCGAGATTTGCTTAACTAATCAGAATTGTCATACATAATTGGAGGTATACATAGTTGTTTGACAATATTAGTTTGGTAGGGCACAACACTAGAGCTCAAATGGCAAGAACTAAGAGGGTTATTAACTATCCCCTCCATTGAAGGGCAAGGCCATTTCCAATCAGGAAGGTGTGCGAGGGACCATTGGTCCGTGGTTGGAGGTAGAGCACTTGGGTGATGCTCTCCCTCTTGCAAATGACATGCCAAGTCTTGGAAGATAGAAAGTATCTAGATATGGAATCTTTGACCTTGTACATTTATGTTATTGTTATATCTTATTTAGGCGAAATTATTCATGTTGAATGCAAAAAGGAAAAATATTGTTTAATCTTTTCAGTTTGAAAAGAAAGATAAGTTATTATGAAATGTTTAACTATTTAGTTATATACAGTTGCATTTTAAATTATTGAAAGGAAATTTTATATCTCATTTTACTCATGATCTTAACTTATTACTGCGTGGTAAATAAAACCAAGTAATTTCTTTTTAGGAGGTGGTTGTTACATATGGTATTAGAGCTACCAGGTTCAACACATGGGCCTATGAGCTCACTACTTAAGCTTAATATTCCAACATTAACAGAGCTAATTTTTGGGTGCCTCTGTGCTAGAATGATGAGAACTAAAATGGTTTCCAAGAAATATTTTTCTAGTGATGAAAGGTACCTCCAAGCAAAGAAAGAGAGGGAGAATCTAGCAAAATCCATTGAGGGAAATTAAATTAATGAAGAGGATTGGCTTGGCGATACTAAAACCTTTAGTGAAACAATAAAACATGTTAAACAAGAAAATGAGTTGAAGGAAGCAACCAAGGCTATTTCACACATACCTCTAACCGAGTTATAATGACCATCACCTTCTAGGAATATGCCGAATGAATGCAGTACTTCTAATCCTTGTGGGGAGATGTGCTTGAGGGATGAATGAGAGAGTGACAAGTGTCACTCTCTCATTCAAGGATTTCAAATCTTGGATTCCTATTTATACCTTATTTGAGAATGAGGAGAGGGTTATTATTTTGAATCCTTCTTGTTCTTTTTGGAGAGATTTCATATTACTTGGGTTTTGGAAAGGAAGAATTTGGGGGAAGGGAGCTCATCACCAACTCAATCTCACCATTGGAGGGGCTTGAGAAGGCATTCTCCTTGTTTTATTTTGTTTCAATGATCTTAATATATGTGTAGGAAAGGAATATTGTATGTTACATCTTAAAATATTGGTGTTATGTTCTTGCTTTGTTGTGTGTTGTAAATGAGAAGGGTGTGTGGGATAGTCTCACCCTTATGCGAAAAACATCCATAGTTCTGGGGTTCAGAGAGGTAGGACCCTCTATCGAGAGTCTATTCCTCCTTAGAGAAGGATATGATCTAGGGTATGAGTGCCCATTTATTATTTTAGTTTTATGGTTATTGTTGAAGGAGATAATAGAGGTTGAATTGTGAAAAAGGTAGTAATAGGTTAAATTAGAACTACCATGAGTGTCTCCTCATATGGAGAGTTATCCACTCTTCTCCCCCTTTGTGAATATTAGAAATGATTCATATGCTTTTGTATATCCTTGGGTTGGGTGTTCCTATGTTTTTGGTTTAGGGTTGAGTACAATGTTCTTATTTAGTTATGTGTGTGTGATTGTGTGTATCCAGTTCCTTTGGAAACCTCCAAGCTTGGGGGTTGCCTATGAGTAGATCAACGACTGGGAGGTGGTCATCCCATGCCCATTGGAGTGTTTTTGTGTTTATGTGTAGGTATATAGGACTATGGAGAGAAATCCAAATGATGGAAAGGGATTCACGTGTTCATTATTACATTCAATTTAGGGAAAATATTTAGTCAAGGACCATCAAGAGGTATTTATTTTATTTATCATGTGAGAAAGTGGCGTGGTATCAATGTAACTCTTAAATTCATATTTCCTTATTTATATTTATGAAAAAGAGAGCATTGGGTTATTATTTTAAGAAAATATTTCTAGTATTCTTCTCATTTTCTTGCAAAGGAAATAAAATAATGGGTAATAATGCTTTTCAATTTCAACTTTATGTGTTCTCAATAACAAGTTAATTAAAAAAATCCACTTTGAACAAATTCATTATATATAATTATTGGTTAAAAAAAATTAAAAAAATCATTAAATTAATTATCTTTTTGCACACACACACACATGTGTGTTAACTAGTCAAATGAATAAATAAAAAGTGATGCAACACTAAGTTTAAAATATAAAGAGTTGTGGATACATATGATTGCACATAGGGTAAGGTGAAGCCCTGACCCCTCATCATGGGGGAAAAAGAGAGGCATCGTCCTTCCCACTCTCACAGGCCGCATCTTATGTTGCAAGTATGATGGTGTTTTCATTGATGTCAACATGAAGTCTACTGACTGGTGTTGTCATTGATGTCAACTATGGGATGAAGATGTTGAGGATATTGAGAAAATAGTAGAAAAGAGGAAAACAGGTTGTGCATTGTAGTTGAGACCTTGAGGAAGTGTTTTGAGTACATGGAGCTATGTTTTTGGTGCAGAGTCTGAAGGTGAGCTGAAATGAAGTAATGAGCTGAGATGATGTCTCTGGTACTTGGTTTCCAAGTGCTTTTGAGAAAATTTGATAAACAGAGTAAATTGTGTTGTGTAAGAGTTCATAGTGTGCTCTGATATTGTGCTCCATGTTATTTCTATGTTGATGCTATGCTTGTGTAGATCTTACAAGTTATTCAAGGTTGTCAGATATTGCTATATTCAAAATTTGGGTTTCTAGATCATTATATAGTGCAAGATATTTTCACCAATGTGTGAACCAATTGTTGAGTGATGTTTTTTGTGGTCTGGGAGAAATGTACTTGCTTTGTGTGTCTCTACTTTTTGGATTTAGGTTGTGCAGATTTGGGAAGTTTCTTATAATTCTTTTATCTTTTTGTATTCAAGTTTTTACTTGATTTGGTGCAGTATAGTGTGAGTTTCATTTATCACTATGCAAATAAGGGTTACTAGTTGTTCTGAGTTGAATTATTTGTTGATGCGATCTTGGATGAAGTGTTTGATGAATCTTAAGTATTTTGTGGATTATTTTGGATTGAGTTCCAATGAATTATGTTGTCCATAACTTTCAGCTTTTTGTATTGGTTTAAGGAAGTGTGTACATAATGATTATGGTGTTTTGCACAAGTGTTGCCTGACCTTATGTTTAACACTACATGTGAGGCTTGTTGAAGCATGTTGAAGTGTTTTGGGATCTATTTGGGTCCTAATTAAGGATTTATGTAGGTTTCCTTTTGTTCCTTTCCACTGCGGGAATGTTTACGTGCTAACCTATTTTGAATTTGTATGTATAACAACTAGTGGCCAATATTGGAGAAAGTTTTTGAGGTAAATTTTGATATAAATATGTATGGTGTTGATGCAAGAGATGAGATGAAAGAGTGAGAAAAAGATAGGTTTAAGAGTGATACGAGTGATGCGTGTGATATGAATTTGAGTAGAGCAATGGGAACTTCATGTTAGGGTTCCTGAAGGCAGTGAGCTGAAGGCATCCAATATCTTTCATGTGAGACTAAAAAAGTGTGCAAGCAATTGTGTTAGACTCCTTGTTGCATTGAGAAGTTTTTTCTCTATGTAACATTCTTCTTCTATCTTCTTGTATTCTTTATGTGGCAGTGAACCTTGGCAATGAGCCTTTTGGACAATGTGTCTTATTCTAGTAGTGAGCCCCTTTGTATCAGTTTTTCTATTACTTATATTATGAGCTAATCCTCATTGTGATTTTTCCCTCATTGTTTTCCACATAAATCTGGTGTTCTCTTATGCTTAGTGTTGTGGTTTTAGTTTCTTTTATCTACATTTCATGTTTAATCAAACTAACAGAATAAGGGTTTATTGAATTCTTTTGGATCTAATTACTATTGAAGGTTTTGAAGGTTTAATTTGCAACAACTGATCCCCTCCCCCCCCCTCTTAGTTGTCTTGTTCATTTCAACATCTTATGGGGAATGGGTTCCCCCCTACCCCTATTCAAACTCTTCTACAATGTTATTATATGCACAATAAAAAATAAAAAATGGGACTCAACGTTGTGAGCACCACCCCCTATGTTTCAACCTACAACACTTCATTTCATTTAATGGCCTAGTGTTGGATTATATATAAGTGTATGAGAATATAAACAAAAAGTTCATTGGGCACTTGTGTTATATTTTGTACTTAAAATAAAAATAAAGGAATTTTAAAAAATACATATATACATATAGTATATATGTATATACCTATATGAAAATACATATACATATATGTAAACATATGTGTATATACATATATATGTATATATGTATATATAAACATATATATGTATATATAAACATATATATGTATATATAAACATATATATGTATATATAAACATATATATGTATATATAAACATATATATGTATATATGTATATATAAACATATATATATATATACATATATATGTATATATGTCTATATAAACATATATATGCATATATACATATATATATACATACATATATACATATACATATATACATATATACACATACATATATACATATACATATACATATATACATATACACATATATATACATATATATACACATATATATATACATATATATATATACATATATATATGGATGTGTATGTGTATGTGTATGTGTATACATGCATGCATATATATATATGTATGTATATAATAAGGTTGAAATTTTAAATTGGAAAAATAAATTAGATGAAATGAAATAAATTACCAAATATTCTTGGAGAGAGATTTCCTCCCAAATGCTTGTGTGAATATATAAGAGAGATTGTCTATTCTTTTAAAAGAAAAAATTAGGTCAACTAATGTTACCATAAAATTAGGGTTTAATTAAAACTTAATGCACCTTTTAATCCCTAAAGTGATGGTTAATAATTATATTGATTAGTCAATTTTAACTTTAGAAATATCAATTAATCTTAATGATTGTTGATTGCATAGTTTAAACTATAGAGAAATAGATTCATTTGATAGTATAATTTAAACTATAGAAGAATTGAATTATATTTTAATTATTCATTGATCATATAGTTCAACTTTAGAAAATGAATTATTTCCTTGAACCTTCATAAACATAGTGAAATATTTGGAGTAGATTAGTTAATGATTCTTTTGGAGAACCTTTTTCAATGGTAAAATTAAAACATAGTTAAAATTGATTTATGTGATAGAGAATTTTGGTTTAATTAAATATTGAAATGGATGAATTAGATGTCAAAAAACCAACTAATTATAGTCTAAATTTGGAAATAATTAGATGGGTTGGGTTTGATTTCATAGAGCTTCTAAATTAATGTAAAGATATAGATTAAATCATGTTAGTATCTCTCTAAGTAAATTTTCCATTCCAAAATTAGGGTTAAGTGTTTTATGATAGGTGATGGGTTAATGTGTCAATCAAATGTTAAAATTTTAGAGATAAATTTCTTTTGGCTCATAGTGTTAGGCCCTAGTGATGCCAATGTGGTACCACCTCATCATTTTTGCATAATGAACTTGACATGAGTTTTTACCCATGACTAGGGCCCTCATGGAGGTGACTCGCTTGTAGTCATCTATACCTAACTAGGTTAACCCACAATCATTTAGGGCATGCGAGAAGTTGATTGCATTCTCACTTGCACTTATTCCATTACCTCACTTTTGGGTGATGTGTTGACAATAATGTTGCATGAGAAAAGTCACCCAATGTGTATGTGATGTCATGTCAAGCATGGTAGAGTAGTATAGAGAAAAATTAAATTAGTATTTCAATTTTATTTTATTTTATGTTTTTTCTCTTCAAGTTTAAAAATAGGACATGACACATATCGTGGATTTAAGTTATGTTTTAATCACCTCGTTTGTGCCATGATTTTCTTATTCACCAAATCAGGTTATTTAGTTGTTGGAGCTTTGGAATGAAAGACATAGGTTTGATAAAATAAGTCTCTTAAAGTTCTTCACAGGTCTATACACTTGACTATCAATGTTTCAATAAGTTTGAAGTTAACTTGATCCTATTTCATAGGTTGATAAGTCCTAAGAAATGGCTAATAGTGTAGGTTGCCTCTGTCACAACCTTAGAATGAAATGTCCATTGGTAGTCTTAATGGATATTAGAGAATTTTTAGATTTGAAAGGTATTTTATATTGAAAAGGTCCACCCACTTAGTCATTGTTGGTTTTGCATTATATCTATTAGTCCATTTTTTCCTTTTAACATTGATAAGTAAAACTACATCTACTTGTTAGAAGCTCATAAACCTTTGCAAGGACTCCTAATCTACACTTCGTTGGTGACCAAACTACCTCTAAATATACTAAGACCTATGGAGCATTGAGACTTCATGATGACCAAGGTTTATCAACTTGAAAGGTGGAAAATGTTGTGCTTTTCTAGGGTTTGGGACCTAGAATGACAATCTTCACTCTCTCCCATTCAAGAACAAACCCTAGAAATCTCAATGCAAAGGAGAAAGAGATCTTGCAATAGGGTTTTCCTAGGGGCTAAATGTTAATAATGAGGGGTTCACTAACAATTTAAGGCTTGGAAAGACAAATTAAAATGCTTAACCCTAATTCAATGCAATCCTTCACTAAATGACCTAAAAGTGCAAATGAAACAAAACAAAAAGCTACAGGATGTAATGTGTGCTCCCGGAGATCTGAAGATGAGTGGAAGGAGCTCTAAAATGATGGAAATTATGAATTTAATTCTATGTGGGACTCATTCACCAAGTTGGGTGAATCAATCCCAAATCTAGGTTTTTGTGTAGAAATAAGAATCTAGCAAATGGGTATCTGAATCTGTAAAAATCTGAATTTTGACCTAAACTAGGACTCATTCACCAAAAGTGGAAAATCAGTCCAGTTAGCGTTTTCTAAAACTTTAGGATCTAAATCTGATCTTCAAGGTCTACTCTATACTTCCCAACTGATTTTCGGATCTGAAACCCTGATTTCCAACCTATAAAATCTCTCTAAGTATTTCAAATGCAAGATGACAACTTTGAAAACTTTCTCCAAACTTGCTCCTTAATGTGTCTTCAATGTAAACCTACAAATCACACACTAAAGAGAGGGAAAAAAAAAATTAGTGGAAGGGGGTTTGCCTTGGTCAAATCCCATTTTGGTAATCAAGCCTTGAAATAGAATGAAATAGGAATGGAGAATGATGAATGAACAAAATATGATGTTGCAACTCACCAAACCCTAGCAATAGATGGCTGCAAACATGCATGAGATGGCTCCAATAGATGTAGATCTTGACTCTTTCTTGAATAGGATAGATCTTGAGTGAAATGCTAGCTTGAATCATAAAACCCTACATCACAATTGTTAGCTCAAAAAAAAAGATAATGTGCAAAGTCCTTGACATGATGCTTGATGCTTGAATAATTCTCTAGAATTCTTGATAATATGCTCTTGAAGATTCTTCAATGCTATTGTGGATGCTTGAATTCTCTTGTGAACTCAAACTTTCTATTATGAATTCCGTCACAAAAGTATTAGGTCACTTGATTGCTTGTTATGAGAAAATGAGTGAAAGAAACTTGCATTTATACATAATTATGCAAGAATTCCTGAAATTACAACACTACAAGCCGAAATCAGATCTAGGAGGATAACATCTTGAAAAAATTTTGAATTAATTTTGATTTTGGGCCACACGAGACTCATTCACCCAAGGTGGTGAATGAGTCCCATTAGGCATAATTTATGGGACCATTTTAAAAAATGCTTAGAAAGGTGTGAAATCAGGTTCGAGACCCAAAAAATTAGGTGAGACTCATTTGCCCAAGGTGGCGAATGAGTCCCAGATCACTAAATCTTGGCTATTCAACTTGAAACACTTGGATTATGATTGGATATTGATTTGTGTTAGGATTATCCTTGAAAATATGCATTAATGAGGCTTTTGGATGTAAAATAAGGCCGATTAAAGCATAAAGAAGCCCAATTATTAATGAAAACCCTAGAAAAGTGTGAAAGTGTGTTACAACACTTTACAACACTCCAAGTAAGGAATGATTAAAGTAAATTTTGATTAAAAAGAGGTTTATTAGGTTTCGTTAATTGATAAAACCTTAGAAAAGTGTGAAAGTGTGTTACAAGACTTCATAACACTCTAGCAAGGTACCATTTAAGTTCATTAGTTCACAAGGGCCCAAGACCTAATGTGAATGTGTCAAACACATTACAACACTAAAGCAAGGCATCATTAAGCTCAGTTCTACAAGGAGGGCACAAACAAGTGTGGAAATGTCACCGACGACATTTTTTGACACTACACAACTGTTCCTATCAAAGATATGCAAAAGAGTTCTTTCAAATCAATAATTAAGTATGGTTGGGGTTGTTTGATAAACACAAGTCTGTTTATTGTTGTTTCTATGCAAACCATGCATAAAAATTACTTTCAGTATCTTTCAGAACATGCAAACCTTATCACTATAAAAATAATTCTCGAAGATATGAAAATAGAGAAGGAGAAATAAATGAAATCATGCTCTTAAATAATTTTTTTAATGTTATTTCCTATCTAACCCCAAATCCATCAAAACCCTATGCCATCAATAAGTCAAGAAAGCCATCAATATCTTGAGGGTTTATAGTCATGCTTCGTAAATAGAACAATCACAATTATAGAATTTTGTTAGAAAAGTGTGAAGCTATATGAAATATCATGGAGAATAAAGGGTTGTGTGCAATAAGTAGGGTGTGATTTGTTTACTTAAACCAATTCTTATTATATAATGATGTGAGGTTAAGGCCTGTTAGGTTTTTTTTATCTTTGTTAAGGGTACATAAAAATTTCTCCTAAACCCTATATGGTAGAAAAGGCATTGACACACATAAATATAAATGGGCATGGATAAGAAAATACAAAAAAAGAGGGGAGAGAATATAGATTTAATGAAGGATTATTAGAGAATTGTTAAGGGATTTTCATAGGAGAAAAAAGGAATTATAGATAGAAATGTGAGATAGAAGAGTGATGAAAATGTTGAAAGAGTATGTGATAAACTTGTAGGACAATATTGTAAGATGTTAGTAGTTGTGACAAGTCATATGGTTTTTAGCCCAAATATACAATAAAATAGTGATTTGTATGAGGAATAAAGGCTATGAAAATGTGACGCAACTTGAAACCATCAAGAACCAAGAAATAATAGTGGCATCATCAAGGTATAAAAGAAAAAAATAATTTATAAAACACAAGGCCAAGTATGGGGTTTAATAAGTTGAACATAAAAGTTTCAAGAACCACATAGTTTTGTAGAGCTATCAATTTTTTTATGAATAATGAGAGAAGGTCTCACAAGCCTAAAGCATAGTCTAAAACAACACTTGTAGGTAGAGTTGATGGAATAATTTAAGGACCCATATATGAAGTCTATAAAGGTGTGGAAAATCATATTTTTCTATTGAAATCATGCTACAAGCGATTCCAATGGATCGTAGTATTGAATGGTTTGAGAATAATATTAACTTTGAAGACAAGACACTTATAAATAAGAACATGTTTAAAATAGTTGAAACCACCTAAAGAGAAAGAATACAAGGTTGTTTTAGATTCTTAAGGAAGGATTTAAGAGGAATTTGCACTCTATTATGTAAGATAAGACCTTCCCTATACCTAGTCAAGACAGTTACAAGGAGTTTAAAAAATGCCTTATATTCATGCACTGATCAATTTGGATGAAGTTATGACATCAAGAGAAGTTGTGAGACCCTATCTTTTGTACTTCTAATTTCTCTATAATTTGTAGTGTTTCTAGATACATTTTTATGGACATGATATTTACGACTTCATGGATGATGCATATTTACTTAATTGTGGATGATATTTAGATGTTCTTATGGATGTTCAATTTTAAGAAGATTATTAGATTTCATATGATATTCATTGATTAGATCATTTTTAATGTTGTATATGTAAACAATGAAGTATATATGTTATTTTGTGATTGTTAGTTTGATTTATATTATCTTATATAATTTGGAGTTGCTTCAGCTATATGATCTAGATATTGTATTGGCACTTCATGTTTGAGTTTCCATGTGGATTTTAGTGCCAATGGTTGATGGGGTTATTTAGCCACTTTTGTGTCTTTCCAGTGTGATGACGGGCCTAGACTCGTATGGAGTGCTAAGGTCTATTTGGACCATGTTGTAAAATATGTGTTGTTGGTGTATGTGCTAATGTGAAAAGTTATCTAGTTGTATTTTGAGTTATTTCTTGAGTGAGTTTAAACTTTTATGATTTTTAAGGTTTGGAAGGTTGCTTGGGTATGGGGTATATAGGCTAGGAGTGTTTTTTTATCATTTAATCCTTTAAAAAGGATTTTATGACCCTCCTTTATGCCCACTTTTAAAAGCGATGAAAATGGGGAAGTAGTTACTTAGTTGAGTTGTTTTTGGGAAGGAAGTTACCTCTTCCTCTTCTTTATAACTCTTCTTCCATAGTGTGGAAGGGTGGCTTCATTTTGTCTTTTTGAGATCTTGCTATTTTTCTTGAGTTATTTTGGGAAGAGAGAGGAGGATTGTGAAGAAGGAAGGAGGAAGGAGGAAGGAGGAAGGAAGGATATGTTAGACACACAAGATAATTGAGAGGGGGGTGAATCAGTTGTACATTAAAACCTTAAACCCTCTAACCATCAAGCCCTTATTAATCATCAGTAGAATGTAAACATATGAAACATAAACACATTCAACATGATACACAAGAGAACACTAGATTTATGTGGAAAACCCTAATCAAGGAAAAACCATGGTGAGGATTAGCTCACATATATATGAATAGCAATATCAAATACAATAGGCTCACTATCAGAAGGGATCACCACCCAAAAGAGAAGAATGGATCACTACCCAAAGGAATCACTATCTAAAAGAAAGAATAATTATAGGAGAATATTTTTACAGAGATATCCACTATCTTAGAGTAACAAGAAATTCCACCACTACAACTATTCACCATCCACAACATTTGGCTCACTACCTCCAAAAAATTCAGTACACTAAAAATGTAGACACATTTTTCTGACTGCATTTGGTATCCTTTTGCATTTAGGATCACACTCAGATCACCACACTTGATCACATTCATATAATACCACACATCTCTCACTTATTCAACAATTAACCTTGCTTATATATCCTCCACAATGAAACACATGCATCTCAAACATGCAAAAACTAAATAGGTTGGCACCAAAAAATTCCATGATGGAAATAAGTGAAGGAAAACCACACTAATGGTTAATTCAGACCCAATTTTACACTGACATTCTTTTCCACACTTCCATAAACAATAAACAATCTTTACAATTAGCGCTAGCACCTAGGTCAACCAAACCTACACTAACACTAACAAGCAACCACATACACACCTTTCTAGGTCTAGAAACACCACATGTACCACATAGAAAAATTTAAGAATATTCCAACACCATTAGAATATTCAGCAATACTATTGCAACCACCTACAATTGAAGAACACTTTCATCTTGTGCGACCAATAATACTACCATAGACATGAAACACACTAACCAACCTTGTGGAACACTTGAACACACAAAACTCCAAGGGAAGGTAGATACAGACAATATTAGCATGTTCCCAAATCCAGAAGACACAAAACCAAAATGTGGAGAAATGTGAAGCAATCTCATTTCTCCCAAACAACCTTCTACATAGGCAACCACATTGTCAAACACATATTCCTTTGTCACATTATCCAGAACTTGAAACTTTGGATATAACACCTCTAAACACCTTTGATCAACACATAAAAACTACACAAGTATATATTCAACCATGAAGAAATGTAGAGAACAACACTGAACACGCCTCTGTCATACTACACACTCTTTTATTCAAATTTTCTTAAAAGAACTTAGAAACCAAGTGAAATAGTTGCATCAACACCACAAACACTTGCTCAACATATCTGCAACACCAAAAATCTCCCCATCTATAATACATGCTCAATGCCACACTAGAGGTTGGCATCAATGACAACTAAAGGCAACACAATGCAACAATATCTAACAATATCATCTCTAACAATCTTCCTGACCATACTGGAGGTTGAGATCAATGTGACATCAAACCACAACACATACACACTAGGGGTTGACATCAATGATAACACTAATGATAACACCAACAATCTCCCCCTTTGTCATTGATGGCAACGTCAACTCTGAAAAACTATCAATCAATAGAAGCAACTTTGAAAATCCAACACTCCAACACTCAGATATCTCTCCCCCTAATAGGGACATTACTTACACTTCTACCACTTTCTCAGACTTCAATATCTCTACATGGTTTTCAAACTTTATCTTTCCCCCTTTGACATAAATGGAAAAGGACAACATCTGCATACTTCACTTCAGGAAACACTAACAAGAAAATATCTCTCACACTTACTTCTAATCTCTCTCTACTATTCTCTCCCCCTTAGGGGCACAAGATATGATCCCCTTGATTGCAACAATTAAAACACACCACCACCTACTTCCCTTGAGAGGTAACCTTCATCATTCCAAGACCAAGAATGTACCTTGAATAACTCACCTAGACAGATGCACCGACTTATGCTTCTAGTTGAAAGGAGGGGTAATAATCCCTAGCTTTTGGGCCAAAGATACTCAAATGTATCTTTTTGGAAGAGCCTTTGTGAAAATATCTGCAACTTGATCCTTTGTAGGAAGACTCCAGCTTCACCTCATTCTCTGGAACTCTCTCTTAGAAAGTGATACCAGATAGAGATATGCTTTGTCCTTGAATGTATTACCAAGTTTTTTGAAATATTGATAGCACTTGTATTATCACACAAGATAGAAATAGGTTCATCATATGACACCTTGATATCCTTCAATGTCTGCTTCATCCACAAAACATGTGTACAACATGATGCTAGAATATATTTTTCCTCTATAGTAGATAATGACATTGAATCTTGATTCTTACTTAACCAATAAACAAACCTACTTCCAAGAAAGAAAGCAACTCCACTTGTACTTCCTTTTTCATCTGCACAAACTGCCCAATCCGCATATGTATAAGCACTCAAAGAGAAACCGATATCTCTGGGATACCATAGACCAAAATTTGGAGTGCCCTTCAAGTATCTAAAAATCCTTTTAACTGCCACCACATGTGATTCTCTGGGATCTTCTTGAAATATTACCACAAGACAAATGACATGCATGATATCTAGTCTAGTAATAGTTAGATATAGTAGTCCACCAATCATTGATCTATACTTGCTTTGATTTGTCTTAAGAGATTCATCATTTTTGCTTAGCATGCAACCCATAACCATGGGAGTCAACTCATTTAGAATCCTCCATTCCAAACTTCTTCAACATTTCCTTGATATACTTTGACTATGAAATGAAAATTCCTTTTTCTGATTGACTTATTTGTAACCCAAGGAAGAAATTCATCTCCCAAACATTGACATCTCAAACTCTTTTTGAATCTACTCTACAAATCTCTTACACATACCTTAATTTCCTCCAAATATTATGTCATCAACATACACAATGACAATCAAGATCTGATCTCCCTCAACCTTGAAGTAAAGGTTGCTATTTGTAGTACCCTTTTTGAATCCCTACTACAACAAGTATCTATCCAATCTTGCATACCAAGCTCTAGGAGCTTGTTTGAGTCCATACAATGGCCTTTTTAGTTTGAAAACCATATCAACATCTTTTGAAAATGAAAAGCCTTTTGGTTTTTCAATTTAGCCCTCTTCTTCTAACTCACCATTCAATAAGGAAGACTTGACATCCATTTGATACACCTTGAAGTCTTTATGTGTTGCAAAATCCAAAAACATTCTACTGGCTTCCATTCTTGCCACCAAAGAAAAAGTCTCTTCAAAATCTATTCCTTCCACTTGTGAGTAGCCCTTACACACAAGTCTAGCCCCATTTCTATCAACCTTTCCATCCTAATTCAGTTTGTTCCTAAAAACCCATTTAGTTCCTATCACATTCTTGTTTGCTAGTCTTGAGACCAATTCCCAAGTCTGATTCTTCTTAATCTATGTCCTCTTCTTCCATATCTTTGATCTAGTTCTCATCCTTACATGCTCCACTTACTTTTTTAGGTTCTAATTCTTAAAGTAAACAAAAGTTTACCTATTCCTTTGTCATAACATCTTTTCTCCTTGTCAACACACCTTTTTTCTTATCTCTAATGATTTGATCTTTAGAATGATTCTTCTACACATACTTAGGTTTCTTAGGGATCTTCTTCAAAGTGTCTTCCTCTTCAATTGTCATCTCTTTTTCTTTTTCTTCATACTTTTCTTCTTCATTTCATAGGGTTTCATCAAATTCATAACCTTCTATCAATGCAAAACTTTGATTTGGTTCTTCATCTACTTTGACACTTGCACTTTCAAAATATTCTTCAACATTTTATTATAGCATTTGTATGCCTTGCTCTTTGTAGAATATCCAAGGAAGATTCCTTCATCAAATATTGCATCAAAATTTCCTAAGTTTTCTTCATCTCCCTTGATATAGAATTTGCTTCCAAACACTTTGAAATATTTCAAAGAAGGAGGCTTTCCATACCATAACTCATAAGTAGTCTTTGAACTATTCACTCTTTCTTGTCCTCGATTAAGTATGTATACTGCAGTATGAATTTCTTCTCTCTAATAGACATCTAGTAGATTTTATTTCTTCATCATGGTCCTTTCTGCTTCATGAACTATCATATTCTTCCTCTCCACAACTCCATTCTATTGAGGATCCCTAGGAGCTGATAACTATCTCTTTATTCCATGATCTTCATAAAAATTGTTAAACTCATTGGAGGTGAATTCACCACCTCTGTCAAACCTCAAGCACTTGATTTCAAATCCATTTCATTCTCAACCATAGATTTAAAGGCTTTAAAATTATCTAGAGTTTCTAATTTTTCTTTGAGAAATGTCACCCAAGTCATTCTAAAACAATCATCTATTAATAAAATGAAATACCTCTCACCTTAAGTGATTCTTATTTTGGTAGGTCCACATAGGTCTGTATGCACCAACTCCAAAGGTCCTACGGTAGAATATTCTTTAGTTCTGAACATCTTTGTTTGCTTTCCAAACCAACACTCTTTACAAATTGAATTGATACACTGTAATCCTTGGCAGATATCTCACAACATCAGTAGAACCGATCTTCACTATTCTATCAAAGTTAATGTGACTCATTCTTCTATGCCATAACCTGATTTCATTGATTTTAGACATAAGTAATTAACACCACCACCTTTGAGCTAATAAGCAGTTCCTTTTGTCCTTGTTCTTGCAACAACCAAAGTTCTAAAGATTTGTTTTCTGATTTCAAAACCATCATCCTAAAATACCAAATTGTATCATGTGCTGCACATTTGTCCTACACTGAGAAGATTATGCCAGAGACCCTTGACATAAATAACATCATCTATTTTATGCTTTCCATCAAAATTAATTGAACCTTTTCCACATATCTTAGTAGATGTATCATTGCCAAACATAACAAGACTACCATCATAATTCTGAAGTTTAACAAATTTACTCTTGTCACATAGCATATGATTTGAGCATCCACTATCAATTATCCAGTAGTTTCTCTCTTCTCTTGCATGAAAATTAGTCAACATAGTTCCTTCAATATTGTGACCTATTTCTAGAGCACTTTCCTTCACACATCTTTCAAGATTAGTAGAATTAGTTCCAATGTTTAAAGCCATGAACAAGTATTCATCAATTTCCTCATCAAGATAGTTTAATTCCTCATTATCATATACACTATTATCTTTTTCAACATAACAACTCTTCTTGAAATATTTTCCTTTATGATCCTTATGGTTATCATTTTCAACTTTGATTGGAAATTTAGAAGCATAGTGAACTATCTTTCCCAATTGAAACATTTAAAGGGTAACTTTCCTTTGTATTTTTTTATTCCCTTTTTGAATCTCCTTATAAAATTAGCTTCCACCTCATTAAGATCATCAGGATTCGATTCATCATCCTTCTCCCCCTTGTTGAATTTAAAGATGATTTCTTTCTTTGTACTATCTTGACCAAATTCTCTTAATTCATAAGAAATTAAAGAACCAAACATATGATCTCTAGAATATTGATATAAATTTTGAGCTTCCTCAATAGAAAAAACTTTAGAACTATAAGATCTAGGAAGATTTCTTAGTACATTTTTTACAACTTCACTTTCTTACAACTTACCACCAAGACCATTGATGGCATTAAAAACTTCATGCACTTTGAGCATGTAGGATGTAATGTCTTCATCTTTTGACATCCTTAGGTTTTCAAATTTGGTTTTAAAATTCTACATCTTTTCTTGCTTGACCTTATCATCTCCTTCATAAATTCTTTGCAACTTCACCTTGACCTCTTTAGCAGTTTTGAGACATCGATTTCCCAAGTCCAAAATCAGAAAGACCACTCAAGATAACATTTCTTGCTATTCCATTATTCTCATAATCCTTGTCCTCATCATCACTAGTCAAACCATTAGCATTGATAGTATATCCAGTTTCAACTGACTTCTAGACTCCAAACCCTAGAGAGACAAGAAAGGCTTTCATCCTAGCTTTCCAATAAGAATAATTCATTCCATAAAACATAGGAGCTTTGAAACCCTTCCTATGTTCCATATGAATCTACCTCAAGTGATTAAGATTCTTCCAAGGAACCATAAATTTGATTCTAATTGTTAGACACACAGGACAATTGAGAAAGGGAGTGAATCAGTTGTACATTAAAACCTTAAACCCTAATTAACCATCAAGCCCTTATTAATCATCAAGATAATGTAAACATATGAAACATAAACACATCCAACACACTAATCAAGGAAAAACCATGATGAGGATTAGCTCACATATATATGAATAGAAACACCGAATATAATAGGCTCAATGCTATAAGGGATCACTACCCAAAAGAGAAGAATGAATCAATATCCAAAGGAATCATTATCTGGAAGAAAGAAGAATAGAATAATATTGTTACAGAGATATTCATTATCTTAGAGCAACAAGAAAAATCCACCATTGCAACTCTGCACCATCCACAACCTTTAGCTCACTGCCTCCAAAAAATTTAGGCACATTGAAAATATAGATTTTTTTTGCTCACTACATCTAGTAGCATTATATATCCTCCACAACCTCAAAAACTTTCTCCATGTCAGCCAGAATAAAACATATGCACCTCAAACATGCAACCACTAAACACGTTTGCACCAAACACTTCTATGGTGGAAAGGAGAGAAGGAAAACCACACCAAGGGTTAAGTGGGACCCAAATATACACTGACATTCTTCACCATGCTTCCATAAACAACAAACAATCTTCACAATTAGTGCTAGCACCTAGGTCGGCCAAACCTACACTAACACTAACAAGCAACAACATACATGCCTCTCTAGGTCCAGAAACACCATGTGGACCACATAGAAACATTCCACAACATCCAAGAATATTCCAACAATATCAAAATATTCAGTAATATTGTCACAACCACTTGAAATTGAAGAACAATTTCATCCTGTGCAACCAACAACATTGCCACAAACATGTAACACACTAAACAACATTGCAAAACACTTGAAAATACAAAACTCCAAGGGAAGGTAGATATAGGAAATATTAGCATGTTCCAAAATCCATAAGATATGAAACCACAACATGGAGAAATGTAGGGAAATCTCATTTCTCCCAGATAACCTTCTACATAGGAAACCACACTGTCAAACACATCTTCCTCTGTTGCATGATTCAAAACCTGAAACTTTGGATATAACACCTCTGATCAAAATGTCCAAACCGCACAAGCATATCTTCAACCATAAAGAAATTTGGAGCACAAAACTGAACACACCTCTATCACATTGCACACTCTTTTATTTAAAATTTCTCTAAAGAACTTGGAAACCAAGTGAACTAGCTACATCAACACCACAAACATTTTCTCTACATATTTGCAACACCAAAAATCTCCCCATCTACAATACTTGCTCAAGACCATACTAAAGGTTGACATCAGTGAAAACACTAAATACAACATAGTGCAACAATCTCCAACAATCTCATTTCCAACCATCTCCCTGACCATACTGGAGGTTGACATCAATGTGACATCAAACCACAACACATCCACACTAGGGGTTGACATCAATGACAACACTAATGAAAAACCAACAATATCCAACAAGAAAAGGCTTGAGGAGAGATATTCAATCAAAGTTCATCCATTAGTGGGATTATGTTATTTCAAGGTAGTATCTTTTCCTTTCTTGTTGAATAAATGTGAGTGATTGTGATGTGTTTTATTCTTTGAGATTTTGGTTTTTTAGTTTGGGGAAAATGTATTTTAATGCTTTAGGTGTTCTTTTTCTTTTTGTGGTTTAATAAGGGAGTTGACCCCCTCTTGAGAGAGGTTGTTTTGGTCCTCCATGTACAAGGGGTTGATTGGGTGTGGCTCCTCTAAGGTAAATTTATTCAAGGTATGTGTACCCATGATTATGTGTAGGGGTATGAGTATCCCATATTTGATTTTGTGTTGGAGGGAAAAAGGGTGGATGCGGTTGTGTTGGTGATGCATTGTAATATGTGGAGACATGATATGGAGATTTACATTTAGATATTGTGATACATTTATTTCTCCTTATTAGGTAGAGCCCTCAATCCCCCTAAGTGGATTCCATATAGGATATCCAATGTGTGAGAAAGTGTTAAAAGGGGTGTTTGAAAATATTTACTATGTGAGCCCATGTATGAAAATATGTGTAATATGTATGCAATTTTTTTATTCAAATATTGTTGTGGTTGTGAAAGTTTCTACCCAAGTGGCTATATAACCCCAAGCTTAGGGGTGGGTTGTCTCACAACCCTATTGTTGGGTGGAGAGCCCATTGATCTTAACTCTCCTATTATTTTTTTGGTTTTTTTCTAGGTCTTCCAAAGCATGATGAAGGATTAATGATGATTGTATATTACTATTGTGAAATATTTAAAGAACATTTGTTAATGTGATAGTAACTTGTATACAAAAGACTTTTGTTTATAAGTGTAAAAAAAATTATTTTAGAAAAATAAAGAAAGGCATATTTTGTTTTGTGAATTCATTTTTAAGAAAATTTAAATGATGTTAGAATACAATCATTCATATGTGTCTTGTAAATTCATTGAAAATTTTTAAAAAAATCTTGTAAATGTGTATATGGACTTATAAGTAAAAAAAAATCTTGTTAAATTAGTGCTCACCTTTAATCCAATATGATTTTAAATGAAACTATATTTCTTTAAAAAAAATAAGGTGAAGGGTTTATAATTAATCCTAAGAAGAAAATACAAACATCATAGAGTTGAAATTAAAATAAAATATATATGTTCATTCGAAAAGAATGTATTCAAGTATTATGTTAATGAAATGTTTTGTGTATAGGATGTTGTTGTGTAAATGTTTAGTGCATACATTTTTTAACAATGTTTAATTTTAGTAAAATAAATTTTCTAATGTTTATTCTAGGGTATGTCTAATATAGAAATAATCAATAATAAGTTTTAAAAAATAATATCAAAGAATCAACTTAACCCACTAGATTAATCAATTATTGAGGTTACAACATTGCTACCCATATGCCAAACAATACACTGTTATAAAGTAGTTTCAAATATTTGATCATAAAAATTGATAAACATGATATTTAAATATAAAATTTAATGAGTTTTTTAATTACTAATCTCAAAAAAACATATTAAAAAATGCTATTAACACAGATCACCAATTGTCATTTATTTAAGAAAACATTGGCATCTTTTTTTCACAATAATAACCTGTCATAAAATAGTCACACATATCTGATCACATAGAATAATAGATAAATAATTAGAAGATAAAATTTAAAGGGTTTCTTTGAAACATAAATTTTTATGCAATATCTAAAAATCAGATTAGCCCATTAAACCAATTAAAATTTGTAATTAAAACATTACTGTCCTCTACTTTAAAACTAAAAAAAAATTGACAACTAAATTTAGGAGTAGAAAAGAGATTTGTAATATATTTATTTCATCTTCTTCCTCTTGTTAACTTGCTACATAAATTTTACAAAAAAATCACTTAGAAACAACAATCAAATGAAGAAAAAAAAAAAAACATTTCATAGGAAAAAAAACTTTAAAGAGAAAATGAAAAATAGTTAAGGAGACTCATATTTAAGTATTAAAAGTTAGTTTTGAAATTAGTTTTTAGTCATTTATTAATTACTAGGTTTTGATTAATAGGGAAAAACAGGTTTTGAAGCAACCCAAAATCCTTTAAATTTATTAATTACTTAGTTAATTAGTGTTTTATTATACGAGAAAAATAGGTTTTGAAGGGACTCGAAACCCTTTACAACTTTAGGTACAAAATTCTACTCAAAAGATACTACACTAAAACATCAACAACAACCCACAACCCAAAATGCAAGTAAAAACAAAATGCTACTTCCAAGAAAAAACACTAACCTAATAGCAACAACCAACCACAATAAAACAAAAAAACAAGAGTAAAGAAACTGAGACCCAATAGTAGAAAAAAAAACACCAAACAAACAATAGGACGCTACTTCAAACTACTTAAGGTGTTGGCTACCTCAAGCTTCTGGTTCCTATGCAGCCCAATCATGTCCATCAATTCTTTTTTCTTAGCTTCAAAGGGCTTCTTCCATTCAGCCAACCCTTTAGCAGTAGGGCCTTTAGCATCATCCTTAGAACCTTTTCTCCCTTTACCTTTGGCCAATTGTTCCATTTCCATTAACTCAGAGAAATACAACTGATCCTCTCTAAGCTCATTGATTTTGCGAAATAAAACCTCCAAAGAGTCTGCACTATTATTCACTGAAATGTGACAAGCATGGAGAAGTTTCTTGATATCCACATTGGTGTACAATACCTTAGCTTCTAAACCAGCCAATTGCTGCTCACAAAGGGACTTGAATTCAGTGAACGAGCACTCAAGCTCAACAATTCTATCAATCAGAATATCTGAAACCGAACCTTTCAGAATATTCTGCAAATTCTTCTTCAAACCCCTTATTTTGATGTTGATCCTATTGAATTCCCGGAGAGTCCCTTTAGCCAATTTAAAAGTGCCAGTAGCCCCCGCCCTCGCCATGTTAAGAAGCTAAAACATAGAGGTGGAATTTTTGTTTATTCCCTTTAATTTAATAATTCATCTTTCCTTAAAAGTTAATTCAAGAATACTTAATATATTGTATAAATCATACATAAACATTGAGTCTTAATATTCAACTCAAAATTGTAAAGTAATAGTTATGAGATCAAGATAGGAGTTTGATGGCCTATTTTATTTATTTATTTTAAATTATCAAGAAACTAAACAAAGTGAAATTTAAAACTATACTAGATTTAAAAATGTTTAAATATGTTTTGATATAAAAAGAATATCAATAATTGGGACAAGAATAAATTGTTTAAATTAAATATTAGAATTGGTACAACTTTTGAATTTAAAAAGTAATGTCATAGTCAAATATATAAAATGAAGTATAAGATATTAGGATCACTATGTTGATGTTATCTTCTTAAGTCATGAAACTAAACATTATACATAAACAATTAAATAATTAGACATTTAGATTTAACATTACTTATATATTTAAATTTTAGAGAATTTTTATATGTAAAGAAAGAGAAATTCATATAGTAATTAATTATTCAATTTGTTTTTGAATTAACATGAGCTATACATTTATGGTTATCCAATTACTTTGTTCTTTTAGTCTTAGTGATAGAGTGCTAGTTATGCTCTATGTTAGAATGTGAAATAACTTCATGATCATATTTATCTTCTTTAATATTTCTTTCTTTTAGACTAAATAGTTTCCCTTAGTTAGAGGTAATATTAAAGTTAACTCTAGACTAGTTTGTCACCATTCCACTCTCATTCATAAATAATATTCCAACACTAGGAAACCATTAACTTATGTACTTTAGAATATTACTTAAGTGACCAAGATTTGAAAAGTATATAGCTTATGTACTTTGGAATATTACTTAACTTAAGTGACTAGGATTTAAAAAGTATATAGCAATGGAAGTGCAATTAGTATATTTATTTTAAGTAAACTTATTTCCTTTGTTATAGAACTTGTTTTCATTTAAATTAATATATATTTGTTTATTAACATTTCCTTTTGGTTTGCTGGCGCCTAGTAGATGCATGCAGGTTCTTTGTGTAGCTAAAAGGATTTTTGGTCCAAGTTAAAATGAGGTTGTTTAAGGGTTTTAGGCCCTTGCTTATTTGTAAGTTGCAGCATGTAGTCATGTTAATATTTTAGAGGCTATTGTAGAGTTGTTGTTGGTTTATGGTTTATCTTATTTGCAACTTTCTTTACTTTGTTCTGGGTTCCGGGCCCCATCAAAACCCGTGTTTTTTACCCCTAATCAAAAACATTTCTTTTTGGTTAATTGAAAAGGGTTAATATAGGTTAGAAATAAATTTATTTATATTTGTTTTGGTTAATCGTTAAACTTTCCAACCTAATAAAATCTATTCACTAGCTATACTTGGACTCCCTAGAAGAAATTAGGAATGTCTCAATTAGAACTACCTAGAATATAATGTAAACTAGGTCCTTCCTATTAAAGTTAAAGTGATACGGTGACATCATAAACTTGATGTCATTGGTTGCAAGTAAGAATTTAAAACTTAAACTTGTCTTAGTGAGAATAGAAAACGTTTTACAAAAAAAAAGGTTGTGTTTATTAGGGTTGAAAATTTTAGGGCATGACAGAAGTTGTAGCAACATATAGGGAAATAGAGACACTTGTTGGGTTCTTGAGGAGATATTTCATGTCTTCAAAGGTTTTTGAAATCCAATCAACCTCTTACCCCACACAATGATGGAGGTTTTCAAGGAGAGAAGTTAGGAAGATAGTGTCCTAGTTCCTACAAGGTTTGACTTAACTTAATACTGTAGAAAATGAATTTATTTCACCAAAGGGATACCTCCTAGATACACTATTGTTGCCTTTTACTTAAGATATATGTTTTTGGAAAAAATGGGGATATGTATCTCTAATTTTTTAAGAGAAGACTATGTAATACTCTTTATCAACTATAAAAAAAACCTTTTTATTAATAAAGTATTTTTTTTAGCCTTTATAATCTCTTTTGTACTATGTATCGTTGAATGGATTAAGGAATTATCATGTGAAATATCATTTTCCTTGTAATTTTAATTCATTTTTAAACCTATATAAAAGTTTAAGGTATTGTGGATGGATTTAATAGTAGTTTAAAATCATATTTATCCATGCAAAACTAATACATAAGTTCATCATACATATTTTGGTGTGTCACCACACTTCTATTTAATTTTTAGTTTAAATCTCTTTTTATCTTTTCTCATGATGAAAATAAAAAAATATAGGATTAGTTTCAATCTTAGGGAACATTAGTAGATAGGGAACCAACTCTTCATCTAGAGGTTGATCTTAAGTTTCAAGTCCCACAACTTGAGAGATCATCCCATGTTCATAGGATATATAAATTTAATTTTTAGTAAGGTACATATTGATAGTGATAATATTTTTTGACAGGTCTTATGGGACCACTCAATTGTGAGTTAAGAGTTGTTTCTTATAAAGTGGTTTTGTTCTTAACATAATTTAGCCATGAAGACGACTTTTACAAGTACCTAGTAGCTTTGAAATTTTCGGTTGCAAATCAATCCTATATTTTTAATACCAAGAGTAGTGACAAGGGCTTCTTCTCGAGGTAAATATTATCAATTCATTTAATTATATTCCTATACTTCAAAAAAAAGGAATAAGTTGTCCTAATATTCCTTTGCAACCGAATGACTTGGGTTATGAAGATCAAGAACTTGAAGAAAATCAAGTAAAAAATGACATTGTGGAAATGGACGAATAAGTGGTTTTTGCTTTGTAAAGGGTTGATGAAGGGAAATAGATGTATATACATGCAATATCTTTAAGATGAGGGTTTTTTGTTGTGATCAGTTGCTTTTATTTTTTCATATAAGGGTTAATGTTTGTAGGTAGTGAAAGCATAGAAAATCTAAGGGGAACTTTGTAATTTGTTTTGTAGTAAGCTACTCTGATATAGTCTGGTTGTTCAAGAACCATAGCAAATATTTTGTATCCTACTTATTATATATTAATATATATATTGGATTTTATCCTTTTGATGAAAAAAAAAAGATCTAAAACTTTTGTAACTACTCCTAGAAGAGTTCATTCAACACCCCCTTTTGGTAAATATCCTCAAAAAATTAATTTTTAGTTTCCCAACATGGATCATCTAAGAAATAGAGTTTTTGTGCCCTTCAATGTGAAATCCCTTTAATCTTCAATAGCATGATGAGTTCCCAACTTTATCCCTTAAGGTTATTCCATAATTCACTAATGAAAAAACCACCACTCCCTTTGAGAAAATTAAAGACATTGAAAATATTTTTTGAGTGAATAATATCACCCAAGATATTGTGTCTATAAGAATTCTTGTTACTTCCTTGAAAGGAAAATTACTCCAATGGTATAGGGGACTATAACTTGCTTCTATTCATAATTGGGATGAACCAGGGGAAAAAATTTTCCAACACTTTGAGGATAAGAGTGATCATATATCTTTTATGGAGTAGCTAATTGCAATCAAAAGAGCTCTTCATGAGTTCATGGTAGAATTCAAATTTATGTTTCAAAAGATGGGATAGGACTTTGAATTTGGTAAAACCTTCTCCATATACTCAATTTCTATATTATTTTAGATCCTTAAATAGTGATATTGTTGTGATAATTTAGACCATTCGAGGAACAACTCTAGCCTAATCTCGAAAAATAGACCCTTGGCCTCAAATGCCTTTGTTCCCTAAGATTCCAACATTTCGGCCAATTTTGGAACCTATTCCTACAATAACCAACCACCTAGCTCTTATTACCACCTCTTCCATTGAACTTCATGAAGTAAAAACCTTACCACAATTTTTTGGCAATGAGTTAGTTGTAATGAAAAGGAAAGAAGTATAACATAATATGCCATATTAACCTCTAAATTAATATTATTAATCTAAAATATTACCAAAGAAATATGCACAGAAAAAATGGTTGAGTTATGCTAAGCCCTTGAATAATATAAACCTAGATACCGTAAGTACTTCAAAATACCTTGTGTTGGTACAAAATAACTTGGCACAAGAGCATGAGTGGTGTTTTCTATGCAACCAAACTCATAATCAAGACTTGTGCCAAAATGGAACATTGAACCAAGCTCTTATGGATCAAAATCCACCTTCACTTTCAGGACAACAGGTTGAATCAATGCAAGAAGCTATGGGAAGGAAAGAGAATGAATAAGGTGAATCTAAATTGATGAATTGAAAATAAGTTAATTTTTTTGGTTTGAACTAGGTTGAAACACTTGGAGAATATATGAGTTAAGTGGTATATAACATTAGATAAAAAAAGAGAGCAATGGAAGATGGGCTCATCATCATGGTTGATCAATCGTCAACCTCTTAGGCACCTCAAAGAGCTATAAATGAAAGTATATCAGTAATTAATCCTAAATAAAAAATAAATCTAACTGTTGGAAAAGGTAATCGATTAAAAAATCAGTCACAAGTAGGAATAGACGTTGTTCCTAAAATTCCTTCAAAGGTTAGTCACATTCTTTTCAGTATTATAGAGAAAAATAAAATAACTAACCTTATTGTTACTATGTGGTAAGAATTTTCTATCCTAACTCAAATGGACTTGTTGCAAGAGGCCTTGAAAGGTTTTGAACAACCAGTTAGTTCTATGACAAAAGAGGGTACAAAATCAATTAACCTTTATCAACCAAAAGAGGATTCAAATACAAAAAAAATCAGTAAGCTTCCTCCTTTCTACATGTCATTAATTATTGGTGACCATATAGTTTACAACTGTATGGTTGATTTAGGGGTTAGTTCAATCATACCTAAACAAATAGTTGATTCACTTGGTATCAAGTATGAAATAGTGTCAAAATGTGTTATAAAACTAGATGGTACAATTGTTAAAATAATATATACTATCAAATATTTGAAACTCACCTTTCATACATGTCCTAGTTGAATTATTTTACACAATATTTTAATTGTAGACATCCCTCCACATTTTTCTATATGTTTATCTAGAGAGTTCACAATAAAAATAGGAGGATCTTTATCTTCTAATTGGTCTCATATGTTGTTTAGGATTAGGTATGGCACCAAAGTAACTATAAAATCTTAGCATATTTGCATGAGTCATGTTGCTCCATACTCACCAACTCTAGTTAATATGAATTGTACCACACATATACCAAGGTCTGTAAGGATAGTAATGAGGCAATTACGCAAGCCATTTATCAAGAACCTACTTTATTTAATTCTAACTATGAAATGGATTTCGTTCTTTATGCCTTTGGAGGTTAAGGGAGCATATTAGATATTTTGACTTAGCAAAATGATGACCAAAGAGAACAATCAATTAAATTTTTTAGTCAACCACTCAAAGATTATGAACTAAATTATATTTTTGTTGAGAATAAAGTCTGTTTTATTGTAAAATATCTTAAAAATTTTAGACAAATGATTTATAAAAAAAGTGTAGCTGATGGCTAATCATCCAAGTGTAGAGGAGTTCCTTTCGAGAAAATATGTGAGTGAAAAAAGAGCTAGGTGGATAATGAAATTCATAGAATATGACGTGGATATCAAAATGACTAAGTTTATAAGGGGTAAAGAGCTATGTGAATAGATAACAAAATATAAAAAATATATTAATGACACAATATATGCTCAAGGAGAATCAAAATCATCTAAACATGATCATCCAAATAGTTAGTATCATGACATGGTTTCTTTTCTACAAATAGATGAGTATCCACATAGTTTGAGTCCATAAAAAATAAGGTATTTCAATTTGCAATTTATAACTTATTTCCTTGATGATATTTTATTCAAAAAAGATACTAATGGATTTCTAGTGAGGTATATTGATCAAAATTAGATTAACAAAGTGCTTCAATAATTTCATAATGAACTTTTAGGGGGTCATTATTTACCTAGAATAATTATTTTAAGATTTTGAGGGATGGTTACTATCGGCCTTATCTATTTTGAGATGCTCATAAATGGGTAAGGATTTGTAAAGAGTGTGCCTATTTCATATTTAAACAAAAACTAGCTTCTCTTCCTCTTCACCTTATCATATATTGTTGATCAGAAGTGGTTTTTAATAACTATTGATTACTTTACAAGATGGATAGAAGCAATATCCTTGAAAGATTCCATTGAAGCCTCCATTTTAGACTTCCACGATGGGATAGTAACCTAGTTTGGTGTCCCATTTAATTTAATTTTTAATAATACTAAATATTTTTAAGCACACAAATTAGTGAGTGGGTTTTCAATCATGGAGTCTATTTGAAGATATCTTCAAACTATGACCCTCAAGGCAATGTTTTGGTGGTTGAGTCTACCAATGAGAATCTCATCACAATCATCAAAAGGATAATACAATACAACCAAAGGAATCAACACACTAATCTCAAACCAACACTTTGGGATGATAGAATCATGCAAAAGAGGGTTGTTGGTGACTCTCCTTTCAAGTTGGTTTATGCTAGAGAAGAAAAAAATCCATTGTCACTTGATTTTCCTTCTCTTGTACTTTCCCAATAGTTGGAAATGTTATAAAATTATCTAATGATATTAATGTTAATTTATTTAATTGAGTTGGAATAGGTAAGAGACCAAGCAATACAAAATCTTGAGCCTCATCAAGCACAAATGAAGAATAAGATCGATAGGAAGGTAGCTGATAAGGTGTTCCAAAAAGAAGAATTGGTTTTGAAATGGGGTGAAGATAGAGAAAAATATATAAGAAATGCCTAGTTTTATTCCATTTGGAGTGGCACATACATCATCACTATCTATAAGCAAGCCAATATATTCTAGTTCTAAAAACTATATGGTGAAGTTCTTCCTATCCCAATCAATGAGATACACCTCAAACTTTTCTTTTGATGTTGGTTTTGAAATATTTGTACATATTAGGATATTTTTTTTAGTGAATAAGTTTTTGCACATTGTACTAGGTTTTACTTCCCTCTAAGTGTTGATTTCACATGTTTTTCTTTAGGTGTTTTGTATTGTAGTTATCTTAAGAGGTTTCATGTTTTTTTCTCTTATTGTTTGTTGTTTGAAGGAAGTTTAGTTGTTTGATATAGTATGAATTCTTCAAAAATAGGTGTTCTCAATTTTATACTTGACTCTTATTCCCAATTGATACTTATGGTAATTTCTTTTTCCTATTTAACAAGCAAAAACCATGGAGATGTCAGCATAATGTTGAATTTATTTGATCTTTTAACTCAAATAATCTTGTTATATTAATAAAGGAGTTCAATGGTTATTTTATAAATTTTCTTGAGCACTGGTCATGGTTCTAGATTTTAAAAGTCATTTAGGAAGGTCTTATATAATGAAAATTGAAATTATATTATCTTTTTCGTGTAAAAAAAATCCTCTTAGTTCTAAGTGATAAAGAAACTTTCTTGTCTCCAATAGGCTTATGTACACACTTAGGAAAGAAACATATTTTGAAGTGTTCAATGTCTTGTGAGAGTTTTAGGTTTAGGTTTTCTTGGTCCTATTGAAGTAGGTCAGCTATATCGAAGGCATGAAGATTACATTGTTGCTCATGCATAGGGAAATTTTCATGAAGAGGGAGATATTTCAAGAGCTTGTAATAAGTCATTTTAATGTGATCAAATGTCTATAGAATGAAGGGTTTGCATGTGGTGCACTCTACACTCCATCATGTTTGAAATATCTCTGAATAAAGAATGTTTTTTTGTGTAAATAATATCCACTATGAAAGGCATTCACTTCAAATACCAAACATCAATTATCTGTCAAAAAAAGTAAAAAATGTTGTCAAGAGTAATATTATTCATAGCCAAGTTTTAGGGGTTAATGGTAGTTTCAGGATCCATAATAATGATTAGGTTTGTGAAAAAGGTAAGGCATACCTTTGATGATCTTTAGGGATATATAATGATATGTTTATCTTTAGATATATAATTAATAGTGGGGTCATTTAAAGGTTCCTATTCACAAAATTAATACAAAATTTTAACCTATTAATCATACCTACACATTTAGATGTTCATTTTTGTTAGTTATTTCATACATTCTTATGATTTGTGCCACTTTCAAGGTTTATGTGCCATCTTGAAGTTTCAAAATAAATTCATACAATAAATTTATAAGGTTTATGTAGGGATTTAATGATATGTAGGAGTTTACAAAATTTGATGGATTATGCACATTTGAAGGGTTTTGTTTGGTTTGTGAATTGGAAAAGTTATAAATACTTAAATTTAAATATAAAAATATTTCTTCTCTTGGGAAAGAAAATGGTATGGAAGGTATGAAGGACAGGTTGGATAGTTCAAATACGATTACATGTATTCTCCCTTAAGATGAATCAAAGAGTGTATTATTGAAGTCCTCTATCACAAAAAGGGATAAGGGACTTTCCATGATGAATGGTGTGAAGTAAATGACAATTAATGCTATTATTTGCAGCACTCTTCACTATGATAATGTGGTTAACTTGTAAGATCTTAAACCTGCTTAGAAGTAGACCCATAAATTATTTGAATAAATAATGGGATCATCTTTCTTCAAGATAGACATATCATGGATTTGAGTAATGTTTTATTCATCTCATTTGTGTCATATTTTTATTATTCACCCAGTCAGCTTATTGCTCTATTGGAGCTTTGGAATGAAATATATAGGTGTGATAAGAGATGTCTATCAAGTCCATAGTAGGTCTATACACTTAGCTATCTGTTGGAAGATGGTCAAGGCTCCCCTTGGGATTCGTGACATGGACTAACCGCCTCTCGTGGATCTGTTAAATCTGGCAGTTGTATCAGGCATTAACAGGTCGATCTTTTGGTGCAATGACAACTGTGGGCCAACAAGTGGTATTAGAGCCAAAGGTGTCGGGTTTGAATCCCCTCAAGTAATGTTGAGGGGGAGATTGTTGGCAGATGGTCAACGCTCCCATCGGGATTCATGACATGGACTAACCGCCTCTCGTGGATCCGTTAACTCTGGTAGTTGTATCGAGCATTAACAGGTCGATCTTTTGGTGCAATGACAACTGTGGGCCAACACTATCAACATCTCAATAATATTGAAGGTACCTTGACCTTATTTTATAGGTTGAGAAGTCCTAAAAAATTGTTGATAATGTAGGTTACCTCTATCACAACCTTATAAAAAATATTTATTGGTGGTTTTAATGGCTATCAAAGCACTATTATATTTGACACTTCTATATATTGAAAAGATCCCCATTTAGTCATTGTTGGTTTTTCATTAGATCTATGAATATTTTTTCCTTTTAACATTAATAAGTCAAAATAAATATACTTGTTAGAAGCTTACAAACCTCTACAAGAACTCCCACTCTACACTCCATTGGTGACGAAACTACCTTTGAACCTATGGAGTATTGATATTTCATGATGAAAAAGGTGTTCAATTGTTCCTATCAAAGAGAAAAAATAATTCTTTCAAATCAATAGTTAAGTATGGTCAGGGTTGTTTGATAAACATAATCATATCTACTATTGTTTCTTTCTAAAACATGTATGAAATTTTTCTTAAGTATCTTTTAAACCATGCAAACCTAATCACCATCAAAACCATGGGAAGATATGAAAATAGATAAGGAGACAAAAATAAAAGCATGATCTTAAATAAGCTGTTTAATACTATTTTCTATCAAACCCTAATCAAAACCTTATGCCATCAACAAGTCAAGAAATCCATCACTACCTTGAGGGTTTATATCCTTGCTTCATAAACATAAAAATGAGTGAAGTGTGAGGTTTTATGGGAGGTAATGGATAATCAGGGCTTATGTGCAATAAGTAGGGTATGATTTGTTTTGATGTAGGAGCATCCATGGTCATTGATAACCTTGCATCAACCAAAAATATTTCCTTGCTTTGTTTTATATTTTAATAAGGGCTAATATGTGGGGAATTAATTATTTTAATTTCCAAAGATTATAATTTCCCCTATGGTAATTTGTAATTATAATTTTGGAGGTGGATTTACTTTGGTAAATGTTTCAAGGGAATCTCAAAGGAACATTCTAACCTAGATATCCATTTCAAGGTGGGGACCACTCATTAATGCATGTCCTTACATGTTGATTTGTATGATTTTCATGCTTTGCATGTTGGGGTGCCCAAGTTTGCATGTTCATGCATGTTATTTCTTAGAGCCGTCAGAGCCATTCGAAAATAATGAAGCACACCAAATTGACCAAATTTTATTGGCCATGAGTTAGGCACCCATGTGAGGGCTATGTGAGAAATAAGTAATTTCACTATTTTCATGAATTATTCACAAAAGGGGCATGGATTTTCCAAGGAGGTATATGCATGTTGTTTTAGAATACCATAGCCATATTCTCATCCTCAAAATTATATATATTGATGCCTTGTCACTATGAGAAGTTAGCTTTTTGGAGTTGAATTTTAACATAATTAGATGCTACCAAATTTTCTAGAGGATCGTGACTCCAATTTTTTACATATTATGTAATTGGCAAGCCCATATGATGAGGAATGCAATGTTGTAATTTTATTTTATTTTAGAGATAATAGAAATCCTATGCTTCCTTCTTGAATTTGTTTTGTGCAATTTGTGGTGTGGTTGTTTGTTTCAGGTGTTCCTTTTCTTGGAGAGAGGAAGAAGACATTTTGTTGCAGGTTTGAAGAGGTTTTCCAATAACAAGAGTATTGGTGATACAAATGTTTATTGCAGCAAAATTTTCCTATGAAATTTTATAGGTTGAAGGAGCTAGAAGATTGGGAAAGAAGCTAGATTGAGGGAGACCATTTTTATTTTTATTTTTGTTATATCTCAGTCTCATATCATATTTATAATGATTAAATAAGCCCATATGGCTGTACACAATTTAATTCTAAATATGTTTTGTAATCCATGAATTTTTAGGAGATTTGAATGAACAAAGAAGGAATACTTGCTGTAGATTTCTGCTATTATTGAAAACATTTTTTAATGCATCTTATGTTGTTGGAAATTTGTGTATGAGGGTTGGTTTTCTCCCTACATCAGTGGTATTAGATCAAGAGTTCCTAAGTGTGTAGAAATAAGTGTCGATGGGAGGCAATTTGCACTAGGACCTGAGGGTGGAGAATATTAAGGATTTGTAAACAAATGGTTGAGTGATGTAGTTTACATGAGTAGAATTTGGGGTTTTGAAAATTTGTGAAGTCTTAAGGATGGAAAAGAGAAAGAAGAAAATGAATTTTTTCATTGGTTGGATTCTAAGGATTCCTAGACTTGAGAAAATCAGAGAGACTTCAAAAAATTAGAGAAGAATATGTGAGGGTTGAAATGATAAAGATGAAGCAGTAGGTGAAAGAACTAGAAGTAGAGATCAAAAGGATAAAACAAGAAGAGAGGAGAGTTGGAGGTAGTTGTGATTACCTTTCTAATGATATTTTGATTGCAAGAAAGAAAGATGATGCAACAAGGTGTCATGCATGTGGCAAAAAAGAAGAAGGGGATGAGTACAAATAAATTGATGAACCTAAAGCTGAGACATGTCTTGTTGAAGGCATAATGGTGGAGAATGAGGAGGTTGTATATGAAAAAGAATAGGTTGGAATAGAAGTGGATATGGTGGACTTTGAGTGTCCTAAGTATGATGACGTGATTGGTGAGGAAGGAGAAGATCTCTTACTGAGAGAGGAGATAAGAAAGATAGAAGAATCATTTGTAGCCAAATAAAGTGTAGCAACTATTATAGATGAAGATGTTCTTAAAGTGATAGAGCTTGAGAAGGTTTCAACTGTAAAATACCAACCCTTGAATGAAGTAAAATTTTCTAAGTTATCACCTTTCGAAAAAATTAACTAAGGAATAAGCCATTATAATTAAAAATAATAATTCTTTATTGATAATTTTCAAACAAGATACATAACATAATACAACATGGATTCCATTTCATTTAAATAGTTCCATAAGTTACAATATTACAAGAAAGCATACATTTACATACATATCTCAACGAGCTTTTGAAACAAATAGTTGTAAGATGGTCCAAGATCCTTCCTTTCAAATCTCGGTTCTTCTATCACCTGCTGTGGAGGAGAAGCATAACTCAAGTGATTTTCCGCCAACCACAGACTCTTAGTGTGATCTCCTGCACATCTATCATTCGATAGATGACCCTTCCCTTCAATAAAGAGATTGGTGGAGTAACTGATAATGACAACTTATTGAGCATAGTGTTGTGTCCTACATAACTAGAACTTGTAATGCCATAATCTCATACTAGCATGTAATACTGGATCATGGTGAACTGACAGTGGAGTCTCAACATTCACACTTTTCAGTGGAGTCTTCGGACATTTCCACTACTTTGGCAAAAGTGTTCACATTTAGTACTTCAAATGAAGTTCATCTATCACTTACACTACTTAGGGTTGATTTGACTTAAGGCTATCTTAAGCTACGCATAGGTATTTCCTTCAATGGATAGTCTATCATCCCAAAGATAACCTATCACCATATTAATCTACTTGGAATAACCTACTTAACAACTAAGTACACAAGCTAGGTATTTCCTTCAATGGATAGTATATCATCCTAGACATAACCTACATACTTGGAATAAACCTATTTAACAAGTAAGTACACAATCTCCCTCCCATATTGGATTATCTATCCTAGGAGTAAACACAAGCTTTCCTAGTTAAATTAATAACTTAGCTAAGTATATCACATGTGCCTCTCATGTTCAATCATACCTAGTATATAATACCTATGATAAAACACCCATCTCCTATTATGGAGTACTTAAAAACACATAATGAAAACAACATAAAATTTCAATTTCCTTTTCAATACACTCTAATTTCTTTTTCAATACACTCTAATTTCTCTAATGCTCACACTGGAAAAGATAACTCAAATATACATGCAAAACACATCATTCAAAACTAAAATAACAAAGAAGAAGAGATCCCCATGCATGTTATCGCTTATCCAAACAAGTGTAAGCAATGCAACCCTTTCCAATAGTAGAAAGCTTGATAAATAGCTTCTCAAGAATGTCACAAAGAAACTTTATCTCTCAAGTTGATAGCTTACACCTCTCAACAACAATTTCCTCACAAAATAAATAGAACTATCTCCCTTACTCCCTCACAATATTAAGCAAAGTATGGTTATAAATAATGCAATATAAAGACTAGTAAGAAGAATTCAAAGGATGCATAATCTTGTGAAAGAATGTGTCCCTTCAAATAAAATGGCTCATCTAGTTATAGAGCAGTCTGGTAACCTCATAGCTTACAATTTAGGCACTTTAATGGACAACAAGCTCCATGCAAAGCAACACATGAAACACAATAGAAAGGTGGCAACCTCCTAAGTTCGTACTCAATAAAATCACCTATAGGTTGACTTTCAAAAATGATAGCAATCAAAGACTTATTCAAACTGCATATGCTCAATTCGAATTATCTTATGAAATAGACATCTACAACAATTGGGTTTCTAGAGGTGGTGCCAAATCCATCCACACTCCTTATTGTTTGGTATGGTTTCCTTGCCTTTTGAAATAGTAAACTACTAATTCACAACACTAAGAATTATCAACTTGCATAAGAGATGAGTCAGCTAAGATGATAAATACGTTTGACAAAGTCTCCAATCGATGTAAATATAACATAGTGACTATGTTTACAGAGTCAAAGTTGATCTTAACATGGGCATCGAATAAGTCCATTGACATAAGACAACAACTCAAAATAAAATATAAGTGTTTCATATTGCATGGCAGAAAGAGTGAGAATCGGCTTCATAAAATAGTCATAAGATATTTCTATCAGCCTCTAATAACAGTCTTAAATGTCTACAATCAACCTTTATATATTGGCCTCTATCCTGATAAGTGATAGTTGATTTTATTAATATACATGTGCATATACATACACATAATCCATGTACATCCCACTTGTCAATATAATCATAATAGTACAAGAAAGATCTCAAAAGCTCAAAAGATAAACATCACCCAATAATGCATGTTGTAGTAAACAAGAGTCTCCAATGCAGACATATCAACTAAGGATGACTTACCAACTACCGACAAACTGAATCAACTCAATCATTCTATTGTGGTGTGTGTATGCTCAAATATGTTTACTTTCACCGGTTACCCAACCAAGATCTTCTCTTGAGTGATACTTCCCCTCCACTTGGAGGAATGGAACATATACCTGCATCCACTAACACATGCACATGATAGTCAATTGTTCACAAAATATGTAGTATACATAAAACAACTTCAAGTTAGTTTTGATGCCTAAAATTGCTAGGCAAAGAGCCTTATGGGAAGCTCAGTAAATGGGGGACCAATTGCTCTAAACCGAGTAACCTCTGATTTTTTAAATAAGTTGACTCTTCCTGTAATTGGGGTTTAGAATGGGAAAAAGGAAGCAAATATAAAAAATAAAGTCTAACCTAAGGTGATGCATCAAGATTTAGTTATGTGGGCATGAGAAACCTTCCTTTTCGATGAGGTTTGAGGGCCCGTTTAGCAATCTACATGTCTAGGAATAACAAAAAAACAAAGATGAAAATCTTAAGCAGTTAATCAAATAACATAGTATAACTTCCGCATACATCTACTAAACAAGAAGATTTTGAGACATGATCTAAACAATAAATTTCTATTGAAGTTATAAAAGTTGCAGATAAACTACTTAACATAAAAAGTAGCACAGTATAATGTCTTATATTAACTAATAAATAGAGAGGCCAAACAAATGGAACAGTCTGTAAGTCTTCATACAATAATCAGAAAACACTACAAAGGCTTTAGAGCTTTTCATTCTCTTTTTTGTAACTTTCGAACCCTTTCTCAGAGAGCAAGAGTAGTATATATAGACCACCCACCACCATCGAGCCAGTAACTAAAAATATTCCTAGATACGAGTAATAATATTTGTTGCCATGATTTCCCAAAACCGTTGCAACAAAAAGATTTGATTCATCTCATGCAGTCGCCTTTGAACAAGACTCACTTCCCAGTAAATGATGGATGGGGTCCCAAGGAAGAAGCAACGAAACTCTTCGAGTGACATGTGTCACTCATCCACATAGTTGGTTAAGACACATGGAAAAGAGATGGAGCTTTTCACTTGTTCATTCGAACCTTTCGATTAAAATCCCCACGGAGCTGACATGTGGAGAGGTCTGCATTCGAACACTGGCTGTGGGGACCACCAAAATTTTTCCCGTGGAATGATGCGACATGGCACATTGGTGGTGCTTGGAGGAGAAACAAAGGAGAGAAGGCTCCCAAAGTGCACACTTCTAAGAAATGGCAAAGAGATGGAGCATGAAAGAGAAGTAAGGGAAGAATCCTCTTCAATGAGTGTGCGGTGGGCACGTGGAGAAAGAACACAAGGGCGATGGAAAAGGGGCCAGTGATGCTAAACATACAAGGCACAGGCCACGGTTTATAGAAAAATATTAATATCAACCCTAAGGGAGTTCTAAGGATTTCTCAATCCATAGCTAGAATAATAATTCAATAACCATCCATTCACATATATGTAGTATTTCCCCATAAAATAACATCAACTGAGATAACATCAAATGAGATAATATCAAATGAGATAGCATTCATATTGATAACAAGGTACGAGCACAATTTATTCATCTCCATAATTCACATTACATTCATATTTACCCTATGTAGTAATAGTAAATAGTAACTACACAATTGGGGTGTAACATACCCCCCCCTTGTGAATCATCGTCCCCGATGACTTTAGGTAGCATTAAAACATAACAACTAACAACACATTGTTTCAAGCATTCTTAAAAGCATTAAGAATATGAGGAAATTTTTGCTAAATTTTTGCATAGTCCTCCCAAGTAGCTGAGTCTTTTGCCTACTGGTCCCACTGGAATTTGCACTGCAAGACTTCTTTGTTTCACAAGTGAAGCTTACGTGTTTTGAGCACTTTTATGGGCTCTAGAGTTACTACTTTGGGGTCTCGTACCTATAAAGCAGTCTAATTAGTTACTTAATTATCCCCTGGTATGTACTTTTTAAGGTAGGACACATGGAAGATGTTATGCATTATGACAAGAGTTGGTGGCAACACGATTCGATAAGCTACTGGATTCACTTCCTCTAGAATCTCAAAGGCTCCAATATAATGTGGGGCTAACTTAGAATATTTTCCAAATTTAATGGAACTCTTGTGTGGTTTCACTCTCAACAATACTTTGTCACCTAAGGAAAAATTACGGGGCACACTCTTAGCATCAGCGTAGATTTTTTGTTTATCATTAGCTTTATCTAACCTTTGCTTAACAATCTTAACTTGTTTATCCATTTCAGCCAACATCTTTGGCCCAAGACTCACTTGATCCTCAAGTTTATCCCAACTTATAGGATTTTGACACTTTCGTCCATACAAATCTTCAAAAGGAGCCATCTTTATCACAAAATGATAAGAGATATTGTACGAAAATTCAACTAAGGGCAAGTGGTCTTACCACTTGTACTGTTGATCCATGCAATATATCCTAAGTATATCTTCCAATACTTGATTCACCCTTTCAATTTTCCCATCCATTTATGGATGATATGTTGAGCTAATATTCAATTGAGTCCCAAGTGCAGAAAACAAGGTTTGGCAAAACCTAGAAGTGACTCATGCATCTCTATCTGAGATAATCTTTTCATGAATCCCATGCAATATAAATGCTTCTTGTACAAATTTTCTTGCTATGACAAGTGATCCATTAGTTAGATTCATGGGTATAAATTGTGCTACTTTAGTAAGCTTATCTACAACCACAAGAATGGCATTGTGCTTATTCCTTGACATAGGCAATCCTTGCACAAAGTTCATGCTTATGACTTGCCACTTACTCTCTAGTATATCATGTGGGTATAACAAGCCTGGGGGATGATGATTCTTAGTTTTCACCCTTTGACACTCAAGACACCTAGCCAAAAAACTAGTAGCATCTCCCTTCATTCCCTTCCAGAATAATGGTTTTACATCGGCCATCATTTTGGTCACTCCAGGATGTCTAGAGTATGGTGCTTTGTGTATTCCATACCATATTTCTTAATTATTTTACATTAGGTACATACATTCTACCCTTATATCTAAGTAATCCATTAGGTTCAAAATGAAAACCTTCATATCTAGAATCTTTTGGATTATCAACGAGTGCTTTGTTGACTTGCAAGTAATACCCATCCTCCTTTCACTTTTGGAGTACTTGCCCCTAAAAATTAGTTTGATTTGTTATTCTAAAATCAATGTTACATGTTCGACTTAAAGCGTCGGCAACCCGATTTTCTTTCCCTTTAATATAATTGATATTAAAATCATAGTCAGCTATTAACTCTAACCATCTTCTTTGCCTAGTATTTAGATTAGGTTGAGTGAAAAGACACTTTAACCCATTATGGTCAATTTTCATCTCAAAGGGTTTTCCTAACAAATAGTGCCTCCACATTTGCAACGTGTGCACCATGGCTACTAATTCTAAATCATGCGATGCATATTTCATTTCATAAGGTTTTAACTTCCTAGATTTGTAAGCAATTACTTGCCCATCTTGCATTAATACACCTCCTAACCCTTCTTTGTATGCATATGTGATAACTGTAAAGTTACCTTTAGGATCTGGTACTTTTAAGATCGTGTGGTGGTTAATTTATCTTTGAGTAGGTCAAAATCCTCTTGACATTTCTCATTCCATTCAAATCTCTTTCCTTTCTTTTGTAAAGAAGTAATTCAGAAAGCGATCTTGGAGAAGTTCACAACAAACTTCCTATAACACCCTACTAAACCCATGAAACTTATTACCTCTAACACATTCTTAGGTACTGGCCACTCAAGTACTGCCTTGATCTTAGCTAGATCTATAACAGTTCCATCTATTGAGATCACAAAGTTTACCATACAACCTATGTTCTCTTAGATGTTGTAAGACCATTTCTAAATGCTTGCAATCTTCTTCCATATTTCTAGAATTAAAAAAAATATCGTTTAGAAAAACTAATACAAATTTGTCAAGGTAATCCCTAAACACACTATTCATCAGGTTCATAAATGCTATAGGTGTATTTGTTAAACCAAAAGGTAAAACAATGAACTCATAGTGTCCATATTTGGTTCTTAATGCAGTTTTAAAGATATCTTCATCCTTAATCCTCAATTGGTGATACCCAGATCTCATATCTATTTTAGAGAATATGGTGGCTCCCCTCATTTGATCAAAAAGGTCGTCAATGTGCGTAACATATACTTTTTCTTAATCATAGCTTTGTTAAGCATATGATAGTCGATGGACAAACACAAGGTTCCATCCTTGTTTTTGACAAAGATGACTAGCACTCTCCAAGGCAATACACTTGGTCTTATCAATCCTTTTGACAATAATTCATCCAATTATGTCTTAAGTTCCATAAGTTCAGTGGTCATCATCCTATAGGGTACCTTGGAAATAGGTTTTGACCCTAGAATTATATCTATAGAGAATTCAAATATTCTTTTCAGAGGCAATCCTACTAACTCATCTGGAAACACATCCAAATTTTTTCTCAATATTAGATACTTCTCCATATCCAATTTTCTAGTTTCATCTATTTCACCATCTTCTAGTTCTCGAAAAATTTGGAACTCTAAATCATCACTATCCTTTCCAAATTCTTCAATCTTTATGACAAAGAGATTACACTCTTTCTTCTTAGCTCTTATAAGTTGCATTGTCGTAATTTATCGAATCCTAACCTCTCTAGGTATCCCTTGGAATTTTACTTGATTTCCAAAATCATCTAGGAATTCTACAGTCTTAGCATGGAAATCTACCTTATCCCTATGTTTCTACAACCAATTCATACCTAGGATAACATCATATGATCCTAGAGGTGCGACATAAGGGTTTACTTCCGTAGAAAAACTAGGTAGTTCTATCCCAACCTTGAATAGACCTTGATCCACTTTTTCTCTTGTTTGGTTGCATACTCTACATCCCAAGACATTACCATGTGTCCCACTTTTCTAGATAATTGTTTAGCTATTCCAGGTGAAATTAAATTATCAATTGCACCAGTATCAATAAGAACAGAAATAGGTAAGCCAAACAAAATACCTAACATTTCAACTAGAGTTACTTGGTACTCTGCTTGGCGATCATCCACTGTCGCATGCATCTTATGCTGAAACATTGCTTGCTGGGTGGGTAATGGATTGTTATATGGTCGTGATCCAAAAGTTTTATTAGGACACTCACTAGCAAAGTGGTCCCCTCTACATATAAAACATCCTGTAGTTGACCCTCTTTTCCCTATGGTTTCTCCAGACTTGTTGATATTTTCATTAGTCTTGTCGGTATTACCCATGCTAGAATCATTCCTTTTTCACTCTCTACTGGTCTCCTTTCCATTATTGCAAAATATTTTTCCCTTTTTCCTTGGAACATTTTGCACTAATTCCACCTTGTTTGGAACTATCTTGTCAGGAACTTCCACATCCGTCTTTTGCTCCCTTCTTTCTTGACAAGTAGAGTTATCCCTAAGCTTTTGCTCCTGATTAATTGCTTTCTCATATACAAGATCCATTTTTGTTGGACCATGCATATCCACTTCCCCTTCAATCTGACTGTTAAGTCCCATTATAAATTTTCTAATGCATAAGTGCTCATCCTTGTGATATATGGGAACATAATGCAAAAGTCAGGTGAAATTCTCCCAATATTCGTTGACCGTCATGTTACCTTGTCTCAAACCCTAGAAATATGAGAGTTTTTGGTCATAGTATAGCTATGGCAACCATCTCTTATGAAAAATCTCCACAAATTCTCCCCATGTTAGCTTCCATGAGTTGATATTAAGTTCCAACTTCTTGTTCATCCACCAATTAGAGGCTTCTCATGCTAATTGATGCACACCCCATGCGGATTTAGTAACCTCATCTTAGTTTCATATTTCAAAATACTTTTCCATTTGGACAAGCCACACCTCAGCTTCATCTCCTCCATCACTTCCATCAAACTTGGGTGGGATTATCTTCTTCATGTCCTTGGAAAGTTCGGAAGCCACAGGATTCTTATTCCTTTCAATAGATGGTGTAGGTGATTTTTCCTTCTCATGATAATGGGTTTCATTATGCCCATGGGAACAGTTTTCTCCCTCATGTTCTTTAATGGGTACTTCTTTTTCTATCCTATCCTTAACTCTTTCCTATTCAAGGTTATCCAACCTTGCCAAGATTTGGTCAAGCCTAGCCTCTACTCTAGTGGTTCCTTTTCCAACCTCTTGACTTCAACCAAGATTAGTCCGTGTCCTCACCATCCTTATGTGATTGTTATATAATTGAATGTTTATCCATGTTAGACTATACTATGCTATCAACTATCTTATGGAAAACATTAAAAATGTCATTCATATGCACACAAAGAATTCCACATAAGACTAAGCACATGGTTCTTTTTTGATAAACACATAATTTTATTCATTTCATGAGGACTTCATTATCCTTTCAATTATATGTAGTGACTATTGAGATAGTTGAGTGGAGAGTATCCTTCAGATTCACTCTCTGACACATAACTTAAAGGAGTATAACCTATAGACTAAGACAATTTTTGTTCCTTATCTTTCTGTTCATCTCGCATTTGTTCGTACCTATCTAAGAAACGATAATAGCCTTCGAATTTATCATTTGATACATAGTTATGAGAGGAAATGTCAATATGGTGTTCATCAACAATGTAGTCTACCCTTTTCACAGAAATTTGTTCATGAGACTATTTCTCATCTGGCGGTGTCCATGGTACATATTCCTCAGACTCGTTACGCGAAGAAATTACTATTACTTCAGCCAATGGAAGAACTCTAGGATCCCTAAAAATAAATGCCAGACTAACACTTTCTTCCGAGGGAATATCCTTGGAAAGAAATAATGACTCAAAATTTTATGGTGAGATTGCTAGAAGGTAGTTGTAAATAGCCTCCATCTTCATCTTTCTATTCACATCAGTGATTTGAGAAAGTGTGTGACTAAAATTTTTGGTGTCACTCAACCAGACAATATTGTCGAAGTTGGTTCCCTCTATGGTTCTAATGATGGCTTCTCTTTCCTTCTTGGCCTTGAGGTAGTGCTCATTTCTGATTATTGACTTTCAAGTAGTTAATTTGAGATGCACCATCTTGGCACAAGAATTCACAACATTAGATAACGTTGGATGGAAAGAAATGATGAGCTCATAGGTTCTAAAGCTAAACCGGGTAGCTCTAATACCACATTTAACATACCAACCCTTGAATGAAGTAAAAATTTCTAAGTTATCACCTTTCGATTAAATTAACTAAGGACTAAGTCATTGCAATAAAAAAAATAGTTTCTTTATTGATAATTTTCAAATAAGATGCATAACATAATACAACATGGATTTCATTTCATTTAAATAATTCCATAAGTTGCAACAATACAAGAAAGCATACATTTACATACATAGCTCAATGAGCTTTTGAAAAAAATAACTGTAAGACGGTCCAGGATCCTTCGTTTCAAATCTTGGTTCCCCTATCGCCTGTTGTGGAGGAGAAGCATCACTCAAGCACTTTTCTGCCAACCACATACTCTTAATGTAGTCCTCCATGCATCTATCATTCATAGATGGCCCTTCCCTTCAAGGAAGAGATTAGTTGAGTAACTGATAATGAAAACCAAATGATCATAGTGTTGTGTCCTACATAACTAGAACTTGTAATCCCACAATCTCAAACTAGCATGTAATACTAGATCATGGTGAGCTGACAGTGGATTCTCAACATTCACACTTTTCAGTGGAGTCTTCGGACATTTCCACTACTTTGGCCAAAGTGCTCTCATCAGTAATTTGAATGAAGGTCATCTATTACATACACTACTTAGGGTCGATTTGACTTAAGGCTATCTTAAGCTACACATAGGTATTTCCTTCAATGGATAGTTTATCATCCTAGAGATAACCTATCACTATATTAATCTACTTGGAATAACCTACTTAAAAACTAAGTACACAAGCTAGGTATTTACTTCAATGGATAGTTTATCATCCTATACATAACCTACTTACTTGGAATAAACCTACTTAACAAGTAAGTACACAAGCTCCCTCCCATACTGGATTATCTATCCTAGGAGTAAACACAAGATTTCCTAGTTAAATCAATAACTTAGCTAAGTGTATCACATGTGCCTTTCATGTTCAATCATACCTAGTATATAATACCCATGATAAAAACACCCATCTCCTATTATGAAGTACTTAGAAACACATCATGAAAATAGCATAAAAGCTTCAATTTCCTTTTCAAGACACTCTAATTTCTCTAATTCTCACACTGGAAAAGACAACTCAAACATACATGCAAGACACATCATTCAAAAGTAAAATAATAAAGAAGAAGAGATCCTCATGCTTGTTATTGTTTATCCAAACAAATGGCAGCAATTTAGCCCTTTCCAACAGAAACAAGCTTGATAAACAACTTCTAAAGAATGTCACAAAGAAAATATATCTCTTACGTTGATAGCTTACTCCTCTCAACAATAACTTCCTCACAAGATAAATAGAACTCTCTCCCTTTCTCTCTCACAATATAAAGCAGAGTATGGCTGGAAATAATACGGTATAATGACTAGTACGAAGAATGCAAAGGATGCATAATCTTGTGAAAGAATGTGTCCCTTCAAATGAAATGGCTCAACTATTTATAGAGCACCTTGGTAGCCTCATAGCGTACAATTTAGGAATGTTATTGGACAACAAGCTTCATGCAAAGCAACACATGAAATACAATAGAAAGGTGGTGACCTCCTAAGTTCATACTCAACAAAATCACCTACAAGTCAACTTGCAAAAATGATAACAATCAAAGACTTATTCAATCTGCATATGCTCAATTCAAATTATCTTATGAAATGGACATCTACAACAATTGGGCTTCTAGATGTGGTGCCAGATTCATCCACACTCCTTATTGTTTGGCATGATTTCCTTGCCTTCAGAAACAGTCAACTACTAATTTGTAACACCAAGCATTATCAAATTGCATAAGAGATGAGTTGACTAAGATGATAAATATGTTTGACAAACTCTCCAACATATGTAAATATCACATAGTAACTATGTTTACTAAGTCAAATTTGATCTTAACATGGGCGTTGACTAAGTCCATCGATGTAAGACAACAACTCAAAATGCAATATAAGTGTTTCATATCGAATGGCAGAAAGAGTGAGAATTTGCTTCACAAAATAGTCATAAGCTATTTCTATCAGCCTCTAATAACATAGTCTTAAATGACTACAATCAACCTTTATATATTGGCCTCTATCATGATAAGTGATAGTCGATTTTATTAATATATATTATTATATATATATATATAATATATCTTATACATATATATATTCAAATACCATCATGTATCTATATATATATTTAAATACCATCATGTATTTATTTATATATATAACCGTTAATATATATGTTTACACACATACACACACACACACACACACACACATATATATATCATAAGCCAATAATGTAAGTATATATTTGATATATATAAAAGAGTATAGGCAAGATAGTATATAATAAACACAATATATTGAATGTATGCACATATATATATATATATATATCTGTGTGTGTGTAAAAATATATGCCTCTATGTACACGTATATGTAAGTATATATGTATCGATGCATCCGTATGAGCGTGTCCATCCACCAACATATGCATGTATTGATACACATATACATATGGATATGTGTATATACTACATATATATATGTTCACATTTGATTCACATATAGCCATTCACAATCACCATCATGTTGATAAGTGTTTACATGTGGTACATCTATACATGTGCATATACATACACATACTCCATGTACATACCACTTGTCAATATAATTGTAATAGTACAAGAAATATCTCAAAAGCTCAAAAGATAAACATCACCCAATAATACATGCAATAGTAAACAAAACTCTCCAATGCAGACATATCAACTAAGGATGACTTACCAACTACCCACAAACGAACTCAACTCAATCATTATAATGTGGTGTGTGTATGCTCAAATAGTTTACTTTTACTGGTTACCCGACCAAGATTTTCTCCTAAGTGATACTTCCCCTCCGCCTAGAGGAATGGAACATATACTTGCATCCACTAACACATGCACACAACAATCAATTGTTCACAAAATATGCAATATTCATAAAAAATCTCCAAAGTTAGAATAATAATTCAATAACCATCCATTCATATATAGGTAGTGTTTCCCCATGAAATAACGTCAAATGAGATAAATAACGTCAAATGAGATAACATTCATATTGATAACAAGTTACAAGCATAATTTATTCATCTCCATAATTCACATTACATTCATATTTACCCTATATAGTAATAGTAAATAGTAAGTACACAATTGGGGTGTAACAAAAACAAATAAAGAGGTTAAAGAAGATTTACTGATAATAAAAGAAGAGTGGCTTACAAAAATTACTGATGGAGGTGAGAAGTTGAGTATTCCAATGAAGAACGAAGAAAATGATGTTGGAGCAGCAACGAAGGATGAGGTAAATTTTGATTTTGAGTTTAAAAATGATAATTATTTACCTTCTATAGAAGAGATTGTAGTTGTAGAAGATGAAGTTGTAGTTATAGATTGGTATGTGGATGTTGCATGTTTCTGTATAGAGGTTGTAGATGATGGTGTAGGAGGAACTTGGTGGAGGTGGTTGATTTGTGGTGGGTTGGATCCCATGAAGAAGGAAAGAAAGCAAGAAGAGATGTGGTGAAGGAGGATAGTATATGGTGGATGTAAGTCCACGAGAGGAAGTAGGAATAAAGTGCACACTTGGTGGAGGAGGATGGAAAGTTTCTTGGCTAAGTGTTGGAAGAGGTTGAGGAAGAAATTCTTCTATCTAATTTAGTGATGGATTTTACTAAGGATTGCTTTCAATCCAAAAAGGTTGGTACTACCACTCAACTCCATTTTGTGAATCCATATTCATTAAAAATTTCCTATCTTGGGTGTTTGGTACCGGAGCATCCACAGTCATCAAAAATCTTGCGTCAACCAAAATTATTTCCTTGCTTTGTTTGTATTTTCAATAATGGCTAACGTGTGGGGAATTAATTATTTTAATTTACAAATATTGTAATTTTCCCCTATGGTAAATTATAATTATAATTTTGGACTGTGGATTTACTTTAGTAAACATTTTAAGGGAATCCTAGAGGAATATTCTAGTCTAGGTTTCCATTTCAAGGTGAGGACTACTCATTAATGCATGTCCTTACATGTTGATCTATATGATTTTCATGCTCTTGCATGTTGGTGCATGTTCTTTCTTAGAGATATTGGAGTCGTCAAAGAATAATGAAGCACACCGAATTGACCAAATTTGATTGGCCATGAGTTAGGCACCCATGTGAGGGCTATGTGAGCAATAAGTAATTTTCAATATTTTCATGAATTATACACAAAAGGGGTGTTGGTTTTCCAAGGAGGTATATGCATGTTGTTTTGGAACACCATAGTGGTATTCTCTTTCTCAAAATTCTATATATTGATGCCTTGTCACTATGATAAGTTGGATTTTTGGAGTTGAAGTTTAGCATAATAGGATGCTACTAGATTTTCCAAAGGATTGTGACTCCAATTTTTTACATATTATGTAATCAACAAGCCCATATGATGAGGAATGTGATGTTGCAATTTCATTTAATTTTAGAGATAATATAAATCCTACGCTTCCTACTTGCATTTGTTTTGTGCAATTTGTGGTGTGGTTATTTGTTTCAGATTTGGATGGAGGTGTGTATTTTATTGGAGAGAGGAATAAGACATTTTGTTGTAGGTTTGAAGAGTTTTTCCAGCAACAAGAGGATTGTTGATATAGATTTTTATTGCAACAAAGGTTCCCTATGGATTTTTGTAGGTTGAAGGAGCTAGAAGCTTGGGAAAGAAGCTAGATTAAGGGAGACCATTTGTATTTTGATTGTTGTTATATTTTAGTCTCATATCAAATTTGTAAAGATTTAATGTTATCAATCAAATATGCACCCTATGCTAAGCTTGCAGAACACTTAACTATATGTTGACACATGGAAACCTTCTTCAGATGTGGGTGATCTAAGTGAAGAAGGAATCTCCAGAGTGAGTTGGTTCTCCGAATGATAATTATTATTCTAAATGATTCTTAGGTAAAGAGAAGAAGGATGAACTGGAATTAAAACTTATGATTGAAATTTTATCACCTAAGATTATTGACCAAATTTAAGAAGATTTTGATAATAACTCACTCTCACCACCTCTTTAAAACTTGATTCTCACAATCTCACAACACATATGATCCAAAAGTGATTTGTGCAAAGGTTTAGAATAAACACAAGGCACAACTTGAATTATAATGCAACTCCTACAAACTACTTTACAACAGTAAGACAAGAAAAGGATTCAACATATTTGAATCACAAGACACATCAAATTACTATTGTAAAGCATAAACAAGAAATGGGAAAGGAAAGTCTGATGTTTTATTGAATGAAGGAGTGAAAACTCCAAAAAATCTGAGTACAAAATTTGCTTACAAAAATATTTGCCTAAACAAGAGAGGAAGAAACAATTAGGGTTTTTCACCTAAAATAAAACTCTCCAAACCCTAATCCAAGCTCAAGAGAAAAGCCCAAAAAAAAGCATCCAAATCTACATCATGCTCAATGATAAAAGTGGAAATCTCACACTTTTTGCATATCCATCCCACTTCTAAAAATAGGTCCAATCTACTTTAAAAGCAAAACAAACACCTTATCTTCACCCCAAATTCTCAAATTTGCCCAAGGAAAAATTCAACAATCTCTGCTTTCATAAAATTGCTAAAAATAGCGAAAGATAAAAAAAATTCATAAAACATTGTTTTATCTTTCCTTTACAAGATATTTGCAGTTTTAATTTTCTCAACTCGACCTAATTTTGAAATTAATATTTTAGAAATCTTTTCAAAAAATTAAACTCATGCTCCAATTACAATTGATTTTTCTTTTCTTTTTTAAATCATAAAAATATAAGGGAAGATTTTTTAATTATTGACCCCTAATTGATTTCTATAAAATCAATGATAATACCTAAAGCATCAAATGAATGCATTAATCTCCACTAAGGCATAAACATTTCAAATAGATAAAATCCTAAGTTTTTTGGACTTTGAAATATTCATCAAATGCCTATCCTAAGGCTTAGTCATATGAAGTCAAATAAATCTTTGAGTGGGTCGACCCAAACCTAGAAAGACTTATTATTATGGCAATAGTTTGGAGTCATAATATTTTAAAAAACATTGCAAAAGGACCCAAAATCGAATTAGGGCATAAGGAAGAAAACCTAAGAACAAAACACCCAACCCTAACTTTTCAACCATCACTTTACACTTGTATTTTGAAGAGCTTGCTCTCTGCTGAAAGAATGGTGTCGTGATCATGGCGTTAGGGTTTGACAATAAATTATTGAGGACTTGGGCTATTGACTTCTCTGTGGGTCGAAATTCCATCTGCAAACAAGGTAAGTCGATTTCAAACTATTTTATGGCATCTTCCTTTCATTCTGAAGGAAAAACTTGGCCTTAAGCCATGACTATCATATGATTTTTTTCAAGTATTCTCCATATTTCAGTGTTTCCATTTTTGTATTTTATTTGGCCACCATGGAAAGTTTTTGTTTGGGCATCTCTAATAAATAAAACTCAAAAGTTTTGACAAAATAATGAAGCTTACTCTCTTATGGAAGAAACACTTGAAAATTTATCTGTATTGTCTCTATTACAGGCCGCCATAAGAGCTCGACCATGGCATTTGTATTCCTTTAATTATGTTTTTATGAATTTCCAAAGCTTCATGGCCGCGGCTATCATATGCTTTATGATGAATTTCCACAAAGAAAACTTGCATTCTATACATCGTTTGCTCTGATTTTGAGATTTTAATGACAAACTCAAATGGGTTTTCGGCCTTAGTGAATATCTATGAGCCAAAAAACTTCTCCAGGCCGTGGCTATAATATGCTTGATCTAGGTATTTTAATCTCACTGTATTTCCATTCTTTTGTGTATGAACTCAAAAATTTCATGCCATTCTTTTAATGAAGAAAACCCAGATGGAATTTTGAAGCTCTTATCACATTTTCCTGAAGGTATTTTCATTGCCAGCTGAAACCCCCATGTGAGTATCCAAAAAATAGAAGAAAAAATCTTCTCCAAATTTTGGGCTCAACCCATGATAATATTCCATGCATTTTGTATTCCTTGACAAAAACCCTCAAATGGGTAATCTGTATTTTAAGAGAAATATGCATTTAAAGTTGAGAGCATGTAACTATAGCTTGTTTACTTTCAGATTGTAAATGATCTCAAAAAGTTATCCATTCCCTTATTTGCAGATTTACATTCTCTGAAAAAAATACATGGAAGACATTTACTTTTACTGAACAGCAAACATGATATATTTCCACTTCAATGTATATTATAATTTCCCACCGTTTAACATAGTTGACTGATTTTCATTTATGCACTCCATGCATTGTTTTTCTGAAAATGCAAATGCAATGCAAATACCCATTTGCATTAAATATGTAGCACATTTTTTATTATGTACTTATCTTTCATTACTCTTCCATTGAGGTAAAACCAAAACAACACCACTTCTTTTACTTTGTACCTCCTATAGCAACATTGATGTTCCTGTAGGTTACTTTGATGCTCATCATCACTCATTTCATATACTTAAATGCTTAAGAAAATATGCATTCTCAACTCAAAATTTTCATGAAATAAAGCAATGTTTCTTTCCTATGTCCATGTGTTCACAACTTGTTCTTGATCATAACCAAATTTGCCTTCTTTGTTTTACTTGCACATTGCATTCAACTTTGAACACTTATCACTTATTGGTGTTTGTCCATAATGTTGTCTTATGTATGCAAACTAATCTTTGAACATACCCAGAATTGGTTTTTCTTGATATTCTATACTCAATGGCTTGACAATGCCAATGTTCTTATTCCTTGGCACTCCTCATGATTTTTTATGATTAAATGAAACCACTGTAAATAGCTTTCAATCCTTCAATTATGTAGCTTGATTTTTGTGAATTTTATATGTATGCATGTTCACTATCACCATTTATGAACATGAAACACTTGTTGTACCCGAAAAGAACATCTTGAAACAACATGAATAAATATGAACAAACATCATATGGCAACAAATATGCAATCAATTTGACAGTATTAAAAATTTTAAATATGGAAATTGATGCATTCGATTTGATTCTGTATCTGAATTAAGCTCATTGTTCACTTGTAATTTTTACTTTGTTGTTCTCAAATTTGATTGTTATGAGTGAAAAATGCTCTTAATTGTTTTGATAGTTGAAATCCGCTTCACTCCATGACTGGCTCATATGAGCATGCTGATTGTATTTCCTTACTCAACCCTATTTGTATGTTTAAGGGGCATCATGCTGAGCTCTACCCTTGTGTGAGCCTATTTTACTCCACATGCTTTTAAGTCTTCATGAAATGATCAACTACATAGATTTTCCTATACCTGCACAGGAAAAAAACAATGTTAGATAAAACAATATGTTATTATGATGTTTAAACAGTTCTATGATGTGACATTTCATTTTCAGGCTCTCATTATTGTATTTCCTCATATTCATTCAGTTGATTCCATGCATTGTAAGAAATGAAATATATCTCTGTTGGTAGAGCACATAGTGTAGTCCATATCTAGAGCTCTAACAACTCTTTACATGATGTAGGTTTAATTCCAAAGCGGTGGCGAGGACGAGGTAGCAACAAACAATCAACTAAAGACACAAACATGCAATGATGGATATTCCCTACGTTATTTGCTTCTTTCCTTATCTTCAGTTGTATATTTCATTCCTTGTAATGAATGGATTTAGCTATCTCGATGGCTTGTGTGGGCTTTAAAATTCTTATTTCATTTCCATTCTGAAAATAAATATAATTTCCTTGCAAACTTGTGTAATCATTTGTATTTGCAAACAAATGAAAAACTGAACTGTGAACAATATTGTGAAATAAATGAAAGCAATGATTCTGGTTTAATCATTTATATATTCTTCTTTATACTTCATTTCATTTTCAAATCACTGAGAAACTCTGAAGTTCTATTCATTGAAAATATTTGCATAACTGAAACTTGATAAATCCAATGCAAATAGTAATCTAGGCAATGCAGCAACTAACTAGACTTTCACTTTAAAATGAAACTACTCAACTCTACCAGTTGAACTGTAGTGAAAATTGGTAACATTTACATCATCCCATATGGTTGCACACAATTCAATTCTAGATATGTTTGTAATCCATGAAATTTTAGGAGATTTGAATGAACAAAGAAGGAAGAGTTGTTACATATTTTTGTTGTTGTTGCAAACAAATTCTAAATGCATCTTATGTTGTTAAGAATTTGTGTATGAGGGTTGGTTTTATCCCTACATCATGTTTCCTTAAAATTATTCTTATTATATAATTATGTGAGGTTAATTCCTATCAAGTATTGTTGTCTCTATCAAGGGATGCATAAGTTATCCTAAACCCTATATAGTAGAAAATGATTTCACAAGCATGAATACAAATGGGAATGGTTAAGAGAAGATAACACAGAGGGGAGAAAATAAATATTATAGATATGAATATGAGATAGAAGAGTGATGAGAATATTGATAGAGTACATGAGACTTGTAAGATAATCTTACAAGATGATAGTAGCTATAACAAGTCATATGGTTTGTCTGAGCCTAAAACTATAGTCAAATAGTGATTTGTATGAAGAATAAAGGTTATGGAAATATGAAATTGTTTGAAACCATAAAAAACCAAGAAATAATAGTTCCATCATCAAGGTGTAAAGGAGTAAAATAATGTATGTAGATCCACTGATAAATTTTGACCCAATTTCTGGTGAAAGGTCATCAGAATTTCGACGAACTTTCGTTGGAAATATCTCATCGAAAAATCGACGAAATTTGAAATGTCAATTTTTCGACTCTGCCAACAATCCTGGGTCGGAAAATCAATGTTTCAAATTTCATTGATTTTTAGATGAAATATTTTCGATGAGCGGTCGTTGAAATTTCGATGAACTTTCATCAAAAATTGGGTCAAAATGTATCAGTGATCAAGGACAAGTATGGGGATTAATATGTTGAACAATAAAGTTTCAATAACCACATAGTTTTGCAGAGCTATCAAAAGGTTTGTGACACAATGATAGAAGGTCTCATAGGCCTAAAGCACAGTCTAAAACAACAATTGCAGGTAGAGTTGATGGAATAGTTTAATGACCCATATATGAAGCCTATAAAGGCATGAAAGATCCTATTTTTCTATTGAAATCATACTATGAGTGGTTTAGATGGATGGTAGTATGGAATGGTTTGAGAACAATATTAAATTTGAAGACACGACACCTAAAAATAAGGACATGTTCAAACGATAATATCTATCCATGATATCACTTTTCATGTTCTTGAATCCCTCAAGCTCATTATTTCCATTTTTATCTCATTTATCTTTTCTTTTATCACTTCAATATCCATTTTTACTACCATATTCCTTGATGTTGGAATTGCTAGGAAAAATAGCATCCACATCACTTAGAAATATTGAGTATAAAAACCCCATATAAATTATTCAAAAAAATGTCAATTGAAAAAATCAAACTTCACTTATCTCAAATGAATGAATCTCTAAAAGAACCCTCATCCTTTAAAAATATATATTACTTAGTAACTTAACCCTGTTGAACAACATACAAGATATAACTGATGGTGGAGCAGAAATGGGTGAGCGGGAGTGAGGTTTTGAATTTTCCTATGTCCAGTTGCGGGTGTTTGGTTTTAAGGCAGCTGGATCTTTGCTAGGGGATGGACTTTATGTGGATGCGACAGGGGAGAATGCAGGTGAAGAGCAAGGGGGAGGGGATTCTGAGGACTGGGGCTTGGGGAATCAGGGGGACCCAGGCGGTAAGGTGGACCTTGGAGGTAAGGTGTTTCTTGGCCCCTCTTCGAATGGTGAGGTTGGTGGGGCTGGATTTCTGGGGAACTAGGATGCGGCCAATGACTCTATTTCCCAATTCAAACTAGGGTCTCTGGAGAATTTCTCTAGAGACATATGTCGAGAGGACTCAAAAATAAGTTGGGCCTCGTTGTTTGGGACTAAGCTTGCTAGTAAGTTGATCTTTCCTCCGGTTAGCAGCATTTCGGTCCCTTCGAGTGGGAATTTTTCTATTTTAGTTCCTGATCCAGTAATTGACCACAATGTTTCGATGATGGCCTCTTCACTGGTGGGTAAATTCATGGGCCTGAGACCAAATATTGAAGTGGTTAGGGATTTTGTTAGGAAGAAGTGGAAAACAAAAGGACAAGTTGAGGTTGCAACCCTGCCTAAGGGTTTCTTTTCCTTTGCTTTTTCATGTGAAGAGGACAAGCCTGCAATACTATGTGGTGGTCCATGGGTTCCTTGTAAGTTATCCTTGGCTCTTGAGAAGTGGTCTCCAAAAATGGACTTCTTAGATACATCTTTTGAAGTGGTGCTTGTGTGGGTTCGATTACCAGGTTTACCTTTGGATTTTTGGAATGAGGATGTTTTTAGGGGAATTGCAAACTCTTTTGGGGAACTATTATCTATAGATTCCATGACTTTGGATAGGAAAAGGTTGGTTTTTGACAAGATTTGTGTGGGTATAACTCAGTCCACTGATCTAATGTCCTCTATAGAAATTGTCTCTAAACTCAGTAAGTGGGTCCAGACAATTGAATTTGAGACTCTTCCTTTTATGTGTTTCACTTGTAAAAAATATGAGCATTGGGCTAGGAAATTCCCAACCAGAGTGTCTAATGTTGAAGCCAAGTTGGTCGCCAAGGAGACCAAAAAATGGAAGGAAAAACTTTGGAGAACCCCTTGGATGATGTTCCCTCCTTGAACAAGGGTGAGATGAACAATTATGGGGTTTGTCAAGAGAAGAGTGAGGAGTGCCAGAATCCCAATTTGGGGGTTAATAATGATGAGGAGCCTCTGAAAGGGAATGTCTCTGACAACCTTGAACCAAAAGTAGATGATAAGGCTCTAAACAATGATCTAATGAAATTGAGCACCAAGGGGTCCCAGGGAGAGGATGAAAAGATAGATGGAGGGTGTATCGATAAGCTTGATGGAAACATGAACACAGTAGAGAGGGTTCCTAACTCCTTTGGTGAGTGTTCAGAGGATACATCTCGGATTGTCCATGGGGCAGGAAGTAAAGCAAGCTGTGAGGAGGATTCTTTGGCGGAAGGGGTGAAGACTCTTCCTTCTTCTATCCAAGAAAGATCTCAAGCTCACCGGAGGTTGTGAAATCTACATTCAGGGATTCTATGGACACCCGTAAGGAGAGGAATGACTTGGAGCATTCTTCATTTAAGAAGGTCATTGTAGTTAATGATTTTATGGATGGTCAAGACTTCATGGGACTTGAGGATATGGACCTAGAAGGGGATAGTTCATACATAAAATTTGAAAAGAAGAGTAAAAAAGGGAATAGTACTATGGGGGTTTCTACAAGAAACAAGGCAAAAGCGGACTATGGTAACCAGAGAAGTTCTGGTAGAAAACAAACAAAGTGGCTTAGAGAGAAGGAATTCCTCCAAAATATTGTTGATGGGGTTCAAAGAACCATCTCGGAGATTTGTTTAAGTAACAATCCATCTAAGTAATGAAGTTCATGTCATGGAATGTTTGTGGGCTAAACAACTCCCACAAACAAGATATTTTGCACAATTTTGCTAGGGACCATAAGCCTGATATTTTAGTTGTCCAAGAATCCAAGATGCCTAAGGAAAGAGTGGAAAGGATTAAGAAATTCAAGAATTGTGGTGTGCAAGGTAGGAGTTTGGAGGGCGCCTCTAGAAGATTAGTGACTTTTTGGAATCAAGACCATCTTCTTGGTACTCCGGTCTGAGAAGATGCTAACCATGTGGCTACTAAATTCAAGCATATTAGAGATGGCTTATATTGGATCTTGTCTAATATCTATGCTCCCAACAATAAAACCACGAGAAGGAATTTCTGGAAAAAACTTGAGTCGTTCAGACTTAGTTTCCCTAATGAGAACTGGATCATTACGGGAGACTTCAACACCCTATTGCTTGTGTTAGAAAAATTTGGTGGATCTCACATACAGATGGATAGTAAATTGGATTTGATGGATTTTATTAACTCCCAAGGCTTGCACGATGTGGATCTCAAGGGGGCAACCTATACCTGGTCTAACAGGTGGGCTGGGAATGATCTTATTCAATTCAAACTTGATAGGGCTTTAATATCGAATAACTAGATGGTGGACTATTTCTGCCCTTTAACTGCTCTCTCTAGGGTTGGGTCAGATCACTTCCCTATCAGTTTTGTGGCGGACTCTGTGTCAGGTACGAAGAAATTTCCTTTTAGATTTGAAAGAATGTGGTTGTCTCATCCTCAAATCTTTAAATGCATTAAAGATTGGTGGAACATTAAGGTCATTGGTACTGCTATGTTTCGGGTGGCCAAAAATCTTAGTGAGGTCAAAACTAAGGTTAGACTATGGAATAAGGAAGTATTTGGGGATATTTTTGCTATGAAGTTTTCCATCAAGCTTGATTTAAAGGATATCCAGGAAAAAATTTAGAAAGATAGTTATGTGGCAGACTTCCTCTCCAGAGAAAACAAAATCCTTACGAGCTATCATGATATTATCTCTAAAGAAGAAGAATTTTGGAAACAAAGATCAAGATCGGTGTTACATTCTTCAAGAGATAAGAACACCAAGTTCTTCCACATGACTACTCTAAAACATAGGGCATAAAACTGCATTACTCATATTATGAAGAATGGCACCAAAATTGATAATGAGGATGAGATCAGGAGTGAGGCTAATCAATTTTTTGCTAATCTCTTAGCTGTGGAAGAAAGGTTGGACATGAATGCTCAACAAAATCTCATTGATGCTATTCCCAAAATTTTGAATGAGAATCAAAATAGATCTTTGATTGCTATTCCCTCTTTGGAAGAGGTTAGGGAGGTCATTTTTTTCTTTTGAAGGGAATAAGGCCCCTGGTCCAGATGGATCTCTGATGTTCTTCTTTCAAGTCTTCTGGGAGATAGTGGCTAAGGATGTGGCTAATGCGGTCAAAGAGTTCTTTGGATGAAGAAAATTGTTGAAGGAGATTAATTCTACTTTCATTTCTCTTATCCCTAAGTTCCCTGGTGCTGATGTTTTTGACTCTTTTCGCCCAATCAACTTATGCAATTCCTTTTATAAAATTATCTCTAAAGTTGTTACAACAAGGCTGCTTGGTGCTCTTTCGCTCCTAATTTCTCCTCAACAAAACGGATTTGTCCCTAGTAGATAGATACTGGATTCAATTATCATTGTTTATGAGAACATTCACTCATTAGAGGTATCAAAGAGACAAGGTTTTTTACTAAAACTAGATATTTCCAAGGCTTATGATAGGGTGGATTGGGGGTTCTTGTTGAAGGTTTTGAGAGCTTTTGTTTTTTTGGAGGGATTTCTTCAGCTGATATGGGAAATGATTTCTACTACCAACACTGATGTTATTATCAATGGGTCCCCTTCCCACTTTTTTAAGGTTTCAAGAGGGGTGAGACAAGGGGATCCTATTTCTCCTATCCTCTTTACTCTGATGGCGGAGAGCTTGGGAATATTATTGCACAAAAAGGTGATGGATGGAAGTTTAAAAGGGCTAAAGTCATCATCCACTAATCTTGTTTGTTCTCATCAACAATTTGTCGATGACACTAATCTCATGGGAAGTTCAACAATTGGAGAAGCTATAAATTTGAAGTGTTCTCTTTTGCTTTATGAAGAAGCTTCAGGGTAGAAAATTAACAGGATGAAAAGATCCCTTTTTCTTTTTCAACACTCTTAAACCTAGGCAAAGGAAAATGGCTAACATTCTTGGTTGTGTTGTTAACTCGCTCCCCTCCACTTATCTGGGGCTTCCCTTGGGAACCAAACCCCCTGATTCTTTTTGGATTTCCCTAGAGGATCGGTTCAATTGGAAGCTGGAATACTGGAAAGGGTCCCTCCTTAGTCAAGCCGATAAAGTTATGCTGCTTAAGTCTTCCCTTCAGAATTTGTCTGTCTATACTCTAAGTTTGTTCAAGATCCCTTCCAAATTTTCTGAAATTATAGAGAAGATTCATAAATGCTTTCTTTGGTCGGGGGTTGAGGAGAAAAAGAGAATCCCACTAGTTGCTTGGGAGAATGTGTGAAAACCTAAAAAATATGGAGGTCTTGGTTTGTGGAATATTAGAGTCTTTAATAAAGCTCTCTTGGCGAAATAGGTTTGGAGGACCTTTGCTGAAGCCCGTGAATGGAATTCTATTTGGCGTAAAAAGTATTTGTGTGATGTCATTTCTTTCAAGGAGTTTCTTGGCTCTCATAATATCCCTCATGGCTCTACTCTTTGGAATAGTGTCATTAAGGCTAGGGATCTTGCTGTGAAAGGTGCTTTCTAGAAGCTCAGAGATGGCCGAAAGATTTTGTTCTGGGAAGATAATTGGATTGGTAACGAGCCTCTTTGTGATCATACTATCTTCAAGCTTCATATGGAGGAGTGAAAAACCAGATTTGGTACTTTAGTTGGGGATTATTAGAGAAATGACTAGTGGGTTCGCATTTCTTCAATTAATCCAGACCTTAGTCCCCTACAGTCTCTTCTAAATTTTGTTGTGCAGAGGTTGAGACCGTGTCACATATTTTTCTCCTTTGTCCTTTTTCCTATGACATTTAGTGTAGGGTCTTGCAGTTGTGGAAATTCAGATGGGTTTTTCCTAGCTCTATCTTGGACTTCTATTACCAGTGGAAATTTGCCTCAAACAATCAGGTTCTAAAGTTTCTTTGGCGGTACATCTTCCCACACCTTGTGTGGGGTATTTGGAAAGAACGTAACAATAGAATCTTTAGGGATTTTTCTCTTTCGAAGGAAATTATTTTTGGTAAAATTATCAGAGCTGTGGGAGAGAACTTAAATGGGCTAAGATGCAAAACTAAGGAAAAAGTAACTTAGGTCAGGTGTCAAGATTATAAGTTCAAAGTTTCTGATGCTTGGAAGATTAATTTTGATATCTCTTATCCCCTTAAACCAACTAAGGGACCCAGAGATGGCATCCATTGGAATTTTCCTCCTCCTAGTTGGGTAAAAATTAACTTTGATGGGGTGGCTAAGGTTAATCCTAGGCTTGTTGGGTGTGGGGGAGTGATAAGGGACTTGAATGGCATTTTTATTTCAGTGGTGGTGCTCCCCTTGGGCACCAGACAAACCACCTGGCTGAAGCCATAGGGGCATTCCAAGCTTTAAATCTTGCCCGTCAATTGAACTACAATTATGTTTGGTTAGAAGGGGCCTCTAATAATATCATCCAATGTATCAAGGGCCTCCAAAAGCCTTCATGAACCATAGAAAGTTGGATTAATCTATCTAAAAGGATAATAAGGTCTTTTGAAAAATGCTTCATTTCCCATGCCTACCAAGAAATCAATACGGTGGCAAAATTTTTTGCTAACAAGGGTGTTCAAGCCAATGAAAAAACCACGTGGCAAAGGGGTGAAAAGTTGGAGGCTAAGGTCGTAGCATTACTAAAATATGACATAATCCATGGGAAGGCTACTAATATCCCTATCAACTAATGATTATGGATGAGGAGTGTCAAGTCATGCAATCTTGGAACTGTTGTTTAACAATTCCATATCGAAGGTCGGAGTACCAAAGTCTTAGTTGTTATTCCGAGATATTTTGCCTCGCATGCTTTTTAGGTATTTTGGCGATTAGATTGTGTGGCTTTCAGGAGCCTTCTGAGCAATTTTGTTACTCTGCTAAAATGGGTGGTGATTTTTGCTGTGTGGAACCAATGGACTGTGAGGAGTTGAGAAAGAATGCTAAGGTGTGGCCACTGTTGGAGAAGGGGGGGCTCACCCCTTATATTAAAAAAATTCATGGCTGGAAATCAGAGGTGATGAGGTACTTTGCTAAGGAATGGAAGAAAGGTAAAATTAATCTGTTTGGGAGAAAGGTTTCCATCGATGAGCAACTGATAGCTGAGGTGATGTGGCTTTCTATGGAGGGTCTCAAATTTTATAGGAATAGGAAACTCTCAGACTTGGCAGTGAAAAAGTTTTCGAAGACGGAGAAGGAAAAAGAGGACCTTCATAGGGTCTCTAAAAGAAACTATGAATCCAAGAACATTAAGTTTCTCTGGCAGGAGGTCTTAAAGGTGATTATGGAATACATCAATCTAGATGGGAGATACACTAGGGTCTTTGGCTATCACTTTGTGTTCATCAACCACTTCCGGCATCAGGTAAGGGTTTCTTTTCCTTTCTATCTACTTACCTCTTTGAACGTCAGCCTTAATGACCATAGCATGAACCTTGTTAGATACCCTATCCTTCATGAAGGATTTCTTGTCTCAATCTTTGTGCATTTTAAAGCCATGTCGGCCCTATCCCATTTGTCCCCTTCTCCCCACTTGTCTGTTTCTATTGAGGATGAACTAGGCACAAGTTACACGGAAAAGGAGGAATGGGAAACAAATTTGGAGGATAAGGTCGGCCCATCCTTGAAGGATTTGAGGAAGGGCAGTAGAAAAGGTAAGAGGAAAGGCAGTGCCCCCTCTACACATGGTTATTTAACCCCTAAAGGCAAAGCTAAGGTTTTCTTCCCGGGCTTTGAAGACGCCAAATCTAAGGAAAAAGGAAAATCTATTGCCTCCCCCTAGGAGAAGGTTAAAAGAAAGGATGTAGTGGACCCTTCCTGTGATTGTGACCATGAGGAGTCTCAGTCGGCCCCTTCGTCAGAGTATTCTTGCTATCCTGCCATTGATAGAGAGGATAGGCCTTTTTTTCTCGGAGACCTCAATGCAAATGACCATTATTTCAAAGTTGAACGTGAGTACCCTGTTGACATCCTCACCATTTCTTGCAATGGGGTTGTGAAATTTTTTAGATTGATGAGATGGGTGTTTTTTGAGATTAAGAAAATTAAGTTGAAACAAAGGGCTTTGAGTAGCAAGATGGAAGGGCTTGATTTGATTGACCACACAATCATAGACAGAGATAGGGCTACTAACTTATGGATTGAGGAAGAAAATAAATACATGGTGGACTGCCTCAAGAAAACAATTGAAGATCTTCATAAATTTAAGAAAAATCATGATGACAAGCTTTCTTCTATTGAGGACAAGCTTAAGAATATAAAAGAGTCAATCTAAATAGTGATGAACATGAGCCACAAGATATTAAAAACTACTTTAGAAATAATGAAAACCATGGTTGGAAATCTAGAGAATGTTTATCAAGAAAAGACTGTTGTGGAACTGGATACTGAAAAAGAGAAAGGCCAGGAGGAGTATGTTGGTCCAAACAAAAGAACTAGAGTGAATCTGAAGAGAAAGGAAGACAAGGCCCATGTCAACATTCAGGAGCTAAAGAAAGCAGTGCTCAACATGAACCAACTAGAGCAAGAGGTGGCGAATATCCTGAAGAATTTGGCCTAGTGGTTGGCTTGTTGTTGGGCTTTTGCTGGTTTTTTTGTGGCACTGCCTCCATGTTGATTTTTTTGGATCTTCGTTTTTGGAAGCTTTCTATTTTCTGATTTGTGCTTGGTCATGTTATATTTGTCTCTACTTTGTTGATAAAGGGTTTCGGGGCCCCTTCAAAACTTGTTTTTCCTTAATAAAAAACTTAACCCTGTTGAGATACCATCTATTTTTTATATATTTTTTTTTTCTATAAAATCACTTCTCTAACGAACCAAAAAATATACTCCAAACCCTATAAAGTTTTGATAGTTCCTCATTACAATAAGAAAATATTAATTCTCCTATGGTCTAATATGACTAAATTTTAACTTTAGAATAATTATTCAATAATCAAGTGATATTAAATACAATTAGTCTCATTATTGATCACTAGAAAGATCAACAATAAAAATATTATCGCATCTACCATATAATAACCTCCTACATCCTTGATGAGCTTGTTGATCCTTATTTACATCACCAAAACATTACCATTTTCTTTGTGTTAATCTTGGAGAAGGGGGTTCTACCAAAATAGATAATAAATTTTTAAAATCATTATTCCATATACTTAGTTCTTTAGGGTTATATTTTTCATCCTTAATTTTAGGAAATTTTATTTTAGCTAAGCCATGTAATTCACTTGACTTATCCTTTAGGTCATTTCCCTTAATATCCACAAATTAAGTAGTCAATTAAAATTTGACATATAATATATGCTACCATTATTTTAGGTAGATACATAGGCTTGGTATACTTTTATGTTGCTGAAGATTATATCCATATGATATACTTATGATAACCACTTCTTATTGGCGTCTAGGAATCTAAATATTTTATTTCAATAATATTTTTAATTTCCTTGATGGCCTTATAAAAAATATCTAATAGGTCTTCACATACTCTAGTAATTAAATTGAATTTATGGTGAATTTTTTCTTCCTTGGTTTTTATTTTCTCTTCCAAAACAATTTGCAACAACACTTCAAATTCCTTCACCCTTTTATCTATTTATGTTTTCTTCTCAATAAATGATATTAAATGAGGCATGGGTTTTGCGGGAGAAAATTTTGACAAGGAAACACATTGCTAGATGTCAGATTAAACAAGTCAAGTTCTATTTTATTGGAATCTTCTTAGCAAATTTTTAGTTGTAGCATGACCAAACTAGCCAATATGTGTTTTTAAATATTCTACAATTATATCCACTACATCATCAACCCACTTAATAATAGTTACCCTAATAACTATTGAGGAACATAATTAGTAGTAGGTCTACTATATGTGGGAGTGGTTATTCATATATGTATAATTTATAAATAAAAGATCAATTGATGATCCAAAAATAAATCTAGTAACCTCCTCTTCTGTTTGGAGCAATTTTATGTCATTTTCTCTTTTCCCTATTTTATCAAAGACCATAGCCTTAACTATGTTATATATTTTATTATTCTCCTTCATTATTCAAGAATAATACTTTCCACATTAAAATTTATAACATGTCAAGGAGCAATGATTTTAATAGTATCTTAAGATTCCTCTATATACTACTTTCCTCTTAGAAATTTCCTTTTCTTTGATTTTCAACATCTAAATAAACCTATTAAATTATGAGTCTTTTTAAATTTGATTTGATTATAAAAAATATCTACAAAATCTCACTTAGATATAATCAATGCCCACCTTAATAGAATATTACCTCAACAATATAATGATTCTTTAGATGACTATTTCATTCCCTTATTGATACTAAAGGGAATCAAGGTGAATAATTTCATGTTTAGGAGGATGCACTTGTCCTCTAATTTATTCAATCCTCTAATGTGATAGATCCATGTGTAATACTAAAGGTTCAATCTATTGTACCAATGGGATAATCATTGAGTTTGTAGGTGATGGTGTTATATGAGGTCTTCAACTATTTATATAGATGATTCTTTAGATTAGCCTTCCTTCTTATAAAATTTATTGTATTTATTAATGTCTTTCAATCATTTTAGTATGAATATCTTCATTTTTTTAAAAATTTGATGCAACCAAAATTCACAACATATAGATTAAAAATTATTATAAAAAAAAGACAAACTCAAAATACTTCTGAAAAAATCTTCTTTATTTCTCTTTCCATCCCCCCAAAACTGAAAACAAACATCTTTTTAAGTACAAATAAAAAAATCACTTTTTTTGGTAATTTTTTTGTAAAATCTGAAACTTTTTTTGGGAGTTTTTAGCAAAATCTGAAAATTACCTTTTTTTGGCAGTTTTTAATAGTTTTTTTAACTTACCTTTTTTTTGGTAATTTTTCATGCTTTAACAACTTTTTTAAATTTAATTTTTTTTGGTAATTTTTCATGCTTATCTATATGACCTATGAAAGTTGTCAATTATTTAAAACTAATTAAAATGACACTAATTATCAATTTACTAATTTGATTGCATGCAAGAGTTTGAAAATAAAATAAAAAACTTAAACAAATTGCTCAATTGGACTCCCAGGCCAAAATTTATGATCTCCATAAGTTCCTACATCATTCTCCTTTGGTTGAAAATAACACAACTCCTGCAAGTGATGATCTTTAAATTGATGCCACTTATTTTTATTCAGCTTCTTCAATTCTCATTTATAGATGACATGCTCATCCCGAATCCATCTCTCTGTCTTATCTACCTAAACATTATTTCTCGACTTTCCTTGCAATTTGATATCTCTTCCATCTTTTATTATTCCTCTCTTTCTCCCTCTTTTCACATAGTTCATCTCCCACCCATAAACACTATTAAATTCTAAAAAATCATAAACATTAATTTCCTCTTCTTCAGTAAAATAATGAAATACACACATTACCTCTTTCTCTGTCACTGTTGCAACAATTTGTTCATCACCAATATTAGTTTCAACATTGTGTTCCTCTTTTTCTTCTCCTTATAAAAGATAATTTTCAGCTGCAATCCCTTCATCCTTTGCACTCACATCAACATAATCAAAAGATTCATCTTTCCCATCCTCTTTTTTCTTTGCTGCTCTAACATCATCTTCTTTGTCTTTCACTGTAATATTTATCTTCTCACCTCCATCGAAAAGTTTTACAATCCACTCTTCTTCTATTGATAGTAAATATTTTTTACCCTCTTTATTTTTTACAACCTTTTCAAGCTCTATCGGTGCAACAATATCTTTATCTACAACAATTTCTACACTTTATTTGGCTACACAAAATTCTTTTATCCTCCTTATCTCATCTCTCAGTAGGAAATCTTCTCCTTCCTCACCAATTACCTCATCATACTTTGGACACTTAAAGTTTGTAATATCCACTTCTGGTGCAACCTCTTATTTTGTACATACAACCTCCTCATTCTCCACAATTATGCCTTAAAAAAGACATGTCTCAACTTCAACCACATCATTTCTTCGTATTCATCCTCTTTTTCTTCTTTCGTGCCACATGCATAACATTCTGTTGCATCTTCTTTCTTACCTGCAATCAAAATATCATTAGAAGGATAATCAAAATTACCTTCAACTCTTTTTTTATCTTGTTTCCCCTTTTCAATCTCTACTCCAAGTTCTTTCACTTGCTACTGCAACTCTATCATTCTAACTCTTATTTCTTCTTGTTGTCTCTCTATGATTTTCTCAAGTTTAGGAATCCTCATAATCCATCTAATGACAAAAGTCTTTTTCTTCTTCCAATTTTTCATCTTTAAGGCCTCAAAAATCCTTAACATGAATTTTTCAATCTTCAAGTTCATCACACGTAAAATGCCTCACATTCGACGATCTGTTTACAAACCTTCAACACTTAAAGGTTTTGTTGCAAACTGCCTCACACTCAACGATCTATTCACAACCACAAGAACCTCTGCTCAATCTGCAAAGAAAAAAATCCATACACATACCAACCCTCAGGTCCTAGTGCAAACTGCCTCACGTTCGATGCTCTGCTTGCACACTAGGAACACGCTCTCATACCAAATGATGCAACCAAAATTCACAACATATAAATTAAAAATTATTATTAAAAAAAAGACACATAAACTCAAAATGCTTTTGAAAAAATATTCTTTATTTCTCATTCCATCCCCCAAAACTAAAAACAAACATCCCTTTAAGTACAAATCTCAAAATCACCTTTTTTGGCAATTTTTTTTGTAAAATCTGAAATTACCTTTTTGGCAATTTTTAGCAAAATCTGAAAATTACTTTTTTTGGTAGTTTTTAATAGTTTTTTTAACTTGCCTGTTTTGGTAATTTTTCATGCTTTAACAACTTTTTTAACTTGCCTTTTTTTGATAATTTTTCATGCTTATCTATATGACCTATGAAAGTTTCCAATTATTTTAAAACTAATTAAAATGACACTAGTTGTCAATTTACTAATTTGATTACATGCAAGAGTTTGAAAATTTAAAAAAAAAAAACTTAAACAAATTGCTCAATTGAACTCCCAGGCCAAAATTTATGACCTCCATAAATTCCTACATCAATTTCCTTCATCCCTTGATTGAATCAACAAAGAGAGGGAAAACTCCAAAAAAAAATCATATTATTTTTTGTTGTACTTTCTACTAAATATAATTTTTTATTATATGCATAATCATGTCCAAACCTACTCAAACTTATTCACCCAATATAAATATATTTATTTAATTCATAAGGTCTCTCTACACCCAAATATTTTCCCATTCTCTCTAGATATGTGACAATTTGATCAAATGCAAATTTTACTTCAAGTGTAAAATCTCCAAAAGTATATTCTAGAATAAAAATATTATTTATATATTGATGGTCTCTAAAATGAAATATTAGTGTAATACATCTTATTGCCTCTATAAAGACAATTCTTTGAGACATCCTATTTGGCATTCCATGAGAGAAAATTTGATATCCTTATATATTAATTACAATTTATCATTAAAAAGTAACTAGTCCTCATAATTATGCTTTGAATCACTTAATAGTATCTATATGATATATCTTAATGAATTTTATTATGTAATTATGAATATTAGCCTATCTACATCCATATTTTTTAATAATGGGTTGACAAAGTGGTTTTCAATGTTCTCCCATGTGGATGGACTATATCTGTACTAGATAGTGTTTAAACTTATGAGAAATCTAGATAGTTAAAATTTTATCACACACATTCATCATAGTTCATGCAAAAATATGTGACAAGATGGAATACATTCTAAATGTCTTGATAAAATCTTTCTTTCTAACATGATTAATTCCATCATTAGTTTGCTTCATTATATATTTTTCATAGTTATAAAATTAATCATTAGTTTGCTTCACTATATATTCTTCATAGTTATAAAGTTTTTTAAAATGAGGATGTTGATTTTTATATAAGAATGCTAAGGTTTCTTAAGAAATTTTTATTCTTACAAAGTACCCCATAAATTCTATATTCATAGGCTATCCTCATTTTTGGAATAAATAGTATAGGTTCTCTATATTATCTCGTTATATAGAGGGTATACCTTACACCTCTATAATAATGCATATATATTTTGTATTCAAAAAATGGTTTCTTCAATTTCAAATTTATCATAGATTTAAGTATCAAATAAATTATCTTTTGAATTATTTCTATTTTTAAAGTCAAAATGATATTTCCATTTATAATAGTCATAGTTATAGTATTCTAATTGTAACATCTATAGGTCCATCCAACTAACTTTTGTGCAAGGAAATAATTTGGAACCACAATATTGGAAAATATAGGCTACAAAGAAATACATACTAATTGATCTAGATTCTTTTTTTCTATAAATTTTCATGGAAAGTTGCTTCTAGTTTATCTTTGTGATGGGATCCCTTATATCTCCTTTTGTATATTTGACTAATTCAATAGAAGTTTCACCCTTTCCCATGATTTTCTTATTTTTTGGTTTCCTACGAGATATCTTTAGAGGTGTTCAAGCTAACAAATTTCTTATGGGCCACCAAAGATAACTAGTACAAAGTGATAGATTTTGCACAAATAATAATTATCTAGGATTTGGTCCTTTTAGTAATATCATGACAATTACTTGACATGTAGTACATTAAAAATATACATAAATCCATTAAAAACTTTGTAATATATAGTTGAATCTTGCTAAAATTAAATTCATAATTTGCAATTTACTTTAGAAAACCACAAATCTATCTTACTTTTAAAAGTAATATGGTATCAATTTTAATTCTTGGGACTAGGAAATAAGCTTTGGAACTCTTTTGTTGATAGTGAGAGAATAATTTACAAAAAAAATCATCATAGATAGGACATATTTCTTCAATCTTGATAATAACTCATAAATGAAAAAATATTCAATTAAAAAAGGTTAAATAGGAGCTTGAACACCTTATATGAATTGTATTGATGGAGAAATATTTTATTTCCTTGATAATTGTTGTCACTTGGAATTGCACCCTTTTTGAGCTTATTGTTTAGCAATTCCAAGGAAACATGGGACTTCTCTCAAGATGAGGGACCCTTGCAATTGAGATCATACCTTTGGAGAAGGCCAAATTCCTCTATAAATTAAAATGTGTTGATCCAACTCAAAACCGAACAACCCTAAGCTAGTCTTATTCTATCAGCTTGCAAGAAGAAATATAAAGATAAAAAAAAATGAAAAAAGGGATGGTGATGAATCAAGATCAAAATGTGTTTCTTCTTGCTTACTACAACACAAATACAAATTTAAAATTTCAAGAAAACTCACACAATCTTCTATTCTACTAGCCATTATGAGTTTATGTGAAAGTCGGGACTTGAAGGATTCTAAGAGGGAAGAAGAATTCTATGGTTATCCCTAAAAATAGGTCTTAACACAACATATAAACTCACAAAAACAAAGATTACACATTTATATATGAAGGAAAGGTATTTTGTACAATATAAAAAAATTGAAGAGTGGTAATAGATGACATTTTTTATTAATCAAAGGCTTAAAGCTTGTTACAGTAGTAGAGATGAAATAAATGCATGTCTCTATAGAGATCCAAGAGAATATATGTAAAAATGAGAACAAGGTGCTTATACATCAAAAGGATATAGGAGGAAGAAGGAGCACATGGCAAGGATATAAAAACCTAGCCATGACTCCATCCAATAAACTATAGATAAGCGTGCATGAAAATTTGAGTTGGAGGTGTATCATTAGAATATGTGGATTAATTAGAAAGTAAACTAAAACACCAATGAAACATTAGATTGAAAGAAACTAATTTAGAAAAGACAAATGCAAACTCTAAATGATAGTAGCTCCTTTAAATTCGTCCCATTGTCCTTTATCTCCAAGGATTCGGTTCAAGATGTTGGCTCTCAGTTGGCTTAAGCAGCAGTTTGTAGAATGACAACTTAGGAGAACAAGATTGATGCAAAATGTATACCCATTGCTAATGATTTTAAGCTATGAAATTGAAGAACTAAAATGCTATGATATTGCTAAAATTCTGATATACTGATTCAAATGCAACTATAATAACTACGTATGAAATCTACTCTCCAAGTGGCTATATTTATAGATTTTCGAAAGGAAAGAATCTAGTTGGTGAAGATCAACGGTTGAGTTTCAAACCTGTCAAGATGAACAGTGTAATATTCTGGAAGTTGAGAGAAAGATGGAAGGTTGAGAGAAAGATGGAAAATGTTTTCAACCCATGAAACTATCTTCATTCAAAAATGGAGACAAACATGCTCTTTGTCTTTTCATTAATTGAAAAGTTAGTTGAAAGTTGAGGATAAATCCTAATTAAATAAATAAATTTATTTAATTATATGTGACATGTAATTTGAAAACTTATATAATTAAATAATTAATATTTAATTATGCGAGAGGTGAAAAAGATGTGTAATTAAATATTTACAATATTTAATTATGTGAGGTGTTTGGATGAATTAGAAGAATATTCCATAATTCGAATTTAAACATTCAAACTTTTAGAAATAAAATGATAATTAAATAAATAAATTATGAAATTTATTTAATTTAACTAAGAGGAGAATAGCAATAATTAAATAAACTTATTTAATTTAATTAAACATGAAGAATTAGAAAAATGAACGATATAAATAAATAATTAAATTTATTTATATCTAGATGACTTTAAAATATTAATTAAATAATTCATATTTAATTAATTAACAGGTTTGATTGACCGTGAGCATTTTTAGATGTGTACAGGAGGCATGCAAAAACATTATTTTTTGATACGTAAGTGATTAATTTATATTAATATTTAAAATGAAATGCATGCTTTATATACAATCATGTGCTTAGCTGAAGCACACATTTCTAGTTAGCCAAAAATGTATTACTTTCAAAATGGGATCAACCTATACAATCCTACCCAACCAACATTACAAAATTGCCTCATACGCCCTATGGAAAATACAAAAACAACCAAAATTTAGAGCAAAAAGACTATACACCCACAATATCTTCAAATAAGATAAAATTACCCACCTAGGCAAAGTCCTACATTGGTTCCATGCGCAACCATCTCCTCAAGAACCTGATGCCCTGTAACACCCAAGTCATGTGCAACAACAAATTGTCACCTTTCATATCCAGCAAGAAGGGATATAGCCTAACCACCACCCCTAGCACATTGATCAAACCTAGGTCCTTTGGCCTAGGTATTCCAACTCTAAGTTGAGCAGAAGCCACAACCACATTGAGACTTCCAAGTAGCTTCAACTTCACCAACTTTCTTGTTAATTGTAGAACTTGCCATTTTGGAAGTTGAAGGTCCAACACCGCTGCAACCAGTCGAGAAGATATATCCAAATCCACTTGATACCTCTCATTCAACACTAAGATTTCATGTCCCAACACCAACTTCATAGCTCCAAGCAATAATAAATCACTCTCCAAAATAATTTTCCTCAATGTGAGTTCAAGAATTTCACCCAAAAATGCCATTTGTCGTTGAGAGCTCACCAACCTTATAGGAGTGTCTCTTGCTCTGCCCATAAAATTTTAATTTCTTACTAGAGCTTTGGCCATTGAACTAAATCTTTAAATACCAATCCACACATGACAAGGATTTCCAATTAAAGGCTTTCTAAGATTACAATATGTCCATACAACCATTCCAGACTGAGACTTACATCCCACAGCTAGCCCATGCATTGGAGTAAAGAAGTTGGCATGACTGAAGAGACCCTATAATTAAAATATTCCCAACATCAAACCCACTTGGGAAAAAAGGATGCAATACTAATACTCGAAACTTATCTCTAAATAGGGGGCATGTGTCCCTTAGACAACACCCACACTAGTCTTGCCAACACAATAGCTCCCAACTCCAACGCAAGTAAGGTACGCAAGTTAGTGCCTAGGAAACACTTGTACTTGGCTTGATATTAATGTTGCCACATGTTGGCCCCATGCATCACACCATCACAAATACCAAACAAGACTTCAAAGGGAGAATGCAAGTGCCACATGGTCAATCACCAGAAAATTATTGCTCTTCAACACCACATTTGTAACCGATTTTTGTCCACACATCCCAATTTTACCAAGGCCGAAAAAATCTCTAGGGGTGATGCCTTGACACCACATGTATATCACCTAATTTTTCCTTAGCCATTTGTCAACTCATCACAATCCACCGTAGTTGAGTCACAAACATGGCACTCAAACATGTGAATGAGTGCCACATGTCCTGGGAACATTTCACAAATTTTTGTTTGATTTTATGTTGATATACTATCGTAGATTTCAACTTATGTTGTTGAAACTCACCCTAAGAAGCCAAAACTCTACCCACCCCCACATAGGGATTAACCACTTGAGACTACAATTAACCCCTGAGAGAGGAGGGTTGAGAGTGTTTCTTGTGCACCCCATCCATGCCAAGATTTGTGAGTTTTTCCACTTTAGAGTTGTCTTCTTTGTATGTGTGACTGATTGCAAAGTGTTCAAGCTTCCCCAAAATCTCAATAGAACACTCCACTAGCCCTTGTAGCTTCTAATTTGAAATATTTCCTGACCTGAGGGCACTTATCACTAGAGAAGAGTTCCCTTCCACTTCAATACTTCTAAGTCTTGAATGATAAAACATTCTTGAAACCATAGACATTCCTTAGAATTGATGAATCCATGGATGAAGTGCATAAGCCCCCACAAACTATGTTGCAAAACATGACCAAGGATGGCCCTATAATAGAAATGGGTCTACAATGTATAAGTGCAACATGGGAACCATTTTTCCTCTTTTAGAATTTATGGAAAAGAATTAAAGATCAATTTTTAGGGGCTCCAAAAATTATATTTGATGGTTGTAGTATTGCTATCACTTTCTTGATTGAAAACATGTCATTTTGACCAATTGCAAAAATCCAACATCCTTCTTGATGTTGGTTTTCCCAATTATGGAATTATCACCTTGATGTGGATATTGTGGAACTTCTAATGGGAAAGGAATATGTCTAGTTCATGTAGAAATTCCCACCATAGGCCTTCAAAATGGGCATAAAAAATATGGACATTTGAGGGAAATTGGGAATTGTTAGAATTCGAGAGGTATGTGGATAATATCCACATGGCGTTAAAAGTTCTACAATAGTAGGTCAATGCAAGGAAAGAAGGTGCAAAAGGAATTGTGGGGATCTGAGGGTCATTGTGATGACTGTGGGATTTTGAATGTAACCTAATGATATCCAATATATTAAGGATGTTCCACAATAGTAGGTCAATGTGGGGAAAAAATTTCTAATGGGAAAATGTGGGAAATTGAATGTCAATAATATTTAATGAGGATGCAAGGGGGAAGACTCTGCAACAACATAACTTACTCAATTTTCATTCAAACTTTGCCAAATTTGAAATGCGAATAATTTTTTTCTTCTTAACAAGGTGATGTTGACATTTGACCATGAATCAACTAAAATCCCTTGAAATTTAAAACATTCACTCATATTTTATTCTTCACAAAATTCCTTTGATGTCACCCCTCCTATCTTATCTTGTTGATCACTTTGCGTACATTTTAGTTTCATTTAGATGTGGAATCTTGACCTACATAGGTATAAGAAGGATATTGGTTGGGATATGGATATATACTTATAAAGGAGGGGATTCACTACTCCCGAGTCTCTAGAACAAGGAAGAATCTATAGGGAGCAAATATCCCTTGATTACCTCAAAGTACAAGCTCAAGTGACAAGATGTGAAATATGAAATATTCCAATGATGTAACACTAAGCTAGAAAGGGAAAACTGCAAATTAACAAAATCTAGTAAGGAATTACATAATATAAATTATAGAGGTAGAAGATGAAGATTTATGGATTATATCCTTAGAAGGACAGAGTCACGACCAATGAATGACAATGCACTGTGGGGATGTCTATGCCCCAAGTTTTCATCCCTGTCAAACTAGGAGCTAAACATCTAGAACCTACTAGAACCCAACTCTTTGAATCTGAAAACCACACATAGCAAGGATGAGGAAAAATGTTGGGGCTATTTTAGGGATTTCCTTAGTCAAACCTTTGTTTGGTTTTTCCACCTCCACGAACAACCAAATAGATAGAAAATAGAAAATATGTGTGATAGAAACAAACCCCGCTGTGAAGAGAATATCTATCACAAATAAAATAAACAAGAAAAAGAGACAAGAGAGTGTTACCAATAGTCTGTGGCTCCCACTTGGTGAATTATAGAGACAAAAGATGAAGACTTATGTATTCCATCCTCAGAAGGACAGAGTCATGACCAATGAATGAAACTGCACTGTGGGGACGTTTATGCCCCATGTTTTCATCCCTATCAAACTAGGAGCTAAACATCTAGAACCTACTAGAACCTAACTCTTTGAATTTGAAAACCCGCACATAACAAGGACGAGGAAAAATGCTCGAGCTATTTCAAGGATTGCCTTAGTCAAACCTTTGTTTGGTGTTTCCACCTCCACGGACAACCAAATAGATAGAAAATAGAAAATACATGTGATAGAAACAAACCCCACTATGAAGAGAACATCTATCACAAATAAAATAAACAAGACAAAGCAACAAGAGAGTGTTACCAATAGTCGGTGGCTCCCACTTGGTTTGATAGATGAGACATTGTATGCTTCTAAGAGAGACTTGGTTGTTGATGAGACGTGAATCCAGCAAAACTTCGTTGTAGAGAAGAGATGTAGAAGAGAATAGAGCAAGAGAGCAAGAGATAATGCAAGATGGGAATGAATGAGAATAAGAGTGTGAAAAGGGGAGTTTTATTAGGCTTCATGGGCAGGAAGATCCATTAGACTCTTGATTTTTCCACAATAAAGTGTGTCAAAAGTAAAGGTAGAGAGATTCCCTCATTTGAAACTCAAAATTTTTAGGGATACTTTCACGCCACGTGGACGTCCACACATTGTGTAAGCTTCCAACTCAAAACTTAATAAGAAATGAGGTGACAAATTGCTAATGTTTTGTCATTGTCCCTTATCGAGTTGAAATCATGAAATTTTGACTCATAAGGTTTTTTTCATTAATGTGGCAAGGTGCCATAAATGCAACGGGCTAAATGTGCAAGTGTGGAATTACCACGAGGTGCATTTTTATGACACTAAATTTTCCCTCACTTTAGTGAGTTGAATTTTCAAATAAAAATCAACTATAGTAAAGCAGAAAAGAAAACATTAGTGAAAGATCAAAAAATTAATTTTTTTACAAATTTATGTACAAAAGGATACTATAGAGGCCACAAAGGTTGAGCAAGTGCATACTATTGGTTCCCCCACCGTGTGAGCTCAGCAAGAAACTACAACATCAAATGTGAAGTTTCGTTCTACAAAACTCAAATTTAGGTTACTTTTGAATATCCAAAGAAGCTATCACAACGAGGATAATTCTAAAGAAAATTTGGTGGTTCAAAAGAAAAATATGATAAAGAGGTGAATCTATGCCCCATCTTGTGTTTTCCCCCAGCTAGGTGGGGTGAAAAAATGAAGGATGGAAGGGACATTTCCACCACAAAAAATGGTCTAAACTGACCTATATATGCCCAGGTGGGCCCATAGAAGGGTCATTTTCACTATTCATGGTGAGAATCTTGTTGAATTTTGTGAGGGAGGAGTCAGAAAAATACATCGCAGATGAGAATACATGGCCCCAAGGATCAAGCAACTTCGTGCAGCCATAAAAGCAAGTGATGAGCTCGATGATGATGGTAAAGAGGGCTTACCCTAGGTCGAGAAAAGGCCAAATAAATAATAAATGAATGTAAAAATAAATGATAATTGATAGTTTCACCTTAGGTATGAAATCTATGTCGAAGTAATGTTCAAATCATAAATTTCCATAAAGAGTTGATTGATGGATGATTGAATTACTTGAAGACCTCCAAGAGGTTAGTCCACATAACACAATAGATTTTTGTAGCTAACATGTAGAGGATAACTCATATACATCTTCATAATAAGAGAATAATTGATCATAATAATGCCTTATTCATAGTTCTTCCTAATGTTCAAATTAGAGGAAAACTTGTTTATATATAATTGATCTTTTTGGACATAGGCTGACTTGGGATCCTTTTTAAATCTCCAAGGATTGAAACCAAAATTTTAATTATTAAAATAGGCGACCTTTAGGTGAGGGGTTCCCTCACTATTGACCAGGTGTTTTTGGTCCAAAATTCTCAGGATGTCAAGGATTTTAATTTATTTTCCCAATCTAGCCCCGAAATAAATAAATTATTAATATAATTAATGTATAGGAAAAGTAGGGTGTTGGTGTAATTAAATATTTTGTACCTTGTCCTAGATCATAATTACACCTTAGTTAAGTTTACTTAGGGACCACATAGGAGTTGTTGGAGAATTTCCACCTTTGGTGGACTTATCTTCTTATTACTTTATCACCTCCACCTTTCATGGACATATCATGTGATTAGGTTTCCACCTTTTGTGGTAGATCCACTATTTGTGGTGGTTATCACATTATCACCTTTCCACTTTAGGTGGAGTGATAGCTTTTCATTGTTGTCTCATGTCATAAGATTACGACACTTGTCATAATCTTATGCACTCCTATGTTCTCACCTTGGCTATATAACCAAGGGGTCTCTACTACATTTGTACACACATTGAAGCATTATCATTGACATTGAATATAGTTTATTCTTGTCATATTATTTTCTCTCTTCTTGTGCTTTCCATTTGGTCCATAGATCTTGGCATCCATAGCCAATTCTAACATGGTATCAGAGCATGTTTGATTCTAACATGGTATCAAAGCGGGTTGGGTCCCATTGGAGAGTCTTTTTCTGAGGAGAGGTCCCAGATTTGGGGAGGTTCCATTTTTGGCTCTTTATTGCAGGCTTATATTGGAGCTTGCTAGTGCAAATCTAAGCTCACCCTTGTGTCCGAAAGATTCGAGAAAGTCGATTTTGCCTTTTTTTTCGTCCAAATCAAACATACGAGGCCAAATCTAAAAGGGTTTGAAGCTGCATTGTGGTTGCCAGATCCAGAAGGTAGCTACATTTTTGGAGCATTTTGGGTCAAATCCGACCTTGCCATTGCGTCCAGAAGGGCCAAAAACCCTAAGATCGACTGTCCAATCGTCCAAATCGGAGCAAGTCATCCGGTGAAGCAAAAAAAAATTACCCAAAGAGCCGTATGGCCCCTAGGTCGTCATAATTACGGTACAATTTTTCCAAAAATAAAAATAAAAAAAATTTCACTGAAATATTTTTGGAATTTTTTTTCAAAATATTAAAATTTGCAAATAAATTTTATTTGCAAAATTTTTGATTTAAAACATAAAAAAAAATCAAATTTTTGGTACAGTCTGCGGACTGTACAGTCCACAGACGTACATTGTACCCACCGGTACTCCACGCGGTCCCCTCCACCGACGGCTCAGACTTCCGGCCAGTTTATCAGCGACAAAAATCACAAAATCTGACAAAAATACAAATTCCGACGGCGAAAAACAAAATTTCGGGTAGTGAAAAGATTCCGACAGGTCAACGAATATTCTGGCAAAATTTTTCGGCAAGAGCATATTCCGTAAGAATTTTTCGGCAAGGCCAGTTTTCTGGTGACGGGCCGCAGGCCATCAAATTTAACATACCATTTTGTAGACGTCAGTAATACGTCAGCGATGATGTCAGCGTTCTAAATTTTTTTGCCCCCTTCATGGTTGAGCAGTTTCATTTTGTAGTTCAACTTCAAATGCTCATATCTCAATCATTTTGGCTCCTTTTTTCAAGCAATTTTTTTTGATTTGGACTAATTTTTCGCCCTCTTCATATTGATGCAATCAGTTTTTGGTTTTGGCTTCTGATTTTTTCAGAAATTGCAGATTCTCATAGGTGTTGCTGCTTCGTCCTCATCTTGAGAACTTTGGGAGCCCATAACTTGCTCCTACAGTAACATTTTTGAGTGCCGTTTTATTTAAAAGTGCATAATTTTTCTTGTACTTTCTAGTGGTGTGATTAGATTTATCTCATCTACTATAATTTTTATACTATGAGTTTGAGGCCTATTTTGGCAATTTGCATGTACCAAAATCAAAGTCCAATTTGCTATTTTTGGCAATGGCAATTGTAAATGCACTAATTATAAAGTGCCAAATCAGATACTGCTCTTGGGGTTTCTTGATTGAGTGATTTGGGGGGGTAATCTTTTGCCTTTGTTGGTTTATGTCTCTTGATTGGTCTATTGTGTGACTAAGTTGAGGATTTAATATGGGCATCAAAAAACATCCTGCTGTAATAAGGTTAAATCCATGGAACTTTAAGTCTTGGAGAGATGGAATCCTAACACATTGTAGGTGGCTTAATCTTTTGCCATATCTTTATGGACTAGTTCCTAAACCTTCAACAAAATGGAAGAGAGTTGTGTGGGACATAAAAATGGAACATATTGTGGGATTAATTGGTTGTAATATGGATATTGATATCCTAATGGCCATTGATGATATTGAGATCCCTCATGATCTTATGACCAAACTTTGGGAGATGTATGGAGACTCGAATGAACCTCCATTTCCAGAGGATCTTGTTGCAGATTGTCTTGTTCCACTTGTAGAGTTTCGACCTATTGATGATAAAACAGCTGAAACACTTGCTGATTGGGAAAGGTATGGTAGTTTTGATGACACGGAACCTTCTCCTTCTCCTCCTACAAAGACATCTATTGAGCCTTCAGTTTCTATGGCTCCTAATCTAGATTTAGAGGGTTCATCTTCTTCATCTATGAGTCAACATCTTGAGGCTGAGGATTCTTGTGATCTGGCATTGGTAGATTCATTTACTGTTGTAGTTGATGATACTTGTGATTCCACAGTTTGGGTTTGTGATTCAGTGCAGTAGGACATACATTGTCTTCCAGATATGGCTACTTTGGATGGCTTCTTGACAGGTATTTCAGACTTGTTTGTGGAGTCTCATCTTGCAGATTTGGGGGACATCATTGATGACATCCATCTTCTCTTTGATGAAGATACTCCTTCTTCAGTTGTTGTGAGGGAACACTCTGACCCTCTTGTTCATTCTCTACATGATCATTCTTTGTAGTTTGGCGTGAGTGTGGATACTTTTGGACAACATTTGGAGGAGGCTTCTTTGTCTTTAGAGGGGATATCTTTATCTTTGGATCATGTTCTACATTCTTCTCTACTAGATGTTGGATTGTACTCTTCAGCAGTATGGCCTAGAACGCATGTTTGGAGTGTGTCAGCTTTCGGCATCGACATGGAGACACTTGAGCATGCTTCAGGGACATCATACATCCTGCATACATCCTTGGTTTTGTTTCTTCCTAAGGGGAGGAACGTTGTTCGGCGAAATTGGATCATCTTCAGCATTCAATGTCGAGCTACTACCATCATTGCAGGAGACTCAACATTGAGGGGCGGTTGCCTTGTCTCTCTTCTACTTCTCTCTTATGGGGGGGTCTTTTTCCTCACATGGGGTTTTTACCTTCTCATGCATCATTAAGAGCATTTCCATTATTGTATTTCATCTCTCTTTGGGGGAGGAGTTTTGTCCCACTGGGTTTTCTCCTTTTCTCCGTTTTTGAGAGATTGCATTGCATTTGTACATGGGTACCTAACATGGCCTAGTTGTCGGGACCCATCTTGCATTGTTTGCATTTGTGTACATTCTCCCTAAGTTGCACTTAAGGGGGGGTGTTGGTGTAATTAAATATTTTGTACCTTGTCCTAGATCATAATTACACCTTAGTTAAGTTTACTTAGGGACCACATAGGAGTTGTTGGAGAATTTCCACCTTTGGTGGACTTATCTTCTTATTACTTTATCACCTCCACCTTTCATGGACATATCATGTGATTAGGGTTCCACCTTTTGTGGTAGATCCACTATTTGTGGTGGTTATCACATTATCACCTTTCCACTTTAGGTGGAGTGATAGCTTTTCATTGTTGTCTCATGTCATAAGATTACGACACTTGTCATAATCTTATGCACTCCTATGTTCTCACCTTGGCTATATAACCAAGGGGTCTCTACTACATTTGTACACACATTGAAGCATTATCATTGACATTGAATACAGTTTATTCTTGTCATATTATTTTCTCTCTTCTTGTCCTTTCCATTTGGTCCATAGATCTTGGCATCCATAGCCAATTCTAACATGGTATCAGAGCATGTTTGATTCTAACAGTGTCCATATAGTGTTAAATTGTTAAGGGTGACAACTTAAGATGTTATATTTAGCCCCCACTTTAGTGAGATTGTGATCTTACATTCATACTCACACTAAAGGAATAAGTTATTTTATCAAAACGTTGAAGAAACATGATGACATCAAGTTGAGGGGTGTGCTAGCCCTCAACTTAGGATCTTATCAACACACAATGTTAAGACAAATATGAAGTAGATATATCAAACACAAGACAAGGAAAGATTCAATCATGCATAAATCATTCAAACAAAAAACATACACAAGGAAAACAAGATGCATATAAGGAATACACACAACAAACACACATAATACACAAATAAAACACGTAGAATACATGAAAAAATGTCCAAAATACATGAAGTAAACACATGAAATACATGAAGAAAACATGAAACACATAAGGAAAACACTCAAAATAAATAAGGAAAACAAGGAACACACAATGGAAACATGATACACACATAAAGAAAATATAGCACACACATAGAGCATACAACAACAAAATGTTAGTACACGAAAACTAAAGATATAAGTTAGTAAGGTAAGGAGACCTCAGTGTGTAAGGTTGTCTCAATTACCAAGCATCATCCATCAAATACACAACATACACATCTAAAATTCTAAAATTATCGGCTACATAGATCTACTAGCTAACAAGTTGTGTTATGCTAGGTGTATGTGTAAAAATGATAAATAATAGGTCCCACAAGGCTAGAATTTTTTTTTAATACTAGTTTACTCACGAGACACATGGATCTACTAGCTATAAAGTTGTGTTATGCTAGGTGTCCATGAAAAATTCTCAAATTCACAAGACAAAAAGCTACATTATGCTAAGTTTGTGGATTGTTTGGCAATCACGCTTGAAGGAGCACATAAATGTTTAATGTCATGGGAGACAACTTAACATCACAAGGAACAAATAAATGCTTAACATCACAAGGGAAAAATTGATAACCACACATTAGAGGCATTATAAAAACACCACTACCAAGGGGGTATGCCAATAATTCAAAGCTCAAGAGACATAAATGTGTAAATGTATAAAATGGATAGGGTGATATGCCCCCTTAAAATGTTAAAATACTTACTATGTTGATATTTTAAGTAAAATAAAGGAGAAGAGGGGATCCTAAAAAAGGATGCACACTTCCAAAACTAGTCATCCTTTCCCCCCAAGTGTATAGGTAAGGAAAACCATAGTATAAAGACTATCATGTTTCTACCATTGATGAAATATGGTTTCATGTAAGATTTTACCCCCATGAATAACAATGAGCACACATTGAACTACAAATGCCAAATAGTGACGAGCAACACAATAGAGGAGAATCTATCATTTAGAATGAATAGGTGCATCAACACATGGGAGATTAATAAAACCGCAATCAAGGAGTTGTATTTTATTGCTCAAGTCTTGACATTCATTGGTGGAATGACCAAGCACTCGATGATATGCACAAAAGCAATAATTTTTATAAAATTTCTTACATGTTGGAGGAGGAAGAGTAATCAAGTGGGCCTTGAGAAGCCTAAAAAAAATATGCTCTTGCTTGGATAGAGGATAATTATTAGGAGACAATCCTTTCTCTTGGGAAGAATTTTTTTCTCATTTACCACAAGAGGTTATAAATATAGTAGATGATGTAAGATGTCATCTAGACAAAGGAGAAGGTTGGAAGCCTAAACCCTTTTTTAGCAAGATATGGTTTGAGCCTCTTAGGATCCTTAACTCCTTGTTTCATGTTTTCATTATATCCAAGTTTATATAGAATTTTAAATACAACCCCATAATGTTTTTCCAACTTAGATGGAGGAGGAGAAGTCATATTTAAATGAGAATTATGATTGTTTGTTGGAAGAGGAGTATCAATATCATCATAAAAAGAATTGATTATTTTCCAAGAATTAAAATTATTTTGGGTGTTAAGATGTTAGGATTAGGATGATTTTTATTAGCTATAGCCAATACATGAGTGATGAAAGCTAAAGATCCGCCATCGCCATCATGTGATGATGATGTTTTTGGATTTGTTGATGTAGTAGAATATTGTGAAAATGAAACAAAATATTCCTTAGGTTTAGATTGTTGGATTTTGTACTCTTCTACAAAGGAGGGTATGAAATGTAATCAACCCCAATCATCACCAAAATATATACTTGAAGATGCATCATTGTCATTCTTAAAAGGAGTTATGGTTTTGATATTAGATCTTGTTGATGACACTAAAATAACTTCCAACTCTTAAGGTTTTTATGGTGATATTTTACACTCCCTAATGGAAGTAGGTGTAAAACATAGAAAATTCCAATCATCACCAAAGAGCACATTAATAGTATCATTATCATTGGAAGGTAATGGTCCAAATTTTATAGATAGAATCAAAGTACTAAGAGAGTTGGAAATGTTATTCTCAAATTTGGCTTGTAAATAACTTTTTGCATCTATTTTACCATATAAACCCTGATGTTATATTCATACTTTGTCTCATGGTGAAGATTATATGGGAATCCCTTCATGACCTAAATCTATGGTATACCAAGAAGAAAATTATATGAAAGAGGATTAGGCATGTCATGGATAATGCTAGGAAAAACCACAAGTCCTATCTTAATGGGTAGTTTGATTCTACCCAATAGTTGCCTACCAATATTATCAAAGGGACAAATATAAATATTGTCAAGTTTTATGAGAGATGAATCCATGTCGATCTTATGGAAGAGTTCAATACTGAAAACATTAATACCTAATCCATTATTGATTATAGTACACCTAACTCCATGATTATCATTAATGATGACAAAAATCATGAGAGCATCATATTGCTTTTGGATTTTAGGAGGAGGTAGTTCATGTTGAGTGAATTTTATATCCAAGTTTGTTGTATTCATACCATCTAATAAGGTTGATATGGCATTCAATTTAATAGAAGGTGGTACAACAATAATTTGTAAAAATTCTTGGAGAATACCATGGTATGTACATGAAGTTTGAATTAAGTCTCGAAGAGAGATCTTAGCTGGAGTATTACAAAGTTGCTCAATAAGATCATACTATTCATTCATATGTTGAGGAAGATATGGTTGAGTAAATGAAATGGAGGTTTGCATTTTTTTTGGTTTTTTATTATTTTAAGTTTTATATGTGTGAACCACTACATGATAATGTGGTTTTTGTGATACATTTTGGTGTATATAGTTATTTTGAGTGAGTTATTTTGCAAAGTTGAGGATATGACCAAGAGGTTTATGTTGGTTTGAAGGAGGTCCAATGATGAGAGAAGGAATAGTTTGAGGTTGAGGAATATGATTAGGATAGATGATAAGCTTTGGTTGAGGACAAATTTTGGGAACGATGAAGGGAAACATCTTGAGAAGATACAAAGTTTAGGAAAGAAACATTGTTTGTATGTTGTCCCCAAAGGGAAAAATAAGTAGGTTGCTTATGATTTTAATCAATTTTTATGGGAGAAACAATAATTTCTAGGAAAATGAAATGAATTAGGTGAATTAGGACCAAACTGGCAATGTACAGTAGAATCTAAAAGTTTCAGGAAAAAATGCCAAAAATAGGAACTAAATCTGAACAAAGTTCACAGAGTAGGGTTTCACACAAAAAATTGAAGTGAAATTGGTTGGATAGGGGAAAGGGAACCCTATTATAGAAATATATATATTTTATATTTTAGATCTTCCATAGGTTAAGTGGTTTCTATTGGTCCTTTTTTTATGAAAATCAAGGTCTAATATCTAACAAAGTTTAAGAAATCAATGTGCCCTAATTTGATGATAAGAGGAACATGAAGGCATGAATGAGGGATTTTAAGAATTTAAAGGAGATTATGGATAAAATTAGTGACACATATGAGTGCCCCAAGGAAGTAGGAGGTAGGAGAAATTATTGGTAAAACAAACATGTCAATGAACTAGTGGAAATATGTGTTTAGGTTTAGGTTTTTGCAAGGAACAAAATATTTTAAATCCTCTATTTTTCCAAAGAAAATATATCATTTTAAAATTGAAATAAAATAACTGAAATCTAGTACCCTAAACAAGGAAAAACAAGTCTAAAACAATGTAATTAAAGCCAAATATTTTGTAATCTTGATCTAAATTAAATTCACCGAGGTGTTTAATGTTTAATGATCAAAGAGTGTAAATACTTAATTTTGAAATTGAAACAAATGCAAGTCAATAACAAGATATTCAAATGACCTATGGTTTTGATCAATTTTCATAATATATGTTGATAAATCAGAAAAATACCAATTGTAGGATATATCAGGTTCACCAAAATGTAATGATGGAAAAGAGATCCTAGATCTAACTAATAGATTAGCTCAAATCAATTATTTTCTTTCCTTCACATTTAAACACAAACTAATTAGGGTTTGATGATTGGATAGCTACCTCAAAGGAGAGATAATCTGCGAGGGTTTGGTTCTTTTGTGTATTTTAATAAGTCTATTTAACATAAACCTTATATCTGAAAATGTAATTTATCACATAAAGGAAAATGAAAATTGATGGAACAATTACAGATTTGAGACATGAAGATAGAGAGGAACCTGCACTTCAAAAATGAGCCTTAATTTTAGGTTCAAGGGAAAGGGTTCCCTTGATTAGAAGTGGTGATTTTTGGGATCTTCAAACTTCAGATGGCATGTCATAGTTTGCTATGTGTTTCCCTCTGGCTTTTTATTGATGAATCTTTTGAATCCAACTTGCACACATGAAAAGAGGGGGAAAGGTTGTGTTATATAGGGGCTTACCTAAGTCAAAACTTGTTTTGGTATTTACACCTCCACAAATAGAAAATCATTATGGTAAAGAGGGCTTACCCCAGGTCAGGTAGAGACCAAAGAAATAATAAATGACGATAAAAACAAATGATAACTGGTAATGTCACCTAAGGTATGAAATATTTTTCGAAGTGATGTTCACAACATAAGTTACTTAAAAGATTTGATTGATGGATGATTGAAGATCTGCAAGAGGTTAGTTCACATAACATAACAGATTGTTGTAGCTAGCATGTAAAGGATAACTCATATACATCTTTATAATAAGATTGTGATTGATCATAATAATTCCTTGTTTATAATGCTTCCTAATGCTCAAATAAGATTATGCATTGGTCAAGGTGGTAAATAAATTTAGGTCATACCTTGTGGGCACTAAAATTATAACATGTGTGCCACACCTAGTTGTAAAGGATATATTCATGCACCAAGAAGCTCTAGGTAAAATATGTCACTAAATAAATAAAATCCAAGAGTATGATATGGAAATATAGACTACCAACCTTTTTATAGGACAAGGCATGGCCAAGTTGATGGATAATTCTAACTTGGAGGTAGTAGAGATAAACAAATCAAACACTAATGATGTTGCTATCATATATAGTTTAAGTAATGACCCATGGTACACGTATGTAATATTTTATCTAATGAATGTGAATTGTCCACCATCCCTAGATGATAATTAAAGGATGACCATTAAGTTGTGATCACAAAGGTATGTACTAGTCTAGAGTGAGCTAATATGGAGAAATCATGAAGGATTTTTACTTCAATGCTTGGATAACAGGTAAGATGATGAAGTGATGAAAGAATGTCACCATGGCATACGTGGTGGACATTTCAAGTTCGAAAACACACCAAACAATATTCTTAGGGTAGGATTTTGGTGGCCAATTTTGTTTAAAGATGCTACATAAATGATATAGAAGTGTGACACTTACGAAATATGTTTAGGTAAGTTGAGTTTTTTGGTGCACTTTCCCTACTTCCTTTAATGATGCGGGAGCATCTGGGCAGATTGACAATCAACACCGACCAAAAAAAGATTTGGGTTCGAACTAAGTTTTGGTGTGTTTTGGGGTTTATTTGACATCTCCTGGCTTTGGAAAGTTCTTGGTGTGTTCAAATTTGCATAAAGTCGATTTTTATCAAATCGTCATTTTAAGGCTCTACAAGCAGTTTTCAAAAATTATTTTTGGAAAACGCGTAAGGATTGGAGTAGAATGATTTGGTAGGGGAATTCATGGAGGTGGCATGTGAAATATGAAAAAATAATTGAAGTCACACATTTTTTAGTTTGGGAGATTTTAATGCCGAAAGTTTGTTAAAAAAATTGTCAGCAATTTATAAAAAGTTTAATATCTCATGATTTTGGAGGATTGGTATAAAATCCTTTTGCAGGGGTCCATGGGGTACCATCCATGTTTTCACGCCAATTTTTGTGTGAATCACAAAACTTTCATTTTTTCGCCTATCAGCACCCGATTAGACACTTCTAGAGTACCAATTTGATCAATTTTATTGTGGAAGGGTGTTATGAGGGTCATGGAAATTAAATATCAATTTTTATTCTTCATTAACTATTTATCTATTGTATAAATAAGGTGGGGGGCGTTTGGAGCATAAAAGAGACAAAAATTCAAGATTTTAGATATTTTAAAATGCCCAAAATAGAGAAAAATGCCTCTGGAAGTAAAGACAACACCTGTAGGAGTTAATGGAGGCTTAAAATTTCCAATTTAACGTTGCATAAAATTATAATATGGATATATGGGAAGGAGAAAAATACCTTTGTAGAGGTATTTGTTAGGGGCTTTGGTTGCAGGTTTGAGCAACACTATTGAAGGAAAGACAAGGCACTGGTGTGTGAGAGGTGCAGAGATTTTGGAGTTGTGTGAAGGTCTAAACAACAACAAAGAGAGATTTGGAGAAATGAGAAGAAGCTACAGGGAGAACATTTATGGAGATTTGATTTCAAAAAATGTATTGAGAAATTTGTATTTGTATAAATTTGAATGAAATAAGTTTTAGATTTGATTTGAAATGGTTTCTCTCTTTGTTTAATCTCTTATTTTTTTGTGAGTTGTGGATTGGGGTGGATTTTATTTGCATCATTTAATAGTTGAAGCACATTTCATATAGTGGGGGATTTATTTTATTGGAGAGATACAAGAAAAGTCCAAAAATGGATACAAATGGATCCTTGTGGCCATAGACTACTCTTCCAAGTGATTTGAGGCAATTCCCACCCGTAATGCAATATCTAAGGCAATAATAGATTTATTAATCAACAATATTATAACCAACTTTGGAGTTCCAAAAAAGATCCCCATCAATAAAACCATGTTATTTAGGTCCCAAGATGTACAAGATATGTGTTCTAATTTAAGTATAGACCTAGTATACTCTTCCCCCTACTACCCACAAAGTAATGGATAGGCTAAGTCGAGTAATAAGAGCTTGATGAAAAACATAAAGAGGAATTTGCATCAAAATAAGAACAGATGGGATGAAAAGTTAAAATATGTTATTTGAGTTGATAGAATCACTTTCAAACATTCCATTGGACATAGGCCCATAGCCCATTTGAGATGGTTTATGGGGAAAATTCTAGGATGCTTATCAGTTTGGGGCTTCATGTATATTAGCTATTACAAAATGTGTATGTTTATCAATGTAATGAAATAACTTTGAGGGCCATGGCATTGATTGAGTTGGATGAGAGAAACTCAAGTTAGAAATTTGCAACATAAGAAGATCAAAAAAATCTTCATGATATAAGGACATCACCAAGAGATTTTCAAGTTGGTGATATGGTTCTTTTATGGAATGCCAAGTTAGAGGATAAGGGAAAGTATGGGAAATTTGATCCCTTGTGGCTTGAGCCTTATGGAATACTTGAGAGATTACATTAATTCTTATCATCTCATGAATTTATATGGAGATTTATTGGATCTTCCAGAGTGAAGTTGTAAATTTTGATTGGTGAGTGCAATGTTACATCTTTCATATTTTTCTCAATGTTTTTTTGAGTAATCTTGACTCATGTGCCCAAGATGGTGGTTTAATTGATTGTGGTAAAAATTTGGTCAACTTAGAGATTCTAGATTCTCATTGTGCCTACAAGAGACACAAGTACCCAACTAGATCCACTATTCGGACTCAAATTAGTAAAGTGCCTGTTTTCTTGAGTCCCTTCATTTCTTTGTGTACCTTAGTAGTATGACCCCTTGTTGATAATATATCTAAGAAATTCTGAGTGGGTTATTTTATATTTTACTATACTTTTGGTTGTTGATTCATACCCCCTTTCATGCTTTATTTAAATAAACAAGTTGAGAAACCAAAATTTGGTTATCTATGGAGTTTTTTGGGTTGCCAAAGTTTCACAATTGCTCATCCATGCATGCCTTTCCTATCACTCCTAAAACCCCACATTGAAACCTTGTAAAATTTATTGTGTCAAATTTGTTGGAATTTTGGGCTATTGGTGTTTCCCTTACATACCTACCTATTGTATGCATCTTTGAAACCTGAAGTTTGAAGGCTAAAATTCATCTATGTGTCGTTTTGGTAGAGTTTTGAGGCTTGAATTTCCCATATTTTATTCCTTAGCATCCTTAATCCTTGAAGTTTGAAATTAGTCTAAAATTGCATGTCATTTAAGCCTATCATACTCTTGGACTTCCTCCTCCATCTATCCCTTGTCTCCAATTCCTCAAATACCTAACTTCCCAAACTCTAAAACCTAAAATTTTCCTAAGTGTTGAATTTGTTAGCCTTTCAGTATGTCAAGGTTTCCCTTACCTTCCATCCTTTCCTTGTTGTCCTTGGTTCGTGAAGTCTGATATTTTACTAATTTATATATATGTACCCTATTAGAGTAAAAATTTTAGCCATCCCTTTTGTGGTAACATCATCCCATGCATCACCAATAGTACAAAATTACACCAAAGCCTTCTCAAGTTTTCCCAAGTATTTGTCAGTGTCATAGTTTTGGACTTTATTCTTCTTTCGTGCCATCCTTTATATTTTTACCAATTTCCTAAAATTTTATTTTTTGGACTTTTAGACTTCATCATCCCTTCATCCCCATCAAACTTGTCATTTTGGTCATGCCTTTTGTGAAAGTTTAAATCCCCAACATTTCCTTCTTTCCACTTCAAATTTCTTTTAGTTCTTTCAAAATTTCATGGTTTCCCTTTCCCCCATCCCATTGGTAGGTTGTTCAATGGTGGCCAAAGGTTATATGTGTTGAGGTTTTTCAGGCAGGATGGAGCAATTAAATAAACGATTTATCAATGTAGATACAAAAATTTAAGACAAAACAAAATGATTTGATGGAGAGACAAAATTTTAACACGGTTCACCCTTTGGGCTACGTCCACAAACAATAATCTAGTATTTTATTATATCTAGAAAAACAATATTACAATAACCAACAACAATATCATTGTTATGTGCAACTTAATCAATCTCATAGTCTATCTCTGCACTCGACCTTTGTTTCTACGTGCTCTCTACACAAAACCACCAATCCTTCTAGCTTCTTGTGCACTCTACTTGTTGCATGTAACTACCTCTTTCACACGCAATTGTTCACATTCAACCCACAACAAGAAACTATATATTTTTGAGACATATTAGCAATTTGTGTGATTTGTAATGCCATGTCCATTTGTAGCTACATTAAGATATTTTTTCAATAGATCATCTAAGATAATTACCCCATCTAAACAAAATCTAATCTAACTTTAAAATAAGTGACATTGACCCCAAGATGGTGTTCTTTCAAATTTTCATCGTTGAATAACTAATTTGGACCTTTAACCCTTTAACACGCCATGAAAAATCTATTATTTAATTATAAATACACTCATAGTGTTGCCTCATAACTAAACTAAAGTTATGGGTCTTGTAAACCATATTGTAGATTAAATTCTACCAAAAAACATACTTTCAAATTCAGCCCATAGCCATATGGAATTAGGTGGAAGATTTGTATATCATCGAGAAGTTACACCTTGAAGCATGTGGATAAATAGAAGGCACTTAACATCCTCATACCAAGTCACAAGTCTAATCATTAATTTCTCATAAAATTTACATGCTCTAAATCACTTCATCCATTGTGGTGAAAATAAAGTTTTCTAACTATACGTATGCATGAGAATCTCATGGAAACCCAAAAATCTGCACAAAGGGCTAGCCATTAGAGCTAAAAATCCTAACTGATTCCAAATGTGAAATAATTAGCGTGTCTAAAAAATCACGAAAAGAGTAACACTCCTTGAGGACCTCTTTCTAGCATCAATCTATTGATAGGTGTTTTGACACACTTCTCAACTTAGGTGAAATATTGAGTATATCACCTCTCCTAAAATGAATCAAATCTAAAAAATAGAAAATGACTACCCCAAGGTCTCTATGGCTAGCTCTTGGCCTTGCAAGATAAGTTAGTTGTTCATTGTATTTTTTTGTTTTTGTATGAGGCCTACAAGACTTAGATAAACTTTCTAACACACATTGCACATAAATAAATAGTTTTTAGATTTTACAAAAATTAGAAAAAATATTCAAACATATATTGTGATAAAATATCACTTTTTATCTTATAACCTATAATATATCAATTTTCATTCATGAAATTTTAACTCTATAATAACACTATGCAATTAAGGAAATTATATTCTAGTCCTAAACTAACTAGATCTGAAAAAAATACAAAAGGAAAGGTAGGAAAGGAAGAGTTAGAGAGAAAAAAAACTAAAAATCCAAGCCTTTACTCACATTTCAACTTCTATAATACATAGATAGGTATACAAATAAACCATTATTGATTTGACAATAAAAAACAATAATCAAGATTCAAGATGATGTTATCTTCTAAGGTGACCATTCATGCAAACTATTACAAAAAACACAAGAAATAATTATCAACACATTAATAAAGTCTACAAGTTGGTTTGGGTGTTTAGGTTGGTCACACAAGATTGATTACAATAAAAAACTAGTGACATAAAACACATCACAAAATCATCATCCATCAAAATAACTACTAAAAGTGAAAGAAAATACTTGGTATTTGGAGAATTTAGTTGTACATATATACAAATCAGCTTGACAATACTATATCCAATGGCTAAAGTTAGATGCTTCAACTTGAAGTCAATTTTGGTGGCAAGCACAATTTCTAGGAAACTATTCTCTTTGTAGTTTCCTAAAAAAGTTTCACTTAGTACAAAAAAAAGTAAATTTTCTCATCTCCGCATTTAATTTTTGGAAAATGATAACTTTTCAAGTCTAATCTACTCCCTGGGAAAGGTTACAATATGATTTTCTAGGTAATAAATTTCACTTTTTCAAATAAGTATTCATGTAACAAACTTTTCCAATACCTAGGATGATATTTTAAAACAAATCTCAAGATAATGGATTTTTTATGAAGGTATATGTTACACTAAATATCTTCAAATACCCATATTTCATTCCTAATTTCCATATCTCAATCATAAATAATAAGATTTTATTGTAGTAGACTTGATTGCTTTACTAAGACTTTGCATGGACAATTATGGGTTCTCATGTTTCTAGGTATAAAAAAATAATCATACAACTATGGGTAGCTATTTTCACCATCAAGACCTCCATTTCTAGCCTCTTACTCCTCATTTATTCATCATCTCAATCATAATCCAAGGAATTTTGAATTTTTACCAAAAAATTAAGACCTCTAGAAGGTTGTAACATTAGTATCAAAGGAGGAAAATTAGGTATGTGGATGACATTTATCACTATTTTTGAGTGATAGGACCTCTTTACCCTCATTATTGACATTTCCAAACTTCATATATTTTAAGAATTATATCATATTAATTCAATTATTTTGAGGATCAAGATGTTTCCATGGATGATATAGTATCAAATCTAGATCAGTAAGACATATTCCAAATTTGGTTGCTTCAATCAACCTCACTAGATTTGTATTCCTCACTCCATAGTCTCCTTGGTTACCTATATATTCTCATCTTCTTCAATGAACTATAGCAAGGGACCACAAATTATATTAGATTGATCAAAATAGCAGTAATGCAATCTCATGCAAAGTTGACAATGAGGATCAATATTACTATTTTCATTATATGATGATGATGGTTCCATAAACCTATCCAAATAATAGTTCAAATCTTGTCCTCAAGTGATCACGTAATGTGGAGTTATTTCCCTTTGTTCCTAGGCAATGCCATGACAAATAATTACAAGACCCATGTAATAATAGTCATAGAGCCCTATGATATCCCTAATAGCTCATTGGTTATGATAATCATTTGGCGCTCTTGAAAAATTCAATCACTTATACACAACATGATATAAGAAATCTAATGAGAATTCATGGTTATGACTAGGGCATGTTGATTGTGATATTTAGTTTCTATTAATACCCATCTTCTTAGATGCCTAGGCATGATAATCATATTTATAGTAAAATTTCTATCAAGGTCATGTGACTATTGAAATAGCCACTATGAGGATTATTATAAAGAAATTCAAGTTCACATTTAGATACATTTATTTTGACGTCTCTTCTATTTTAACCTTGGTCCCTTATAAATTGTGACTATCTTTACCTTCTTAGGTGGTTGTCATGAATCTCTCCATGGTAAATTTTCCTTGTGATCCTCAAAGAAAAAAATTCCTATCTCAATGAATAAACCCTCTTTATTCTTGGTGCAAAAATGACATAAACTATGGAAAAATTGTCTCAAGCTAGTATAAATGGTGATAGTCATTTATAACTATTGGTATGTGGCAAGTTGGTTTGGTTAGTACTTTGAATATTATGATAGTAAAGTGCATGATCTTTTTCTTCCATTTTGTAGGTCCAAATGCAAGACAATGAAGAAATTAAGTACAAGTAAGTGCAAGTCCCACACAACTATTTTAGGAAATGGAACCTTCCTTACATGTAGGCTACCATTCCCAAGGGTACAAACATGTAAGTGCCCAAAATTAAATGGGCACGTATGATACTCTAATGATGATTTTGTAACTAGAATCATGACCTAGAAAACATGAATAAAACTCTCTCAATATTTTCAACCTAGGTATAAACATTTACTCAATGGGCATAGGACCCTCTAAATTTTTCTTAGCCTCCCCAACCTTTTTCCTTTCACAAATACCCTTATGCTAAAAAACAAAATTCACCCTTCAAGTGGTGAGGTCACTTGAGTATTCTTTGGATCACTTGAGAATATCAAAGGTTACCTAAGTGGCATACACTAGTAAGAGGGGTGATCCACACTTGAAAAAGGAAAAACCCCACTACCAGAGGAGTGACCTCAACATTTTAAATTGACATGTGAGAACTCTCAATTCCAAATTTTCTCCATAATTTTGGCTTCTAATTACAAGATTTGTTGATTCCTAACTCCACCGACCCATATTATCTCTTGAGATCCCCTTTAACCATGATTTTGTTTGAGATTTCAAGTCTATTTAAGAAACTTCATTTGAATTCTAGAGTGGCCTTTGGTTCTTTATTGGAATCCTTCTACGAGAGTTGTGATTCTACTACCCCACCTTCCACAATTGTTTGAGTAGTATAGTGAGTTGATTCTAAGGCATCCTAATTGAATTCCCAAGTTTCTTTATAGCATCAATACTCCCTATAAGACCTAAATATTTTTCTTAGATTAAACCTTCCATAGTTGTATCACAACACTCTACCACTTCCATTTGCTTAGTTTCTTGTCTTCCTATCCTTCTTCCATCAATTATAGCACCTTGAGTTGGATATGAGAGAAGAGAATACAAAAGATAATCTCCTAAGGAATTATATGCTACATCCTCACCAACCATCTTGATTGTTAATCTCCAAGCATTTGATTCTAATTTACTCATTATTTTGAATTATAAGATTAATTTATTTTAAAAGGGTCAAATTAGATTACAAATAGATTAATTATCTCCAATATTGCCTAGATAATTAATATTCTACCATTTTATTTCAAATTAGAGATAGCTATATATAATCTATTTGTTGTATTGCATTAGATAGTTGATATTAGATTGTAGACTTAGTTTCAATTCCCCATAATTACTCCAAATCATTTTTTAAAATCCCTTACTAAAAAGGCGAAGAAAAAAGTGATAAAGTCCTTGCTAACAAGTCCAAGGCAATCAATGAATCATATCAACCAAAATTACAAAAAATAATAATAATAATTGCTCAAGCTATATTTAGAATCATTTAATTGTAGTAGTTAATTAATTCATATTTCAATTTGGGAAATTTATACAAAAGCATAGAATTATTTTTTATTTCTTTTGTGTAGATCAAAGAATTTAGTTAGTTCATTTTCACTAAATTCATCATCAAGTGGTCAAAGGTCCTTGCTAACAAGACTAAAGCAACCATAAAATGATAAAACAAGGTAATTGACAATCAATCATCAACAAGCAAATAATCAACTTGTTAATAAGACAAGTAAATTATGAACAAAATAAATGCAATAATAACATGCAACAAGCATATATGGAAAGTCATGTATCTTTATTCTCTCTCCCTCCATAAATCTCATATATCTTTGGTTTAGAGAAGATCGTGTAAGGTCAATTTTAAGTGATCTTGAAAATACTCAACCCAAGAAGCCTTCAAGTAGAAAAAGTTCATGGGAAAGTTATTATCTTGCAACATATCCAAGGATAAAAAATAAGAGACAAGTTAAAAAAATATCCATCCTTTAAGAATTGTTTGAAATGGAAAATTATCATCTTAACACTTTTCTTACTAATTCTCAATAGAAGTTAGACTTAATTTGTTTTAACAATGCACATAGCCACACAAGAATTTGATGCGGGAGCATCACTCTCATGATATTTTTATGCTTTATTTTGATGTTAGGAGTCTTAGTTGAGTTGGTGAAGATCTTAGGAGGTACATTTGGATCATGTCCAATGGTTTAGGTAGCTTAAATAGACCTAGGAATTAAAATATTGGTTTTCCCACCAAAATGCTAACTTAACTTTCTAGGGTGTTTTTGGCTTGTTGCAAGGTTGGGGTTTGTTCCTCGGCTCTTGTTTTTGGTTTTCTGAGTCTAATAAGGTCTTATTAGACCATGAATGACCTTGTAAGTTCACTTTTCATGTTTCTTTTAATTTAGGTTGTGTAAAAGTGCATATTTTGCAAGTTTAAGTGCTTAAAAATGACATTGGGAGTTTAGGTTTTGATGAAAAGCATGTATTTTCAAATTTGACTATTCTCGATCATCATTCACATCAAATAAATGAAGAAGAGTTCTCCAAGAAATGGTTGCAAGATAATTTTGATGAAAATACCCCTATTTCTTCATAATTTTTGACAATTTTCTATAGTTTCAGTTTGAAAACAATTTTGTATGGCCTTGTACGGAGCCATGTCAAATCTATAAATGGATGGAATGATAGTGTTGTGTTTTTAGGTTTAAATTATTTTTGTTTCATTAAATTTCATGAGGTTTTTAGCAAGATATGGAAAAATTACCATTGACTGCCATGTTACTAATCTAGGGTTTCCAAGGAGAGAAAAAAATCATAATTTTTTTTTCCACGTTGAAAATTATCGAAACTTGGTGAAACCCTTCCTTACATTGCTGCCTAGGTGCCCACCAAATAAAAATTTGTAATTCAATCGTATGAGTGAGTTGTGCATATCTGTTTGTATGCATTCTCCTTAAAACTATAAAAAAAACCTGTGTCCTTGGGGGTTTAATGGAAAACATGTTTATTGAGTTTTCCATGGAAAATTAAGGATTTGATCAGACCCTTTGGAATTTATTAAATGTGCAAGAAGTATAATAGGCATAAGAATGAGTGTTGTTGTAGTAAATGCCCAATTAGGACATTGTTGAGGGTTTGAACCTAGAAAGGAAAGTTTGGAAAAATCTTACAAGATAGGGTTTGAACACCTTCAATAAATTCAATAGGAATTTGAAAACATTGTCCTTGCATATTGTTTATCCTCTATATCATTATTGGTATCAGAGCTAGATTAAGCAAGAAAACTAATATAAGGGTTAACAATCCAAAAAAGGGAAAGATGCCTCCAAAGAATGCTAAAGGGTGGCTAAGAGAATAGCAACACAATTGGGAGAAGCCCTTGCTAGAGAAATGAGGGAAATGAGAATCAGTTGGATGCAAGACTCTTTACAGTGGAAGCTAACTAAAGAAGAGGATTGGTTATAGGGGATGAGTGACCAAGAAGAAGACTTGTGGTGAATGAAGCACCTCAAGAAGAGAGGGATGTTGATGATCTACAGATGGAAATATCATTGAAGGAAGTCAAGGGTGAAGGAGCCAAGGTGAATATCGAACTTCTATTATATGCAAGAAATTTGAATGGTGAAAACCTCCTTGATTGGATAGGGGAGTTGGACAAATACTTTGATTTTGAAGAGGTACCTAAAGAGCACCAAGTACAGTTGGTCAAGACCAAGTTGAAAGGTCATGCATCCCTATGGTGGGATTATGTTCAGGAAGATAGGAAAAAGAAAGGCAAATCCAATATTACTTCTTGGGATAGGATGGTTGCCAGGTTGAAGGGAAAATTCATGCCTAGTGACTACATGACTTAGTTGTATAGGAAGTTGTAGAACTTGAAACAAAAGGATATGTAAGTGAAAGAGTACACTGAGGAGTTTTATAAGTTGAGTATTAGATCAGGACACATGGAGGATGATATAGACAAGGTTGCAAGATACCTTAATGGATTGAAGTATAGCTTGCAAGATGAGTTGAGCCTTACAATCCCTAGGGAACTTGAAGAGTGTTATCATTTTTCCTTAAAGGATGAAGATAAGTTGAATAGGAAGCAAGAAAAGCATAATAGAGGTAGAAGAAGGAATTACAAAGGTAGAGGTCCATATGCTAGTAGAGGACAGTCACAAGAAAGTCAAGGTGAGCCAAGCACCTCTCAAGAACAAGCAATAAGTTCAAGAGAATATTTTAGAGGAAGAAGACATAACTTCAAGGGTAGATTTGGACAAAGAGGAGGATTCAATGGTTTCACGGTAAAATGCTACAAGTGCAACAAGTTTGGAGGTCCTCAAGCTTGGGAGTGTCTAGAAGAGCAATCAGCTACCACCTTTAGGAAAGAAGGACTCAAGTTGCTCAAGGAGGAGATGAAGAAAGTGTTAACTCCTCACCACAACTAGAAGAACCAGATAAGAGAATCCTTGTTGATGAGAAGGAAATTGATCAAGGTTCCAATCGAGAAGGAGCCACCATAAAGGAAATCATTATTCAAGACTATTTGCAAGTGCCAAGGTAAGTATTGCAAAGTTGTTATAGATTCTAAAAGTACTGATAATTTAGTTGTTGTTGAGATGGTAGAGAAACTAAATTTGAAGAGATTACCTCATCCCACACCATATAAATTCTCATGGTTGAATAAGGAGCATTAAGTACTATTCGATGAACAATGTTGGGTAGAGGTTCAAATAGGAAAGTATAAATATCCAAGGTGTTATGTGATATCATCCCTATGGATGTATGCCATGTGTTATTTGGTAGGCCTTGGAAATATGAGAAAAATAATGCATGATGGTAGGAAGAATATCTATGTTTTGGAGAAGGATGGAGTTACCTAAAAGAGGAAGATAAAGACCAAAAGGTTGGATCAAGTGTGATGTTAGTGGGTGAAAAATATTTTCTAAAGACAATGGAAGAGGAAGAGATAGGTTGTGCAGTGATGATAAGACCTAAGACTATCATAAAATCAACAAGAATTGATGAGAGTTGTCATGGGAGATACAAGACATGTTGAAGGGTTATGCAAATATAGTTTTTGATGAACTTCCTAACTCCTTACCTACAATGAGAGATATTAGTCACCATATAGACTCTATACCAGGGGATAGTCTACCAAAAAAAGTAGCTTATAAGATGACACCCAATCAAATGAAGAATGTAAGATATCTAAATAAAAGGATGATGTCAACAAAAGTGATACAAACAAACTTGTTTGGAAGGTTAAAAATGATAGGAATTTGGATGCTAAAAGAAACATGATTTATATGAAGGAAATTACAAAGCTAAATGAGAAATTCTTGATGAAGAAAGGAAATTCAAAGCAACAACATTTTCAAACTAAGTTGAATATAGAAGATGGAAAATTAAATCAACTGAAACTACCAATGGAGCAATAGATGAAAGTTACAAATGACAGTGATTTTGATACTAAAAGTAGCAAGGTTGGTATGAAAGAAACTAATGAGTGTGAGTTAGAGCATATGAACACACATGGAGTGTCATCCAAGAGGTGTAAAATGTTGTCAAATACAAGGCACATTAAGTGGGTTTTGTGCCTACAAAGCTACACTTTCACAATCACACACAAGAAGGGGTAGAGTAATAAAGTGGCTGATGTTTTGAGTAGAAGAGAATTAATAGTGCAAGAAACTTAGTTTAAAAGTGTTGGTATTGAATCATTCAAGGAGGTTTATAAGGATGGTGAGTATTTCAAAGAATTATATGAGGTTTGCAAGTAGCCTATTAGCAATAACAAGGAGAAGTGGCTAGATTGTCTTATAAAAGGTAGTTTATTATTTAAGGGAGAACAACGTTGTGTGCCAGAATGTCATATTAAAAGTGTAGAGGGTGAACAATATGAAATTTAAATGCAAGAGATGCATCAAAAAGTGAAAGATAAAATCTAATCTAGTGTGGAAAATACAAGCAAAAGGAAAATTTGAAGAGAAGCGAGGTTAGTTTTAAGGTTGGAGATCTTGTCTTAGCACATCTCATGAAGAATAATGGAGTAAGATTCTCACCATTTTTCAATGTTTCTTACTTATAACCTTACAAAGGGGATACCATTGTTGTTGAAGGAGCAATTCTACATAAGATATCATATGTTGATTAGATAAAGGATCTACCACCCACCAAACCAACATAGTTAGAGTGCATTCTTGACACAAAAGAGAGCAAGAAGACTAGGGGCAAGCAATACTTCCAGTATTTGGTCAAGTGGAAAAGACTCCCAAATAAGGATGCCACATGGATGATAAATTTAGATATTCTTAAGCATGGAATGACTGTTGTAGACCTCCTCTCAGGTGGAACCTGAGTTTCTTTTTCTTTTCCTTGGGAGTATGATGCAAGAGAATCACTCTCATGATATTTTATGCTTTATTTTAATGTTAGGAGTCTTATTTGAGTTATTTTAGGTGTTAGGGGGTCCATTTGGATCATCTCCAATGGTTTGGGTAGCTTAAATAGATCTAGGAATTCAAATATTGGTTTTCCCACCAAAATGCCAACTTGAATTTCTAGGGTGTTTTTAGCTTGTTACAAGGTTGGGGTTTGTTCCTCAGCTCTTATTTTTGCTTTTCTGAGTCTAATAAGGTATTATAAGACCATGAATGACCTTGTAAGGTCATTTTACATGTTTCTTTTAGTTTAGGTTGTGTAAAAGTGCATATTTTGCAAGTTTAAGTGCTAAAAAAGGATATTGGGACTTTAGGTTTTGATGAAAAGCATGTAATCTCAAATTTAATTGTTCTTTATCATCATTCACATTGAATGAATGAAGAAGAGTGCTCCAAGAAATGGTTGAAGGAGTTTTTTTGATGAAAATACCCCTATTTCTTCACAATTTTTGATATTTTTTTGTAGTTTCAGCCCGAAAACAGTTTTGTACGACCTTATACAGAGCCATGTTAGATCTTCAAATGCATGTAATGATAGTGTTTTTTTTTTAGGTTCAAATTCTTTTCGTTTCATTAAATTTCATGATTTTTTGAGCAAGATATGGCAAAATTACTATTGACTGCCCTATTGTTGATCTAGTATTTCCAGCGAGAGAAAAAAAATCATTTTTGTTTCCACCATTGAAAATTCTTGAAACTTGGTGAAACCCTTCCTTAGGTTGTTGCCTAGGTCCCCACCAAAGTAAAATTCCTAATTCAATCATATGAGTGAGTTGTGCATATCTGTTTGTATGCATTGTCCTTAACACTATGAAAAAAACTTAAGTGTCCTTGGGGGTTTAATGGAAAACATGTTTCATGAGTTTTCCATAGAAAAGTAAGGAATTGATCAGACCCTTTGGAATTTATTAAAGGTTCAAGAAGTCTAATAGGCATAAGAATGAGTGTTGTTGCAATAAATGTCCAATTAAGACGTTATTGAGGGTTTGAATCTAGAAAGGAAAGTTTGGAAAAATCTTGCAAGATAGGATTTGAACACCTTCAATAAAGTCAATAGGAATCTGAAAACATTGACCTTACATATTTTTTATCCTCTGCATCATAATTTCCATAACAACACCTCTTTAGATGTTTTTTAGGCAACACACACATTTGAACCATAACTTTGAATCCAAAAAAATCATCTATCACCAATCATGTAGTATCAAAAATTACATACTCTTGCAATTTCATATTGCATTGTTTCCTCACTTTATCCCTCTCATATAAAGAATTTCAATTACAAAATGTTAGCACTTGGATGAGCATTTATGACATTTTTATGGTAATTCAAGCTTTCTAAATTCAAAATTTCTAGAAGAAGAGCACAACGCATGGATGTCTATGCAACATGTTATCATCCCACATAAAATTGTGTTTCTAGTGGCCTTAGAGCATTACCTTCCCACTAACAGTTTGGGAAGTAATGCTCTTGCATGCAGTCTAATAAAAAATTACTTGAACTTTCCTATTTTTCTCTATCAAGTGGTTTTTTCATTTTTCTAATTCTTAATCTTTGTAAATTTGAAGAAAAGCTCTACCATTTTGCAACCAACAAGCTATACCACTACCATACATGTGATCTTCTTGAGATTTTTTTATGACCAACTTCATGGGATTTTTAAGAACAATAAGATTGAGGCAACAATATTCTTCTTGAGGTTTTGTAAGAACTTTCAAGTCATTGGGCTCCTATATTATTGTTCCCTTTCTCCCCATTTTCACCATTTCTTATTTTCATTTGAAAAAATCTCAAGTGCTAGCATACTATACTTGTTATTTTCTCTATCATAGTCAATAATATTTCCATTTTGAAGCATTTAGATTGTTATCTTTTAAACATCATCAAAATCTTGGCTATCATGGAAATTGAAAGACCAAAGTGGAGGTTTAACTAAGGCAAGCTCCTCAAGCAACCATAAAAAATACTTAAATTCTCTCTTATTTTTGTTTGTAGCTTTTCATGGAAAGGAAGAGCTTCGTGATGATATATTTTACCCCTCCTTATGATTTTCAATGTCTTTTATTTTAATATCTAAATAGTTGAATTTTTTTATTTTTTATTTTTTAGTTTTGGGAATATTCATACTTTATTATATTTTCTTGTATTTTGTGCATACAAGGACTTTTTTGGACCTGACAATACTTTTTTCAAGTGTCTAGACTAGACAATAGCACAACGCGAGGATGTTTGCACAACATGTTGGTGTCTAAGACAAATGCTTTCAAAAAATATTTGTAGGTCCTTTGTAATTAGTAATTTTTGTTTCTATGGGAGAAAAGTTATAATTCTTCTCTTGTACAAATATATCTTCACTAAATTTTTTATACTTAAACATGATATTATCACATGAGAAAGAGTGATCTAAGCATATAAAATTCACACGAATGCAACACATGTGTTATTCTTGGTCCAACTCATACACAATCATGGTGAGTAGATTTGGAGCAACACAATTCCATAATAAAATTAAAGTTAGAGACATAAGAAAGGAAATTAGATTCAAAACCTTCTTTGAAATGCCCTTCTTAGTGTTAGCTAAACCAAAGGTTGAGTACCATTCTAAATCATGAGTTTCACATAGTAAAATGTAGATCATCACTATCCTCAATTATTCAACTTAAGAATTTTGACATATACAAATAAGATAATAATTATATTCTACATAAATTTAAAATTTGAAAGATATAATTTAAGATACATCCTATGACCTAATTCTAAATAGAATACTAGAAATTATGACTAATCTAAACAATATAAATCTATAACAATAATTAACTTCTAGATTCAACACAGTACCTCAAGGATGGTGAGCCAACCACTACAATCTCTAATAAAGCTAGATTTTGATATTTAAGACTTGTGATTGTCTTGAAGTAGTGTTATGTCATGGTAATAGATGAATGAGAAGCCTTTGAAAAGTGATGATAGTAAGATAAATGCAACATTTTTTTATTGTGGGTTGCCCAAGAAACATACCCTCATAAAAGGGGTGACCCGCCCTAGCAAAAGGGGCAACCCCACTACTAAAGGAGTGACCTTGGCATTTTAGATTGATATGTGAAAACTCTCGGTACCATTTTTTTCCATAATTTTGGATTCTAATTGCAACCATGGTTGAATTTTTACTCCACCTAGCCCTATTATCTCTTGAGTCCTCCATAATCATGTTTTTTATTGAGAATTCAAGCTTATTTAAGAAACCCCATTTGGATTTTAGAGGGGTCTTTGGTTCTTTATTGGAATTAACTTATGAGACTTTTGATTCTATTGCCCTACCTTCCATAGTTATTTGAGTAAGATAGGGAGTTGATTCCAAGGCATGTCCAAACCAAATTCTTAAGTTTCTTTATAACATAAATGTTCCCTACAAGCCCTAAGATTTTTTCTTAGATTAAAGCTTCCATAGTTGTAGCAAAACACTCAACCACTTCCCTTTGCTTGATTTTTTGTCTTCCTATCCTTCTTCCATCAGTTAGAGCACCCCAAGTTGGAGAGGAGAGAAGAGAATACAACAACTAAGCCCTGAGGACTTATATGCCACATCCTCACCAAGAATCTTAGTTGGTAATCTCTATGGGTGAGATTCTAATGTACTTATTATTTTGAATTATTAGATTAATTACTTTGAAAAAGGTTCTAGATTATAATTAAAAATTGCTTAATTATCTTCGATCTTTCTTAGATTTTCAATGTTTTATCATTGTATTCTAGATTATAAACAATTATATAGAATTTATTTGTGTTATTAGATTAGATAGTTAAGATTAGATTGTAAACTTAGTTTGAATTCTACATAATCACTACATCATTATGAAAATGATTGACAACTAGCCATCAAATTAGTACACCTTGAAGATACATTTGAGATAGAAGTTCTCTGCTCAATATATCTTCCTTTAAAACACTCGTTAAGCTTATTGCCATACAAAATAGAGACCATGATCCCACAAATAACCCCAACCATCCATATTGCCAATGCAATTATATGACCAAATATCCCCATCCTCCATAAAGCACTCTTTCCTTGTGAAGAGGGTAGCTTGCCTACTCCCCCATTATTACACCTATTATTACCTCATGAACAACACTAATTTAATTTAATTTAATCAATGTGAACTATAAATGTGTGTGTCATTGATTATTTAAGCATAGTATTGGTGAGTTAGATTTGAATAACATATACACAAGGATTTAACTAATAAGCAAGTTGTCCTCTCAAAATCCATTTCATGCTTGATATCAACGGGAGACTCTAACACCACCCAATCTTGTTCACAACATCTATATCTTGAATCCAAAATTTGGAGACATCAAAACGGGTTATGATGGACTTATTTAAAAATGGATTGTATTTAAAAACATGGTGGGGCTTGCTTAAAGGTGACAATGAGGATTTCATGCTTGTCTTGGTTGCAAGTCAAACCTTTAAGAGGTTAATGTATAATTTTGTAGACATGACATGCACACAATGTAAGATGCAAATGACCATATGAAAACAACATAAGATGTAGACATAAAATTTTGAAATATTAGCGAATCAAATTGCTCAATGAAGTGATTCACACTCTTTCTTTTTCTCGATACTCGATAATTGACAAATACAAATTCTTAATTATTCAACTCAAAACTTTTGATATACACAAATGAAATAACAATCATAAAAAATAATCAAAATTTGAAATTTGGAAGATGAGAACTAAGGTGACCTAATCCTAGATGAAAATACTAGGAATGATGACTAATCCAAACCATAAAAATCTATAACAATAATTAACTTCGAGATTCAACATAGTACTTCAAGGATAGCAAGCCAACTACTACATTCTCTAATAAAGTTAGATGTGGATATTTAAGTCAAGTAGTGTTTTGTCGTGGTAGGAGGAAAACAAGAATTTGTATTGTGGGTAACATCAAGTGAGAAAGGGTTGTTAGGAACGACAAAGGAATGGGCAAATGACGTAAGAATAGGATACACATTTGAAAATACCAAGGAAAGCATGTGATTTAGACGGTAGAAAGCACCTCGATTCACATTTCCACAAGTAAAAAAAGTACTTTTTGGACGTGCTCTCATAACGGCTTTTCACAAAGGTTATATTAAAAAATGCATGCTCTTTAGAAAAGACTACCTTTTCTTAAATTTTGTAGTTGTCAAGAATTTGTGTATTTGAATGGTAAACTTTGTCTATTGTCCTTGACCTTGCATCTATAGAATTGGGTTTTAAATTTTAGAAATTCAAATTTAGTTTTTTGTGAGTTGATTTGGTATATATTTTGTGTGATTATTGATAAAAAGTGGTATTTAAAGGTATTTAATGTGTATTCATTTATTATTCAATAATAATTCACAAAATCATTTGTAGTTTGAGAGAAAATCATTTTAGAAATACTTCAATTAGAGTGCTAAAATGAACCTAAATTTGCATAATCATTCTACTGCATTTGCATGTGTGAAGATTGATGTCTTTGATCATTTTCACAGTCATAAAGCTAGCATTTCTAGGGGGTTGACCTAGCAAATGATGGTCTATTCAATGTATTTTTCAATACTTTTAAATGATGCAAGTTGTAATTCACAATGAACATGTCCATTTTAATGGGTTGCAGTTAATATTTGTGCAGAAGGTTAAATATGTGGCTCTTAGGGGTTTTTTTGTGCATGTGAGATTAATTCATTAAATTTTGAGAGCAACCTAGTTAATTTTTTTATCATTTTTCTTCCAACACATATAAGTAGTTGTGATTCCAAGTTATGGTTCAAGAGTTATGATCAAAACAATAGATATCTTCCTTTCAACAATTAGAATTAGCTAAATGCATTTGATTTTATTATTTCTAGATTCTAAAGTTTTATTACATGATTTGTCTTAGCTCTTAATGAGACTAATTGATTCCCTTATCCATAAAACCTAATTCTTATAAAGGGGTTCATTTATTTCTTTATAGTATCATTAAGTTAAAGAATATTTTTTTATTTTTCTAGTGTTAAGTATTAATGTCTTTTAATGGCTTTTCAAATCATATTAGGCCTTCCATCTCAAAACAAATTCAAGCCATAATCTTAGTTTGATTTGTTGTTACAATCAATACATAAACATTTGTAATTGTGAACTACTATAATGGTGAAATTTGCATATTTGATCCATTTTTAATTTAGTTTGTGCTCACTTTGAGAGAATATATTAATAAAATTACATAGCAATATGTGACACACTCTTGTGTTAAGTTTGGTTCCTTCCTTAACCCTTGTCCACCCTTATGTATTTATATTTTCACACATTCTCATGTATTTGACCTTGTATATACCTTATCTACACCAATCCCCATACACTCACATCATTATTAGCCTTAATACCAATATAGTTGATCCTTGCCTCAAAATCGTATTCCCCTATACTAGGTCATTTTCATGATGTGTGGCCTCAATCTTGCATGGCAAGGATCAAATCTAAATTTCTAAAATTTTGAATTCAAAAGATTAATTCCTACCCTTTTCTCACAACTCTTGGGATCCAACTAACTCTTGTACTTTTCCCCATAGCTATTGGGAGCCAACTTGGTATATATTTATGCAATGATCCACTATGTCTTGGTATTTAAAGGTGTTCATTTGGGTATTAATAGATGATTGACTATCATTTGAAATATTAGAACATCAAGGAGCAATCAATAAGAACATTTCAACATGGTGCACTAAACAAACTAGTATTTGCATTAGAATCAACATCTTAGATCACTTTCACTCGTTCTTGTCATCTTCTAATACTTGCCAAGGCTGTAAAGTCAATCATTGAAGAGGCTAACTAAGGCAAATGTGAATTTTCATAATTCAAGAATCTTTGCAAGGTATTTCTAAATTATGTCATTCCATAAGCACCAACAAAGAGTATGAATCATAATGAATTAGATCTCAACATTTTGCATTGCACCAATTTAGAACTATGCATCAAAGATTGAATCCCCATGACATGGGATCAACCTAAATTTTAAAATCATGAAATTGACCTAAAAATAATCTTAGGTATATGCAAGTTTCTAGATAGTTGGTACATCAAGGGCACCTATTTTTATACCTAGGTGATTAATTTTTACATGGCATTAGGATTATCCTACACCATTGTTCCAAGAGCTAAGTATACTCTTCCTTCACATTTAGTTTTTAAATTAACATGTATCATTTTGATATTAATAGCTCACCAATTGAGGTTAATTTTGTGTTTATTAATAGCATTTCACTAATTCACCTATATATGTCCTTAGGGAAATCATATTTTCCTTTACATATTTGGTTAACTTGCTCGATCTTACACCACCCTAGGGTTTTGATTTAGGGTTTAAACCTTTATTTTTTTTAGGGTTTCAAATCTATACTTTTATCACTCTTATTTTTTAAATCTTTCAAGGTTTTATGCTCATATTTAGTGTGATTGTATTGTTATCTATTTCCTTATAGGGTTTATGCCTCACTTTGTGATCATCAATCTTACTCACCATACCCACCCTTGGATACCTTATTATGTTTTTTTTTAGATTTTATTTTCAAAATCCAAAGATGATCCATATTTTGATCTTCCTCTACCTCCATGTTATATTGTTTATGCCATGAGATACTTGCAACCATAATCTTCCTTTAAGGAGTACTTGTCTAAACTATAATATGGTTGGCCACTCTAATGGAACATGAAATTTCTTATAATTTTCATATTGAGAATATTAAGGATGATCCTGATCATGATACATATATTAAGCAACAAGATTTTGACAATAAACTTGCTATTTTGGCTAATATAGAGATTCCTACACAAACAGTGGACATGATTCATAATTTATGTTTATAAAAAATCTACAAGAGTCAGAGGTCTCATAAGATACAAGAGCTAAAATTGATTTTTCTACCTTGTTTAGTGCATCTACCTCTCCTTCCTCTTTGGATATATCTACCTTTACCATTGTCCCATCTCATTAAACTACACCTTCTACTACCTTAGTTCCAACACATAGCATTACACCTACCTCTACTAGTATACCACCACATGGTGTTCATCCTTTCTCCACCTTAACCCTCTATATGGTGTACATCCTAACAACACTCCTCCTATCATACCCATATCTCACATTATTTTTTATACCCCCATCCTTATTTCATCCACCACTACCCGACCTACCATATCTACCAATCCTCCAACTTGTGTCATCCCTTTTTCTTCCACTTCATTCTCTACTATTTATACTCCTCAATTCATTCATCCATCCATGCCCATGCATACATTTCATTATAGTTACTCCTTCGTGCCCCTTTCCCAACCCATTACCTATTTCATTCCTCATAGAAATCATACACATACCTATACCCACCTTAGTAGACCCCAATTGTAAGGCCTAAGAATTTTGTGATCTTAGGTGCACTTTATGTGCTTAATGAATTTGATAAGTAGCTAATTTTGGAGAATTGTGTGAAATTTTCTAACTTGATTTGTGGATCTCATATTGATGGTGTTTCCAATAGCAGGTTTTAATATGTAGTTGTATAACTTTCTTGGTAAGGTTTAATAGGCCTTAATTAATATTGAATTAAATATGGATAAGGAGACTAAATCATTTATCATAGGAGTTAATTTGAATACAATACATAATCTATAGATTAATGTTATTATTATTGTCTTCTAATAAAATGTGCATTATGTTAATGTGGCCACCTTCTTTAAGAGTGAGTTTGTTTATAATGAAGATTTAGATTAATTGATTTTCAAGGTGATTTAAAAATATTAGATTAATGGTGATTCTATTCTTCTTATTATTCTTATATGATAGAATATATTCTCATTGTTGGTGTAATATTCTATTCACCTTAGATATATAATATCCTAAGTATGATGTTTCACCTATTTAATAAGTTTATTTTAGATATTAGAAATAATTAATTTTCCTTATTTAAGTAGTTAATTATTTGGCATGTGTACACCTTGATTTGAGGTACACAACTACTATAACTACCTCGTCAATACTTGATTGATGATGTGGTAGTTAGATACAACCTTTGTCTCAGATAGATTGAGTTAACTCACCTCTTGATTGAGAGTGATTGAAAATGAATTCATATTTATTGGACATGTCATCTCCAAGAGGCCTATGTATTTTTATGTTACGCTTTATAAATATTATCCATAATATTGAATATTGATTGTATTTATTAAATTAATGAATATTTGTTATTAATTCATAGGAATTTGGTCTTGGGTAGATTTACTATTCATAATAAAATTGAACATGGTATCAAAATAATGATGTCTTAAATTTATTCCATTTCTAGAATTTAAGATCATGGTTTCTCTTGAAAATATGAGTATGATCATCTCTTAGATCAAATGATGATTCAAAGAATTAGAAAAGCTTGATAGAATTACCAAATTTGGGGGTTTTAATTTATAGATTTGTTTTGTAGGTAGATTCAAATGGGTAAATCTTGGAGAAAATTTTATTTCACAATTGAGTTCATGACATTTGATAAAGTCATTTTTCCTTTTAACTGTGCTCATTTTGAATATTGGAGGTCATATTTGTAAGGGTTTGAAGTTGGGAGTTACATACCAGATCTAATAGGTACCCAATCCTTCAAAGTATTTTGGATCAAATGCACCTTACCATCACATTTAAAAGGCCCAAAAACTCATATATTGACTACCAAATCATTAATATTAATATGTTTTACCTACAACCATAAACAAATAATTTCTTACTTGATTGTAAGAATCATACCATAAAAAAATTATGTATCACTCTGTAGGTATACACCTGCACAATACTCACAAGGTGTTATAGTGGTGGTGATAGTTGTTCTTGTCACTACCCACAACCCACCACCAATGCAAGTGTCACCATGGTGGTGAAATCCTAATTCTTGTCACTAATGGCACCCCTCTCTATAGCCACGTGAACCCAAAACAACCATTTTCCCACATAAGTGGTTTCTCACTTACAAACTAGTAATTTCCAATTTGAAATAGGCATTTTTTATGTATGAAGGTAGTTTTGAGAATATATTCTAATGTCAAAGAATATTTAGGATTTTTTAATATTCTTGATCGACATCATCATTCAATGTCATCAATTTTCTCCCTCCAAATTGAACCTCTTTGTTTGTATTTTGGTTTTGACACTTAGATTTTAGAGGCTCTATTATAGATCATAAATTAGCTCCTTTTTAAAGAATTTTCATCTACGATAACTTTTTGAGAAATTCATATATAGATGGTTTTTTAATTTTAATTTTTAGATTTTTTTATAAATTATAGATTCTAATAGGTGATGCCAAGCAATTCTCATTTTAGAAACATTCAATGCTTCACTTGGGTTTATATAGTAACATTATTGGATGATTTTTTAGAAGTGCATATTTTTTGCTCACTTTTCATTAGAGAATTCTAATTGACCTCATTATGTCATATAATTATAATGTTATCTCTATGGCCTAAGTTGACATTTGTAATATGCTAAGATCAAGACCACTTCACTAATTTGACAAGTGGGAATTGTAATTGTACTAAGTATAAAGTGTCACTGTCATAAATTTTTAAGGGATCTCATGATTATGTGATTTTGGGGGTGATCTTGTGATTTTGTATTTGATTTAGTTGGTTTCTTGATTGAGTAATATTTGGGGAGTTATTAATGACTCTCACTCTCTCGCCTTTCCATTTTAGTATCTTACATAATCCTCCTAAACCATGGAAGGTCAAATGTGGTTACTATGGGAAGAAAAATCATGATAAAATAAATATTTTTAAAGTAGATTTATGAATTGAATCAACTTCTTTAGGAAAATAAAATTAGCTTGTTTAATTCAACTCTAGTATTAACAATTATATCAAGTGTTCACGCTTAGAAATCTTATGTAGACACACCATTTTGGGATGAGTTGTGTAGTTGCATGTGGCATGCACTAAGATATCATCTCCCTAACATGTTGCTCCATTTAAATCTAGAGTTGGTTCATCCATGATTGGTAATAATTATTGTAGTAGGTTCATATTAGTCTTCTAGAAAAAAAAATGTGTTGAATGAGTACTTAGTAGATATACCAAGTTTATTTTTTGAGTCTTATCTTGTAGATTTGGAGGATATTCATCTCCTCTTTGGTGAAAAATCATATGGAGTTACACCATCTTCTTCACATGCCATGAGGGAACACATAGACCCTCTTACTCTTGATACACCTACATATACATCTATAGTTATAGATTTTGTAGATAATGATGATCTCACATATTTGAATCAATTACCATTCATGCTGGCATCCTCTATTAGAATACAAAATTCTCATTGGTATTTTTTCTTACCTATAATGAGCACCATACATCTATGGATAGTATACATGAACCTCACATGGTATATGATTTATCTTATCAATATTTTTCATAGTTTGCAATTAGCTTAGAGATTCTTGAGTAGCATTCAAATGATTCATCTTCATATTTGGATCTTGTTCTACAAATATATCCACAAGGTTCTAATTTGTCATTTTTTCAATTGGGCCTATGGGTCCTGATTTGATTGTGACACCTCTTGAAACCAAGATGATGACACTTGAGAAAATTCTAGAGACATCATATGTTATTATCTTTCTTCCCTAATATTCATTTTCTAAAATGGGAATATTTATTCCTAAGGGGAGCAAAGTTTGGAAATCTTGGACCATCTTCATCATTTAGTTCAAGCATCTACCATTGACACAAGAAACTACACATTGGCAGGTTTACATGGTCTCTCTTGTTCTCTCTATTCTAGGAGAGATTTTTTTAGATCAAATGGGGTTTTATCCTTCTTAATTTTTTGAAGGGGGTCACATGGAACTTCTCTTCATCCTCTCTTGGGGGAGTTTTGTCCTATAGGCTTTCTCCTTCCTTATTTTTGAGGGGACCATTTTTTACATGGATACTTATATATGGTCTACTTTTAAGACCCACTTTTCTTTTCATTCCTCATAATTTGCACTTATTGAGGGAGGGGATAGTGTTGTAATATTAAAACTCGCCTTGGATATAATATATCATAAGTGTGATATCGAATCTATTTAATAAGTTTACTTAAGATATTAGGAATAATTAATTTTCTCATTTAACTAGTTAATATGACATGTGTACACCTTTATTTGAGGTATACAAGTGTCACCACTACCTCATCAATCCTTGAATGATGGTAGTTATGTGTTACATATATTTTAAATTGACTAATTTAACTCATTGCTTGATTGAGAGTGATTGAGAGTTAACCATACCTCTTGGACAAGTGTTTCATCTCTTTAATTCATGTATCTAAGAGCCCTATATATTTGCATGTCATCTCTTTGTAACTTCCCTTCATAATATTGAATATGAATATTTATTTTATTCATATACACTTGTGATTAGATTATAAGAATTTGGTCTTGGATAGGGTTTTTGCTCACAAAAAATTGTAACACTCATTTAGTTGGCTTGAGTTAAATTGTTTAGATATGCATATATATGGATTCTAACACTTTTACTATGCCTTCTCCATAATTTTCCTTAATTGTTTGCACATTTTCATGATGAACTACATTATTATCTATGACATTGACTATTTACACACTTTAGCCACATTTTTCATGAAGGCATTTACTACAATGCTTATCTTATAAGACATTACACATGTAGTATGACACTTTATTAGATATTTTATTTTGGTACCTACATGAGTAGAATTTCTTGAGATCATATTTTTGAGGCATTTCATGATGATACCATTCATTATTAGATGTGTTTTTAGCATGAGATACTACTTTTGGGGTGATTTTGTTTTAATCAATATAGATGGACATGCAAGATTTTGGGTTCTTTTACAACTATGGATGAAATTCAATTTTAGGTTAAAGTGATAAAATGGTATTATTTTATATGACCTACAACTTCAATGGGGCTTTGTTTTAGAAACTTATCCTTGTAGAGAGTTGCAATTTTATATTTTAGATAGTTTCATATGGATTACAATTTTAAATGGGCTATAATTTCCTATGGTATATGATTTTAGAGGGTTTTAGTTTTATATGGCATATAGTTATTAATGGGTTACAATTTCTAATACTATACAATTCTAGAGGGTTTTTAATTCAAGAGGTACACACTTTAAAAAATGTACATTTTTAGAGGATATAAAATTTTAGAGGGTTTTGAAGATACATATAATTTATTTTTGGGATATAAAATTAGGTGGTCTTTATTCGTGCCATTCATATGTGATAATTGTATCTCACCTACATGATTTCTAATAATATTATTGGCCTTAGGTGATCCCATCCATGCATATTTTAGGTGTTTTACATGCTTATATCATTCAAGGTATGTTTTTATGTATATACTCACATGTTGACATTTTATATGATAAATTTATTTATGTTTTTATGATCCATATGACATATTGGGTTTTTTTAGTGTCCTCACAATTAGGGGCATCATGTTTCCCTTGAATACACATGTGTGTACGAGATTGCATCTTACTACTTTGTTAATTGCTTGTCACACAATGTTATTAATGACATTATTGCATTGTTCATAGTCTAACATGATCATAACTTTTAGATATCACTTTTTCTCCTCACCTTCAATTCCTTGCATCTTTCACATCTAACCGATTGGAGGGGGCATATAATATTACTTACATTCTTTTAAAATCATTGTTATAGTGATTATATCATAGTTATGATGGATCCTTCATAGCCCAATATTATTTTTTCATGTTGCCTCATGCACAACCCTATATTAGTTTTTGTTATGCTAGCTCATTTTAGCTATATTTCAATTTCTTTTCTAGGCTCCTTCGTAGTCACATATATTAATTTCTTTTGTAGGATTCTTTACAAAAATATATAATTTTATTTAGAGTCTCCTTCACAACCACATTTATCAATTTATTTTCAAGCTTCCTAGATGACCATATATATTGGTTTCTTTTTTAGTCTCATTCACAACTCATGTTTTTGGATGACTCAAGTTCATAGAAAAAATATTTCTTTTTTACTTTAACATGTTGTTTATTAACATTGTTAAGTAGTTGATTGGGCCTATTTTATATTTTTATCAAATATTATTTAGATAATTTTATGCTTATAGGTATGAATACGAAGTCATCACTATGAGGAGCATGTGTGAATCATCATTCATATCTTTTTATATGCTTGTATTATTTATTTTTATGTTGGTTGTTTGCTAACTTTAACATGCATGATCCATAGTAGATCACATGCAAGTCAAAATGGAGGGAAAGCATCAGGGTGAAAAGTGTATCCCTAACACCTGTCCTCATTTGTTTTGGACTCATTTTGAATTAATTTATCCCTCATACAATGGCCCAGTGTGTTTATGGCATGTTTCTATGTAAAGATTATAAAATTCATTTGTGCCTTTGATTGAAATTCACTCATGTCCCAAGGATCTATATTTGGCCTTCATGTTCCCCATTCATTATCTAGGTAAAACTTGCATGTAGGGGTAGATTTGAATTTGGTCTAGAAGTGAATTTATATTTTTGATCCCCATGTTTCTAAAAAATAATTTAAACATCAATTCAAACTAACTCAATCTTGACTAGACATTACTCATTGACTAAAGTGTGAAATATTCAAATTTGCATGCTAGGGTGTTTTATAAAAGGATAAGCCCTAGTTCATTTTGATCATCTATTCCACACTATCCAAAGAAGATATTTTCACTTAGTATTTATATTATAAAATAAATTAGAACGAGCTTAGATACATTGATAAGGAAAGACTCGAAATCTACATTTTGTTTGGTATGTCTTCTAACTTGTGCAAAATTATTAAATCAATCCAAGGGGTTGACTAAGGAAAATAAAGGTGAGAAAATCACCTCCCACACTTGGCACAACAAACTCTAGCACTGCTTATCAATGCCATCATGTTTTTATATATTATAGATTAGTATATATATAAAGACGCCATATAGCAAGTTCAAAGCCACACAAAATGTTGAATTTACACTTGAAGAGTTCAAAATTATGAGTTCAAGTATCATATCCAAAACTACAAGATTGACCTAGAACAAATATTTATCAATCTTGCACTCTTTCAAGACTTGCCTCTTATAGATCCAAGTGTTGGTCACCAAGGAAAATCACATGTCGTCATCTTCAACAAAACATTCTTCATTAAGTTAAATATTTAAGAACCTTAATCAAGTCTCTGCCAATTTTAACATTTATTTATGAATATGTTTGTGTTTTTCATAATATCTATATTCATGCATTTATTATTTATTTATTTATAATTAATTTAACCTAAATACTTATGAAGGGTACTTTAACCTATATATGTGTTAAGTATTGAAACCTTTCATTGATGTTTTTGTTAAATTTTAAATTTGTAAGAGACTTGACCCTAAGTGTGTGATTAGATAGGTAATATCATAGCACATTACTTTAGTAATGTTTTTTTAATTGAAAATAAAATAGATAGATTGCTCAACCTATTGGGTTAGAGGGTAATTATATTACTATTTTTATATGCATTGAGATATAAGGGAATGGAAGAGGTTGGGAGTTGCTTCTAAGGGATAAGAAATTAGGTTACAAAAATATGTTTAAATTTATATCTCTTTACTATTGACTTTCATGAAGTCATAAAGAGAAATTGGCTATGATATTTATGTAGAGATTGAATACAAATGTGTTCAATCAAAGTGGGTTAAATGATGATTGTACACCATAGATGACATACATGTTTAATTTAAAGAAAAATGATTTGACGTTTATATACCTTGTAAAAGCATATATAAAGTAAATGGAAAATGACTTTCTTTGTGGGAATCCACCAAGAAAGTTCCATACATCAATTAGTGTCCCACATGTGACAATTACAAAAAAAAGAATATTCGCTTTTTACCATTCTTAACTATATATATTTTTGTAAAGGTTAATAAACATCTTATTTGAAGAATCCCAACATGATAACACTATATAATTTGATGGGTAGATAAGAGATAGGTGAACAATTATATTTCTCATTTATTATAGCTTTCTCTATGCACAAGTATCAATATCTTTTCTCAATCCAAATATATGTAAAGGATGTAAAAAAAACACATATTCACATCAAATCTAATTAGCCTTAATTTTTTAATTATCTTTTCCATTAAGAATCAATACAAAATTATCATAGGATAAAATTATTTAAAATGTATTTTATTTTTATAATCTCCTATCAAAATTTATTCAAGAATTTACAATTTGAAGATGAGTGTGATAATGATGGAAATGAAATGTCTAGTTAAACATATGAATACTATAAATAAATAGAAATATACAAAATATCATTTCAAAAATAGATACCTATAATATATGATAAAAAGAAGGGATATAAATTTAATAACAATAATCGTGTGAGTGCAATGATAAATTTAATAATAGAAATAAAATTAAAAATATTAGTTAAAATTTTATGATAAAAATCAAATATAATATATAATAATCTTAGCAAGTGAATCTTCCATGACTCGACCAGAATATTTTTAAAATTACATTAAGATAACTTCTTATATTTAATGACTTTGATAAATAATCACTCACACTAGTTACATTTTTGTCTTATTGAATGAAACCTTAGCCTTATATTTATAAGGAAAAATACACACCTTACATAAATATTTTAGGTTATTAAAATATAAATTAATTAATTACAAATTCATTCAAATAAATGAATTGGTCTATATTATGATAAATGTAAAAAATATTTAAATTAAATGTGAGGTTATTTAGCTCTAAGTCTAATAAATATACTATTATATCGATGTTAGAAATTCACTTGTCATGATTTTCATTAATCTATAATTTTGATTGTGTATTGTTCTGGTTCATTTCATAAGTGTGAAAGTGATCTCCACGAGTGTGGCTTTGAACCTCTACCTAGAAATAAACTTGTCATTTCTAGATCCAATCTGGTTGATTTTGACTAAAGCTTGTTTGCCTCTATATATATGCTCAAAATCTAATAAAGAATAGACCTGTTGCTTAAAAACACAAACCTAATAAGGAATAGGCGGTGCTTAAAAACACCTCTGTGATATCTATTAAATCACAAGAGTTATATTTTCGTGGATTCTAAGATTACTAGTTGGATCAAGAATAACAAACAAGCAAGCAATTAAATTCATAGGATGGTGTATGTCAATATATAATGCTCTAACAATGGTACTATGTTGCTCTCATAATTACTCTATGATAATGATCTTCAATAAGTCCTAGGTTGGCCTTCTTGATTTTAGCATGATCTAAAATGAATAAAAGATTGTCTTTGAATACAATAACAAACACAAATGTGTGTTAGGCCACTTACAATGTCTAGTAAAAAGATAACAATTATAAAATTTGAAATTTAGATATATAATTTTAAAAATGATTTAGATTAAATTCCACCCATGAAACTAATCAAAAAAACCAAATAATGAATATAGAAATAAAAATTAATATCTAAAAAACAAATGATAACAAAACTACGACATAATAATGTCATAAATCAAATCCATATAAAAATATCCTTTTTATAAAACTATTTACCACATTACAAACATGAAAAACAACATAATTGTACAATTTTCGTACTAGATATAAATGTCTTACCAAAAGTCTTCAATATAATTTATTATTATATAAAATGAAGTAAACGGTGCCGTGAAATCCATCCGTGATTGTAGCCGACCGGTAAACTTGAGAATGAGATCGGCGCGGCGTGTCTGCAACGTGTAGTCAATGTTCCACGTGTTTTCATGAAAAATGTGCGCTGAGTGGCCAACCGTATCTCTAACTGGTTAGTTTTCCACTTATTCTTTTCGACCCCTTTCCAGGGGTCCCATCGCCCGCACGTATATTGCCAGCTTTTGGACCAATTATCATTTTTTCCATTATCTCATGCCGTCTCTGTCCCTGTCCTTGTCCTTGTCCTTGTCCCTATTCCATTACCCATCTTTGTAAAGTAGCATGAAATCAGATTTGATTACTTCCATTAAATAGTATTTATCTTTTGGTATGCCTGCCACAACCCCTGCACTCTGAGTAGAAAAAGCAACAAGCCTTCCAACCAAACGCTCTAAACAAGCAGAATTTGGAAAGCTCTAAAAGCAGTCGGATTGCCCCATACATTTTCTGTTTGCCTACCTACTTGTTTATATTATCTCATCTGTCTGGAAGAAGAAAAAGAGCCATGCCACTCGTGTTGTTGATATAAAAATGTATTCAGATCTCCAACTGCAGAGGAATAGAAATGTGAATTGTTTAGTAGATAAAATTCTTTGTTCCAGGCTTCTTCGGAATATGGCTTATTCTGTCAGCTAGACTTCTTCCCGCTCTATATGCTCTTCAGTGGGCCTCCCCTGTGAACTGTAGCAAAACTGAAGAAAATGTCCACATTATTAATATTAATATTAGAGTTCGTACAATCATGGCGATCTCAGAGTTCAAACCGGAGTGAAATCATGGAGTAGAGATTAATGAACGTTATGATGAGATAAAAAGTACAATTTAGATTGTTGGTATGTAGTGGTTACAAGTATTTTAATGTTTATGAGGTCAAAGATAGTCTGTCAACGCGGATTTCAAATTTGGTGAATAATTATTGAGAAGTTTGAGGATGAGTCAATTTTTTTCTCTTTTAATAAATCTTTTTGTAGCAAATTAGTCGCTAATATGTCTGCATACTTGGACCAAGTATGTAATAAACTTCACTCTCTGCAATAAAGTGCTTCTTAGATTCAACTACTTCTGTTGTACCCAAGATAACAATTGAATTTATTTTTTATTTTTGAAGAGAGTGTCGAATAGAAATAGAAGTCTTTTAACATTTGTGAGATCAAAGGTGGTGTATGGGACAACAGCCTCGTTTTTCTAGGTCAAAGATAGTCTGTCAATTTAGTTTTTGAATTTGGTTAATCACTATTGAGAAGTTTGATGATGAGTCAATTTTTTTTATTTTTGAACAAATCTTGTTGTAGCAAATTAATAGCTAAAATGTCTAAACAAAATATCATAATAAACTTTACACTCTAGAATAAAGTGTTGTGTAGATTCAACTGCCTTCGATGTACACAAGATAATAATAGAATCTTTATTATTGTTGAAAAGACTGTCGAATAGAAATAGAAGACTTTTAATATCCATGGGACCAAAAAAGACCTATAAGACAGCAGACCGTGCTATTTGTATTCTTCTGCTATTCAATTCGACAATGAACTCTCCTATTCTTTCCACCTACCCTCATTGAATACATTGTGAAAAGGTGTTGTTAAATTACTTTTTAACTTGACCATCATTCAATTTGACAATGAACTGTCCTATTCTCTCCACCTTCTCTCATTGAATAAATTGTGAAAAGACGATACTGTTAAATTACTTATGTACTTGACCCTCATTGAACTTGACAAGGAACTCTCCTATTCACCCCACCTTCTCTCGTTGAATAAATTGTAAAAAATCATTACTACTAAATTACCTATGTACTTGACTCTCATATCTTTGTACACACTACAATCTAAAATACCGACATTGAGCAAATCCATTATTCAAAAGAACCAACTACAGAAGTGATAGTTCAAAAACATAATAATAGAATGTTTAAGGAAAACCCATTTGAAATTTATCTTCCTTTTCTAACAGAGTTGTAAGGTCGTTAAGTCTGCTCAGAGCTCTCCAAGTTGTCTATCATGGGGCTCACGTTTCAAGAACAAGACAACACCCACTTCTTTCAAACTTCACTAAATTCATATTACGGCATTCTCCACTACATTACGGAAAAAGAATGGCAGACACAACTTTAAAACAGGATTACTCTACTAAAAGCACAGGATAACTCTACTTAAAAGCTCCCCTAAGAGCATGGGGGTTAGTATTTGATAAGCCAACATTATAAAATATTGAAAAGCGAAGAGAAGCAGTGTGCTGCCATGAATTGTCTTAACAAAAAAGACACGCTGCATGGCATAGATAAAACTGGAAAGAAAGCATATATGGGTAAAGTGGGTGCGCAGAGAACGGCACAAGAAAACTAATGGAGAATAGAAAAGTAGAATAGTGAATCCGTTGGAGGAGAAGCGAGCATTGGAAGGCGCAATTGTCGGACAGTGGGAAGGCAGAAAGGACTGTGAAGCGGCGGAAGACAGGCTGACATTTTCACCCACATTAAAATAAACTCATAAACAGGCAAGACAATTTATTTGTTGTTTTGTATGGCTTTTCTGGAGAGGAAGAGCTAACAAGCTGGTAAGCGGGCGGCTCAATGTTCACCCTTGCCCTCCTCCTCGACTCCATTACAGACCCAGATTTTGCAGGCCCAGATGAACGTGGGACCCACTCAGGATTTACCGACTCACGGACATCTGTCTGTCAACATCAGTTTATTTTTTGATCTGAACTTCATCTAACTCCATATTATAATTTTGTTTCCATGCGAGCGTTCAAGTGGGTTGAGCTTCTGGTTCAATTAAATTTGTCCCGTCTGTAACTGGGGTAACTTACATTGACTTTGACCGGAGGAATTGAATTAAAAATCAAATCTTTAGTGGCTTCCATGAATTAAAAATCGAATCTTTAGTGGCTTCCATGAATTTGATTGATAGATATTGATGTCGGCCCATCATTTTGCGTGACTGTTTTCCTCGTAAACCACCTGCCAGCGCAATATGCTCTCAACTTTTATGCATAAAAAATGGGTTCGCATTTAATGAGAGCGAACATATTCTTACCTGGACCTGAAACGTTCGGCTGTAGAAAAGGGTCGAGGATCTGTTTATCGAGAATTGACGTGAAGTAAGATATCTGTGAATTCTTGATAAGATTGAAATATTGCAAGTGGGGAGGGTTCCTAGGGGAGGTTCAGGAAGGTAGATAGGTTCTTGGCACTCTCCCTAACTTCTAACCACGTTCTCCGTAATGTTACTGTAATATGGTACCCACCATGGCCATCAACATCATCCACAAGCACTTCGAGGTTTATATATATAATTAATCTGGTTCAGATCTTTTCTCAAATTAGAAAATAGATGTTTATGTTGTTAAAGGGATTATTCTGGTTTAGATCTTTTCTCAAATTAGAAAATAGATGTTTATGTTGTTAAGAGATTATTCTGGTTCAGATCTTTTTTCAAACTAGAAAATAGATGTTTATGTTAAGAGGATATTCTGGTTCAGATCTTTTCTTAAATTAGAAAATAGGTTGTGATATTGCCATCACGATTCAGCAGAGTAGTTTATGAGTCAAACTCATTGACCCATGTCTATGTTAAGAAATTGCATGTGGAGGAAGGTACTTAGCTCTAGATGATGGGTAAGAGATAATTCTAAGGATACACAAATTTAAATTGTTTTCATACATATTTTGGGTGTGCTTGTTGTTTGGTAAGTTGTTACTATGGGGAAGAGATAATTCTAAGGATACACAAATTTGAACATACTTGGCGAGAGTCTTACTATGTTTTTCTACTATTTCTTCTTTCTCTTCAAATTCTTCTTCTGAGTAGGGAGGTGCATCAGATTCATAGTCCTCAATTTCATTCATATTCTAATTTAGATCTTCATCAACCTTAACATTTGTACTTTCAACTATTCTTCCCAATATTTTTTTGTAGCACGTGTATGTTTTACTCCAAGATGAATATCCAAAATAAAATACCTTCATCATCTCTTAAATAAAACTTCCTAAAAATATCTTCCTCTCTTTTGATGTAGCATTTGCTTCCAAAGACTCTAAAATACTTGACAGTTGTCAGTCTTCCATACCATAACTCATATGAGGTCTTAGTGTTGTTAAGCTTTAATAAGCCTTTGTTGAGAATATAGACTGCAATATGAACCACTTCTTTCCATAAACATCAAGCAGATTTGCTTCCATTAGCATGGTCCTTGCCATCTCTTGAATAGTGCTATTCTTTCTTTCCACTACCCTATTTGCTGAGGAGTTCTAGCAGCAAATAGATGCCTCCTTAAACTCATTTGATATGAACTCGCCTCCTCTATCATACCTTAAGCACTTGATTTTAGCATTCATTTCATTCTCAACCATTGATTTGATAATCTTGAATCTACTAAAAGCATCATATTTATCTTTTAAGAAAGTAACCCATCTCATCCTAGAGAAATCATCAATAAAAAGCATGAAATACCTTTCTCCTTTTACACTTTTTATTTTGGTAGGTCCACACAAATCAGTGTGAATAAACTCCAATGGTCTAGAGGAAGAATACTCTTTGGACTTGAAACTTATCCTTGTCTGCTTTCCAAACTAACATTCCTTGTGCACAATACTTGTAGGCTTGATTATCTTAGGCATATCTCTTACCGCATGTGATGAGATGATCTTCATAAGATTGTAAAAGTTTATGTGTCTCATTCTCCTATGCCAAAGCCAACATTCACTCGTTTTTCCTAGAAGATAATTTCTTCCCTTGACATCCTTTAGACTGTATATATCACCATTTCTCCTAGATCCTTCTACAACCAATTTTCTAGACCTTTATTTTCTGATTTCACTCCTTTCATTGAATATGAGATTGTATCCATTTTTGCACATCTTACTCACACTAAGAAGATTGTGTCTGGGACCTTTACCATAAATAACATCTTCTATCATGTTCTTTCCATCAATACTTATTGTACCTTTTCCATAGATCTATATTGAAGTATCATCTCCATGCTTGACTATGCCTCCATTCCACTTCACAATCTTGATAAACTTGCATCTATCCCTCGTCATGTGGTTGGAACAACCTCTATCAATCACCTAGGAGTTGTCCTCATCTTTTGCATGAAAAGCAGTACACACAACTCTTGAATCTTCAGTCTTCTTAGCAACCAAAAACAAGATTTCATCCTCATTATCTGGACCACTAGATTCATCATCCTTTGAAGAGCAGGATTCTTCCTTGGAATAGAGACTCTTTTTGAATTTATTTCTTTTTGAATCTTTTCTTCTCTTTTCAAAATCTTTCAAGGGACATTTAGAAGAAAAATGACCAACCTCTCCACACTTAAAACATTTGAAAGGTATCTTACCTTTGTACTTGTCGGTACCCCTCTTCAACTTCCTTACAAAGTTTGCTTCTTCTTCATCAGTGTCACTACTTTGGTCATATGCTTCATACATCTCCTTTTTATTGGCTTTGAAAGTTGCTTCCTTCTTTGGATCTTCTTTGTCAAACTCTCTCATTTCAAATGTAGTAAGGGCACCATACAATTGATCCATTGAAAGTTTATTTGAATCTTTGGATTCCTCAATAGAGGACACTTTAGGACTATAAGCTTTAGGAAGAGATATCGGTACCTTTTTAACCACCACCAATTCTTCCAGTTCTTCACCAAGTCCTCAAATTACATTGACCAATTCATCTACTCATTTGAGTAAATATCTTGCAATATCTTCATCCTCTAATTTTTCAGGTTCTCAAACTTGCCTTTGTAGATCTACAACTTGGTTTTTTTTACTTTTGTGTTTCCTTCATAGATTCCACCAAGTTTATCCTAGACCTCCTTTGTTGACTTGCAGTGCATTACTTTTACAAGATCAGAATTTGCTAGCCCACTCAAGATAACATTTTTAGCCTTTCCATTATTCTCATAGGCTCTTATATATGTTGATCAGTTAGAGTAGCAGGAACAACATAACCATCGTTGATATATTTCCAAACACCAAACCCTAAAGAGGTCAAATAGGTTTCTATCCCAAACCACCAAAAAGTTAAATTTCCTCCATCAAACCTAGGCTCTTTGTGAGACCCTTCTTGTGCCATCCTGAATCTTCCTCATGTTGCTAGAATTACTCTAAGAAACCATGCTCTAATACTAATTATTGGGTAAACCCACAAAAGTGGTTTACAATTCGAGTGAGGAAGGAAAATTTGAAAAAAATGACCCCATGCAAAAAAATTGCTTTTAGGGGTTCGAATGAACTATTTGGTTCGTGCGAACCAAAATAGGGTTCGCTAGAACCCGGGCTTGAGTGAACCCATTTAATGATGGGGCCCACCATTCCCAGAAAAAAGTCAAAAGTGAGGGCTTGTCGAGAGCCCCTTTTCCACCCTTCTCCCCCTCAAGCACCAAAAAAGTCCAAAATTTTGTGCTTCGAAGCTTGGGTTGAGGATGAAAATGGAGGAGACTTCATAGACCCAACTAGTTGATGGTAGTCCTCGAAACGACCTATCCAACGAATATAATTTTAATATGTTTTGGTTTTATTATGTATTTGTTTTTTAAGTTTTATTAAACATAGGTTTTTCACCGAAAATTAAGCTCTTTGTTCTACACATGTGGAAAATAGCAGATTATCAAATTCTTTTATTGAAAAATATGAGTGCGCCAGATATTGAAGTCCTTGATCTAAAACAAAAAAATGAATTTTGATATATACAAAAAGGTTACATTGTATACAGTTCACCTATGTCTGAATTGTAATTGGTTTGACTTCGAAACTTGATTAAAAAAAAAAATTCAATAAAAAACTATGAGACCGATTGAAAGCACTAGATATCAGAGTTAAAAATCTAACTTTGAAAGAATTATAATTTAATCCTTCATGGAAAAAAGTTATGTTGTATACGGTGAGCGTCACTCCTTAAAAATGTTGTTTGCTGAAAAAAACTAGTTTTCAAAGGAGCTGGAAAAAGAAGTGCAATCTGATTCCAATTTTTTTGAAAAAATTATATTTAGAATCTATAGACAAAATGCCACAAATCACTAGTTTGCATCATCTTCAAATTCCTCACGGTTTAGTTGTTATAGGTGCCCGAAAGTGAAGATTTAGTTAGAAAAAAATATTTGAATGTCCAGTTTGGCCAAAAATTGTAAACCAATATTGTGGGATCACCCTATTGAACACATCAAAATATTGGGGGAGGGGTGAATCAACATTCTATCAAATCTCAAACCCCCTGAAACAAACAGATACTTTAAACTCTACCACATAAGCAAGAACATGAAAGAAGAAGATAATGCACAACACAACACAACACCAAATATACATGGAAAACCCCACAAGGGAAAACGACGGTGAGAAGAGCTGCTAGGAGCTACTATCCTAATCTAGCCTCATAAGATGAACAACATTTACAACTTTTTTTAGGGCTACAACCCAAGGAAGGTACAACTCCTTGATTATACAACTTTGTTTTAGGGCTACAACCCAAGGAAGCTACAATTGTCTGATTTGATCACACACTCAGGAAATATTACATAATGACAGTTCTCCCACTACTTGAAACTAACAATTAATCTTACTCCTTTTGATGATTGCAATTCTTCTTTGTCACTTCTCTTTTGATGATTGCAATTTTGCTTTGTCACTTCTTCAAATATCTTCTCAATTGCTTACTAGCTCACTACTTTCAACAATAAAGAAGTCTTGCATTCACCTCACTGCCTCCAAAAACCAATTACACACACTTCTTTAGTTTCCTTCTATCACAGAGATATGATCAAGATGAAACTAGATAGGATCTACCACTTCTTATCTTTCTCTTTTAGTCGCTTACACAATTTTCACAATGCATCACATCACATCCATCACCTTAGATCAACTAGGTTTATAATTTATACATAATATTACATTGATTATACTTCACATGTTGGCCTACAACAAAATTATTACATTTGCAAGTCGGCCAAGGATAAAATAATCAACATGAAACGTGCAAAGGGAAAGACCCAAAAGAATACATGCAACACCAGGAAGAGGAACACGCCTTGCAAATCCTAGAACATGATTACCCTGGTCCTAAACAATATTCACACCTTCGATCTTCATAAGATATCATCCAAACACTTTATAAACACAAATTAGGTTGGCCATAAATAAGAAAACATGAAATATGTAGCATGTCAACCTTCACACTAGTGGCAATACACAATAATGATAAGGAATTACTTGCATCTATTTTAGATGAGTTGGCATTAACCATACTATACCTTCAAACACTCCATAAGCTCCACTCACACTTGAACTTGTTGCACATCATTGACACCTTTTAGTCGGCCTTGAAATAAGCATAACTTTAAAAAATAACTTGAAACATCTGTGTGGTACTGGAAACAAGAAAGATATTCATGCACTTCAAACCTTAGACACTATTGAGACACATGGAGTGTCCACACAAACTCATACAACTGAAATTCACAACCTTCTACTGACACAAGTAGACAGACATTGAAGCCAGTCACTAGAAAACATGATCCTGCACTCTGCCACTTCTAACTTTCACTGTGAAAGGAATAATGACATGAAACTTTGGATGACACCTTCACATTTCCAAAAACTTAACTTCTGAATTGCAAGACCATATCTACAAATGCAGAGAAATGCAAAGCTAATCTTTACACCTCTAAGAACATCTTCATAGAAACAACACAATCTTCAAAATATCACACTCTAAAACACCTTTCCAGTGACACAAATGATTTGAAACTTGTATCACACATGCCTTGACAAAACATAAAGCTATCCTCCAAACCGTAGGAGAAAAACATCATTAGTGGACAAATGTAGAGCATTCCATAGAGTATCTAGCAACCAAACAACCAGATTGCAATACTCTTCATAGAACTTTTGATATCACTGACAATCAAACTGCAACAAATATGCCATTAATTTTTTTTATTTGTAGTAAAATTTATGCATTATAAAATATTAACACTCAATAAAAATTAAAATTAAAATGATTGAAAATAAAAATAAAAATAAAATCATAGAAATGATTATTATTTTTTGAAAATTATATCTTGCATCTATATATAAAATTCCACAACTTGTTAGTTTATTTCATCCTCAAATTCTTTATTGTTTATTCCCTATACTTTATACAAATTAAAAATGTTGATTTTAAGTGTCCCACTTAGGCCAAAAAGTGGGACACATTATTGTAGGATCACCCATAAATAATTCAAAAAATTGTATATTAAGGTTCACAAGAGTCTTAAAGTGACACTAAATCAATTTTGGAACCTTCTATACTTGGTTGAAATCCTAAAACCAAAATTATGAAAAACTAGTCTTTCTAGGTAACCCTTTTACAATGAGATTCCACAACTATGCTCATTGAACTTCATGAAACAACACGGTCTTCTATTATATAATTATTCTAAATATAATTTACGTCTCTTCTATATTTTTAATATAAAATTAATTGATGACAACAATCTCTTTCTGTATATCAACGTTTTAGGCTAACAAGATTAAGAAAAAATATTATTTCATTAAATTTTAAACTAATAAAATTACACAACACCCATAATAATTCTTGGGAAAAATAACCATGTGGGAAACTAATAAATTAAGATTTCATGATATAATTCCACTTATAAAATGGAAATAATTAAATGGAAGCTTCATTACATCACAAATCGAGCATACTATGTGTTAGAGACTTGACAAAGCTAACAATTTTCACCACAAATTAAACCTTAGAACTATAAAACATTATTCTAAAACTCCAACCTATGAAAATCATGGAATAAATAACCTTGAAAATTCTTCAAATTCCCTTTTTTTAAATACCAAATTATGGCACCACCTTTCGACATGAGAGAAAATAAAAGAAAAAGTAATACTTGAACTCTTAGATGCAATTGTTAATCAAAATTTCTATTCAAAGATGAAAATTTGAAATTAATATTCAATTTGAATATATAGTATATTCTTAAATGTGTGAAATTACATAATATCCAGATTCTACAAGAAATTTCCTTAAATAATTAGTTAATTGGGCATGCAGAACTAAACTGAACTAATCTAGGTACATGGATTGAGGGACCAAAATTGTACTAAGGTGAGTGCGTGTATTACAGAATTGAACATGAATCAAGGAGGTAATCATGGAGGTAACAATAAATGAACTATCATACTTGCTTGAATTATGGATTTGGTTGAGTTTATATTGAATGAACTCTAATCATGTATACTACGAAAAATATAGAATCAAAGCCCCTATGGGTTATAAGTAAATACCAAAAATGAAATTTATATTGATGTCTCCCCAAATCCTTTGTGGAATGGTAATGGTTTATATAATCCTATATTCTAATTTCCTCCCTTGGAATATTAAAAAATTTTGCATCCCTAATTAAACATGTAGACCTCTAGACCTATCCTTAACCAAGTCTAGTTTTATTCAAGGAGGGACCAATTCTTTTCCATTCCAAAATTCCTTGCTAATGCCATAAAATTATTTTCCCAAATCAAGTTCTCTCTCATGGAGCCAAAAAAGTACACAACTATTTCTTCTTGAAAAAAACTTCATCTTGGACTATGTATAGAAATGAGTACCTTCCATATAGTATACCTTTATAGTGGACAAAGTGACGACACCTTTCCACTTTCTCATTCAACTTACTACTTTACCAAATATGCAAAACACATATCCATTGGTAGACCTCTTGCTAATAACATCCCCCACCCAATTTGAGTCCACATAACCTTATGTACACCAATTAACTATTGATCCCTTGAAATATCATCATGATAAAAAAATGAGTACTTAGATTATCTTGTAAATACCTAAATAACCTCTTCATTACAACCCAATACTCATCTCCAGGATAAAATATATAACAACTCAAAACATCACTACTTGGGGAAATGTCTATTCTTGTGAAAAACCCAACATGCATCAAACTACCAACTACACTAGCATAAGGATCTTGAGTCATATCCTCCATGTCTTTTGGTGTCATAGAACACTACTCAACTAAAAACTTAACTCCCATAAAAAATATGTATAGTCACTAATATACATATATACTATCCTAAAAGCATGGAATACAAAGTTCACATGTACTTTTGTTGTCCCAAACAAATATTTATGTTCACTCTATTTATTTTCATCCTCATTCCTAAGATATACCTAGAAACCCCTAAGTCAATCTCAAAATATGCTAAATAAAACTTGTAGTATCACATTCTAGGAGACTATTTGAGACCATACAAAATCTTTTTTAATCCATAAATCAATGAAGGCTTACCTTATTCAATGAGTGCTCTAGCTATGTAATATAGATCTCCTCGTCTAAGTCACCATGTAAAAGGTCACTTTAACATGGAAACCTATTCTATCTCTAAATTAAAAGCTATTTCTATACATAATAACAACCTAATATATGCCAGCTTAACAACTAGCATAAATTTTCACCAAATTTTATCCCCTCAACTTAGAAATATCATTTTGTAACTAACCTTGCATTGGGATTTTCAACATTGCTATATGAAATAATCTTTTTCTTAAACACCCATTTACAACAAATAGGTTTTCATCCCTTAAATGTAATTATACCAAGTCCCATGTATCATTATTTCTTAATTCAGACACCTCCTCATCCATAGCCACTTTCAAATACTACAAATCATCCATTTCCATCACCTTCTTCATTGTTATATATGCTCATTAGTATTATTATTTAATAAAAAAATATATCTCCAATCAAGAGGACTATTTATGTTAGGTTATTTTCTCTATCAAGTAGACCTCCTCAAGAGCTAAAGTGGATGTTCTACCTCCTCTTCTAAACTATCCAATCTCTCCTCCTCTTCAAGTCCTTCATGATATTAAATTCAATCTTTGGGGTTAGTTGAACCACACATTTATTCTCATCCTTTTCTGATTGTACCATTATGGAAAAAGGCTTGATCTCTCTTGAAATAAAACTCATATTATAAATAATTCTCTTAACCACAAGGTTGAAAATTCTGTACCCTTTCACATAGATACTATAGCCTATGAAGATACTTTTCACTATATTTTTTAACAACTTTGATCACTTCTCCCTAGGCACAAGTGCATATACCTTAAACCAAAAATCTAAGATGTTGTAATGAAGAATTTTTTCATGTCCATACCTCCATATTAGTCTTATCAATGAGAGTTTATGTAGGTAACTTGTTATCTAAATAAAAGGAATATAAATTATTTATGCTCAAAAAAATTTCTTCTAGGCTAGCTCCGCTAAGCATACTCCTATCCCTCTTCATTACCATACCATTACATGTTTATGTAAATTTATTCTAATGAGGGGTATGTGGATTTTTCTCATGTCTCAATTTAATGCTCTTTACAAAATCCATACAAATTTACAAAATAAAACTCACCACCATTTTAGTCATCAAAAAATCAATTCTACCAATTTAATTTTCCAAAAGAGCCTTAACCTCCTTAAACCAACAAAATACTTCAAATTTAATCTTGAGGAAATACACCCATGTCCTTTTAGAATAATAATAAATAAAAGACAAAATACAAAGACTTCTAACTTGAAGGAGCATTAATAGAACCAAACACATATTAATAAATTAAATCCAACACCCCAAAGCATTTCTAAGATTTTATTTTTCATATACATAATATTTACAAGAATCAAATTCAAGAGTAAAATCATTTGTTACCTCAAATGGATGTTTATTTTTTAGGGTCCTTAGACCCTTCTCACCTTTATGACCTATTCTCTAGTATGACAATTGTTTCCTCTGTAGTTAACTTGATTTCTAAAGTGAGAGCTCACTTAGGTACCCAAAAATAAATATACCATAACATAATGATTTATGTGGGAGAAATCATTTTCAAAGAAAAATAACACACCTTAAAGCAACTTAATGTATTATTTAGTGGCCAATGGTTACAATACACTTGCAAAATCCAATACTTTACAAGAGTATCACCAACAAGAGATAAAATATACCTACATGCAATGATAAGATATTTTAATATAGAGTCCACATACTTACTTTGTATCAACAAAAAAATATTCTCACTCCATCTCTTTTCATCTACATTCCTAAGATATACGTGGTATCCCCTAAGCCCATCTCAAATTATTTTAAATATTGAAACTTCATATCCCTAAGCACATTCTTATTACTACCAAAAATCAATATAGCATCTATGTATAATATGATAACACAAAAATATCACCATCCTATTTATAATAAACATAATTATTTGATTTATATCTTAGAAATGTTGATCTAAACAATAAATAATCAAACTTATAGTATCACATTCTAGAAGACTATTTGATACTATACAAAGACCTTTTCAATCCATAAATAAATATCCCTTTACCTTATCCAGCGAGTGCTCTAGTTGTGTCATATAGGTCTCCTCCTCTACGTCACCATGCAAAAATGCCATTTTTCCATCCATCTATTCTATCTCTAAATTTAAAATATATTTCTATAGATAATAATAACCTAATTGATCCCAACTTAGAAAATAGAGAAATTTTTTGCCAAACTTCATCCCCTCAATCTAGGAATATCAACTTTGAATTTAAAATTTCAACTTAAAAACCCATTTATAACCAATAGGTCTTCATCCCTTGCATAATTTTACCAAGTCCAATGCATCATTATTTTTTGATGTAGATACCTCCTCCTCCACAACCACTTTAAATACTATGAATTATTCATATCCATCACCTCCTTAAAATTTATAGGCTCATTAGTATTAGTAGTCAATGCAAAATAACATCTCCAATCAAGAGAAGTATATATGTTTAGTTATTTTCTCTATCAAGTGGACCTCCTCAAGGGGTGTGTGCAAGAAGTTGAGTACACTTTTTGGCCAAAAAGTGGAAGTGTTTTCCTTGATTTTTAGAATTTGTCTCGTTTGACCTACAAATTTGAAGAACTTAAAGATTGAATCTTAAAAAATGTAACATGAAATATCTATACTCCAAGTCTAGTTTCCAAATATGTAATTTATTTTAATACCCATATGATACAAATTGATTTTCAACAGGCATGTCTAAAAACCAATGTTTAAAAGTCACTTTTTTCCCATACCATGCACGTGTATGTCATCCATATTTTTGATCTAAATAATTGTATTTTTTTGAATCCTTTTGGGAAAAGATCTGTAACACATTGAAGAATGTGCTGATATTTTTTTGTAATTTTTTGTTAATTTTATTGGCCATAATTACTGCTTTGAAAATTCCTCATGTACGTCAAGCATAAATGACCTAAACTTATCATTTTTTATTTTTTTTCAAATTGAAAACAATTGTCTGAAGAATGTGCATGTATAATTTTTTTTTAAAAATATTTTAATAAAAAGTTATTAAAATACTAAAAATACCTAATATTTCAAGTTTGTGGACTAGTTTCATCAAAAAATATTTAAAAATAGAAAAAATAATCCAATTGTAAAAAAATTTACATATTTGGAATCTACACATTCTCATCTATAATGGGTTTTAATTTCGTCAAAAAATTCTACAAAAAATGTCTTTAGACATATGTCCAAAGTCACTCTTTTCTACTAACACTGACATGACCTTCAAGTTGCAAGTCAAAGTAGGTCTAAAGATAAGGGTCAGCTCCCCAAGCCTTTTTTCCGACCCGAAACTTATAGCAAAAATTTAAGTTTTTAGAAATGGGATCCCATTTGTTTTTTTGAAAAATTCAAGCCTTTATGAAACAAGATCCTGTTTTAGAACAAGATACAAAATGGGATCCCATTTCTTAAAAATGGGATCCCATTTTTGGCTCAGGGTCCTAAAGAAAAATGGGATCTTGTTTGCTAAATAACGAGATCCTGTTTCATTTGGCTCGATTTTGAGTGTTTTCTAAGTCTAAAACTTCCACTAGAAGTGGATTCATCTTCTTGCATTTACCCCAAGAGCTGAGGTGGAGTTTCTAGCTCATCTTCTAAACTATCTAATCTCTCTTCATCTTCACGTCCTTTATGATATTAAATTAATCATTCTTAGTCTCTGGGGTTAGTTGAATCATATATTTCTTCTCATCCTATTCTGGTTGCAACATTACAAAACAAAGCTTAATATCTCTTAAAATAACATTCCTATTGCATATAATTCTCTCATCCATAAGGTTGCAAAGATTTTACTCTTTCATAGAGACACCATTGCATAAGAAGATATGTTTCACTATCTTATTATCCAAATTTGACCATTTCTCCCTAGGTATATGTGCATATGCCTTCCAACCAAAAACATAAGATGTTGTAATGAGGTATTTTTCTCATCCATATGCGTTCATAGTAGTCTTATCAATGATATATGATGTAGGAAACTTGTTAACTGGATAACAAGCCATGAAAATTATTTTTTATAATTTTATTTCTAAGATCTCCACTAAACATATTCCCAAACATCTTCGTTAACATCCCACTCTTTATTTATGCAACTCCATTTTGTTGAGGGGTACATGGAGTTGTTTTGTGTCTCTTAATCCCATGCTCTTTACATAATCCATATAAATATACAAAATAAAACTCACCTCCATTTTTAGTCTTGAAAAACTCAATATTTCTAGCAATCTAATATCTAAAAGAGCCTTAAACTCCTTAAATTGACTAAAGAATTAAAATTTACTCTTGAGATAATACACACATGTCTTAGAATAATAATAAATAAAAGATACATAGTATAAATATTTAGAACTTGAAGGAATGTTAATAAAACCAAATACATCTTAATAATTAAATCTAACACCCAAAATATTTGTAATATTTTATTTTTTATATACACAATATCCAAAAAAATTAAATTCAATATTAAAATAACTCATTCCCTCCACAATATTTTTATTTTTTAGAATCCTTAGACCTTTCTCACCTATGTGGCTCATTCTCTAGTGACATAGCATTTTTTCCTTTGCAAGTAACTTGCTCTCTAAATTGAGAACTCACTTAGGTACTGTAAGAGAGGGGGACCAACCACTGCAAGGCCTCAGGTCATGAAAGGCCAAGAGCGGAAAGGCTGCCCTAACTTACCTCAGTTTAAAGGATGGTTAGGATAGAAGGGATGAGAATGATGAGGACTATGTATCCTTCAATCACTCTGCAATCCCGAGAGGTGAAGGGAGAGTAGATGAGTCGCTTTTCAGAGTCAACTCTGCGTCTCAGATAGCTCTTTGTTTGAGGACAGAAGTGCGATTTTGGGACGACAACGCGACACACTAGTGTCTCACAGGTGCATTGGCGTCCATACAACTAGAAAACCAAAGAGATGAGGTTAAACTCTAAAAGGTAGACTAACGGCCTAGTTTAGAAGCTTCTAGAATGACATAATAAGATCAAGAAGTATAAAATGCATAAATTAATGTGATAAAGGAAATATATTACCGCAAGGGTGACGAAGATGATTTTGCACAACAGTCTTCTCACCAGCTTGCTCTGAGATCTCTCCACCTACACACAAAAAAGGGGGAAATGTTGGGGTTGTTTAGGGGACTACCTTAGTCAGACCCTCGTTTTGGTGTTTCCACCTCCATGGACAGCCAAGTTTGCAACAATAGGAATAAAGATAAAGAAAGAATGCAAGCTGCGTATACAAGAAACACTACAAAACAATACATGCTTACTCAACCAAATATGATAGAGGAGATGAGAGGAGCTTACCACCTTCGTCCAAAGCGCTCAAGGCTTATGGAGGAGTGAATGAGAGGAACTCAAGCCTCTGTTGTAATGGTGTTTGTCTTGCGCTCGCACTATCGGAGTGGAGTGGTAGATTGCTGCAATGGAGTGAAAAGTTCTGCTACAAAGCTTGAATGGATGTGTGAAAGAGTGGAGAAAATGTGAAGTGATGAACTCAAGATCTTGCAAAACTTCCTCCAAATGTGAGAATGGATGGAATGGTCAAGAATATGAAGGAAAGGATTAAAAATGGCCATATTCGGGTCGACCAGTCGAAGAGGAGAATTACACTTCGACTCCCAATCGAGAGTGTAACATCTCTGTAGACTCCAGTTGCAGGAATTTGCCAGGGATGTAAGTGTGTCATGCGGAGGTCTATGCGTCGCATGGGCGTCCCCGACAGAAACGCCTCCATTGACACACAAACATGGTGCCAAGTGATGTGGACAGTGGGCTTAAGTGGAATTAAGCCTCTGCCTTAGGTTTTCTAAAGTGTAAGGGGATAAAATGGATTCTGCATTAGGGGTGGAAATTCATGCTCATATAGGTACTAAAAATTTAATATACCTGTTAGCAAATGAATTGGCTCATGATAAAGATGCTCAAAATGAATGAATCTCAACCCAATTTAGCACTAGTATGAATCCGCTAACATCTCTGAAAAGACCACAATTGCATTTGTGGATTCTCTTTGAATTTTGTCAAGGTACAACTCCCTTACAAGATTTTCAATGAACTTATCTAAACTAATGAACACTGGTATGCTTTTAACCAGAAATTAGGAAAGGTAACCAATGCTAGTTCATAAAAATGAAGCTAATGCGAGAGCGCAAAACACAACCATAAACAATCAACACAAATATTGAAAACTTATGACCATCCCATCAGAAGAAATAAGATAATACTACAATAAATGAATGCCCACAACCTATCTTGGAAAGAAGACATAACTATATATATGCATAACACCAAGATCAACGTACAAAAAATATCATTAAATTCATAATACTAAGATCATGAGCTATTACAGTTTGAAATAAATGAAAAAATACCTCTCGATAACACCACCAGGTGTATATCCGAAGAAACCCTATCAAATTCTTATATTTTCAAATATACAGCAAACCAACCCCATTAAACAATCGCCAAAGCCGTTACTAAATTTGGGAGTATTCCTGTTCTGCTCATCTTCTTGAAAACTTCTAAAACTCAATCAAAATAATTAACGTGGGAAATGAAATGGAATCAGGCAAGATAACTAATCTTCATCCCACCAACAGCCGTTGAATGACCCTTCACATAATCAAATAATTAATGCAGCATCAAAGGGACACCATACGATGGCACGTGTCTACTGCCCGATTGGAAATGTAATTTTTTTTTTCAAATCAACCATTTATTTGAACTGAATTGTTATATATTAGATTTCCTCAAGAGAAAGCACCAATGTCGAATCAATCTTCTATAAAGTTGGCCAGTGTCACCACTCTTCGTTATTCAGAAGCATCTAACATGGTGAGCACCCAAAGTGATGATGATTTTGCAAATGACTTCATTATTTTGGAGGAGATTGAATGCAACCCATTGTTCAGGCATTTATCAGATTAGTTGAAAGAGGTATTCATGGTACAGAGTGAGGTGGAGGAAGAAGCGCTTCACAACATTTTGGGTGAAGCATTTCTGAGCCAAGCACATGTACACAACACCACCATGCTGGAGCGTTTCATATACACAGTCATCAGGACTTCGAGCTGCCATGAGTTCGGAGTAAAGGCACTGGAACACCTGGTGAAGCCTGAATTCCATCATCGTGTCAAGGTGGCTATCAACAGGATCAGTCACTATCCTCAAAATGGGATGATAGCTGACACCATTTGCATAGCGTTGGCTCTTCAGGATGAGACATTGGAGGAAGTCGTTGCTCTTTTCCACTCAAGAATTGTAAGGAATGGTATGAGGCTCTTCACGTAGTCACATGAGAACCTGTTGTCACCTACTCAAGTTGAACACCTCCAGACTATGAGCGAGAGCTTTCGAGTCCTGATATTTTCCCTGTGTGCTTGAATGAAACTACCTCTTTTTTTGTCTTTTGTTATCAATATGAACTTTTTGTAATCAAAACAAACAATTTTGTAGTGTCGATACCATGTAGACATGATCTTATATATAAATAAAATATCATTTTGGTATCTCTGTACTTTCTCATGCATGGCTTTGTTTGTTTCTATTCATATCATTTCTAAAAATGATGGTTTATTTTCTGCATAATGCATTGGTTATTTGAATTAAGCTTTCTGTTATTCCATTGATCACTAAAAGGCTTTCGGGTGGCAAAATGGGTAGTTCACATAACCTAGTAAAACAATGCTTAGGTTTCGAACAATGTGAAGAATGTCGCCCAAAGATATAACTTGTAGGGGAAGTCACTAATTTCTAACACATGACAACTTATCATATGGGTTACCTGTACACAAACACCTTCTTCCAAGGAATGATAAGTTCGAATAAAGTCATAAAACATCGCCCAACAAAAGTTGTGATAAAGCAAGCGGTGAAATGAGAAGTTAGAAGAACTAAGGAAAACCCCGCCTAAGTTCGAAAAGAAACAAAGAACATTGCCCAAATATAAACTTAAGTAAAAATGACTGAGGCAAATGGAGTAGGGTAATTAAAAGGGGAAGGGGGGCATGTCTATGAGTAATAGTGGCTCTGATTGGGGACAAGGAATATAAAGGATGTGGAGGACCCAACATGAATGACCAGTCCTTTCTATTGGGAAACGAAGTCGAGGGGGAAAGAAGACACAAACCAAGCCAAGACCAAAACCAAACAAAAGACTAGAAAAAAGAAGTAACCTAAGACACCTACATGCATCTAGACTAGGTGCGACACACCCAATTTTTCCTCAAGGACCTACGCAAAACCATTGACTAACTGAGAGAAGTATATGCCAGTGTGAAAAAGTGAGGTATATCCATGAAGCACTTTCAAAATCAACAACTTTTGAAGGAAAATCAATACAAAACTAAGATTTATAAGGGGTAAAAGCTCACCAAAAGGTGCGCCAAACAACCACTTTTCATCAAAAACTTTTGTATCTTCCTTCGAACCTCCTTGAGTCTCAAAAGTATCTCCAACTGAAATCTGATTTAAAACAACTCCTTTGAGGAAAGACCCCGAACTTATATCAAGGAAAGCAACCTTGTCAATCGTGACAGTAACTTCACCTTCACCTCTTTGAACTAATTCATATTTTCTTAGAAATAGTTATGTCTTTACAGATTGGTCATTCAAATCTTTTCCTTCCAAAACCTGCAAATGAGATCGAACAACTCTTCGTATATGTGGAAAATCATCCTCGGGCCCTTTTAAATATTCACTTAAAAGGTGAGTAGTATGAGGCTAAACATTCTTTTCAACATCACTCTTTCCATCCTCATTAATGTGGCCATTCTTAATTACACCCATCTTTAAATCAGATTTAAAAAGAGGAGACTCAAGAATAGTATCATTTCTAACCTTTCCTTGTAGTTCTTTTTCATGATTTGGTAGAGAATCCCTTGACTGTGTATCATTTAGAAGAATATTTGATGCTTTGGATTTCTCACAAGCTACAATAAATTCACTCCAAGCCTCTAACTATGCACCAATCTCACCTCCATCCAATAGAGGGTTAGCAGTTTTCCCATTGTTTCCTTGATTATGGTCATCCTCAACCATTAATAAGCAATAGCAATCCTTAGATATAAACTGGTTATCAATTAAATTTGTAAAGAGAGGATTATCATGTATTTCGAATTCATCGAAATTAAAGAGAGGATTAAGATGAATTGACCATTTTTCTTCTTCTTGAGAAGTATCGCACGTGATTTCTCCATGTTCTACCAGATGAAAAGATGTACTCTCATCCATTGTTTCTTTGAAGGAGAAAACCTTGTATTCAAGGATAGGAGGGGAACTTGACACTAGGTCTTTTTAATTAGTTTTAGAAAAGAACTTATCCTTACAAGGGGAAAAAGAGGAAATTGGAGTCTTCTTTTGCGGCTCATCATCTTCATCATCACTAGATGAGCTAAGATCATTTTCAACCTCAAATGAGGTATATAAACTAAAAACCTTATCATTGCTACGCTAACCTTGTTCCTCATTGGACTGCTAAATGCTATAAAAAATTGTCAGATTAATTTTTTCAGCAGTCAGGCGAGGTAATTTTGCTTCTTCATGATTCTTAACCTAGGACTCATAGGATATATTTTGACTAGCTTCAGGCTTCACAATTGCACCCGGTTTCCACTTTCCCATGACTATAAAATCATCCTCAACTTTGACTGCTTCTAATTGAGATCTTTCAATCCCCTGAACTATATCTCTTTTGAGGATTAATTGGATATTAGGTTCCAGAGCAGAAATAAATATGTGAAATTGGATCTCTTCACTAGGTCTTTCTAGAACATGAATTCCCTTAAGAGACCGATTAAATCAGTACACAAAATCCCTCATTGTTTCAACCTTATTCTTCATGATCTGAAAGAATAGACACATGGTAGCCGCAATGTTGATTGGAATTTTATATCGTTGGAGGAACTTTTTTTAAGGACATTCCATCCTGTAATGCTTCCTTTTTCAAGTCCCCTATACCATTCTATCGCTTTCCCAACCAAACTGTCAATAAAAATTCTTACGAAAACATCCTCCTCTTGAATTCCTAAAATTCCACTTACTGCAATCATAGCTAGGATGTCTTCCTCAGGGTCTTGTTCATTTTGACCAGAAAATTTAGGGAACCATTTTCAGGGACCATGGGGAAAACTATGGTATTGTGGCAGGACAAGGGGGCCAACTTGATTACACCAAATATTCAAGGCCATAGATGATCAAAGTTGCCAACAAGCTAGAGGTGGATTCTGAGGTTGAGGAATGGGTGGGCCCCTTGGATGATGAAACAGTTGATTAGGCTGACGATTAGGATGAGGAGGAGGGTTGTCATAGTACACAAATATCAACCTCAGAGGACACTCCACTACAAGCGCAGGTGGGCACTAGGCCAACTCTTCCTCTTCTTCCAAGGCAAGATTCACTCGCATATAATCTGTTGCGTTCCTCCTATATTTCAAGCGAGTGTGTTTAATTGTGAAATGATTTATTCTTGCTCTGCTTCCACCCAATCTAAATCTGGTTGCAAAACAAGAAATAAATTATTATGAGGAAGTACCATCTTGTTGCATGATGCGACATGAATTGTTAGACTTTCAATCAATTCAATTTGATTTTCCCTAGTAGAGTCACCAAAAATTTGTTAGCGAATTGTTATGCCTTGCATAACCACCCCATCTTTTGCCTTGGTCAAAATGGGTCCCCCTTTGTGTTTTTGTACTTAGTTGTTTTTGGAACAAAGTTTGGAGTCTAGTTTTGCCAATACTTTGTTTTTCTTGGATTTCTCTGTCGGAGTCGGGACCGGAGCTGAATCGGGTTTTGAAAGGTCTTTTGAGGTGTATTTTGGTTCTATTCCGACAGTCTTTTCTTTGCCTTTGTTTTTGCTCTTTGGCGGAAGCGGAGCAGGAGTGGGAATTGGGATGGTTCTTTTCAAAATTTGCAAAATCAAATTCAATTCCGATCCCGCCTCCGCTCCCTTTTTAATGTTTGTTTGTCTCGGTTTTTGTGTTTTGTTTTATTAGGTTGGTCTTTTACTTAACTTTTTGTTTTTGTTTTTGTTTTGTTTTTAGTTGATCGGACGCGGAGCCGGAATGGGGATAAGGTTTGGAAATTTTATGATTTTTAGATCCTATTTCCATTTTAGTTCCGCCCCCGCCAATTTTTTTGTCGTTGACTTTTTGACTGAAGTTGCACTGCAGACCGGTGTTCATTCTCTTACAGTTCCAACTCCGCCTTTACTGCGTTTTAAGGCATTAATGGTGGTTTCCGGTGTAGGTAGAAATTCACATATTTTTTCTTTATTAAGGGTTAAAGTCGATCATTATTGTTATTATTACAAGTCTGAGAGCGCGAAGAGCAATAGCAGAGTTCGTTTGAGCAAATTGATCAAGATAGAGAAGGGATATTGTGTGTGAATTGATTCAGAAAGTTAGCATGGCTTTGTTTGCGTTTGAGGTAGGTCTTTTATCTTTGTTTATTTCCTTGTTGTGTTTTGCTTTGTATCTGTTCGTGTGTTCAATCTTTGTGTTTTAAAGCAATTTTATGATCATCGATGTGATTAAGCGAGCAGGTTCTTGTTTTGGCTTGTTTTGTTTTGCTTTAATCTTTGTTGTTTTATTTTGTCGTATCGTTTCTTTCTATTTTTGGGCATTGTCGCTTTCACGTCTTAATCGTGATCGCGTCATGTGGTTTTCAATTTGTAGTAGATTTAGATTAGATTAAAGGTTTCTTATGGCATGAGTTAGATTAAGAATTTACAGTGAGGTAGGTTAGAGATTTTACAGTGAGTTAAGGTAGATTAGATTTATTGTTTAATTTAGGGTTTCGTCATTTGGTAGAATGGCAGGGTTTTAAAACCCGTGCCCTGGTTTTATAAAGTTTGTTAGATTAGGGTTTCGTCGGTCTCTGCAATTACTTAAAAATAAGTTTTAAATAAATGGCTCTAAAATACAATTGTTCCCCACGGTCATATGAGGGTAGAGTTTTTAAGCTCCTTTGCTATTTTATGGCGACCTAGGTTTAATCATGAAGTTATGATGAAAATCAATAAATTTGATGATGTCATGATTAGCATAGGCGGAGGCGGGATTGGAATGGGTATGGGCATAAGAATTTTGTTTTTACCAAAGTTATCAATTCCATTTCTATCTCGTTTTCGATTTTGAGTTCTAAAAGGTTTTCTTGAAGTATGTGATGACTAGCGGAGGCGGGATCGAAACTGATCTTGAACTTAAGGATTTTGTTTGTAAAGGTTATTAGTTCTGTTTTCATCCCGTGTCCGGCTCTGCATATGGTGGGAAGTCTTTTGTCGAAGTAACGATAACCAAATCGGAGGCAGGGGCAGAATGGAAATAGAATATGAAAGAGAAAAAAAACAAATCCCTTTTTTCATTCCGATCCCGGTTCCGATAACTTCCCCGACTCCAACTCCGAGCCCATTTGTTACTAGCTGAAGTTCCTATATTGGTTTTTGCTCCGAGTCTGCCAGTCTTGCTCGAAGGAATCAACCGGCTGGAACGTCAAAGCCTGCACCGAAAATCAAGAAGGTGAAACCAAAACAGCTACCTTACACATTAAGGTATGATCATAGGAATCCGGTGGTGAAGGCGAGCAAGGTGGAATCAAACTGGTCAGATATCACAGATACTAATCTAGGCCAGTATAGCTTCGAAGAATTACATGAAGAAACCTTTGCAGAAAGAACAAACTTAATAGGGAGAACTCAAAGGATTGTTGACTCCAGTCTTGCACATATCACTGTGTTTCCTTTGTCAGTTCAGTGTCTAGAGTTGATATGTACAGTGGCCAGTACTTATAATCCAGCTACAAGATTATGCATGGATTCAAAGAATAATGTGATTATAGATCTTACTCCGCAGATGCTCCAAAGCATATTCAATGTTCCTGATCCCAAGAATTTAGTGCAGTTGACTGAGGCTGAGGCATTGGAGAAATACAGTAAGCATAAAGACTCCAATAAGTCTCATTTAAACAAAAGATGGTTAAGCACCGAGAAGAAGTCTTTAAGCAAACTGGCAGACCAGCCAAAGAGGGCAAACTTCAAGAAGGAGATATCTGATTTGATATTGATGCTATCTAGAGTGTTTGGGAAGAGGGATGCCTTCCATTTCAAGGAATGGATGTTTCATTTTATTCAAGTGATCTTTCAGGGTGATTATCAATTTGATTGGTCAATGATTGTTTCCGATGCCATACATGATCAACTCACAAGGGTCAGACAGACCAAATCTTTCTTCATGACTTCATATGTGGTCTATGCTGCAGCAAGATTGTGGATTTTCCCAAGATTAAATAGAGTAGGTATAATGGGAGTCTTGGATGGACAAAAAAAGGTATGGGAACATTACGATCAATTATCTCTTTAGGTTGCTGAGACTCACTTCAGAAGAGTCAATGATGCATTTTTATATGTGGTTATCAACCAGTTGAGTGGAGATGCAGGATATAGGTTAAGCCAAGAAGCTATGGCATTCATTTCTGAATGGGGAAGTTGGTATATCCAATACCCCAAATTTACATACTTCAGGTTGTTTGGGTTTGAAGGTCATCCCCATTTACTTCCAAGATGCTGCAACAATAGAATAGTGCTTATGGAATTTGTATATCAAGCCATTGGAGTTAATGCTAGATTTGGGATGAAGCACAAGACAAGATGCCATAAGTTTCCTATGACACTGGGGGAATATGGCTGTCAACACTTGAAGGCAGCTAAGGTGGTTTGTAATGAGTTGATACAATTAAAATTGGGATTGTATATAGCTCGTAAGTATTTTGATCCAAAAAAGAAGATGTATGCTTTATTACCTTCAGTATTTACTAGACATTTTAATTTGTTAGAGGATTTTTGGTGTGATAGGCAAGATGAATTTGACTTAAGGAAGAAGAATTGTGAGAGATTACCAGTCTCACTTATGGTAGAGCTGGGTATTAAAGATAATATTCCTGACACTTTGGTGGATGATGGAGTGGTATTAGATCCCTCATATGAAGCTTGGAAGATTGGCACCAAAAACTTAGATCCAATAGACTGGAATGAAGAAGAAACTATTGACATTAAGAAACTAGGAAGAACAGTCTTGGATAGAAGTGTGCAATGGTTGATGATGAGGACTCAAGCTCCTTAGGGACCAATCCTCAAGAAAGGTAAAGGGTATAAGAGGATTAAAAGAAAGGCACCTTCCAAGGAACCATTGGAATTCTTTCCTCCTGATGTTGAAGAAACAGAGTTGGACGTAGTTGATGAAGAAGAAGAGACACCCGAGGGAGATGTTCCAATTGAATCTGCTGTTCCTACACCCACATTGGGTGAGTCATCTGCACAAGCCCCACTCACAAGAAAGAAAAGTAAGGAAGTTCAAGGAGTGCTTTATGCCATGGTTGAAGCTACTAAAGGAAAAGAAGTGGAGGAAGAGTTGGTAGAAATTGAGACAGACTCGGATGAAACTCTGTCGGAGAAGGACTTGCAAGAAAATGTACCTCTAGATTATACTATTGAGTAGATTCTTACATAGGAAGAAAAATGGAAACAGTTTGAAGATGCTACCAGGGAATCTGATGCAAGGGCTGCTGCGGAGAAACAAAAGGAAATGGAGGTAAAGTTGCAAGCTGATGCTCTACTTCAATAGCAGCAATCAAAGGTAAAAGAATTTGAAACAAGGACAACAGCTGATACAATGGAGGAGCAAATGAGGCAACGAGAGCATGAGATCAAGGTCAAGGCAGAAAATGACAAGCTGGAACTGATACAGAAGATCCATGATCTCGAGGAGGAATAAAGGGAAAAGGTAGAGAAAATCATAGCCTTGGAAATAGAAAGGATAGAAAAGGAAGAAACTGAAAGGAAGCAAGAAGAAGAAGAGACCAGAGCTGCAAAACTTAAAGCTTTAGAGGCAGAACGGTTGGAAAGAGAGGCCTTGGAGAAAGAAAGGTTAGAGAAATATTAGATGGAAGAGGAGAGATTGAGAAAAGAAGAAGAAGACAGGAGAATACAGGAACAAAGAGATAGGGAAGAGGCTGAGAAGTTGGTGCAGATGCATGTGCTGCAGGAGCAACAAGAAAAGGCAAAAGTTGATTCTCAACCTGAGGTAGATATTCAGCCATCCTCTACAGTTGCTGCTTCCTCTTCCATGATGATGACTCCTAGTGCTCCTACATGGTTGAAATTAGACCTGTAGAAGAGAGCTAGAACACCTCCTCAATCTCTTAATTGGGAGGACATGATGAAGGAGATTGAACAAGAAAGGCCTAAGAAGAGGGCTAAAGTTTTGCATTCTACCAGACTCGCAGATAAAGGGGAGATAGTTGCTAAATGTGCCGTGCCTATGATTGAAAAGGAGGTAGGGGATATGCAGCTCACAGACTATCAATTGAGTATGGTTAACTTGGGAAGACCCACTAGAAATCAACAAATTAATCTGATTGATGTGGTGGCTTCAACGACAAAATCAAGGATGATCAAGGACAAACAAAAGAAAGATGGGCTTAAGGCTCAGATAGATCAGTTACATTCATTTTTGAAGAGTGTCTCCTCTCCAAGGTCACAACAGGTTGCAGCAATTGAGACTCTTGTTTTGCTAAGCAAAAAGGAGGTTGATGATTTGGTACAGGTTAGAGGTAAGGCGGACATGGTTGACAAATGGATAGACAAAGTGAACCATGAGGTAGGTGAGGTTTTGGAAAAAGGATTTGAAACCTATAAGGAGGTGGAAGGAGTAATAAAAGAGATGCATCAATATATTGAGGCATCCGAGAAGTTAGAGGAAGAGTACAAAGAGTATAGTGAAAGGTTGGAGAAGATAAATACATTGCCTCTAACTACTCTTCTAGAAGAATCTATACTTGAAGATGATAATAAAGATTTTGTAGAAAAGACTTCTCGTATCCTTAAGTTTAGGACTAGCTTTTTGAGCAAGCATAAGGATGAAATTCAGGAAGCAGTTAATAATTTAACTAAGCAGTTGGAAGAGTTGGAAGCGGTTATGGCTATAATAGTAGATGTGAATGTAATGACTAAAGATGGCATGCCGTTGAGTCAGGTTAGAGAGAAATGGAATGAAAGATTCCAAGGACTCATGCAGGAGAAAGATGATGGAGAAGACTTAGTAATAGATCGACTTGTAGAAGTCAAGGAAGAAATAAAAGCTGCAGGGAGAGAGTTGGTTAAGGTAAAAAGCATGAAAGAATTCGCTGCAGTTGAGTTGGATCGCATCAAATTTGAAGATGACTGGATTGATGGGCCAGATATGGATATGCTACAACAAGTCTTCACCGGTTATGATAAGTTCATAGCGGATCCAACTTCACATGCATAAAATCTTGCATGCATGACGCATGATGATCTTCTTCCTTGCATGTTGCATGCATGCAGCACTGACAGTCTTAAGGACGCATGATCTTCTTTTCTTCTAGTTCTATTTTATATTGTTAGATCAAACTAAATGTATAATGTAAGAACTCAAGATCAAAATTGATCTGAGTTTCCAAGACAGTTGATTGTTCCTAAAAAGGTGGAAAGCCTAAGATAGAAGTAAAGTTCGAACTTCTTTTTGTATTCTATAAATACCAGATGGGTATTACATTGTAAGGGTCGGCTAATTGAGAATTGGATTGGGTTACCTAGTGCTAGGAGATAGAATTTTTATAGAGCATTTTGCAGAGATACATTGTACCAGATCTTGTTTACAGTTAATAGAATTGCAGGTTTACGAAATATGGAGTTTGCATTGAATTGTGTTGTTTGATAAGGTTAATGAGTTATGATCCACTTGAATGCCAGTGATTGTGCTGAAGCATGATAGTTTCTTATGTGATGAAAGTCATTAGAAGAAACCAGGTTTAAAGATTATCTTGTTAAATTGTCATTGAATTAAGGCTATTAAAGTCTGTTGATCTATAGTTTTAATGACGAATGAATGTGTGTGGTTTTGAAATCTTGGAAATACTTGTGATAGGCGAATAGAGGAATTGAATTAAGCACCTAACATGTATACGATGGTATAGTTATACTGTGGGTTGTGTCATGCTATGGTTTTTGTGATCGATTAAAAAAAACATTCATTGTTAAAAGTATATGTCTAGATATTAGATAAATTTAATTCATACTTACTGATTTACCCCTTGGATCTATCTTTTTCTTTTATTTAAAACCCATTGATTTACAGGAACTATTTTGACAAAGAGAGTCATAGCTTGAATCCTTTGTTACCAGCACAGGCCCCTTAAATATTACAGTTGCATGAACCAATTGAGTGACATCAGATAGTTGAGAACCAACTACCAGGACCTTGGGAGTTAGGCCACTACATGTAGTCTTTCTTTTTCAGGAGAAATAGAGTAGAAATATTCTGTTCTAATGTTGTTTGTGTCATTTTAACCATCAACACAAATGAATTGGATCATGATAAAGATGCTCAAAATGAATGACTCCCAACCCAATTTAGCGCTAGTATGAATCTGCTAACAGCTCTGAAAAGACCACAATTACATTTGTGGCTTCTCTCTAAATTTTGTCAAGGTACAACTCCCTTACAAGACTTTTAATGAATTTATCTAAAATAATGAACACTAGTATGCTTTTAACCAGAAAGTAGGAAAGGTAACCAATGCCAATTCATAAAAATGAAGCTAACGCGAGAGCGCAAAACACAACCATAAACAATCAACACAAAGATTGAAAACTTATGACCATCCCATCAGAAGAAATAAGATCATATTGCAATAAAGTAATTCCCACAACCTATCTTACAAAGAAGACATAACTATATGCAAACATAACACCAAGATCAACGTACAAAATAATCATTAAATTCATAACACTAAGATCATGAACTATTATAATCTGAAATAAATGTAAAAATCCCTCTCGATAACACCACCGAGTGTATATCCAAAGAACCCTTATCAACTTCTTTATTTTCAAATATATAGCGAACCAACCCCATTGAACAGTCACCAAATCCGTTACTAAATTTGGGAGTATTCTTGTCCTACTCAACTTCTTGAAAACTGCTAAAACTCAATCAGAATAATTAACCTGGGAATTGAAATGGCATCGAGAAAGAAAACCGATCTTTATCCCACCAATGACCATCAAATGAGCCTTCACATAGTCAAATAATTAATGCAACATCAAGGGGACACCATATGATAGCACGTGTCTACTACCCAATTGGAAATGTATTTTAAATTGTTTCAAATCAACCAATTATTTGAACTGAATTGTTATTCATTAAATTTCCTCAGGAGAAAGCACCAATGTCCAATCAATCTTCTATAAATTCGGCCAGTGTCACAACTCTTTGTTATTCAAAAGAATCTAACATGGCGAGCACCCATAGCGATGGTGATTCTACAAATGACTTCATTGTTCTGGAGGAGATTGAATGCAGCCTGTTGTTCAGGCATTTATTGGATCAGCTGAAAGAGGTCTTCACGATATAGAGTGAGGTGGAGGAAGAAATTCTTCGCAACATTTTGGGTGAAGCGTTTATGATCCAAGAATATGTACACAACACCACCATGTTGGATCATTTCATATACACAGTCATTAGGACTTCTGGCCGCCATGTGTGGGGAGTAAAGGCACTGGAATGCCTTGTGAAGCCTGAATTCCATCATCGTGTCAAGGTGGCTATCAACGGGCTCAGTCACTATCCTTGAAATGGGCTGATAGTAGACACCATTTGTATAGTGTTAGCTCTTCAAGATGAGACATTGGAAGAAGTCATTGCTCTTTTATACTCAAGAATTGTAAGGAATGATATGAGGCTCTTTGCGCAGTTCCTATAGTTGCACGAGAACCCACTGTCACTTGCTCAAGTTGAACACTTCCAGACTATGAGCGAGAGGCTGCAAATCCTGATATTTTCCCTATGTGCTTGAATGAAACTGCCTCTTTTTTTGTCTTTTGTTATCGATATGAACTTTTTGTAATCAAAACAAATAATTTTGTAGCACCGATACCATGTACACACGATCTTATATATAAATAAAATATCATTTTGGTATGTCTGTACTTTCTCATGCATGAATTTGTTTGTTTTTGTTCATATCATTTTTGAAAATGATGGTTTCTTTTCTGCATAAAGCACTGGTTATGTGAATTAATCTTTTTGTTATTCCATTGATCACTGGAAGGCTTTTGGGTGGCAAAATGGGTAGTTCACATAACCTAGTAAAACACCGCTTAGGTTTCAAACAATGTGAAGAATGTCGCCCAAAGATATAACTTGCAGGGGAAGTCACTAATTTCTAACACATGGAAACTCATCATATGGGTTACTCATACACACACACCTTCTTCCAAGGAATTATAAGTTTGAATAAAGTCATAAAACACCGCCTAGTGAAAGTTGTGACAAATAAAGCAGTGAAATGAGAAGTTAGAAGAACTAAGGAAAAACCCACCTTAGTTCGAAAAGAAACATAGAACATCACCCAAACATAAATTTAAGTAAAAACGACTAAGGAAAATGGAGTAGGGTAATTAAAAGGGGAAGGGGGCACATCTATGAGTAAAAATACAATAACACAATGATTTATATGGGGGAAATTATTTCTAGAGAAAAACCCCATTCAATAATAAATTGGTTACAATACACAAGTGCAAAGTCCAATCCATTACAAGAGTATCACCAATAAGGGATTTGGAGAAATTATAGCAAGGTAAAACAATTATTAAACTATATCAACCCCTAATGCATGTGTAAATATAATAGGCACATCAAAAAGGTAGATTTACAATATCATGGGCACCAAAACCATGGTCTAGGAAAATAATATAAAAAAACACTCAAAATGAGTAAAAAGGCCAAAAATATTCTTGAGGGCATTGCACTCCCAAAAAACCCTATGGGGAGAGCCTTCAACTCTAATTACAGGTCCCATTAGGCCCACTTATCATGAATAATATATATTAAACATGGAATTTCAAGGTTGAGACACTTTTTCTAACAAAATGTAAGATAAAAATTGAGCATTGTCATGATCCCATAATCATATAAAATAAAATGGCGTGCATCAAGAGATTAGTATTGTTCACTATAAGACACCCCATATTGAGGTTAAATAGGAATTACAAGAGAAACCAATCAATTTGAAATTAGATAATAGTGTATTTATAAGGGACTATAAGAAATACATGCATGTGATAGAAGAAGAAAATGCAAACATCAATTCACATTATAATGACACATCTTGAGATGAGAATGTTGATGATCTTTGTATATTTGTTTGCCAATTCATGATCTTCCTCATAGAATAACTTATTTTCACTTTGGTATTTGCTTATGTATTCACATATCTTATTGCATTAAATCTTCCCTAACTTGAGGGGCATTTTCCTTCCTTCTTTATTGACATGGTTTTTGATGAAGGGGACTCCCCTTACAAATCTGAAAACTGATAACACAACTCAAAATAGCACAACATATGCAAGAAGGAAAACACTACATTTTATTGCAGCAAATATGAATTGGGATTACAATATGCGGAAGCTCACAAGCTCCCTTACAACATGGGCTTCCTACATACAAAAATTTGCAACACTTGGAGTCTTCAATCCTATGCTCAATCCAGTAACATCTAGTTATGTTAACTTGCAACTCATCCAAAGCCAAATTCTCAAATGAAAAAGGCCTCAATATATAAAATTTTGTGAGGAGAAGCCATTATTGGTTTCTCAAATCAACCTCCACTAAACTACCAAACAAACCCATCACTTTCTGCCTATCAATACTCTATTATTCGTTAGAATTTTCTATAATAGTTTATGGGCTTGGTGTGCTTTGTTTCCAGCTTTTTAGATCATTTTTAAATTCTTAATTTTGTTATCGTATGAAAAAGTTATGGCCATTTTATTGAGACTGGGTCTCACAATTACGACCCAGACATGCAACAACATGCAAAGCTTGTGGCCAACACACAAATACATGCAAGACATGCAAATGATAATGCAAGAACATGTAAGAAAAGTGGTACCCTCTTGTAAATGAATGCCCAAGAATCATATTCCCTTTGGAGATGCTTTAGAAACATTTATCAAAGCATAATTCCTTCAAAATTTATCTCTTCAAATCAACACAAGGGAAAATTATAAAGTTGCAAATTAAAATATTTATTCTCCTAACCATTGAGCCCTTATTGAAAATAAACCAAATTAAAATAATAATTTTTTGGTGACACGGGATTGCCATTTCACCTTGGATGCTCTTGCATCATACACCCATGGTAATTTGAAATGTTTCATGAGTTAAACTCATAAACATTTGTAGATCATGTGCTTATTCTTCATCCATCCTTCTTCCTTATCCACCTGTTTCTTCTTCTTCACCCTACTTTGAAACTTCCTATCTATTCCTTCCTTTATATTTTCTCTCTTTCTTACTGCTGTAACAAAACTTTCAACTTCCTCATATTCACTCATTTCATTCACATAATTCATAAGAGAATTAGAATCAACAATTAACTCACAAGATGTAAATTTTACCTCATCTTTTACTGTTTCAACTTCGGTGTCCTCTTCTTCAATGTTCTCCATTGCACTCAACTCTTTTGTTGCTACTGCAACCTCTTTAATATCTGTTGCACTTTTCTCTTCCTTCTCACTTTCTTTCTCTATCCCTTCCTCAAAGCATACTTCTGCAATATTTTCTTCTTCTTGTTCACCTGCATACACAATTATGAAAAACTTATTGCCTTTCTTTTTTGGAATTTTTCAAGGCCTCACAAAGCCTTAACACAAATCTTCAAATCCTCAAGTCCTTCACTTATAAACTACCTCACATTCGGCTATCTGTTTACATGCAAATCACACACACCACCACCACAAGTCTTGGTGCAAACTGTCTCACGTTCGGTGCTCTGTCTGCACACTTAGGAACTCCTGCTTTGATACCACTAATGAAGGGGACTCCCCTTACAAATCTAAAAACTCACAACACAACTCAAAATAGCACAACATATGCAAGAAGGAAAACACTATATTTTATTGCAACATATATGAATTGGGATTACAATATGCGGAAGCTCATAAGCTCCCTTACAATATGGGCTTTCTACATGCAAAAATCTGCAACACTTGGAGTCTTCAATCCTATGCTCAATCCAGTAGCATCTGGTTATGTAAACCTGCAACTCTTCCAAATCCAACTTCTCAAATGAAAAAGGCCTCAATATATGAAATTTTGTGAGAAGAAACCACTATTGATTTCTCAAATCAACCTCCACTAAACCACCAAAAAAACTTGTCACTTTCTACCTATCAATGCTTTGTCATTCATCATAATTTTCTATAACGATTTTTGGGTTTGGTGCACTTCGTTTCCAGCTTTCTAGATCATTTTGAAATTCTTAATTTTGTTACTGTATGAAAAATTTATGGCCATTTTACTAAGACTAGGTCTCACAATTACGACCCAGACATGCAACAACATGAAAAGCTTGTGGCTAACATGAAAATACATGCAAGACATGAAAATGATAATGCAAGAACATGTAAGAGAAGTGGTCCTCTCTTGTAAATGAATGCCCAAGAATCATATTCCCTTTGGAGATGCTTTAGAAACATTTATCAAAGCATAATTCCTTTAAAAATTATCTCTTCAAATCACCACAAGGGAAAATTATAATGTTGCAAATTAAAATATTTATTCTCCTAACCCCTAAACCCTTATTAAAAATAAACCAAATTAAAATAACAATTTTTTGGTGATGCAGGATTGTCATTTCACCTTGGATGCTCCTACATCAGTTTCTCTTATTATTTTTTACATCCCCCTTACTTATTTCTATGATCTTCCATGCCTACCACATCAATTTCCCATTTCTCTCATTACTTCTTGTAGACACATAAAATTGTCTAGATGTATCACACATCATGATTTCGCTTATTAACATCATTTTCCTCATTTTTCCCTAATTCCTTAATTTGATTAAATAATTTCTAATTATTTGATTAAAATCATTATTTTCCTCTATTATTTGAATAATTGATGTTATTTGATTAATTCATCATTTTTCATCATTTTCTCACTAATTCCTCATAATTAAATAATTTTGAGTTATTTAATTAAAATTTAATTTTTCCTTCTTTCCACGAGGAGTAAATAATTTTCATATATTTAATTAAATCTAATTTTTATTCAATCCCATTTGATTAAATAATTTTCAATTAAGTAATTAAAAATCTTAATGTCTCTCTCATCCTCACAATTAATTTTTTTTCTTAATTATTTAATTCCCAATTTTCCTCAAACTTGCACAAAGCATATTCCTTTTTCAAAAATAGAATATCCCCTTTTCAAAATATCTTCTTCCCTCCAAAATATCTAAATGGCATATTTCCTCTAATTAAATATTCCATAATTCAAATTCAAATTTGAATAGCTATTTTCCCTTCAAAATATCTTTAACCAATTTTCCATGAAAATAGGGATATTTTGGGCTCTCATTCATCATCCACCCTCAATCTTCCTCAATCTACTTGATTTATTCTCAACCAACAATCTTCAAATTCAATCTCCACCATTGATTAGATATTTGCAATCTATAAAACAAGTCACTTCCTTCATCAAAACCATTCACAATCTTGATCATTCACAATTTTCATGAGTTTAGGCATTCTTGAACTCTTGAGCAATCTTGAGCAATTTGAGAATCCTTTTGTGAATCACATCTTCAATCTTAGCTTTTGCAATCACGAGTTATGCTTAATAGAGAAATCCACTTACATTTGAAGCAGCATCCACCAATGGGATTATAGGTTTGCATGTTTCTTTGATTCAATTGTGTTTGAATTGTATTTCGTGTCTTTCAATTTGAAGCTTTGAATTATTTTGCATTCAATTTCATTGAGTATGAGATAATATGATCAATATTTCATGATTTTTTAGTGTTTTATACTCTAATTGCTTGAAATATGCTTTCTAACCAATACCCATATTTCCCCTATGACATGCATCCTTATGCTTATCCTTACCATGATCTTTATTTACTTTTATGTCCCATGATTAATTTTTTATGCTCCTATCTTTCATACCTTATTATCATCATCACATGTTGATGATACTTACATTTGATCATATGTTTATGTTGTCTTTCTTATGTGCCTTCTCATTCCCTTATCTTATACCTAGCTAGCTCTTGTTCAAATTGTGTAAATCTTATGTTTTCGTATTGTGATCTTTTCATATACATTGGGGGAGACCATGCTTTATTGTATTTCAATTACCATTTATTTCTCCTACATCTATTCTACTTGATTGAGAGCATCATACCTTCCCTATTGTATATTGTTACCATTACTTCTTTTATATTAGAAGGCATAATTCTTTCTCTTGTGTAATTTTGTGTCTACATGCTTGATTTTACACCTACAAATATGATATCACTAGGATACCTCATTCCTTCACTATACCATTTTTTTTCATATTTTCTTGGAACCACATTAGGGGCATATGACTTTTCTAGTGTTATATGTACTTACACAAGACTATCTAGCCATTAGGGTGAAATCACTCTTCTTATTCACCTATAATGGGATAAAATACATGTACCTTCATGATTATACCCATCCCATATTATTCCCAAACCTATCATTTGATATGCCTCATTTGTTTATTTGTTCGATGATGTATTTATGACGTTGATTTAATTTACATGAAAAATGTGCTCCATACTTATCTTACAATTATATTTCATGTCTTTTTTTATGTCTACTCCAATTTCTTCCATACAATGCATGTAATCCATGAGAGGCATATCATATCTCATTCCGAACACTTCTTTATTGAGTTTAGACAAATAGTTGAATGTACCAGTTTATAGACTCATTAACATGTCTAAATGGGTCATTATCACATGACATGGAAACATGTGATATTCTATTAACATTTTTTATATAGGTATGGTTTTATAACCCTAATCTCTACACCCCTCTCTTTCTCATGTTTGTAAATAGTTAATTTATATTGTATTTATGTTATCTTTACTCATAAGACAAGCTTCACATTGCACATATTTTTTCTATATAGAAAAATGACACAATATGGAAGATCATGATAGTGTGATAGAGATCAAATCTATGTGGGACAAAATCAATCTAGAGTCATGGATTTGACACTTTAAAAAAATCAATTATAGATAACAAGTATAGCAAGAACATCTATTTTTGTATGCCTAGGTGAGTGGAATCTTCACTACATTAAGCTAAAACATACATCATAGCTCCCATAAATAATTATGCTATTTTCTACATTTAATTATTATAATGCATCTCCTCATCTTCTATGTTTAGAACAATTATATTTATTGACTGCATAATAATTAATCTAAATAACATCACATGTAAAAAAAAATTATTCTCCTAAAAAAGTGATTTGATTTGATTTGATATAATTAATAAATAAGACATATTTATTGTGAGACTGAAAATCTTCATAATTACATTTCATGATTATTATTGAAAAAATCAAAAGAGTTTAAATGTTAAAAACATTAAAAAAAACTAAAACTCATAATATGACAAGTGAGTTTCCCTCGAGATCAAATGAGGAAGGACTAAATAAGGAAGTACAAGGATGATTAAAATTTTAAAATGCGCACTTAAAGGAGCCTAAGAGAGGGAGAACAAGTAGTAGCAATAAAGTTAAAAAAGGTTAAGAACATTCTAAATTATAAATTATAAATTAAAATACAAAGTTAAGAATGGAAATAAATTGATATAAAGATGCACGGAAACTAAAAAGTAATAGAGGATTAGAACAAAAAAAGATAAGACTAGCAGGGGCGCCCACATGAAAAGGGAAAAGTAAGGAACCATGATGAAATAATTTTGGTCTATATTTTGGAGCCCTTGATGTTACTTTTCTCTTATTCTTTTGCATATTATTTTGTATAATTTTTTAAATACACTAATTTTAGATAATTTTTAATGTCAAAAGAATTAAGTATAATAATTTTATTATATATAAGTATATACTTTAAATATTAATAATATGTTAAAGGTTTATAAATTGTTATTTAATTATTAGATATTTAGATATGAAATTTTGAGGTTTAAAAAGAAGAGGGTTGATTTTCATATTTTTTGGATTTTTGGTGAAGGTATTCTTTTAGAAAGGTGACTGAAATAAAGTTTTCACTCAATATTAGTATTTTTTAAATAGAAGGGACATAGAAAATTTGTAGGGGGTCATGGGTTTTCATAAAATATGGTCTTTATTTTAGTACAAGGGTTTGAAATTAAGAATGAAAGTATGACAAAGGTGTATGTGTGAATTAGGTTTATTAGTTTGGTACAAAATTTTCGGATATCTATATTTTAAAAATTTGAAATACTCAATTTTAGAGTTCATGATAATGGGAGGAAAATTAAAAAATTAACTCTATGTATATTTGTAAGGGTGAAACGTGTATACTTTGTACTTTTACACTTTATTTTGCATCACTTTATATGTGTGCCCTATAAATAATGTCCTTGTATGTACTTGTTTATGCATGTCATTGTAATTGGGTAATATTCTAGTTTGATGATGATATGACACCTAGTATTTGCCTTATATTGCATCAAAAGATTGACTAGTTGTATAACTCCTTTAGTTTCTTTTTCCCATACACCACTTTCTTGACCTTCATCAGTGTGTCTTTATGCCTCATTTGCCTTACTATGTTGATGTTTAACCTCGTCTCTTTTAAATGTATTAATTTTTTCCTAGTTTGGAAAAACCACCACAAAAATTTAAGGACCTCCATGATGAATTTCATGGCCAACCTAGAGTAGTTTTGATTTTGATTATATAATTTAGTGAGTACTATGATGTTTTCAAAACTACATGTCTACGACAAGTGGTGGTTTCATCTAATGTGGGAATACAAAGATGTTTAAATCCCATGACTAACTATTCTTGAAGTTTCTTCTCTTGTAACATCCATTCTCATTCCTAAGATTTTGGTAACTCGTCTCACTTCTATTTGTAAGGAAATTTTGTTAATTTGTATTTTCAAAACTCTAGTGGGTCTTTGATCGACCTAAATTTGTCTTACACCACATCCTATTGCACTTAGGATTGGTTGGATGATTGGATGCATGAGGGAGAGAAAATTTTGGGCATTCAAAGGTCTAAGGAAATCAACTTCATTTCTTTTGCAAAATTTTCTCCAACCTTGCAAGCACTCAACTTTCATATTGAATTTGTTTCTTTTTATTTGTACATTATTTGGTGGTAGAATTAGTTTGTTAGATTGATAGAATTCTTGGTAGTTAGTTCTTACATTATATATGAGTGGTTAAGCTCCTTTTTATCTTAGAAAATTATGTTTCTTTGTGTGTACTTAGTTATCTAGAGTTTTATTATACTTTGTTCTATGTGTGTGCTTGTTTGTTTCAAGTTCCTTGGAATTTTAGCCACTCTATCCACCTAATACCTCTCCATACAAGGTATGCTACACCACTAGGGAGGGGATACCTCTCCTCATTAATCAAAATTATTTAATTATAGAATCTTTCCATCATTTCCAACTTGTCTCTCATAGTATATACTTGTTATTTGACCTTGACCATTTGTAGGAGCATTGAAAGCCCTTATCTTAACATCATTACTTTCTTTCAAAGAATTTAAATTTTGTGGCATTTATGTTCTAGGTGTTTTTGCATCATTTATGGTTTTCTAATGCCCTACATGATTTCTACTCCTTATTTACCATCATATCTTGATGCCTCATCTTGATAAGAACCTTATCTTGCACCTAATAATATCCTTTATACCACACTTGATACTTTTTTTCTTGGTATATGTGTCTTAAAGCATAGCCATGCCTATTCTAATAATTTCCAATTTGTGGTAGTCTCTTTGAGCACCCTTATTATTATTCCATTTTTTGTCCCTACTTGTAACTTAATTACATTTTGAAATACAAGAGGATAGCTTTAATTATATTGTTTATGTGTTTGTCATAATTTTGAATAGACAAACTAAGTGTAAAGCTCAAATATTCATTGTAGACACATAAAAATGACTTAAGCCCCTGAGCTGCATTTTTCTATGTCAAACGTCCTCATCATTTGATTATATCCTAATGTCATAATTTCCAATTATCCTTCCATGATTATTTCCTCCATAAAATTACCATTTATCCTTCAATTAAATAAATTTATCCATTTATCCCACTTTCCATCTCACCAAATAAATAATTAAAACAATTATTTATTTCCTTTTGTCTCATTCTCATTTATAAATTAAACCATTATTTAATTCATAAGTCAACATTCCTCCATAAATCAAATAATTTCTATTGTTTTATTTCTATCTCATTTATTGTCCACCATTGATTTAATTATCTAAATCTCAGCCATTCATTTCAAAGCTTGCCCTAACTTTGACCTAATGTTGCCCTAACCCTAATGCTCCTTATCACATTGAATCCTAGTCATTGGTCTTAGGGCTTTACCAACTTCTAATCACGGCCATCCATTCCCAATTTGGAATTATTTAAAAGGCTCACTCTCAAGCCATTTTAGACACACACAAATTATTTTCAGCATGCTTGAGAGCTTTGAGCACTTGAGCACTCATAATACTTCAATATTTTGCTTGGCTTAGACATAGGTGATAGTTGCATCTCAATCTGAGGGAAATCATATCATTTTCAGCAAGATGGAGAAGGCCAATGGAGGTCAACCAATGGGAGCTTGAAGACTAGGTGATGTTGTTTCAATATTATTATGCTTCTAGTTTCCTTTGTACTCTATTGTGGATTGGGGTTTTTAGTTTTATGCTACTTGCATTAATCTGAAAATTTCTCCCTAATACATTCATATTCAGAATATTCAAACTAATAACCTATAACATTTTGATTAAATTTTGTAGAGTTTTTATGCTTAGTCAAGCATCCAAATTTAATTGAAAAATGAACAAATAGGTTTTTCGTAATGAAACAACTTGCACAAGAAGAATATAATATGAAATATGTTGAAAATACTTGATAATAATATGCCACTTTGAGGGGGCAACCTCCTAATCCACTTCAAGGGGGATACCTATGGTAGTCTTCAATAAGAACACAATACTCAACATGATGATGAAATAAGACTCACAACCTCCTATATATACCTATTTATGCCTAGGATATCACCCAGGCTGACCTAAATAACTATATAATAATATAATAATGATAATATGACTTAATTAAGAGTTAAGATAGCCACAAGTTGACTACTCATAACCCGATACACTATAGGGGTAAGGGCATAACATTTCCCTCCTCTTTACAAAAGCATTGTCCTCAATGCTAACTTTTTTTCGTTTTCTTCTTCTTCATGTCTTTTTTTACTTTCACTTCTTTTTCTACTATTGATTCTTGCTCCTACTCTTGTCTTGTTCTTATTCCTTCTCTTTTTATTTTTTACTTCTTCTTCTTCTTCTTCTTCTTCTTCTTCTTCTACTTCTTGTTCTTGTTCTTCTTGTTCCTGCTCTTGTCTTGCTCTTTTTCTTGCTCTTTTTCTTGCTCTTACTCTTTCTCTTTCCCTTTCTCTTTATCTTACTCTTGTTCTTGTTCTCACTCTTTTTCTTGTTCTACTTCTTGTTCCTTTTTCGTTTTCTTCTTTTTTGTGGCTACTTTTTGTTGTAAAGAAGGTCTAGAAAGATAATTTTGAAATAAATCACCCAAATAAAGTCAAAATATTCTAGTTTTTTTTTGTAACTTACCAAGGACTAGGTCACACTCCAATAGAAAAATCTCCCAAAAATTAGGTGATTTGCAACCTTGAAAGAAAATATTTTGAAAACCCTAATTTCCCAATAAATCACTTATATATGCTTCAATTTCTTTGAAAATTGGACTGTAGCCTCCTCTAAGATTTCTTAAAAAAACCACAAAAATAAAGGAACCAATTCAGAACTATGTGGTATATATGTGTTTTCCAAATAAATTGGGTAGAAACCCTAATTCTACAATAACTCGCTCAATTATGCTCCAATTCTTTTGAAATCTAGACTGTAGCTTCTTGAAAATGTCCTTCAAAATCCCTTTAAAAACTAGACAAAGATTTTCCAAAATCTAGGAGATATAGGTTTTACAAAATGACTTTCAAAATTGAAAAAATGCCTTGTCCTAACAGTGCCAAGATCATGCTCTCATACCACTTGTAATTAAATAGCTTGCACAAGAAGAATATAATATGAAATATGTTGAAAATACTTGATAATAATATGCCACTTCGAGGGGGATACCTCCAATAGTCTTCAATAAGAACACAATACTCAACATGATGATGAAATAAGACTCACAACCTCCTATATATACCTATTTATGCCTAGGATATCACCCAGGCTGACTTAGATAACCCTATTTAAGCCCTAGGCTGACCTAAATAACTAAATAATAATATAATAATGATAATATGACTTAATTAAGAGTTAAGGTAGCCACAAGCTGACTACTCATAACTTGATACACACTATAGGGGTAGGGGCATAACACGGTTTTGTTGCACAAGCATAATTTCATGAAACAAAGGCACCAAAATTGTGCCTTTAAGAACGTTTCATGAAATCACACCTCCATTTTACCCCTCTTCATACCTTATTCTACCCTCATTTATTACCCTTTAACTACTCCAAAAGCCCTTAGTTAAGGCACTTACAAGGTCCCTTACCTCTCTTGGTCGTTGATACTCCCGAACCCGCTTAACATAATGTAAATGAAGAGGAACTTGTGTCATCTCCTTCTCTCTTGATCTAGTTTTTCTCTCCAAATCCACAAGTGAAAATGACTTGTTGTGGAACCCTTGGGCATATTTATAGGCCCTCTCTAACCCTAATTTTCCCCCTCCTAGGTGTATGGGAGTAGTCTTATCACCTAGTCGTGCTCGCCCATTCCCTTTCCTGCCACCCTATTTCTTACCCTCTTCTACTCATCCTTATTTATTTGCATCCAGCTAACCCTTTTGCACTTACCTTTTCAAGACACCATCCAAAATTATTTTTCAAAAATTCTTGTTCTCGATGAGGCATCATCTCCTATTCCTCCAATTCTGTTGAGGCATATCTTAATCTTCTTTGATGCAACATCACTTCAGATGCCGCATCAAAGAGGGGACAAATGTAGACATGCCAAATCTGACTTTACATTATAAATTAATTAAAATTTTAAATTTTAATTAATTTTTTCGTTATCTTGTAATTAATTAAATATTATATTATTTAATTATTCTTCTAAATTAATTAAATATTTATTGAATTAATTTTCTTGTTGTCCTATTAATACATATTTAACTCGTGAAGGAGGTGAGCACACATTCCCCATTCTAGTACCCCATAATCTACTAGCCAAGTAATGTATCCCACTCATCGTAACAACATGGTCCGCTCCTCTCTATGCAACTGTCAAGCACTCCATTAGATAGATGGTTAACTTTATTAATAGTGACAACTTTGTAACTCCTGCCAACTATACTTCTACTGATACATATTATTACAACTATATTCAAAATTCTTAATAGAATAAAAAATAAAAAATATCATCCCACAACATCTCATAGACATCCAAATACCCATTTTATAAGTATTAGAAACACATTCAATATGAATATGAATGCAGGCTAATAGCACCTAATCTTAACACACATATCCTTGTCTCATGTTTTCTTATTTTTACAACCATGGAACTTATCTAGTCTATAATCTCCATAGGCTTCATCATGCCCCCAACAATCACTTTGTTTAATTCTTGATTTAGTTTTACCTCACCATTATGGTTTAGCTTATAAGGCCTTTTATTCTAAAGCTTACATCCTTCCTTCACAAGTTTCATAACCTCTTTTCACAAAATGATAAATAGTGTTTTAAATATATTGTTTAATTACTTCAAAATAAATAGGTATTATTATCTGCCACAGATTTAAATAGTCAGTAATTTTATTTTTTAAAGTTGTGGCAAACAAGGTGATATAAAGTCACTCAGAGACCATGGAACACATGTATCGACTGAAATCTAACCATTATTTAAGTCACAACTTTGTACGGGAGAAAACAAAGAGTCAATTTTCCAAACACCAAGTGACCGGGGGTGGTGGAAGGCAGGTTACTTCCATGTTGCATAAAGTGTGTAAATTTGCAAGAACTAGATGATCTCTATCTTCATTTATTTCAAATTTTATCATCTACATTCAATCATCTTATAAATACCAAATGCCTTCATGATTTATATACAACTATTAAAACTCTCTTTGAGATATAAATCTTATAGTTAATATTCAGCTAAGAAGGCATTGTGAATGAAAATATGCTTTGACAACTTTCAATCAATACTTGGCCCGTATATTGTGATTGATAAATGTAAGCTACTATTATTGTTCAATGAAACATTGAAAGACTTGTCTGCAATTTTCTTTCATATATTGTGGTGTTGATAAATTGAAAGTGAACAGAGTTAATTGAATATTAGTACCATATAGTAGAGATGAACTACTTATTCCTTAGCTTAAACAAAAATCTAATTATAGCATATGAGATAATCACATTTTACGCATTGTAGTCAAATAAATAGTTGCAATGACAAAGATGGGAAAGGTTAAGACTTACATCCTTGAAGATGATAGAAATATGCCACAGACATTGATTTATATGAAAGATTAAGCTCCCAAATTATATCCTTAGATTACAATTCGAATTTATCAAGCAAATAACTAATCATCAAGCATGGAATTTTGGCAGTCGCCCTTGCCTATGAGATAGGAAATTTATGTTTGCTAGATCTTTTAGAATCATCAAAAGAAGTTCATATAAGAGTAAAATCCAAGATTTATCTAGATATAGAATTTGAACTATGAAGTTAAATTTTCATATTGCATGATGATGTGGGTGTATATATTAAATTATTGATCTATGAGGACTTCTCAAACTATATGATATGTTTTTTACTAGTCACTAAATGTAGATTGCTCAAACACACAATAGATACCTTTACCACTAACTTATCAACACTTATATGGTTTAGAATATAAATTGCTCCAACACCTCCTCCCCCCCACTCCTTCCCCTCAAGTTCACATCTATGAACTTGGGGGTTTTATAAATTGTTCTAACTTACCAAACTGCCTTAGGATCTTATTTCTTTTGCAAGGATCATCTTAGGGAGCATACATCTCTCACACCCCCTTGGAGAGAGAAATAGACTTGATAGGTCATGGGTTGGATATATATATATATATGTTCAAGTGTTGTATAGGAAGACTATACTAAAATCTATGTATGTGTCTATTTACATATAGTTAAAGGTTATATTAAAAGTTTGAACATGCATTTGATCAATTGTGCTCGATGTTTGGGATTACCATGATACAAGATAAATTCTCATGTTCATAACCTACCTATCCTTTGTTAGGAATAAGGTGTGTTGTACACCTTGCATAATGTATATAATGTAATTGTTTATTTATTATGTGTGTGGTGCACCTAGGTGACCTAGAAATATGTACATCACTAGGAGTTAATATTCTTGGGGACACTTTATGTTGTATGTAACATTGGGACATAAGTTATGAGTTGTAAAATATAATTAGTTATGTAGACACCTAAAAATGTCCTAGCTTGCAAACTAACATTTTGGCACTCATATTCGTCTATTAATTAAGTGATTTAGCATCGTTTAATTAATTCATCATCGAACAACATCCTATAACATCTCAGAATCATCCCAAAACGTCTCAGAATCATCTCGAAACATCTCATAATCATCCCACAACATCCCGCAACATCTCATAATCATCCTCAAATGCCTCAGAATCATCCTAAAACATCTTAGAATCATCCTGCAACATCCCACAACATCTTAAAAACATCACACAATATCAAAATAACATCCAAAACCCTAAATTCCTTTATTAATTGAATAATACAACATTATTTAATTAATTCACTTTTTCATCATTTCTGACAAATTAAATAAATTTTATTTATTTAATAAAGTCCTAAAAACCCTAATTTTGTTATTAAATAAATTAAAAAACATTATTTAATTAATTCACTTTTTCATAATTTCTGACAAATTAAATAAATTTAATTTATTTAATAAAGTCTTAAAAACCCTAATTCTGCTATTAATTAAATAAAACAACATTATTTATTTACTTCACTTTTCATCATTCTGATCAATTAAATAAATGATGTTTATTTAATGAAGTTATAATCTCACTTTATTTCATCCTGATTGATTAAATAATGTCAATTATTTAATTACGTCACTAAAACACCTTATTCCTCTAAGTTAATTGAATTATTAAATCATAATAATTAATTTACGACACTTTCCCTCCAAAATTTGAATAATTAAATCAAAACTATTCAAATCATTTATCAAAAATCAAACTAATACAACTTTGTTTGCAAAAGTCAAACTTGATTTGCGCATTCAACTCCAAAAAGGAATCAATTAATTCATATTCCTCACCCACTTGTTGATTCAACAAATTACGATTGTTGAATGAGCAATCTAATTTGCCAACTATGCCATCAATTTCCTAATTGGTCAATCTAAATCTTGTCTGATCAATCCAAATCGTGACTAGCCAATCTATTCCTTAATCACACAAATTGTGCAACCAACTTTGCACAATCTTCTCATGTCTAAATCCTCTCAACACATTTCTATCATCGATCAAGATATTCTCCAACAAGATCCTAATCGTCAATTTCAAATCTCATTTTCTATATAACAAACCTCTTTCCTCACAAAAAAGGATCGAAAAATCAACATCATTTGCACAATGAAGTGTTGCTGACATTCACAACCCCCATTGTTAGAGCTTCAAACATTTCTTCGATCAACCAACCAAGACATTGTTCTTCAAGATTTTGCACACAAACTATGGAGGCTTCGTAGTGATACGAACAATCCAACATCATGTGAACACACTATGACATGGGATGATAATCTCTCCTTTGCTTTGAATTCATTGTGTTAATCTCAAGATTTTATTACGTAATTTCAATAGCTTAAAATTGCTCATTTCATGAGTGATGGAATAAGATCTTAGATTAAGTGTTTTGAACTAGATAGATTCTTAGTTCATTGCATTTTGTCTTGTTTTCATTTTATGGTTTTATCCCTTACACATTCTAGCATGCTCGGTGGGACCACAGTCCTCACTACTAACATTTTTATGAGTTAAATTGAAGTTGCAAGTTCCATAACGCTTTTGAAAAAAGTTTCACGCACTGCCCAGAAAAATATCGCAATTGCCTATCAATAAAATTGTGCATCTACTTTGAAAACTAAGTATCTAACACAAAAATTGTGCTTTTGCAAAAATTCTGAGCATCTGCTCTGAAAATATTGCATTTTATTCTAACAGGGGTAGCATTTGTTTTGAGAATTGAACATCTAATTTTGACAAGGGGGCTTTTGCAAAAATGTCTGAGCACTTACTCTGACAGACCAGTGCACTAAATCTATTTTTTTGCAATTGATTTTTAGCTAATGTTTTCTTGTTTTTGAATGTGTTATAGGTACTAATGGGTTTGTATGCAAGATTTGAAATACTTTAACTCATTTATTTGTAGGGAAGACGATTGCTCAAAGGATTCCAGATCTACAAACATCTTTTAATTAACTTAAGAATATTTAAATTTGGTGCTTTAAAAAGAACAACACAAACACACATTTTGTTATGGTTTTGTTAAAATTGAACCAATTTTAAGATTTCTTAACTTAAGAACATTTAATTTTGGTGCTTCAAAAGGAACAACACAAACACAAATTTGGTTTTGGTGTTGTTAAAATTAAACCAATTTTAAAGCTTTCTTAAGTTAGGAACTCTCATTTGGTGCTTAAAAGGAACAAAATGCTTCAATTAAAGAGCTCTAAAAAATAGATTCCTTTCAAGTTTTCATGGTTGGGAACTTTGAGTTTCATACATAAGAAAGAACAAAAACATTAAAAAAAATGATTTCCTTTTGTTGACGCATGCTTGCTTTTCTTTTGTTGACCAAGCTAAGACCAAAAAATTATTTTCTTAGAAATGCTCAAGTTTGGGCTTAAAAATGAACAAGTTATTTATTTTGTCTTGCACCATTGCTATCTTAATTTGATTGATATCCAAAATATTTCACATTGGTGCAATTAAAAAGAACAAGTTGTTTTATATTTTATTCACATATTTTGGGGATAACACCGCTTGAAGTGTTTAAAAATAATCAATTTGCTATGAAGTGTATGGTGTGCATTCAGTGATTGGCATGCTAGATGGTTGTCTTCTCCCCTCACACCTTTTGGCGATCTTGGGTGAGCAAAAAAATCTTGACCTTCACACCTTTCTTTTCAAGCATACCTTTTTAGAGGGCCTGCCTATTGAGATACATCCCACACTGGAGAACTCATAGGTGACCCAAGCGGTACTTTCATTCTGGACCGCTATATAAATCTTTTATGAGTGTGAGGAAAGTTCATCACCCACCGGGTATTGTTGGCCTATGCCAATGTATTCTTCCTCAGTATCCTCATGATGCATAAAAACCCACAAGGGTTGGAATGTTCTTAATTGAACAAAACACCACATGTATAGGGGCTCAAAAATAATATCCCCAAAACATTACTAAGAGCCAAATTATTTTAGAAGCTACGCTTTTAGCCAAAACATTCTTTGAAAGTGGTGCATCGGAATATACTTCCGAGAAGTTACTTTCCAAGTCCGACTACAGGCCCACGCCATAAGTTGCATGTAAAATCATCTCTTCAGAGCATGAGGCAAGCCTACCTAAGAGAATGGTTTTTATCCACTAGGGTTGTAATTTCTTGTTTATGTTAAACTTTCCAAATATATTCAAAACAATTTGACATCAAACTCTATGCTTGATCTAAAAAGAACACATCCAAACAAACATTGAATGAGATGGTTGAATAAAAAACCCTTTGACTTAGTGTATACTTGTGAAAGAAGCCCTATGTGTACACTCCTTGAAAGGATTTTTCCTTAAATGTTTCCAAATATTTTGGGTTTTATTTCAGGTTGCATTGATCAAAGTAAACATTTGGGAACTATGGCTTGGATATCGTGATTTCACAACTTGAGTTGTAGACATGAAGGTCACACAAGTCCATGCTTGATGAGTTATTCCAAGTGTTGTTTTATCACTTGCCATACTCCAAACACAGGGAAGTTGAGAGAAGAACCAAATTTAAACTTGCAAAAATCCAAGAAAAGATTGTTCAAAACTAGAAACAAAACACCCGGAAACGACATTAGCACAAAATTCCAGTGCAATTCATCACAGTTTTTGAGTAGTTACCAAAATTTCATTGCATTTACACAAAATTTCAATGTAGTTGCCATAGTTTCTTAGCAGTAGCCAAAACTTCATTGCATTTCCTCTCTGTCTCGAAAAAGCTACTGATAAAAATTAGTTGCATTTGACATAAACTGAGGACTTGATGTGGGAACTGTGCACTTGCTTTTATTCCCTTGCATTTTATTCTAAGAAATTGGCACACTTGCTACTATGATCCTTGCATTATTTAAAAGATGCTCGCTTTTTCTGAGAAAATATTACATTTGATAGGAACACCCAAATAGTTACACTTGTCATTCTAGCTCACACTTTCTTTTATGAAACCTGAGCACTTGACACATTTTTTGCCACGCTTGATAAATCTAGCCACTTTTTTCTCACAATCTTGTGTATTTTGCTCAAAAACCAACACTATTGCTTCATCCTGCTAAAACTTGGGAAAAACAAAACAAAGTCGTTTATAGGATCATTGTTCGAACAAACAATTGGAAAACCAAATAAATCACATAGTCCCTCATCCATTATTTCTATCCTACTTATTAGAAATCAAAATCAAACAAACCATTGGGATCATTCCTTCACTAAGACATCTATGATATCAACAGTTACTTGAAACTCGCAGATAGTTCAAGTAAGCTTTCGTGCAACATATAATCTGGAAGAGGAAGTGAAATATCGATCCTAGTTCTTCAACATTTTGATTTTTGAAAAGTAGAACCACTCCAAAAGAGCACTCAAACCTTAAGGTCTTGAGCTTCATAACACTCAAACCTTAGGGTCTTGAGCTTCATAGCAACCATCTCAAAACACCATTACACCTTATGACCATCTGGCGACCAACTTCTCCAGTTCAACAATCAAACCTTATAGCACCAATCCTTCAACCTAGTCTCACATACATTGAAGGTGAACAAACTGACATCATAAGCAATTTGAGAACTAGGGAAAACTTTAAGAAACCCCCCCCCCCCCCCCGACTCGGTGAAGGTGTAAAATCCTGGCGAATCTTGTATACTTCCCGATAAAAATATTATTTTTATTGGCAAATTTTTTCATTTTTTGGCAAAAAATAATAATCCCAAGTGGAAAATATTTTATAATCCCTAGAAGACTATGGAAAATCGTGGCGAATTGCAATTTTTTTAAAATGAATAAAATATTTTTCATTGGCGATTAAATCCTTTTTTCAAACGAACTTTATTTTCCATTGGCGAATTAATCCTTTTTTCAAAGAAACAAAAATATTTTCATTGGCGAATTACACATAATCTCAATTTAATAAAAAAAATCAGTGGCAATATAAACAAATATGCCAATAAAAAATCAGTGTGGTTGGCAAAATTATCAAATTTCGGGACAAATTTTCTGCACTTTCAAATTCCTTCATAAAGAGTCTAGAATGCGGACAAGTGTCAACACATTTATTATTTATGAAGCCAGATGTTAGTGCAAATTAATATAATCCACGACCATTCGATGAATTTTTGATGGACGGTTGTAGTTGCATTCCAAAAGTAAATCTCTGAAGCACTAGACTTACGAATTGAAACCTCTGGAATAGCACTAGATACAGACACATGGCGAGATCACAGCCCACCATTCCTTTCCCTTTATATCACTCATCAATCAAAATAGACAATGAAATATGCACGTGCGTAAAGTTTACTTTAAAAGAGGGACTGCCTAGGAAGAACGTAGGACCAAGGCTTAAAAACTTAAGGTTTTACACAAAGGATGTAAAGGCCAAACAAGGCCGAATTATCAATATCAACCTTATAAAATAATGTGAATTTTTGACGACGTCACGGCTTTTGTAAGTTTTATAACCTAGTCGTGGCTCTGCATAATTTCCTAACCAAGTCGCCAGGTTTTGAAGTTTCAAAACTGCCCAACCTATCAGTAATTTTCAAGTCTTATCCAATCATGTCCTATGTAGTCAAAATATCAGAAGTTCTTAAAACTTAGAACTCCCGATAGATGGTTATAGAGTTATGTTTCTCAGTGATGGGGCGACCTCGGCGGGATGCACAACTTTTGATGTGTCAGTGTCAGCTCATTTAATGAATTGTACGGTGTCATTAAGGGATGTCTTCTCAAATGCTTTGAAATGCCAACTTGAGGTTTAACGTAATCTTTTAAATCCTTTGAAAGGACAACTCTTAAATAAGGAGGTTGGTGAAACAGATTTAGTAGTAGATTGACACATTTTTCTTGGCAAATAAATGGTGATTTTGACAACTTGTCAGCTTGAGGTACAGTTGGCATGTAGCTAGGTGTCAATCAAATTAAAAAATTTAATTGTACATGTACATTGTAAGCCTTAAGTTACATGGATCGATTAAGTTACTTTTTTGGTTTGCACGAATTGTGATTATCATTATACCCAACCTCACACGAATGGTGACATGAGTCACAAGTAAATAGGGATTAGGCTGGTAGCAGCACTGTTGGTCCATAAATAGGGATAGTGATAGTGGATAGTGTCATAAGAGTTTTCATTTTCTAGGGTTAATGAGGATTCATGAAGAAGAAGATGTGGTATTATTGGGGATACTGTAAATTATCCTACCTCCAATTATCTAGATATAGAGTAAAAGACCAATTTCCTTCAAGTTCAAAGAATCAGAATGGGTGGAATTGGAAAGAAGTTGATTTGGTTAACCTGACTTCTAAGACAAGTTTTGAACCAAGATGAGGAGCTCTAATGGAGATAAGTGCTATCCCAATGCATCGAGGTTGCAGATAAAAGATGGGAGTAGTTTTACAACCCCTCATCTTCTGCATGACTCTGGTTCTCAAAGGGGATAAGTACATTTTGTATCTTCACAGCTCCCTTTTCCCCAGCATGGTTGGCAAATCCCTTGCGTTTATTTTCAGAGCCACATTTGTATTACGTTGTCACCAGCAGAAGCTTGCAATCATGCATTTATTTTTAGAGTTACGTTTGAATTAAATTGTCACCAACAAAAGCTTGGAAATTAGAATCAATTTGTAATCAATTGTCACGAGCAACAACTTGGAATAAATTGTGTCTATGTAAAGTGACATATGTTATTTATACAAAACAGGAGCTTTCCTACTCTACAACTACTCGTCTTTAAAAAGGTTTTTGATAATGTGACATTGTAATTCAGTTGTAATAAAGTAAATGGTTGTGTTGTAACTTGTGTGATTCTTCGTTATTCATTTACACTTATAGTAAAGAGTTATTTTATGAGTTCAAAATTTCAGTGTCTATGAATCTATTCAAATCATTTTTTTTCCTTTAAGAAATTAAGTATTATCTATTTACGAAATAGTTGCATGCAGATTTAAAAGTAAAACATAAAGCAATCCAAATGAAAAAAGAAAGTTTCCATCATGATCAAATTGACAAAAAACATTATAAACACTAAAAGTTGCGACATTGTCACTCTTGTTAGGGTTTACCGAAATGTTATTGATTTCTAAATTTCTAATTTGTCGTTGACCTGCTCCCTCAGTTGCTAGTATCATTATTCATTTTATTAAGTCCTTTGCAATGTTAAGTTATAGACCCCTCGGCCTTGATGTCAATCCTAGCGCACTAAAGTTTAAAACAACTTTAAAAGTAAAATACATGTTTATTGTTTTTTGTTCATAACATAAATTACTCAAGTTTCAACCGTTCGATGAAAATTTGATGTATGGTTGTAGTTGCATTCCGAAATGAAATGCACAAAGCGATAGGCTTGCAAACTTAAACCTCTAGAATAACCCTATAACCTCTAGATTTAGAAAGATCGATGGTTTATAAATTACAACATGTAGACCTAAGACATTTCAATGTTTCATTCACTTTAATGTTCCAATTTTGAGAAAAAAAGCACTTTGTACTACTATGTGTGAAGTGATTTTTTTTTAAGTCTACAGATTGCTCACTGCAATGCACCACCCTGTTTTGGGTTCCACAGTTCCACGTCTAGTCTTCCAACAAACTACAACGCCATTCCAGTTTCCATGACTATCAGGATTAAATCCTTTTGAAGAGCCAAAATCTGGGTAAGTGAAAGAATTCTTGCGGCTACATTTCAATGTTCATTGTTTGACGTTTCTTAAAATCTTATTTTGTCAAACTTTGAAGTTTGGGACGTGGGTTTAGGGTTTAGAGACTTAAGAATTAAGATAAATTAAGGAGGACTAATAGGTATTAGGGAATTCACAATTTTACATTGTATAAGCATGTCTACCACCAGTACCACTAGAGCAATGTTCAATAAAAAAATACATTATGTAGAATTGCTTAGAACACCAGGTTTCACTAATGGGTACCATGACATTTATGATCTTAAAATATATGGTAGGCATACCTCAGAACTTAGATTTTCATCTCAGAATAAGGTTTCAAAGCAAACACAATTTAATAGTATTAGTGCATCATGGGTAACTAGATTAGGGTGCATGATGTTACATGAGGTTTTCCCTTGCCTAGAATTTATCATGGTTTGTGCCCAAAATTATGATGATAACAAAAGAGTAATTGTTAATAAAGATAGCAAAGAAGAATTTTTATCCATTAATGCAGAAGAAGTAGGAAAAGTGTTGGGGTTTACAACCGAAGAATTTGGAAACGTCCACATTGACCTAGAAAAGCTTGCTAGTGATTATGAAGCAGTGGAAGAAAGGGAGAAAAATGCTTTCTTAAATAAAATAGTTCAAGATAAAAACAAATTGAAAGGTGATCATAAGCCTCCTTATGATTTGGATATTTTTAAAACATGGGTTCAAGATACTATTTCCATGCTAGCATTTTGCCTCAGCTTGGATAGCAATTTGGAAGTGGGTGCAAGCCTCCTTAAAATGGTATATAATATCCATTATGGTGTTCAACATGTCAAATATAATTTTATTCAACACATTGTAGAATCCATGCATAAACAATTTTTAATGATTAAAGCAAGTTCCACCAAGACATTTAGGTTCACAACCTACTTGTGCTATCTTTTTCTATTCAAATTTAGAGGAATGTTTCAGACCAACAAGCTTTAGATTCATCCCTATAGTAGTGCCGAGGAAAATAAAATGGCTCCAGTATATGAATGGACCACTGAGATAAGGATGCATGATTCTCGAAGGAACTACAGTCATTTTGTAGACTACTTTTTGGCTCCATTGCATCAAGCAATTATAAATACTCCAATGCCTAGATTCCCTATGTCATGTAGAAACTACATTCAACTAGGAAAAGAAATACAATTGGTTGAGCGGTACTTAATGGAAGAATATACTATGCTAAGATTTTATGGATCGGGAGTACAACCATACAAACTTCCAATACATGTGACAAAAAGGGTTTTTGCATCGGACTATGTAAGGCAAATGTAGAGTGTTGATGAACTACACTTTCTCAATCAGCAAAATAAGACCTTATTTCCTTCTTTACCTTTTTCATGTGGAGGGTTCACATTTGAGAGAAAAGCATTTAGTGTGGCACATAATCTTTTGAAATTTTTAGATTTTGATGCTATCTGTCACTGGTAGTATGATCCATGTGACATCATTAAATCAATGATTGTGGCCAATACGAATGTTGCAAGTAGAATTCAACATCAAAGTAAACCCTTGCTTGAAAACTTGAGAAATAAGGATTCTTGGGATGCGGTCAAAAAAGCAATGAAGAAAAATGTTGTTGAGAATGGTATTTCTTTTGAACAATTGTCAGCAGAAATTATGGCATTGCATTGAAAGACAATCAGGACATAAAACATTTTTTATGAAGAAAGTGATAAACCATTTAGTAGAGTAAAAATTCTAGGTTCTCTAGAGAAGGAAGTTACAGATAAAAATTGGTCACGATAAAAAATTACTACCTTTTGGTCTATGAGGAAGGAGTTAGGTGATCCAAGATCTCTTCTAGAGTATGGAGATAACGAAGAAGATCTTGAGTTTAACAAATTATGGAATATAGAGCATCATGATGAACATGGAAACAAATAATTTGATGATGAATCTAATGATGATAGGGAAGAAGTAGAACAAAGCCATATCAAAGCTGGTTTAAGTGAGGCCTGAAAAGAAGCATATACTTCAAGAGCAGCCATAGCTGAAAAAATGGGTTATGAAGGTGGTGGTTTGGGGCCCCAAGGACAAGGAATTCCTACAGTAATAGATGTACAACATGGAAAACCATTTGATAGATTTGGCCTTGGAGCTAATACAGTAGACCAAGGGCATACAAGTAGAGCCGAAACAATTTAATTTGTTAGAGCTTCTAATCCTCATCCTCATGGTCAGATACAATCACAACTAGGACATGCCCATGGTGGAGAGCTTAGTGCAACTAGCACTGCCTCTAGTGGTGATGGTATGGGTAGTAGTACTAGTAGTGGTCAACATGTGCTACAACAACAAATTACACACAAGAGGAAAACAATACAAGATACCACACAAACACCAAGTGATCAAGGCATACAAAAGAGGCAAAGCATTTTGATAGGTCCAAGTCACACTATAAGTGGATCCACCACAAAGGAGTTATTTCCAGGCACTCCCCCACTGGCAGTTAGTGTGGCTGCAAAATCATTAGCAACTGCAAGGACTCCTATTCCTTCGCCATTCAAGCATTCCATTGTTCATGCGTCACTAGGTTATGATTTCATTGAAGAGTTTAAAAAGAAATCAGACTTGTATAAAAAAGAAAAGAAGCAACTGATGGAGAGTGTCTATTGTAACTTCAGAGCCTCCAACAACCATGGTATTACCCACATTTGAAACAAATAAAGAAATCATGGAATACACAATTGTTGTTCCCACAGTTTAAAACAAACCAACAAATCATATGGATTGATCTGAATACCAGGTGACCAATTTTCAATTGGATTTTTTTGAACTAAAAAATACTGACAAAATTAATGTATCAAAGAAGAACAATGAATTGATGTATACATCATTGCTAAAGCAATATAGAGAGGAGAAAAGTTTGTAGACCCAAATAGAAAAGTTACAGGAAGACCTAGCAAGTGAGAAAGCAAAGAGGAATGCAACAGATAACAAGAGCAATGAATTAGAAAAAAGAATAAAAAAATGTGCCTCTATATCAACAAGCAAAAAGGATAAACAAAATGAGAGAAATAAATGACCTGAAGCAAGGCTAGATGAGAGCAACAAGAAATATAATGAGGAAAAATCCACTTCATAAAAATTAAGACTAAGCATTGCGAATGGAAATGCACAGTGGGAAGAAAAATTGGAGAAAGAGAGAAAAAGAAATGAAAGATTGGAGGCAAAGTTAATGGAAGCAAAAAAAGAAATTAACTCTTTTCAAAATAAGTTATCCGCATTTTGTAGAGAAACAATGAGGCATATGAAACAAAAGACCTAGGATGAGATAATGTGGAGGATTGATCTTTTGTGTGACATGTTTCAATTGATTGATGCTATCAGACAACATTATAAGAAGCTCAACAAATATTTAGTGGAGAACAAAAATGTGCTGGCATTAGAGAAATTTGCAAATCAAGTTCTACAAACAGTCTACAAATCTAGTGACAATGATTTGAAATCAAAAGGGATTACTAATTTGATTGCTACCTCAATGAAGTTGTCATCTATCATTGAAAAGAGTTTGAGAATGCGTGAAACAAAGGAATATTTGCATTTGGTTGTAGACACGATGAAAAAGGTGGATGGAAAGGTAGGGAACTTCATAGAGCTTGGTTTGCCAGAGGATTTTGACACAAATGAGTGATTCATTAGAAACGATGATTTCAGAAAGAAGATGGAGGGTGCAAGGAAGATAGATTTGGACCAGTTTCCTCAAAACCCAGATGTGGTGAACTATTTGGATTCTATCAGAACACTGATAACTTTGAATACAAAATTGACTGAAGAATTCAAGACATATTCCAATTACAATTATAAAATGTTAAAAAAAATTCAAGTCAAACAACATCAGTTAGAACAAATGACAATTCCACCACCTGAAGAGTGGAAGTTGCTAGAAAAGGTGATACAGTGATTTGATTTTTGAATCTTTGATAATATGAGTTTCCGAGTTCCAACTCAGCTCTGTGAAAAGTTGTCTTTGGGGAAGATTTTGCATTGCCAATGCCTCTATGTACTCTTTCATGTGAAAACCAATAAAAAAGCACAAATTATCTGTATTATTCATTTTATCATTTGAAGAAAAAGTTTGTTCTTTCAAATACTAGATACACATTAAACGATTGTTGATATTCATTGTTGTATATGCTACTAATACTATTGTTAATATGTTATTAAGCATTGAGTTGAGTGATGAATCACTTAGTACAGGTTCAAGTTTTACTATTAACACAATTAAAATATGAACTATAAGGTGATTCACTGATTTTAATTCCAAGCATCCATAATCTTAGTGAAATTGCATTACAATTCACACATCAATACTCAAACTTCATTACTACTTAATAATTTATCAGATCCACTAAACATTTATATGAATTCATGCTTTAATCAAGGTACTTTAACCAATTCATTAAACTAGAGCTAGAATTAAACCAGAGCTAGAATTCAAGTTCAACAACCTTTTGTTGACTCTTATTATATTCATCAATAAGCTCATTATATTTACTTCTTGTTATCCATAACTTTTAAACTAGTGTCAGCAATTTTAAACTTCCCCTCCTTTGGTCTTTCGCGTCCTTTACCTCATTCATTTTCAATTCTTTGTTGTTTATTTCTCTTGGCAAATTCTCAAAGTCACAGTTTTTGTGCTTTTCCTAACCTTAGTCTCTAGTCCTCAGGGTTTTATAACCTTCTCGCGAAGTTCTAAATTTTTAAAACTTCCAGATTTCCCGACTTGGTTCACTTTGTTGAACAAGTCACAGTTTTTTTGCTTTTCCTAACCTTATTTGCTAGTCCTCGGAGTTTTATAACCTTGTCATGGAGTTCTAAAGTTTCAAAACTTCCAGATTCCCCGACTTGGTTCACTTTGTTGAACAATTCATAGTTTTTTTGCTTTTCCTAACCTTAATTGCTAGTCCTCAGAGTTTTATAACCTTGTCGCGGAGTTCTAAATTTTCATTTTAGATTCCCCGACTTGGTTCACTTTGTTGAGTTGCAAGTCCCTGTTGGTCAAAGACATCTTGATTCTTTGTAGTCGGTGAGTCATAGGTTTCCAAAAGTTCCAAACTTCTGAGTTTGGTTATAAGGTTCCAAGTTTCCACGACTAGGCAACATTATGGACTTATCTTGGGTTTGAACGACACTGTCATCTCATTGAATGCTATGTACGGTGTAACCCTGAGTTGTCTTTTTCAGGAATTTCAAAAAGCATTCAGGTTTATAGGCTATCTTTTCGAGGAATGAAATTGAATGCCGCATTAAATGCATGCCCTTTCAAAATTAACGGCACAAGTGCCAGTGGGTGGTGAAGTTTTACTATGACATATATCATTTAGCTTGCATTCAGTTTCTTTGCCAATGCTAGTACTTCTCAATTGCAAAAATTCCATCTCGATAAATTTGCGCTCATGCAGAGCCAGAGTGGAATTCAAAATCACTGGTCTGGTATGAGGGACACTGAAATTTCCCACCTCGATTTGTAGGAGTTTTTGGTGCGCCTGGAGCAAAGGAAGAGAACAATAGTAGAAGATCAAGTTCTCCAGAGTGGTTTGGAGAACACGACAAGTTTTCCTGAGGCTGTATAAAGTGTCGACCTGGTGATTGCGTGTGCAAGGGACTACATTCTAGAGACTCGAGAAATTAGAGTTGTGGACGAGTCAATCATTGCAAGAATTACTCTTGAAGTCATTTCCCATGCATTAAGCATTCTAGAGAGGGAAACTGTAGAGGAAATGTGTGTAGTTGTTGGTGAAGAGTTTTTCAAAATGAATGAGGAATGGTGCAAAACTTCCATTGTGAAGAATTGGTTGAAGTCGAAAAAAAAGGGTAAGTCTCAGTTGCCCTTAAAGCTTAAAAGGGATCATTTTAAGGATGAAATTTCAGATGCTATCACATTTCTACATCGTGTGGTTGGTAATGCATGTTCAGACTCTTTTGAATTTTGGATGTGTCATTTTATTTTGGCGATTTGTACTGAAAAGAACTTCATTGACTGGGTTGAGATTATTAGTTATCATTTAAATGATAAATTGATAAGTTTTCGACAATCTGTTGCCTTCCACATGTGCTCATACCTGGTTTACATTCTAGCCAGTCAAGAGGCTATCTGGGCAGGGTTGGAACTGCAAAGGTCTCCGACACTGGAAACGCCTATGTATAGAAGGTTTCCAGAGCTCACTAAGGAGGTTGGAATGAGGAATTTTTGTTGCATCAATGACACATTTTTAATGGAAATTTTGAGAAGAATTGATGGAAAACCTGAGCTGAGGGTTTCACCTGAAGCGGTTGCTCTGGTATTGAGGTTTGGAAGTTTCTACATTCAGTTCAACAAATTCACTTATCATAGAATTGGAGGTTTTGAGAAGGCTCCAATGAAATTGCCCCGTTACCCAAGTGATTTCCTGGTTATTCATTAAGTTTGTCGACAGATGGTCATTGCAAATGTTAAATATTCAAACATGGGAAAGAAGGGGTATTCTTTTCCATTGTCCATGCCTTCATTTTCTTGCAAAAGTAATAATATTGCTAGGGGTGTGCAGAAAGTCCTAAATGAATTCAATTTTCAGTGTTTTCCCATGAGAAGTAATTTTGATAGCAAGGGTTATGTTAAGCAAAATTTGTATGGAGCTAGAAGCTATGAACATCGCCCTCATATTGAATATTTTTGGGAAGACTGTACAGATGAAGGCGAGGTGCATAGGAGAAATTCCATGAGATTGACCCTAAGGCAAACACAAGCTTTTGGTATTCCTTTTGATATTTCAAAAGATGCACAAGAAGACTCAGTGATCATTGATCCCGAATATCGGTCCCCTACTGCTAAGCCCTCGTACAAAATTAATTGGTTAGAGGATGAAGTTTCAAACATAATGGTCCTTTGTACCCCTGTTTTGAGAAGAACTTCAAGTTGGTTGAACGAAAAATGGTGCCAAAGTGCGGGTTCTCCCCATGAGCAAATAGTTTCATAGAGAAGAGAGCAACAGATAGTACAGGCCTTTGGCATAAATATATCAAATGGAAAGCAGTCAATTAGGCCATCTGGCACTAGCTCACAGTCAGGAGGAGATGGGAAGAAGCCAGAAGACATTGGGGCCAAGCTAAAATCAATTTGTGAATAGGATAGTGTAGTTGTACCCTCGGTACCTAGGAAAAAGGCTAGTCAAGAAAAGACAGTGCTTACAAACTCTGAGGACATTTTTGAACAAATAATTGATGATAATTCTTTTCCCATATTCTTTAAAAATAAAGCTTCTCCAGTACGAGATACTTTTGTTTCACTTTTTGTTCAATCAACTGAAAAGAAAGAAAATGTAAGTGTTGAAAGTAGAGACACTGGATTAGTGGCATCTTCCCCAAAATGGTTAAAGAAAGCAATTGAGAAGGAAAGAAAGAATATTCTTGCAATAACAATTGAAGTAGATATAGTTGCCATGTTTTTGCAAGGTCAACAGAAGCCCAAAAAGGCTAAGAGGATGTCATGAAATATCACCGATTCCACTTCTAGGCATCAACTGTTGGAGATTGTTGATCCAGAAAAGGACCTAAATGACAATGAGATAATGGAAGTTGACTACAAGGTTACTCATGTTGATATGGGGCCATCTACTTTAGAAGGTGATGTGTATCATGTTGATTACTCTGTTAATACATTGATCAAAAGAGAAAAAGAACAGAAAAAGGAGAACCTTCAGTTGCAATCTAATATTCTTACTTTAAAAAAAATTATTTTATCATTTGTGAATCTAGCCACTATGGAAACCTCAAGGTCAAATGTTCAAGGTATTGATTCTGACACTATGCAAAGGGTCAGGAAAAATTTAGGTAAGGGTAAAGCTTCCAATGAATGGATAGAAGGGCTTTATCAGGATGGCCTTTTTTGCTTTCATAAATTTATGCAATTCTATGTTAATGTGTTTGATAAAAGAAAGGAATTGGTAGCTGAGCTCTAGCAAATGAGGAGAGAACATGGTAGCACATTTTCTCTTTCAAGGGAAATTGCAAAATTACTCTCCATGGAGCACATTTTGTTAATAAAAGAAAAATTGGTGGATGACCCTAAAGAAATCAATCCTAGTTGGTTTGATTCCTTGGAATGGAAATTGTCAGTATATGAAGATTATATCAAGGAAATCAATAAAGTGTTACAAAAATACTTTGATATATTGGTGAAGATCAAGGAGAACTTCAATTGTCTTGAAGTGGAGTTCATGGATGGGTTCGGTGATAAGGTATTGGATGTTGCAGACATAACGAGGGAATTTAAAGAGGTGTATCATAGAGAAATAGATGATCCTTTGACAACCACTGGAGACTTGTTCAGAAAATTGAGTTACTTGCAAACCTATATGAATTCATTTAAGGTGGAAACTAACAACATCTATGAAATGCTAGCTGAGTCGGGCCGTGCACTTTCAAAATGGAGGATAAGTCTGCAAATCACCATGACTCTAGGAAGAAAAAACATCACTGCAATTGTCACCAAGTATAAGGAATACAGGAAAAGACTAAAGGCACAGGAGATGTTACTGGAGGAGGAGGAGGTGGAAATAATTGGAAGCAAAGGAGGCAGTGTTGGGACTTGATTAGTTTTAGTTTTTATGTTATTTTCTTTAATTTGGCTCTCTTGATACTTCAAGTTCAAAGAATTTTTATTTTAATTTCTAAAATAGTTGTCTTAGACTTAAGCCATTATCAAGACTGCTATTTTTACTTCTTTTTTGTTATTTCAAATTTCATTATACAAAGACAATGGTGAAGTTCATGCATGTGTAATCTTTGAGTTATGGTGTGTGGATTTATTCTACTTTTGTTGAGTAGTTTTCTAGTGGATTATCTATTATTGGAATGATAGATGTTTGGTTTGTTTCATTGTTGTGGAATGTTTATCTATGAATAAAGATTTTGTGGTGATGGATGTGTAAGGATTTCTCAGTGTAATTTAGGTGATTTGTTAGTTTAATCTTTTATTGTTTAAGTTGTGTGGATGCCTTTCAAATCTTTCTGGTTAAAAAATTAAAAGCATTTCCTAAGTTCCTTTAATTTTCTTTCTGGTTAAAAGTGATATTAGTTAAAAATCATTCATTGAATATCTGAAGAAGGTAGTTGCCACCTTTTAAAATAAGCAAATAATCAGTCTAAAATACTATTATGGCTGATTCAATTGTTGTTACGTTTGTCACCTCTGTGGGCGTAAGAATATAGATTTAGGTGACAAATCTATTAACCAACACTTCTATGAATATCTCTATCTTTAGTAAGGCTCTCAATTATTGATTTTGTGAGCTTAGCAATGTTTATAAATTATGGTCATGTCAGCTACTTCTAATGCTGGAGTATCGGAACCTCTTTTTATAATCAGTTTGGTAGAGCTTCTAACTTCTAAGTTATGGATGTTGAACTATTAGCTTCTATTGAAGGAATATAAGCATATACCTTTTAGTTATTTATCAAAGATTGTGTAAATGGAAAATTGGAATGCAATAGGAATTTATAAGTAGTGTGATAAGTGTTGTTCTATACTTCTTTAAAAATGATGCAGAATCACATATCAAATTCAATACCATGGAATACAATATAAAATATAAAATACCACAATTTCATGGAATACAATATATTTGAATATAAAATATCACAATTACAGTATAAAATATCATCAACTACAGTTTGTAATATGATTCATGAAGTGTAATATAAAATAAAATACCATGAAGTCAAAGTGCAATAATTCACAATTTCATGGAATACAATATAGAAGATCATCAACTACAGTTTGGACTTTGGAACAATGGAAACTGATTCATGAAGTGCAATATAAATACCTAAAAGTTGTTAATTCTATTACATTTCCCAAACGGATTCAGAGTCCTCAAACTGACGCTCATCTTGAGATAAAGTAAAAGAGTCATCTTGATTTTGAGTCTACTCTTCATTTTCTTTGGAATGTGTCTCAAATTCAACATCAACATTCATTATGTGATTTGTGTCATTTCCAATGGCATTTGTTCCACTCCCACTGCCACTGCCACTGCCACTTGTACCAGCGTTTGGAATTGGAGTGTCAGTGTATGTGTTGCACAGCCTGGTATGTCTTCTTTCACATGTGGACCTCTAGATTGCGAGTGCCCTTTGAAAAGGAAAAAATTTGACATCATACGTAATTCCTTTAATCCTTAAGCAATTTTCTAAATTCTTGTCCAGTTTGTTTCTTAACTTTGATTTCAAAAACCCTAATGTACTAAAAACTCTTTCATCCTCCACCGACCCCAATATCATCGTTTGACATAAATCAACAAGTTTGAAATATTCTAATATCGAACCACACAATATTTCACTCTAACCTAAGCTTGTCCAAACCTTTTTTATTGATCCCGGTTCAAATGCCTTCTCCTTACCCATGGATTTATACTGGTCCCTCATAGCTGTTGCAAAAATCCTACATTGTTGTCTAAGCTTATTTTTATTTAAAATTCCTTCTATTGTCTACTCATTGTATGTTACCTTTTTCAAAAACTGTTTGATCAAGATTTTTACTTGATCATGAAAATATTTTGGGTTATCTCAGTTTACCCAAAATGAGGATACACAATACCCATGGATTCAAGTATTTCATCTCGAGGGAATCTTTCACGAGTCTTTGAGGAAAGAGATTTTGCAATTTCCTTCAAATTATCACTAACAAATTTAACAATGCCATTAAAATCTTCCTCGTTAATAGCTACATCTCTACTAGAGCATCTGGTTGTCTTACAATGGTACATTGGTATCTCATATCCACGTACACAGATACATAAGTGCCTACTTGCATTAAATTGTAAATAATTATCAGGATTATTCATATCAGTAATTTTTCGCCACATAAAATAATTTGCGCCTTCTTGTGTTAGATCTAGATATAGATGATCGAGGGCCAAACATGTAAGTTTATGTAGATTGACATATTCATAAATATATAGAGTTTTGTCTTGGGCTTTGTTCACAAGATTGTTCATCTCATCTAGCATGGGGCAAAGACTAGCTAAAGTCAAGAGTGTCTCTATATCGCTTCACCTATGTAAGAGGTTAGGAGCTTTATCTACTGTGTTGTGATGCTCGTACATCACTCCAATCAAGTATTGATATTTTGAAAGAACTCGTTGCGTTGGTCCATGCAGGGAGATCCATCTGGTATCAACATCCTTGAGAAGCTTGTTTACTGGTGTTATTCCCTCAGCAAAATATTGAAATTCTTGGAAACATTTGGGACTTATGCATGGATCTCGTGAACTAGATTTTCAACTTTTGATACTGTAGGAAACTTTCTTAAAATTTTGAATGCTAAATTCATTATGTGGGCCATGAAGTGAATTCCAAGCATGTATGGTGCACAAGTAGTTTGTAACTTTGTGCAAGCATCGCTCCTTTGACCTTGCATCACTACAGCTCCATCAACTCCTACACACACCAACTTTTTGGCAATTGCAACTCATCCATACCTGCAATTTCATTCAAAGATTTCTTGACTAGCTCAAATAGATTTTGTGATGTTGAATTGTCCTTCATTTTATGAACACAAAGAAAATGAGTTTGGCGAACATTTTTTTCTACTGTATACAAATGCATACAGACCCAAGAAGTATTGTCTACCGTAGTAACTTCATCTAAAGATAATGCCATGAAATTTGACTCTTTTACTTTTTCCTTTAAATCTTCCTTTTCCACTGCAACAAGACAGTTTGCCCATTCCCATCCAGCGTTTACTGACCAATGTGAGAAGGGAAAGTGAGGAACACTCAAATAAGATAATAAACTAAAATATTTTGGGTAGTTTGTCATAGGACACCCTCTGGACAAAATATGAAAAAAAACACTCATTTGAATAGTTTTTGACAGATTTGTTGTTGCCATTGCTTTTCCAAAATGAGCATCAAGTGTACCTTGACATTTATCAAGCTTAGACATTCTATGGTTATGCTCTTCATAATCCACGACATACTTAACATGAATACATTCTTCCTTTGTTTTCCATCATACAACTTATTGTTTCTTTCCATCTATGATTTGTTTTTCGTAAACTTTACCAATATGCTTTTCTATAGTGTCAAGCTTTACCTGCAACCTCTTGTCTCTTCCACATTTCCAACTAAAAAATGTATATTTGACCTCTGTTGCACTTTCAATATCATTTTTGTTTGCTACCCCCACTAGTAAAATGAATGGGTACTTCGACAACCAACCAAGTTGAAAATTCCTTGTCATTTCCCACTCGTGCCCCAATTTTGATTTGCCTTTTTTGTTCTTGCTACCAACATCATCCTCATCCAATTCAATTATCTCGTTCTGGATAACTAGGGTATCCCTTGGAAGATCTTCTACAGTATTTCCATCCTCATTTGATACATTTTGATTTAACTCAATGACAATATCACCTTGACCTTCCTATGGTGGTGAGGTATTGTGAATGCCTTCTTCAATAATATTTGGTGGAAGAGTTGATGATGTAGCTCCATCTTGATCTGATGGATCGAAAGATTTGCCAATTCCAAAGTAAGATTGTATGGTACCTCTACGTTTTGTGTGTTTTGATGGCCTCCCAGTCTCTTCATTACCTTGAGGAGTCTTACCCTTGCTGCTCGACATATTGATCTCTCACTTCGAATAAAAGCTGAAAAAAAATGTCTTCTTGTTTAAGAAGGATAGACCGACAGAGAATATACTATTATCTTTAATATAGATCTCATTCCCTACTCAAAATCATCTGACTAAAGCAGGAATGGAAAAAAGATAAAGAAATCTTATTATTATAACTAATAACTAATAACAATATGAAGAAATGATCACTCACCTTTAAGTCTACATTTTTCGGCTTTTGCTGACTTCTGAATCGAGAAGTAGAACCTCAGAACCGAACAAAATGTGTAAGAATAAATGATAGCTTCAATTGTATTTATATCAATCTATATTTGGTGAATTCCGCGGGATTTTTAAATGGTATGTTAAAAATTTCGCAAATCCCATGTGCTTATACAATGATACTTTTAATTTTCAAGGTGAAATGTGTCCTCAAATTTAATTATTTTTAAATGATATTGGCGAAATAGGTCCTCATAAGCAACTATTTATAAATTTTAATTGGCGAAATGGGTCTTCACAAGCAACTATTTGTAAATTTTAATTGGCGAAATGGGTCCTCATATAATGTTGTTTTAATAGTATTGGAGAATATGTAGGTGTTTTATGACATGCTCCCAGGAAATCAAGTGAAAATATTAATTGGCCCATTGGAAACATGTAGTCTGTTATGGTGAATTTATTGCCTAAACATGCCTCATAAAAAAACCGTTGGCAAATGGACATGCAGTGGACCAATAGTTCATAAAATCCGAGTGATTTGGACACCCTATTGGGTACGATTAATTCGCCAATTTCGACTTGCCCGATTCTTAGAATTCACCAATTGGCAAAGATTTTCCACTAACGTTTTCCCTGTTGAGAAACTTCATATTTGAGAAGAACAAAACACCCCACCAGTTTCTCACAACATCAATCATCTTAGACAAAGAGGAAGAGAAAGTAGACATAACAGCCGAAAGACTTGTGTTACCACCTCTTGCATGGCAATAGACATACATACTTCATGATCTCTAACAAACACCATAAACAACAGAAGAGACCCATGATGATATAAACCAAGTGACCTTAAAATAGGGTATTGAGCAACCATAACATCCCCAACAAAATTTCAACATCAATCTATTACTTGATTCACTCTTATACAGGGTCACAATAACATCAAGGGTCTCAAAATCACCATCAAAATCTATATCAACTTGCCCTAAATGCAATTGAAGACAAAATTGGAAAAAATTATCAACAAAGCATTGGACACCATCAAAAGAGTGAGTCACAATATCAACAACATCTTGACAATCCTCAAACACCTCCATATCCACATCAACAACACTTCCAATATCAACAGTATCAAAAAGTTTTGCAACATCAAGGTGTACCTCAAATGCAATATCAAAGTGTACCTCAAATGCAATATCAAGTAATACCTCAATTGCAGTATCAAGAAGTTCCACAACATCAAGGTGTACCTCAAATGCAATATCAAAATGTACCTCAATCATGGTATCAAGAAGTTCCGTAACATCAAGGCATACCTTAAACTCAAGATCAAAGGATCCCTCAAGTTCCATATCAAGGTGCACCCCACCCTCAAGGTACCTACAACACACAAAAGGGACTTAACCCTCCTTATACACAATATGGTTATCAAGGGTCCACACCTTCACCACAACCAACCTTACAATCAAACCATACTACTAAATGTGAGTACACTCCTTTAGGGGAGCCAATTGAGGGTGTGTTAAACCAACTAGTCAATGTCAAACTTATCACACTTCCAAAACCATTGTGAAGTGGTGAACTAGCATCAAATTCCCATGGTACGATGAAAAGATCTATTTTAGATACCATGGAATAAAACGTAATGATACATCAAAATGTGTTATACTCAAAAATCTAATCCAAGACCTTGTTGATCAAGGAGAAATATCTATTGAAGAAAAAATTCAAGGTCCATATACTAATAACAACATGGAAAATTCCTCAAACTCAAAGGTTTAAGACAATGATCAAGAGCTATCTATCACCGATCGCATTGACAATGTCTCTACATCATCTAGTGAGAAGAGGACATAAATCAAGAAATTATACCCAAGCATGATCAAAATCAATCACCAAAGTCTAGCAATGATCCAGTCCAAGATATATTGACATCATCCAACCTCATGGCACTACATATTGATGATCAAGACACTCTTGATCCAACACTTATACCCAATGCAGAAAATCTAGACAAAGAGCTACCACCCATATGTCCCCACTTTGAGGAAATCCAAGGATCCTTTACAAGAAAACCTTTCTTTGAAATTGACCCATGTCAAGAATGTGATCCAAAGCATATCAAAGATGATACCACACAATATCAAGATCAAGAATCCCTATCATCAAAATACTATAATGACTTGACAGATATCTTCCAAGACATCCAATGTTTTCTAAAAGAAGAACAAATCCATATACTTAGCACACATACATCTACCCATGATATGATTACTCCTAATGGATGTGTAGATGATCTTCATATCAGACAAGAGTCCCATACTCTTGATATCATTACCAAAGAACAAGAGCCTCCTACTCTTAACATCTCTACAAAGGGTCAAGACATAACATAATCTAGAGACATACCAAAACGGGATCAGGAAGAGAACTTATATATAAGTTGTGAATCATAAAATTCTTGTATAGAAATATCAAAAGGAGATCAGGAAGAGGACTTATACATGAGTTGTGAATCAGAAACATCCTATTAAGGCATATCAAAAATGAATCATGAGGAAGACTTTTTTTTGGACAATAAATCAAAAACACCTCTTGAAGAAGCATTAAAATCTAATATTTCACAGGATCGGGTCAACAATATCAGTCAACAAGTTATCCCACATATGGAGGATCCTATCACTTATAAACTTTGATCACTTACCTTTTTCAGAGAAAGCTATAGTACCACTAAAGAGGCTATCACTTTTGAAGATCCATAGCAGAGCATAGAAGGATTAGCACCTTGTTTCCAAAAAAAAAAATCCTATTGCAAATAAGATCTTTCAATGGATGCATTATCAAGGCAGAGGATTGGGCCTACATGAATAGGGTATCCGAGAACCAATGCATATTATTAGCAATCCTAAGCATCAAGGTCTTGGTTAGTCAAAGTAATCTAAACATATCAGTGATACCTCCATAATACTGGGGGCAACTTTATATAATGCAAGCATCAACATAAAGAGCATGAAGAGTCCTTATGATGAAATTGCTACCAACGCTACAAATAGCCATATCGGGAATCAACATCCACACATATTTCCACCCTCTAATTGGGACCAACAATAAGAGAAAAAGCTATATCCAAGAATGAAACAAGTCATTGAAGAAAATAATCAACAAAACAAAATGTACAAGTAAAATTCAAATGGATACAAAAGAAAAAGCAAGAAAATCATCCCTATCAAACTCCATTTGTCAAAGAAACTATGGGGCAAAATAAAAAAGGGAAGTTCATCCATCAAAGAAGTCCAATAATGCAAAAGAAAGCTTCAAGAGCAACCTAAAAGGTATATCAAGACGTTGGCCCCAATTGAATCTCCATATCCATCCATCATTGCTCATCATCCCAAGTTTGGAGAGTCAAAGATTCTAAACTGTCAACCAATCCATTTGAATCACATATCCCTCAACGCATTTCGCCATCCAGGATATCCAAATCTCACATTGACCATGTGTTAGTAGCAACTCTTTATCATAAGGACTCTAAGGGCACTCTACCGCGATGTGCGCATCAAGGTAAGGTTAATTCCAGTATCGATACAGAAGACAAGAATTTCCAGGGGTTACATTCAAGCACTCATATCCTAGCAAAACAAATCCTCCAAGCAGGATATTGTTGGCACATCATGAAAGCAACAATGACCATATCAGCACCAGTAATGTCTACGTCAACACCACCAGGTGGTTCAACATGAGAAAAAAATGGTCACCATGATGAAAATCTGGTAAACAAGCATCTTGTGTGACATCAAAAATCAATAAAAAAATCATCCTCCAATGAAAACCACTATGGTGGCACTTTGGACAAGTACCATGATGAAAACCTAGAAAAAAGGCATCATGCGTAGAATTGAGCATCTACGTGCACCATTTCAAGTGGAAGCATCTCAACTTATCTATGATAAATCCAATTCATTGTTTTCAAAATCCAACTTATCTTGATCTTGAAAAATGTTTGGTGAACACTTTACACTTGCTTATGAAAAACATCTTGGCATGGGTCACTATCATTGATCCTATTCTATCCAAAGGGAACACTCTATCCAAACATGTTATCCTATCACAAGATAATTGATCACCTACATTGCTAGAAACTGGGGGCAAATGCTTGCATCTTGCTTCAGAATAAATCTTGATCTATGTCTTCTAGCTCATGTTGTGATCTAGGCATTTATCCCAACAACGAGATATACCACCAACACACTATTAGGGTAACCTTCGAAATAGTTTGTCCCAACAACAAGGTGTACCACCAACGCACTACCAAGGTAACCTTCAAAGATACCAACAACATGGATTATTATTTCACACAAACATTCTAAGATATCAACAGTTACTTGAACCCCACAGCTAGTTAAAGTAAGATTTTCCACAACATATCCTCTAGAAAAACATAGTGCAATATCAATCCAATTTTTGAACATCTTACACCCCAGGAAAAAGGGTAAAAATCCAAAAAAAAAAAATTATCAAAAATCAAAAACATCTGAAAAACATCAAAAATAAAATAGCATCGTTGGATTATTCTTTCACTCAAATAGCCTAAGATATCAACATTTTCTTGAACTCCACAACTAGTTCAAGTAGATTTCCCGCAAAATATCCTCTAGACATGGAAGTGGAATATCAATCCAAGAATTTTTTATCCCAAAAACAAGTTTATACTTTGAGTCAAATGGTCGAACTACGTGGTCTTTGCGAGAACAACATAGGAAAGGCTTATCCCTGATCAGCCCCCGAGGCCTTAGATCAATCGCCTTAGGTTGTTTATCATGATTTCTTTCAACTTAGTCAAAAAAACAAAATCCAAACAAATTTGAAATAGAAAATCCAAAAACATTCACAAAACAAGCAAAAGCACGAAACTGAGTGTCAAAAGTGAAAAATAAAGGAAATAGCGAACTTTCAAATGTAAAGCAACACAAAATGACACAAAATAGGATAAAAAACAAAATTTAGGATTACAAACAAGCAAATGCTATCAGGGTTTAAATGAAACAAAAGCACATGCAAGAGTTTAGATCAAATGCTAAAAGCAAATGCAAGGGTTTAGAGCAAATGCTCAGAAAATAGCAAACAAAAGCGATATTTTAAAGAAAGGGTGAGGTTTCAGAGCAAGGGGGCAATAAAATCAAATGCAAGGGTTTATAGAAAGGGAAAGGTTCTTTAGCAAGTTCGAGGAAACGATGAAACAACAATCAAATTCAAGGTTTTAGAGCAAGTGCATGAATCAGATGCAAGGATTTAAGTCAAAAGCGAGGTTTTATGGAAAAGGAAAGGGTTTTGATGTCAAGTGCAAGCTTCCTAAATAGAAAATGTAAGGAAAATGATGCAGATTCTCTGAAATAATCAAAACTTCGCTATTGACTGGTAATTAGGACCTTTTTTTACCCTATCTTCAAACGACCATTTCTTGGTCATATGAAAGTATTTTTTAGTGATTTTTTTAAAAAAATGGGGTAGAATTTCATGATATTTGAAATGGTGTAGGTGGTTTTCAATTTTCTACAATTAAATTTTCCAAACAAGATAAATCATCAAAACTTTTCTTTTGACTCCGTGAACTTTGTACACGTAATACAAGAATGTAACAAGATGAAAATGAGAAACAACAAGGTACATAATAGGACACCAATGCCTACAGGACAACCAAACTCTTGAAAGGAATCCACATGATTTGAGGCCCCCCGAATCCTCGCCATAGCTCCTCGACAATCAACAATTGACAAAACAAAAACATTTAGATATCTTGAAAACAACATCAAATAAACATCAAAAAGCATAAAATCATTTGAAAATTCTCAAAAATCCTATTTCCGCCATCACCTATCCACCATAAAGGTTCATCCATAATAAAAAAAATCATCACACTCACCCTTTGACAAAACAAACAAACAAAGCAACATCAAAAGCTAGAACTTTCAAGAAAAACATCACAAAGATTTGAACGCAAATAGACAAAAAAAAATCCAATTATAACTTCCTATCTATTGAAAATTCACAACAACATCCTAAGATATGTCTTAACGGATCTGTTCCTACGCTATACATGATCAACACTAGATAATAGTCCCATAACAGATAAACCAAGTTATACAACAACATTGTTTTATCTTTTTGTTATCTTATATTTTTTATTTACATTATTGACTCATTCCTAGGATCTCTCGAGGATGTCCATAAGGATTTAGAGAGGAAAGAATGAGGGCAATTGAGAGTCATTTCAATTTTTTGTTTGTTGGATAGTTTTGTTGTACTACCATGGTGAATACTTGCTTTGTTTTGTGTGTGGAAGTCGTTTTGAAGCATTTTGTGTAGTAGTGGCATGTTAGGTTCTTAATACCTCATGTGTTACTGGTCTGACATGTTTTAAAGCTTCTCACCCATACACTCTACAAGGTTTCCATATGTCTGGTATGAGCAAGAGTACTCCTTGTTTGTAGAGTCAAAGTCCACACAATGGATACAAAGTCACCTTGGTCATTAATACCCTGGTGCATCATATTTTTTTGCTACATCAAACAGGATTGTTCGAACTACAAAGCCTCCAAGCAAAGCGAAAGCAACTTATCAATGAATAATATCATCCACTTTCTTCTATCTTCTCAATCTTACTAACATTTTCTTCTAATCAACCATTTCTTCGGTCAACCCTTGCACTTAAATGCATCACATCAACTAATCAGAAATTTGGTCCATTATCCAAAATTTTCACCAAATTTTTTGAGGGGGCACCATCCATGCTATCCTTTCTAGGGCATACTAGGAAAAATCTTGCATCTGGGGCATACTGGGGCAATGTTATCTGAAACAAAGCAACCAGTACTTTGTCTCAAAGATGGGAAAAATGTAGACATCTAAAAATGTCATAGCTTGCAAACTAGCATTTTGGCACTCGTATTTGTCTATTAATTAAGTGATTTGACATTGTTTAATTAATTCATCATCAAATAACATCCTACAACATCTTGAAATCATCCTGAAACGTCTATGAATCATCTTGAAACATCTTGGAATCATCCTGCAACATCTTAGAATCATCTTGAAGCATCTCAGAATCATCCCGCAACATCTCAGAAACATCACACAATACCAAAATAGTATCCAAAACCCTAAATTCCTCTATTAATTGAATAATACAACATTATTTAATTAATTCACTTTTTCATCATTTCTAACAAATTAAATAAATTTCATTTATTTAATGAAGTCCTAAAAACACTAATTTTGTTATAAATTAAATAAAAAACATTATTTAATTAATTCACTTTTTCATCATTTCTGACAAATTAAATAAGTTTTGTTTATTTAATAAATTCATAAAAACCCTAATTCTACTATTAATTAAATAAAATAACACTATTTAATTAATTCACGTTTCATCATTCAGACCAATAAAATAAATAACATTTATTTAATGAAGTCTTAATCTCACTTTATTTCATCCCGATTGATTAAATAATGTCAATTATTTAATTATGTCGCTCAAACACCTTATTCCTCTAAGTTAATTGAATCATTAAATCATAATAATTTAATTACGACACTTTCCTTCCAAAATTTGAATAATTAAATCAAAACTATTCAAATCATTTATCAAAAATCAAATCAAACAAATGAAACTTTGTTTGCAAAAGTCAAACTTTATTTTCACGTTCAACTCCAAAAAGGAACTAATTAATTAAATCAATTAATTCATATTCCTCGCTCACTTTCTGATTGAGCAAATTACGATTATTGACTGAGAAATCTAATTTGCAAACTAAGCCATCAATTTCCTGACTGATCAATCTAAATCTTGACTAGCCAATCTATTCCTCAATCACACAAATTGTGCAACCAACCTTGCACAATCTTCTCATGTCTAAATCCTCTCAACACATTTCGATCATCAATTTGGATACTCTCCAACACGATCCTGATCGTCCATTTTGAATCTCATTTTCTATATAACAAACCTCTTTCCTCGCAAAAAAGGATCGAAGAATCAACATCATTTGCACAATGAATTACTGCTGACATTCACAACCACCATTGTTAGAGCTTCAAGCATTTATTTGATCAACCAACCAAGGCATTGTTCTTCAAGATTTTGCACATGAACTATGGAGGCTTCGTAGTGATATGACCATTCCAATATAATACGAACACACTCCAACATGGGATGGTAATCTCTCCTTTGCTTTAAATTCATTGTATTAATCTCAGGATTTCATTACATAATTTCAATAGCTTAGATGTTCATTTCATGAGTGATGGAATAAGATCTTAGATTAAGTGTTTTGAATTAGATAGATTCTTAGTTCATTGCATTTTGTCTTGCTTGCATGCTATGGTTTTCCCCCTCACACAAGTTAATATTGGGGAAAATAATTAAATAACACATGGTTTTGTAATCTCATGGTTTTAGTCACATGGTTTTATGTAATACCACTTGGTGGTTTTGTGGGGTCTTGTTTCTATAGAAGCAACCACAAGGGTAGTTGTTCAGGTTGGTCAGTTTGCAAGTTAGATCTTGTTAGCATTTGTGAGGGTTTGAAGCATGGCATGGGATGTGTGGTTACATGCTTGTTCACATGGATTGCTTGGAGAGGGCTTGATGCTTCATTGGTGTTCATAGAGACTCTGAAGATGTATTGTAATCTTTGTTGCTACATAATACATGAGTGATGGATGTTTTTGGAGGCCGGTTCTTTCCCTCTTGAGGGTTTTTTCAAGGTATATCTTGTGTCATATTTTGATGGGTATGTTGTCTATTCTCTTGCATGTGGATTATGAGTATTTATTTGCATAGATTTCTCTTTTGGGTTATGTGGAAATTGTCATTAGATAGTTGCAAGTTTCCTTTCAATTGGTATCAGAGCAAAAAAGGTTTCTTGGTTATGCATTCAAATGGGTATTTTGTGGAGTAAATTTTACAAATGAACTCCTAGGACAAAATGGACCTCATGGTTGGATTCAGGTTGGCCAAGAGACGAATTTTGATATAAAATTCAACCTATTTTGGTTACTAAAAAAAAATGCAATTTTTTTAGCCCAACCCCCTTTTTGTTGTTGTACAATCAACATTATTATATTTAGAAAAAAAAAATCCCGTCCATCGGCAAAAATATTTCCTACAAAAGTTAAAAAACCCAAAAATAAAAAATAAAAAAAATGCATATTAAAAAACCGACTAAAAAAATTTAAATTGATTTTTTTTAATATATATATAAAGGGTGTGGTGGGGTCCACCCCCCACCTGTACCCTCCTGCAGAGTTTGTGTCGGTAGACCTATCGATGACAGGTACGGTTGTGTCGTCCTGTTGGACGGCAGGGTACTGTACCACTGGTAGACTTTACAAGCAGGCCCCGCCACCATCCCCTATGGGGTTTAAACAAAAATAAATAAATAAATTTATAAATGCCATTTAAAATATAAATTCGTCGATAAAGGCCAACCCATATTTGTAATATTTAGAAATTAAATTGAAATTGAAAATGATTTCAGGTCTACCACTGGTGTGCTACCCGAGGGACCACCACCACCAGTGGCTCCACCCAGGGGCCACCCCTGATTGCATCTACATGGCCAAATTGTGCAACTTTTTTCCATAGGGCATAACTTTCACACAGATTGTACATTTTTTCTCTTCTTGGACTCGTTGGAAAGCTAAATTAGTGCTCAACATTGTGGTGCTAGTGATTTTCTAAGTTTTTACAATTTGGACAGTGTTTTTCTTACTAAAAGTCAGGTGTTTGTTCTAATATTCGAGAGGGCATATCTTGTGCACTGGATTTTGGACTTCGAATAGTCGACGAAAAGCTTGTTCAGAGGACTACACAGTGGATTAGGTGTGGAGTTATTTTGGCATGGTTTATTTGCTATTTTCCTTATCTAAGCTATTTATGGGTTACTTTGACTATGGTGATACTATTAGTTTTTGGATGATCAAATCTTGGAGATTTGATGTTGGATTCATTGTATACTTTGTTGTGCATCTCTAATTACTCTCATTTGACATGCTTATCAGTATATGGTTGGATTTGTATGTTGCATTGTTGTATCTACAAGTTATGAAATTTTGTAGGTAGTCTATACTTACATGTTTCATTTATGACTTGGAAATGGGTTGTCTATGCCCATAAATAGTTCAGTGATGATGTGTTTTTAGTTTGATGGCTTAGTTTAGTCACTTGGTTTACTAGTTTTGTGGTCATGTTGAGGAGTAGAGATGGTATTACTAGGTACAGTTATGATGTGAGACCTATGTAGTTGACTATGTTATGTAGATATGTGGACACAATTGGATTATTTGTTGCTAGTATATTTGGTGGTGATCATAGTGTCATGGATGTTTCTTCTGCTTTAGAGACTTTGGCACGTCATGATGGTTTATACAGATGCATGGTTGGTGGTGTTTTGGTTTGGTGTTCAGAGGTTTTTTCTTATCTCCTAGATGCTTTTTTGGTTCCTTGACTATGGTACTTAAATGTGGACATGTTTGGAAAATCAAATCAAAGTTTGATTTGGTGTTTCCAGGTTATTTGGTCTACATGATTATTCTCTTGGATATCTCAGTTTGCATTTTACTGATGTGATGATGAGTTTGCATGTTTCAGTTATTGGATCTACAAGTCATGCAGGTTGTGGATAATTTACCCGTTTACTTGCAGTGGGATGACTTGGTTGTGGATTATCTTCAATCACCAGGTTTGATTCATTGTTTTTGCAAACTTTGATAGTTGGCCTTGTTCTTGGTCATTTGTACATTGGTATGTGTGCTTAGAGATGAGAGGATGGATGTTTCTTATAGTACCTAGATAATTGTTTTTGGGACTTGTAGCATGTGGTTTATCATGATGCCATGGATAGGTTGGTTACACTTTTCAATGGGATCTTTTGACAGTGATGGATTGGCAGTTTGGTGGTTGTATGTATCTTCTTGGCTTGGAGATTTTGGTTCGAATTGTTATGTTACTGACATTTCAGTTATGTGTGTAGACTTGGATGATCTTCATGGAGAAGATGGTTGTCATGATGTCATGTGTGAATTGATATCACAGTTCTATGGGAGTTGTTGGCAGTGATGTGGATTCACCATTTGATGGTGGATGATCTTTTGCAGTGTTTGTTGGTGCCATGGATGGACTCTTGGATTCTACTTTTATGCAGTGAGCATTCATTGGCATCTTTGGTTTCATTGTCAGAGGATGGTTATCTTTATGTGGTTTGGATATGTTGACATCTTTGTTTTCCATGCAAGACTTCTTTAGTCTTTGGTTGAGGTGTCATGATTTGTATTCTAATATGTGATCCTTGTTTTGATGTGATGATTATTTTATTATGTCATGATTTACTCTTGATTGTACATTAGAGTTTTGGCATGATACAGGTGCCTGTTATGTTCTTTGTATCATATGATAGTCCTTGAGGAAGTGTGAGATCATGATGTCATGGTTATGTTCTTGATCCCTAGGTTGGATATATGACTTTGATCTTGGGTGGTTCTCTTGGTATTGGGTACATTGATCATTTTCTTGATTACTTCATGATGGTTCTACGTTGCATTTAGAGTTTGGCATGGATTGATTGGTTACATGTACTCAAGGATACTTGGAGACATAGGCGAGGCCATGAGATCTCTTGTGATTAGAGACATGTGTTGAGATGGTTACTCTTGATGAGATTTCAACAGGAATTCTAAGGAGCCTACACCTTGGTTGGACATGAGTTCAACATGGACTTATGAGGAGAGTGTTCTTGGATGAGTTGTGATGACTTGGATATCTTGGAGGAGCATTCTCATTCCCCATTCTTGGTCCTTTTGGCGGTTTATCACTTGAGAGGTATTGCCCATTGTTTCTTTCAAGTGCATTATGTTTATGCTTTATCTTCTCATGCATATGGATCTTGATATATGGATATATGATTTTGGATGGTTCATTTGAGGAGTGTTGGCATGTTATCTCCTTATGCATTGTGATTACATTCATTGATGTTGAGTATAGGAGATGTATTGGACTTCTTTCCTTCATTGGGAATGGATTTAGTTTGATCTTCTTTGGCTTGAGAGGCTTGCATCCATGTTGGTTACATGATATATATGTTATGTTTGATCTTGGTGATTGAACAGTTAGGTGTTATTATGGCTTTTCTTTTGGGGTGTTGTGGAGGATATCATACTTGAAACAGTTGGCATTTAGAGGTGTATGTAGGAGGATTTTCTATAGGTATATGATGTGCAGAGTTTCTCTCTTTGGTCTTGGTTATCTTCCTAGAAGTTTGGTTTCACATTACATTGGTTTGAGGTTTGGTTGGAGCTATTGTGATCACTAGCTTGTGGTCATGTGTTTTCACTTATATTCTTGGGTGATGACATGAAGGTTCCTTTATCTCTTTCCTTTGTTGGGTGTGGAGAACTTGGGAGAGCTATGGAGACTTGTGGTGAGAGTTGTTATTACAGGTTATTGGTTTACAGGTTTCGCATATCATTGTGGATGATTCCTTGGTACTACATGATGTTGTTTACACTTTCTATATGATTCTATTGGTAGAGGGTATGTCTTGATCATTTTTATATTTGCATTTCCCATGCAGTGGGAGCTCTTGGCTGTGTATTCCATTCTTTGAAAGGTTTACACATGGAGTTTATGATTGCAGTTTATGGGTGAATATATTTATGGCATGAGTTTACTATGTATTGTATACCTTGGAGGTATGGATAGTTGGATGCATTGGCACTTGTTGTGGGTGTTATTTTAGCTATGGTTTTGTGTATCTTGATAGCTACTAGTGCATATTGATACCTTTGGATTGAGTGTTTGTGTTTTGGATATTAGTTGAGGAAGGACTTATGCTTTGTGATAGATTATGTGGCTTCTCTTAGGATGGATTCTTATATTTTTGCATTGGCATGATGGTGGATGGGAGCATTCATGCTTGGGATGGTGGTCACTTTGATTCTTGTTGCAGGTATCTTGATGGAGCACCAGCACTTTGATTTCTTAATGATATATGTGGCTATATGGATTGTTCTCTTGATTCATGTTTTGAGGTTACTTGTTCCACTTATGCAATGTATAAAACAAGTGGGAGAATGATAGGAATAAGGTGTGTTGTACACCTTGCATAATATATAATGTAATTATTGTTAGGATTAAAGTGTCTCAACCTTAGAGTCCTAATATTAATTTATTTTATATAATTAATGTATTTATTTGTATTATATAATTGCCTATGGTGTCATGTCACAAATTGGGACCCACCAGTTGGGTGGCATCCATGTTGGAGGTGACTAGATGACACATCATCATCTCATGTGGACATAGGCGTCCCATTTTGGAATCTATGACATATAAAAGATTCTATGATGCGTCATAAGGCATCTTTGAATGCATTGGTCAAATTTGGCACCCAAGTTGGGTTATAACAAGATGTAAGAGAATCAACTATTTTTAGCCAGTTATGATATGTTCTCTTAGAGTTGTAAGTGTTATCAACTATGATAGATTCTATGATAGCTGTAAGCTGTGTAAGGAATCTATCATAAGCTATTCTTAGCATGTTTTGGGTGCCCAAGCTTGGAAGAGGAATATTTGCATGTTTGACACTTGTTAGGGGTGTAAGGGAATATGTCACATGTGTCCAAATGCATGTCTAAGGCATTAGAAATTGTGCCATGTCATTTTGGATGCCCCTCACCTTCTAGATACTTCTTGAAGCTTGTAACACTCTATTTATTGAGTGCCTTGGGTTGTAGAATGCATAGTTTGTTTACAGGTAACGAAATGTTGCAAGTATTATTCCAGAACAAGTGTTCGTGTTGAAGCACTTGTTGAAGAAGCTTTGTACTTGGTGATATGTTGTAACTCTTATTTGATATAATAGAGAAGTAATGTGCTTTTGGAGGGTGGGGTTTTTTACTCGAAAGGGTTTTCCCCATGGTATATTTGGTGTCACTATTTTTATGCATTGTTACTATTCTATTTCTATTATTCTCTATGTGCTTATCTAGTTGCAACTGTTAAAGGTGTTAAAAAGAAAATTTTGTAACTCTCTCCTGATTAGATTAGTGTAGGAAGTTGTTTCCACTCACCCAACTTCCTTTGAGTTGGTATCAGAGCCTGGGAAGCCTTGGTTCCTTTGTTGGGTTAGAAAGGTTTTTTGAGCTAATCTTTGTTTTAGTGGGAGTTTTGCAAAATAGTGTATTTCGTGACCTTGTTGTAGGAAAGAGATAGCAGGCACATCTGGGAGGATTGAGATGGAAAAATTTAACGATGGTAATTTTGAGTTGTGGAAGCTCCAAATGGAAGACATGTTAGTAGACTGAGACTTATGGCTTGCAATTTTTGGAACCAAACCTTCAGGCATGAAACAAGAGTATTGGGATCTCATGGATAGGAAAGCCAAGGGTCTTATTAGACTATGTTTGGCTAATTTTATTCTCCTGAATGTCCATGAAGGGAAAACTTTTGCTTCTCTATGGAAGAAGCTAGGTGATGTCTATCAAGCTAAATCCCTGGTAAACAAGCTTTTCCTGAGAAAGAATATGTATTCTTTGAAAATGGAAGATGGAGGATCCGTTCTAGATCACCTAAACTCTTTTAACATGTTGGTTGCACAACTGGGTTCTGTTGGAGACAAAATAGATGAACAAGACCGTTGCATGCTCCTTTTGTGTTCATTTTTCAACTCTTGGGATCACCTTGTAATGGCCATTGGAAGCACTACTTCCACCTTTAATATGGATGAGGTTGTTTCCTCATTATTGTCTAAAGAGATAGAAGGAAGTCTTTTGAGATGGCCAAGGAGGCCCTTGCATTTTGTGGCAGACCAAAAGAGAGAAGCAAAAATAAAGACAAGAAATCTAAGTCAAAGTCTCTGGGGAGATCAAAATCTCCTGGTAAGAAGTCCAAGGAATTTTTTTGGAACTATGGTGAAGTTGGTCAAATTCATAAAGATTGTAAGAAGGAGAAGAAGAAGAAAAGCAAGTCTTTCTCTGATTCTAAATCTAAGAAATCATCCCAAGATGATGGAGAAGCATTTATTGCATCCTTGGCAGCCCATCCTTCAGATGATGTATGGTTGATAGATTCAGGTGCATCCTTTCACATGACTTCTCATAGATATTGGTTCTCAAAGTATGAGGAGTACAATGGTGGAGAGGTGTACCTGGGTGATGACTCTCATCTGAAGATTTTTGGCTGTGGAAGAGTCAAAATTAGATTTCCTGATGGAAGAGTGAAGAGGATTGATGGTGTCTTGCATATCTCGAGTTTGGCATGAAACTTTCTTTCTGTAAGTAAACTGAATGATTCTAGAGTGCAAGTTGTTTTCTCCCGTGGAGGATGCAAGATGACAAGAGGAGCTATGGTATTAGCTAAAGGTGTTCATATTGGCACTGTATTTCAGCTTGATGCATACACTATACAGTGCAATAGTTCTTCTAATGTACTGAAGAAGAGATCTTTGGATTCTTAATCCTCACCATTTGATTGTGCAGAGAAGAAGCATGTTGCAGCTACATCCGATGGTCGTGCATTTTGGGTACCTAAGAGTGCTCATTCCATAGAAATGAAGCTTCCTGCATAGAATACAATGTTATAGCACCAACGACTTGATCGCATTAGTGAGAAGGGTCTTAAAACCCTGAAAAATAAGAGCCTTGTTTAAGGCCTTGATGATTGTAATCTCGAGTTTGAATTTTGTGAATATTGTGTATATGGAAAACAACATCATGTTTCTTTTTACTCTAGTTCACATAAGTCTTTTGGGGTTTTGGACTATGTACATTCAGATGTTTTTGGTCTTGTGAATGTTCCTTCGTTGTAAAAATCTGTATATTTTGTTTCTTTATAGATGATTATATAGTAGAAAGACATTTTTTATTTTCTCAGAAGTAAAGCTAAAGCCTTTAGCCGGTTTAAGGAGTTTAAAGCCTTGGTAGAAATTCAAACTAGCAGAAATATTAAGTGTTTGAGAACTGATAATGGTGGTGAGTTTTGTTCCGTAGAGTTTGAAAATTTCTGTAAAGATCATGGGATTGAGAGATACAAAACTACTCCCTATACTCCACAACAAAATATAGTAGAGAGGATGAACATAATGTTGATGGAGAGGGCCTCTCTAGGAGTATGTTGAGTGGTGCTGGCCTTGAGTAGAAATTTTACACTGAAGCGATAGCCACTGCATGTTATTTGATCAATAGATCTCCTACATCAATGCTTGTTGGAAAGACACCCGTGGAGGCGTGGTCTAGTAAAAATCCTTTGATGAGACATCTCAAAGTATTTAGTTGTGAAGCTTATGCTCATGTTTTGATTGAGAAGAGGTCTAAGTTGGAGAACAAGGTTGTTAAGTGTATCTTTATTGGCTATGGTGTCGATGTGAAAGGGTACAAGCTTTGGGATCCAGAAGCTCAGAAGGTTCTTTATAGCATAAGTGTGATCTTCAGAGACATGAAACCTTCCTTTGTTGAGCTGCAGCTAGAGAAAGAGGAGAAACATAAAAAGGAGGTGATTCAGATTCCACCTACTTTGAAGAAAGAAGAACCAAGTACTCCTATTGGACCTGATGATGAGGAGATCTCAAGTAGCTCTGAAAGTTCTAAAGGAGAAGGAGAACCTTAACCTCAAGGTTTGAGGAGATCTACACAAGTTAGGCGGCAACCAGAAAGGTTTGGATATTCATTATTGGATTCCAGTTGCATATTTTCCTTGATTACTAATACGAATGAGCCTAGGACTGTTAAAGAGGCATTAGGTATGAATGATTTAGATTCTTGGATGCAAGCCATGGATGAGGAGATGGCTTCATTAAAGAAAAATAAGACTTGGGATTTTATACCTTTGCCTACTGGATGTAAACCTATTGGTTGTAAATGGGTTTTCAAGAAAAAGTGTTGTCCTGATGGCAGTGTTGAGAAGTATAAGGCATGATTGGTCGCTAAGGGGTTTTCTCAAGTGGAGGGAATTTATTATGGGGATATATTCTCCCCTGTAGCGAATCTGACATCTATTCGGCTTCTATTGTCACTTGCCACTGCATATGACTTAGAAGTGGAACAGATGGATGTGAAGACAACATTCCTTCATGTTGATTTAGAGGAAGAGATTTACATGTCACAACCAAAGCATTCCATTTAAAAAGGTAAAGAATACTTGGTGTGCAAACTAAAGAAGTCTCTTTTGGTTTGAAACAGTGTCCTAGAATATGGTACTAGAAGTTCGATACCTATGTGTTGTCATTGGGATTTTAGAGATCTAAATCAAACCAGTGTGTATATTTTAAAACTGATAATGGTCACATTCTCATTATTTTCATATACATAGATGATATGTTGTTTATTGGGAATGGTAAAAGTATGATTTCATATTTGAAGTTTCAGTTGTCAACATAGTTTGAGATGAAAGGCCTAGGTGCAGCTAGGTACATTTGAGAATGGAAATCACAAGAGACGGAGCTCACAAAAAGATTTGGTTAAGCCAGAGCAAGTATGTGAAATATGTGTTGGAAAGATTTGGCATGGTAGATTGCAGATAGTTAGTTGTTCTTGTGATGCAAGGGACAAAGCTTTCTATGAATAATTGTCCAAAAACTCCTACTAAGATGGAGGAAATGACCAAAGTACCATATGCAAGTGCAGTTGGCAGTCTAATGTATGCAATGGTGTGTACGAGACCGCACATTGCCCAAGCAATGGAAGTCCTTAATCGTTTCATGGCTAATCCTGGACAGGTACATTGGGATGTTGTTAAGAGAGTGTTCAAATATTTACGGGGTACTTCCGAGTATGCCTTGTGTTTTCATGGTTATCTTATTGGACCTCATCATTCTGTGAGAATTCGAGGATATGTGGATTTGCATTGGGCAAGTGACATTGACAGTAGAAGATCCACCAGTGGTTATGTATTTATGATGTTTGATGGCGTTGTCAATTGGATGAGTAAGCGACAAGATGTAGTTGCATTTTCCACAATAGAGGCAGAGTATATGGAAGCCAATCATGTGTGTAAGGAATCCATTTGGCTTAAGAGATTGTGTTCGAATATTGGTTTAGATGTAGGATAGATTATTGTTTGTTGTGAGAGTCAAAGTGCAATATGTTTAGCAAAGAATCCTATCTTCCATGCCAAAACAAAGCACATAGATGTTCAGTATCATTTTGTTTGTGATATGGTAGAAGATGGAAAGGTGAACCTGGAAAAGGTTGACACTTTGGTGAATGTTGCAGATGCACAGACAAAACCAATCAGCATAGAAAAGTTCAAATGTTGTTTTGATTTCATGGGCCTTGGGGCCATGAGCAAATGATTATGTATGACTCTTGACAGGTCTTCGACAAGTGGGAGAATGTTGGGATTAAGGTTTCTCAACCTTAGAGTCCTAATATTGTTTTATTTGATGTAATTAATATATTTATTTGTATTATTTAATTTCATATGGTGTCACGTCACAAATTGGGACCCACCCGCTGGGTGGCATCCCTGATGGAGGTGATTGGATGACACATAATCATCCCAATTAGACATAGGTGTCCCACTTTGGAATCTATGACATATGATAGATTCTATGACATGTCATAAGGCATCTTTGAATGCATGGGTGAAAGTTGACGCCCAAGTTGAGTTATAACAGGATGTAAGAGAATCAACTTTTTTAGCTAGTTATGATAGATTTTCTCACAGTTGTAAGTGTTGTCAGCTATGACAAATTATATGACATCTAGAAGATGTGTAAGGCATCTATCATAAGCTATTTTTAGCATGTTTTGGGTGCCCAATCTTGGAAGAGGAATATTTGCATGTTTGACACTTGTTAGGGGTGTAAGGGAATATGTCAGATGTGTCCAAATGCATGTCTAAGGTGTTGAAAATTGTGCCATGTCATTTTGGACACCCCTCACCTTCTAAATGCTTCTTGAAGCTTGTAACACTCTATTTATTGAGTTCCTTGGGTTGCAGAATGCATAGTTTGTTTGCAAGTAACGAAGGGCTGCCAGTATTACTACATAACAGGGGTTCGTGTTGAAGCACTTGTTGAAAAAGCTTTGTACTTGGTGATATGTTGTAACTCCTATTTGATATAATAGAAAAGTACTATTCTTTTGGAGGGTGGTGTTTTTTACCTGAAAGGGTTTTCCCCATGGTATATTTGATGCCACTATTTTTATGCATTTTTATTGTTCTATTTCTATTATTCTCTATGTGCTTCTCTAGTTGCAACTGTTAAAGGTGTTAAAAAGAAAAAAATTGTAACTCTCTCCTGATTATATTAGTTTAGGAAGTTATTTCCGCTCACCTGGCTTCCTTTCAATTATTTATTTATTATGGGCACGTGGTGCACCTAGGTGACCTAGAAGTACATGCATCACTAGGAGTTAATATGCTTGGGGCCACTTTATGTTGTATGTAACATTGGGACATAAATTACGAGTTGTAAAATATAATTATTTAGTATTGGGGAAAATAATTAAATAAAGTACCCAATGTTAAATGTGGGGACATGGTTTTGTAATCTCATGGTTTTAGTCACATGGTTTTATTTAATACGACTTGGTGGTTTTGTGGGAGCTTGTTTCTATAAAAGCAACCACAAGGGTAGTTGTTTAGGTTGGTCAGTTTGCAAGTTAGTTGTTGTTAGCATTTGTGAGGGTTTGAAACGTGGCATGGGATGTGTGGTTACATTCTTGTTCACATGTATTTCTTGGAGAGGGTTTGATACTTCATTAGTGTTCACGGAGACTCTGAAGATGTATTGTAATCTTTATTGATGCATAACACATGAGTGATGGATGCTTTTGGAGGTTGGGTTTTTGAGGGCTTTCCCAAGGTATATCTTGTGTCATCTTTTGATGGGTATGTTATTTATTCTCTTGTATGTGGATTCTAAGTACTTATTTGCATAGATTTCTCTTTTGGGTTATGTGGAAATTGCCATTAGATGGTTGCAAATTTTCTTTCATCCTTAATTATGGTTGCAAGTTTCCTTTCATCCTTAATTAAATCCAACAATTATTGCCAATGATAACCACAATGCACTAATATGCCTCTCATAATGAAATAATTCTAAGCCATTTATTTATATTGTCATGATAATTTATTCAAATGAATCAATACTTCATTATTTGAACACATATGATACTTGACCTTGTTGACCCAATAATAGTGATCCCAAGTACTAATTAAATGATATTAACTATCATGATAGGTATAGAATGCTAGTAACTTAAGATACTTATTCTTAACAATTAAATCTAAATATACCTAGGTCCTATCAACCCTATAATATTATAACTCAATCAATATATTTCAACTATAAGTATAGGCTTAATGCTCTTATTTAAGTATAGGTCATGAGAATTAATTCAATGATATATCACATTCACAATGTCTAAATAAACTCTAAACTTTACATCTTCTCCTTATTTACTCAATATCTTAATATCACTAAGTTAAGAAGCGCCATATTAATCTAATTGATGTCTTATCTTTGATTACATTTTAATAAAACCATTGCATTTCTCTAAGTTTCTTTACTCAATTTAGACATAATTCTTAATATTATTAACCATTGCATTTCTCTAAGTTCCTTTAATCAATTTAGACATAATTCTTAATATGAGGAATATCATAGTAAAGACTAAAGGAAACATTCAAACTCAACATGAGTCAAAATGATAACACTTTACTAGCATCAAAGTGTTACTACTTATAAACCTTATTAATGAAAAACACAATGAATATTTATGATATTATCATCTATATTTTTAGAAGCCTTCCAAAGAAAATTCATTTGAGTATATCATCTCATCATTTCTAGGATAGCTAAGCAATAATATTAGTAACTCAAAATTGCGAACATTCTATTGTTTATTTCAATATCATGTATTGATGTCAAGATTTATACCAAAATTAAATTTATTATATAAATAGTTATAATTAAGAAGTCAAAATAGAAACAAGTTATTTTATTTTCTACATTTTGATTTAAGTTATGATAATACTCTTTCACCTCCTCCAACAAAATGTTATGAAATAAGTGGGAATCATTACTTGATGATACTTCAGAAACTAATGATGTATCTTATAAATTTTTACATAATTTAATTACAGGATTTGATTTATGAAATATTGAATAAATAACCTTCTAAACCCTTGTTATTAGAACCTATAAATGTAACATTGAGATAGGAATTTGAGAGAATAAATAGGATAATTAACTTTACAATAGTTTCCTTTGAAGATAATATGACCCAAGTCACTCTTGTCAAACTAGTTAAACATTTATTGCATATATATATGAGATTAGAAATTTGTTCAAGTCAAATGGGTTTAGTTCTTTAAAAGTGTTTTAAAAATATAGTCCAATCATCATTTAGACAAAATGATTACAGATGCTAAATACAACTTAATAAAAGAAAGTAAGAGGATGGAATTTGAGTGATTTGAATTTAACATAGAATCATTATTTGTATATCCAAATATGATAAGGGATATATTGGAAAGACAAACAAGAAAATGAGCCAAGAAAACAAAGATTGCAAACTTACCCAAAATTACGCTAAAAAGAAACCACCCACCCTCAAGCTTTGGTTATCTGACAATGAGACCCTAGAAATGGCCCTAAAATTGTTGAATAATAGTAAGAAGGAAACCATAAATGATTAAAAATAATAGTGTGTAACTCTAGTTATAAGTAATCACTTTTATAAATATTTTGATAGTTAATTTGACAATCTTGTATGTTAGTAGAATACTATTTTCAAATAATTATTTACTTATGAGATAAATGGTTATCTTAAGTCGTCATTTTTATTATTGTCAAATAAACTTGTATTTTCTTTAGATAAATAGTATCTATAGTGAATAGATCTTATGATTTAATGTTGGTATATGATGTTATATAGAAATTTATTGATATATCTTGAGTATAATTCTTTCATTTAATAGATGAATGTTATTATTTCCTTTACACGGTTTTATTTCTAAAGTTATTATGATATATCTCTCTTTGATAAAGGTTTAATTAATGTTAGAAATTGGTTAGACAGCCTAATCAAGAATGAAAACTAAAACCAAAAATATTTGGTATCAACAGTGCATTTGGCTCACATTTACAGGCAATGCCATCCAACTTGAGCTATTGCATCTATAGCCTAAAACAACTACAAAAATGGCATTTGTGGCATCATCCCTGTAAACTTTGGGGAGAAATAAGGAACATATTGTTGAATTAAATCCAAAGGATGAGAAATCCCCTTTGGATTGATAACTAAAAAGATTTTAAAAAATAAATCAAAGTCGTTAATATCAACAGAGAAAACCCCTAGTAAGAATTATATGATGCGAATATAAAATTAGGATGGAATTATATTTATTTTATTGATGTATGAATAATTTGAATTGATATGAAATTTCTCACATGGGTCAAGGGTGATACTTCTTATAGGAATATGGTTTAGATGTTATTAGGGAAACAAATGATGGTCAAATCAACCATTTGTTATATAAGCTTCCCTTCGTGGGTAGAAGCCACAAAGGAACTGTCTAGGGGTTGTTTACCCACTTAAACAATTCACATAAATATAGAATAAAAGATAGAACTACATATTTTATGCCTTGATCTCATTTAGAAGTAGGGTATGTAGGTAGTCTAGGAAATGAAGGATGCTCCTAGTACATAGGCATTCAAGAACAGGGTTTACGATAATTTTGATCAACTAAACAAATCTGAAATATTACTAATACAATATGCATTTGAATTATACTCAAAAAAATCCCATATAGATTGTTTTCTTTCTCAAGGCCAAAGGCCAAATTTCGAGTTGGGATTCAAGCCTTTGAATATTAATTATATACCCCTGAATTACCACTACCTTGGTACACTCCCAATAGGGAGTGTGGTCTTTAGAGAAGCGACTCAGGATTGATTAGTCTCGATGAGTCTAAGACTCTAGCTAGAGCACATACCTATCTTGTGAGCCTATCTCATTTTAGATTAATGCCTATTCCAAATATATGGACAAATAGATTACTATTTCGTATGAACATATGACTAAACCATATGATTAGTTGTTGGTTCAAGTTTGATAAATACCCATCCCATATCGATAGAAGTTCTTGAGTATACTTATGAATGAATATTTGATAATTAGAAAAAAATAGTGGTGTTCTCAGGTTAAACAAACTCGGTTATTACAATTAGAACTTCAGTACCCCAAATTCTTTTTCAATCCCTTTAAACTTGATAAAATCTATGGGAAACAAATCCTCATAATAATTCAATACCTCCACTTCCCCTTAGTACTCTATAATATATTTTTTATCTTTGATGTGACCTTGGAAACATTATAATTTCTTATATCTAGAGGCTAGTAAAATTATTAGGTTTTATCCTCATTCTTATCAATAACTTTACTTTCATCTTCTCCTATTTGAACCTCTAATTTCTTAGGGCTATCCTCTTCATTTACAAATTATTTTCTCATTTTTTGAACTAAAATTAATCTTTTTATGCTCTTATTCCTACTAAGTGGTCCATTCATTTGATTGTTCTCAATTTCCTTCCTCTTTTTACGACACCATAAATATTTATTTTTCACCAAATTTTCCCTTCACTTCATCCACTAATCGAGTCATTGCCTCCTTTTTGTAGCACCTTATTAAGGTTAGTATCCAAATCCCAAGAGTTGATTTTTTTTTAAATCACATTATTATGATCCAAATTTTATTCTTTGTACCATCATATTTTGTAATTCCATCAATATTTCTCTCTTCCTCCAAATACCTATTTTAGATCTCTATTGTTAAGGCCTTCTAGATTGAAATATTAGGTGTATGGATGTTCTAGTACCTCGCCATACTAAGAACCAAAGTATCACCTAAGGCTTCCATCCTTGGGTTCTCCCATTTAAAATTTAATTCCATTTTCTAGAGGTATCATAAGAGGATAACTATTCCTAACTAGTTTGGTATCTTAATGTATGGTATTCCTCTCTTTATCTAGTACCATCTTCTAGCTTGCAATTGGGTTTCCTTCTCTAAAATACCTTGTAGAAATTTCTTGTGTATACTCTTGATGCTAAAGACCTTTCTTATATCAATTAGTTTCCTTGTTTTATGCTCCCACTCCAACTCTTGGGCTTCTATTACCTCTTTTGTCTTCGTAATGGATTTGTCACTATCCACTATAATATATCCTTTAGAATTGGATACAAATTTTCCTCTAAAAGAGCTTACAAATTTATTACACGGGTTGTGGAAATATCATGTCTTTAATTCTCCATCCTATTCAAATTTAAGGACCTTACCAATAGTATAGAGTTCTTTGGATCTATCCTCATCCTCTATATCATCATATGTGGCATGTATTTCCTATGTGTATGCTATTTTTATAACTATATTTAGACATACATGGATTTCTCTACCATTACCCTATAGTATCAATTATTTTGACTTGACATAAAAAAAAATGGCATTATTGTCTAAAAACTACTCAAGTCTAGCAACATAGTGAAGGGGTTGGGATTTCCTCCCTACATATCATTGAATTTTAATATAGTTTTTTCTTGACCATGTAGTTGACTTCTATATTTATCCGTTCCAAGAAGACGTCTAAGCATCTCATTTAATAGAGAAATATCATAAGTTGCATCATATAGTGTAGGATCTCTTTGAGCCTCTTAGATCCTTTTTATAATTATATTGGAATCATCTCCTAATTCCAACAATACATATGTTTCCATCCTCTTGGTAAGTTTGTTGCCTAGAAACATGCATCACAACTTCAAAATTTGGGTTTTTTTTACCTAAGGCCTCCTTTGTTTAAAGTCCTACTTATTCCAATATTTTTTAAAATATTTTATCTTTTCCAACGAATACTCCTCCTTTTGAAGGTTACTCAAACATTTTAACCCTTGTACCTATTTCTTAGAAAAGTAATTTTTTCTATTTTCCTCATTTTGTTCTCTTTCAATCATTTCCTTTGATTTTGATATTATAAGATCATGTTTTCTTTTACCCAAGTATCTCTCCCCTTTCCTTTACATAGATGCATCCTTTATCTATTTATTCTTTCTAATTCCAATCTTTCCTTAGTGATCACTGTAACTCTACTTTATTTTTATTATACTCCTAAATAGCCTTCCACCTAAGGCTTTTATTAAATTTATATATGTTTCTAGTATTTATTTCTATATATAAAGGGATCTATTATTTCCACCTTATTCTCTCCATCTACCTTTTGGCACCACTTTCATTTTTCCCTTCCCTCTTGGATATTTTTATTAGTGCTTTGGCTTTGCATTATGTATCGGAACTTAATAATTCATCATTTTTTTCTTGGCACTAACACATTTTTTATAGTTTTGCAACCTTTGGACAACTAAAACCATCATGGGAACTATCACCACAAAAGCTAGATGTACTTTTTCTATTTTCCTACCTACATTTATTTGTGTAGTGACCAAACTTCCCACAAGTAAATCATATCAGATATTCTCACCACCTTTGAATTCTTTATCTACGCCAACCTCCTCTAGTATTATTTTTGTAGTATCCTCCCTACCTCCACCTTGTTAGTTATCTTAAGAATAATAAGGATTTGGATTTGATCCTCAAATTTGTGGCATTGCCTAGTTTATGCAATTGCCCTATCTTGTATTTGGATTTGATTATAGTACATGATAACCATATGTTAGGGTATTCAAATATCTATATACAAATACTTTGAAAATTATTCATCCTTTTTTTTTTAATTATTCATCCACGAGATTATTTAAGATTAAATGGGGGAATTCATTTTTTACATGCTGATCTCATTCCTCACACAAACTATAATAAATAGATCTTAGCATCTTAGGCCCTTTACTAAACTTTTCTCTAAACTTGGAAACCCTCTTAGTGTCCTCAATCATTAAACTTATTTCTTGGGTGTCACTAGCAATGGACACGTATCTTATTTCTTCTAGTAGAGGGGATATTCCCCTATTGTAAACTTTGGCTAAGATCTTTTCGTTTAGATTCAACTATTCTAGTTCTAATTTTAATTTTTTATTTTTTATTTTAGAGTTTTCAGTGATTTCATCCTCTCTCCTCCAATATTAGGACTCCATGTGAGTTTTTTTGTGTCTCACACAACCTATCTTGTTTATCTTTACAAAAAATTGGACCCCCTTTTTTATCGTCTTGAATCTAACCTTCTTCAATTGTCTTTCTCTTGGTTATTTAAATTTTGGTTTTGAGTTTTATTTTATTTCTTAGATATACATATTGAAAAATGGTTGGCTATTATTTTGGTGATTTCGAGGAGGTAATTTTATTTTTGTTATTATTCACGAATTTTTTCTATTGAAGCATGTTGTTTGTCATTTTAAATAAATAGTTATGAGCTTATGATTTACAGTATTTGATTGGGTTCAACAACATGAGTATATGAATCTTATTTTATTGGTGGAAGGACAAGATTCATGTATTAAATGGGGATTATCCTAAGGTATACATGGTTTAAGTAGTTAAATCATAGTTTGGAGGTATTGTGTGCATGCTTTGAGATTGTTAATGTTTTATTTGTCTTCATGAGCTTAATTTTTTGTTTATCTTCATGAACTTGATGTTCTTTTATTTCTTGTGATACAAGATGACATTTTGGATTTGGATATCGTATTAGATCCATGAAGAAGATACATTGTGTACACAAAATTCACATTCGTGGTTTCAAGTGTTGCCCTGATTCCTTATTTTTGGCCCATCATAGATTACAAATATGAGAACACATAAATAGGTCACCTTGGTCAAATAATTTTCCATGTTGTGATTTATACCCATCTAAACCTTTTTTTGTACTCATATGTTGAAAAAAGACTTTTTAAAGTATTTTCTTAGTTTGTATGTCCTAGTAGAGATTCAAATTTTCTATGCAACTTTGTAACTTTTGTAAATTGCTTCCCAATCTTTGCTTCTCACTCAATTTGTTGCCTATCAAAATTCAAATTCCACATGTAACTTTGAAACAAAATCAAGTTTCTTCTCGACCTTTACTTCCCACTCCCTTTTTTGCTTGTGAAATTGTGGACTATGCATGCAAATTTTACAAGTTGCTTCCAAACCTTTGCTTCCTACTTCCATTATTGCTTCAAAATTTTAGAATCTAGATGTAACTTTGCATCTTTTTGAATTTTCTTCTAAATATATTCTTCCCACTTCTATTGTTGCTTACAACATTTTAAACTTCACACTTTTACAGGTTGCTTCCCAATCTTTTCTTCCTACTCCCTTTGTTGAATAGGCAACTTTGGACTCTATATGTAACTTTACAACTTTTATAAGTTATTTCCAAACCTCCATTTATCACTCCCTCTATTGCTAGTGAAAGTATGGACCTACATTCAACTTTGTGACTTTTGTAAGTACCTTCCTAATTTTCACTTTTCGAAAACTAGTCTTGGAGGACTTCCTACCATCCTACAAATTGCACTGTTGTTTCCAAGTGCTACCATACACATGCCCTACAAAGGTGTGGCCTTTCCATACAACTGCATATTGTATCCCAAAGTTCTGATCTCTATTATTTAATGTAATTTATAAACCCTAACTACATCTCCACCTTGAAGTTTTATTATTTGAATACGGTTTCTCATCTACTCCCCTACATGACCTAACATGTCATTAATGCTCTCAAATGAATGTGATAGATCTATAAACATCCAAATCAATCCCAAGCAATATCAAACCCCTCAAGGTCATGGATTTGGATGTAAGGTCATAAGCTACTAATGAAATGGGCATGGTGGGTTGGACATGACTTTCGAACACCCTTACTTGTAGGCCCACAAATTGGTACCTAACAACTTGTCTAAGTGTGGGAAGGAAATTTTCTCTAGTCTATGCTACCTCAACATATCTAAGATAGATTTCTTGTGTAGATGGTTGTATATGTTGATTGCATGTATTGAATGAAAGCAATCATACTTAAGTAATTGAATGTTATTTATCAATTCATGAAAGGCATCTTTGTAAGAAAAAAACATGTTCTATAACTTGTACCTAGAAGATAGTGTTGGAGACACTTGGATAATGTATTATATGAATACATTCTTGGAGAAGGATAAAAAAATATCTCAAAAATTGTACCACTATATGGATTTGTGAAGGAATAGTTGAGATGCCTTTTCTTTGAAGGAACCCTTGATCTCTATAAATATTAAATGATTATTCACTCTTAGCCTTTGGATATTTTCAATCATAAACCTTGATGTAAAACTCAATTCTAATGTTTTTTCTTAGATTGTTGAGCTAGAAAAGACTAATTTTTAGGTTATTATCTTTAAATAAGAAGAAAAAAGGTTTTATAATGATTGAAAAATCTTTAATTTAATAAATTTTAGATTTTTTTACCTTCAGTTTTCTAAGTTTTTTTATTATGAGCTATGTTTTTCTAATAAATTTCTATACTATCTAAATTTTGATGAATTACAACATGATTTTTATGAAATATCTCAAGAATAAGAGTTTGTGAGGGATATATGTAGTGAATTTGTGCATGTATATGGTATTCATTTACATCATCTTTCATTTTTTATTATCTTCAAAATTCTACTCCTTTATTATTTGAATGATCATGTAAACTAACCAAATAAGGATTGGTTTTACAAGGAAATGATCTCTTAAATATGTTTATATTTGTCATCTCAACCAAATAAGCTCATTTTCTCTCCAAACCCTTGTTTATTTTATATTTTTTATGTATTTGATTAGGTAGTATTAATTTTAGGGAAACATTTGTTATTGAGAAGAATCTTATGTGCAATTATATTTATTATCAATTTATGAACTTGGATGTGACATCTGAGAGAAATGAATGCTTTGATTAATTTATATCGAAGACTAGATTTAATAACACTAATCATGTACAACTAATCATGTGAACAACTTCTAAAACACCATGGGCCCCTTGGAATGGAAAAAAATTATAATGATTGGGTTATCCTACATAACCATGACCTAGTAATATAGACATTAGGGATAGTTAATTTCCTCTCAAGACAAGTGAGGTTCATTTAGTGCTTTATTGGAGTTTATGAGTGTGTCAAGTCACCCATGAATAGGTGGTCATCTCCACTACATCTTAATAAGTGACAAATATTTTTCCATCAACTATTAAATTTGAAAGTATGGTGTGAGTTCTAATATAAACCACTCTACCCTAGATGCTTCTCTTCCAAGGGACCGTCTAGCTTATTGACCACACTTTTGAAGCATTTGACATACCCCTTCACTATTTCATTATTATTTTAAAATATTTCTCTCATCTTATTGGCACTCTCAAATGGAACATCCAATGATTAAATATTCTTGTATTATTATGGGTGGTCCTTCATATATCACTTCAAAGAATCTTCTTGCAAGGTTCCCACAACATCAAATAACTCAAATTGGTCATCATTGACCCTTTTCATGCTCTAGATAGTAATATTCCCAAATGAGTAAGTGTTTAGTAGCCTGTTTTGAATAATTTCCAAACACAAGGAGATTAAACCTATTTGTGGTCATATTAATATATAGGGTAGGTGAGTTACGTGTTTATTTTTGTTCTCCTACCTCCCTTTTTTCTCCTATATCAACATATTAATTGGGTATTATCCCACCTCACTTTGTGTTCTCCTATATTCTAGATCCTATATTTTATCTTCGTTTCATTCTCTTTCCTTAGGTTTTATTGACCTAGATACACTCTTCTATTATTTTATGAATTTCTTGTCTCTACCCTTGTCTCTAGGTAACTAAATCTTAGACAAATATCCTTCAAGAATATCTTTAATATATTGCACAAACTTGCTTCTTGTTTTGGCTTCCTCTAGTTTCTATAAGGATTCACTATTTATATCTTCTTTATAGATCTATCTCAACTTACATGGAACAAAGGTGGTGTTTGGTTTGAGGATTAATCTCCTAATGAAGTCTCTTTAGCTTTGTGAATACAAATTTTGGTAACTAGACATTAGTTAATAAATTTTCTACAATAGCACTTGAGTTACTATCCTCTCATTCCTAGGGATTTTTCTCATTAAACATCTCCAACTTTTCCCTAAAAAAATCTAAATTATTAGTAATTTCATATACTTTATTATTGGATTGTTCTACTCGAATAATCCCACAATGTTGGTTTACAATTTTTTGGGAGATTGTGATTTTTGCTGAAATCACATATTTTTAGAGAATATAATGATTTAAGCCTTAAAAAGTTTCATTTTAAAGATTCCAATTGAAGAGGGTTTGATCAAACCACCTTAGATCAAACCCCCTTAGATAGAACCCCGCTAGTTTTAAACCATACCTATAATGGAGTCTCTTTTACACTTATCAAAATGTTGATAAAAAACCACTTTTGATTTACCTTTTGGGTGATCAAATGAATTCATTTAAAAAAAAAAATTGTAAGTATGTAGTCTTTATTATAAGCTTCCCAAAAAGTATAATTTTAAATAAATTTAATTTTATTATTATATTTATTTTTTATTTCTTGTGAATCTAGGTTTTTCACCGAAAATCAAGGTCTTTGTTCTACACATGTAGAAAAATAGCAGATTATCAAAAAACTTTTTTGAAAAATATCGATGCACTAGATATTGAAATCCTTGATCCAACAAAAAAAAATGAATTTCGATACATACAAAAAAAGTTGTGTTATACGGTCCGCCTATATCTGAATTGTAATTGGTTTGTCTTCGAAACTTGATTAAGGAAAAAATATTCAATAAAATACTATGAAACCAATTGGAAGCACTAGATATCGTAGTTACAAATCTAAATTCGAAAAAAATAGAATTTTATCATTCATGGAAAAAAAAGTTATGTATTATATGGTGATCATCACTCCTTGAAAATGTTGTTTACTAAAAAAACTAGTTTTCGAAGGAGATGGAAAAAGAAGTGCAATCTGATTCCAAAAAATTTGAAAAAAATATATTTGGAATCTAAAGACAAAATGTCACAAATCACTAGTTTGCATCATCTTCAAATTCCTCACGGTTTAGCCACTATAGGTGTCCGAAAGTGAAGATTTAGTTAGAAAAAATCAATTAAGTGCCCAGTTTGGCCAAAAATTGTAAACCAATATTGTGGGATCAACCACTCCTATATTTTCTCTCTAAAATTTTAATTCCTTCTCCATATTTTACCATACCTACTCACTTCAATATTCCACTATTTTGTGTTAAGTAGATCCTTCCATCTAAATGTTGAGGTTGTTAACTCCTCAAACCCTTCAATTATTGCTACCTTGAGATGGAACCAATTAGAATTTTCATTCACAAGTAATCATTGGTTATATATCTCCTCTCAAGATAATCCTATAGGCTTCTAAACCTCTCTCTTGCCACTACTTCTAGAGTTTCTCTATAAAATGGGTCTAACTAATCTAAAATCACTATTGTCTTGTACTCATTTAATTGCTCCACCATCATGGTTATATTTGTATTATTATTCTTGTATGATTTATTGATCATTCAAGTTCTTTTATGTTTGTGAGTGTCATGTCATTGCTTGGAATTCATCTAACTCAATTCTAGGAATTTCAATAGAACAACCTTCTTGGCACTCCTCTAATGTCTTTTTCTCTCTTAGTTTATTTTTATCTCTACTCTTCATCTTTCTTCTTCTCAACAAAGATAACCTTCTTGATCTCATCATACATAACCCATATCAATATCAACAAAAATCTCTCACCTTATTATTATCACCCTTTACAATTGATAGTTTAGTTTGTTCTCCTTAATCACATTTTATTTATCCCCAAAAGTGAAACCTCATTTGACTTAGCAATCACATATCTTTAAGTTCTCCCCTCGTTGCATAGTTATCCCTAGGTGTCTAACCATCTAGAGGATTAGTATCTAGTGTATTCCACCAAACTCTTTCACTATTTCTATGTTTGTTATCTATATAATGAGCTTCCTTGATATATTCCTTATCAAAAATATTTCATTAATTATATGATTCCTCCTTTTGTATGAACAACTTAGGTCCCAACAATAGAATAAAATGTTAACATAAAATACAAACCAAAGGTCAAGGTTTTGTGTCATGAAAGTCAACCCTAGTTCGATATTTAATAGGATTTAGAAATAGATACAAAAAAATACTCATACATTCACATAACATCATGTGAGCTATAACCATTCATAATTTATCCATATCATGTAAGTCTTACATTCATTATCTCCTTATACTACAAGCATAGATATACACAACATATATGTTTGGGAAATTACAAATACAATCACTCGACTTACATGTGTTATCTTGACTTATAACATCTTTTTCTATTCCTATTCTATGCTATATTAAACATATATGGCATATAACATTGCTTATATATTTCCAAGTTTTAGGGACATGTCCTTAGGCTTAACCATACACAAGTGTGACCATTAGCGGGTACCACAAAGCATCTAGTAGTACCACAACTATGCTTTCTAGTTCTTAGAGTGACCTTTGGTTCATCCTATCATCAAGAGGGTCAACTCCATACACTTAGCCTCTAGCACACTTACATGTTTTCACCATAAACCTATGTTAGTCCACCCTTTGAGATTGTCAACCTAACAAGGTAGATCTAGCCACCCTTTTATGTTTTCAGCTAGATCCATCAAAAGTCCAAAAATGGTTTTGTTCCTACCAATATGCCCCAAGGAGCCATGAAAGTAATTTTATATTAGACTCAACAATTTATGAGAATCTAATTATAAATCGAGAAATTATACATGAAGGATGAGGAAAATCATCCCTAGGAGAAGCTCTGTTGAGGTCACAAAAGTCAGTACAAATATAAATGCAACCACCAATATTTTCTATGACCACAATATTAAAAATCCAAGGTGCATAATCAATAGGGAAAAAGAAGCTTCTCTATTTTAGTCTTAACCATAAAGAAACCTTGAGATGCATATTTTAATATTTATGTTTAACTAATTTAGCATTATGGTGAAGGATAATGTCATCCACCGTAATAGATTCATCAATTCTAGGAATATATTCATATGTCTAGGCAAAGAGATCAAGTCAAATAAAAGATGATAATGAGAGATTTTTCCATCTAAGGAAAGACACCAAGTATAAGAACTTCATCAAGATTAGTAGGATCTAGAGCAACATCATAAATATCACCTATGGAAAGGTTCATATGATCCTTAATAAAGGATATAGAATAAATTACATCATGAAGCATAGGAGGAAGAAGCAAATTAAAAGCAAGAATAACTGATTCATTGTAATAAGCTTGTGAGTTAAGATGGTAACTAAATTTATGATTGTGGTGACACAAAGAGGATTAGAATATGCTCCTAAGAATTTAGTCAAGGGTTATTTAGTAAATATGCCTAAAGAAGGTGGGGATTAAGTGGAGGGATGAAAGATGAGTTGAGAAAGTCAAGTGGAAAGAGGGAACTCATGGGAAAGAGAAGTATAGAAGTTATGATAGATCAATGGGAAGAGGAATTTGATAGATGGGGAGGTTTATAACCTAAATTGGAAAAATAAAAATATGGATTAGGTTCCCCCAAGCACCTCAAATTCATATCCAAAGAAACCAATACCATTCCCATTTTAATCATGTTTAGAGAGCATATTGACACTCAATCCATAACAACCTTAGAACTCAAAGGAGTAAGGAGACTACTAATCATTGGCATGAGAAAATGAGTTGTATACTCATATAAGAGTGATATATGAGTTCACAAGAAAACACATAGTACATCTATCATAAGTTTGTGGATCTATGTGGAATGAAGGAAGGTGAAAGTAGTTATATTCAACCTTATACTCACTAGAAAAAGAAGGGGTGAAATGTATGAGACCCCAATAATCAATATGTGTGTATTAGAGGAAAGATAACTACCCTAGGATACCAAATCATTGAATAAGGATTGTAGTATTGTTTTACCGTTGGAGATGCAAAGGGTGGTACTACTATGGAAGGAGTGATAGAAACAAGCACAAAATTATTCTATGGATGTACTACAGGACTATGGGCTAAAGAGTAGCTATCATATTACACTATTTGATAATAGTGGAAAGGTTCATCATTTGCCTTTTCCATGCAATATTTTCCCCCACAAATTTTACAATCCAATGAAGGTGGATGGAATAACTCTTATCACATGAATCCATAGTTTCCCAAGGATATTGTAAGAGTCTCTAACATGGCATGGAGTAATGTGGGAAGAGTAATGGGATTGAAAGTAATAGGAAGGGTAATGGCATACATAGGGTCATGTCCAAATATTGTCAAACCCTTTTATAGAGATGTTGAAAGGAGTGAGATTGGAAGTGTCAATATGGATGCACTTGACGAAACCTAAAGTGAAAATGTTGATATCAAAACCATTATCAAAATAAGGAATGATTGAAGCTAATGGAAAATATTGTAACCACAATAAGGAGGGGGGATTTCCCTATGAACCTCATATGGATGAGGTCACCAAGGGAAGAAATTAGTCTCCATTGATTTGGTCTATATACATTTAATCATGGTAGTCATTTTAATAAGTTTAATAGTAGGTGGAACAAGGATATTTCATAAATCCTTTCAAATAAATTCATGATAGGAAGAAAATACTTGGAGAAATTCCCAAAGATAAATTTTGGTTTATGTGGCTTGAAGCTAATCTAGATGATAATACTCTTTCTTGGGAGGAATATGAGGAGCTAGTGGGAGAATAAGATTGGTTGGTGGAATAGAAACTATCATTATGTTTCTCTATTGGTCTTTCCAAATGTTATATGTGGCTTGTTAAATGAAAGTTTGTAATATGAGAGGAATGTGGTATAACAACTACAAATAATGAAACTAGAACATAAGGACCAATGGAAGAGAATCCTTAGGATCATTGAGAAGCACTCAAAGAATAAGAAGTGGTAGAGTTAGTATAGGATTACAAGAGACGTGCACCACTAATTGAAGATAAAAATGATTGGATATAGGAGTGGCATTAGGAAGGATTTGCAAGTCTAGTTGCATATTTGATTAATATGATTAACATCAATCAACTAGTAATTTAGGCTAGTAATGGCATGAGCAACAAGGCAGGCCATATAGCAAGTTTCCCTAATATGGAGTTAATAATTGGAGCTTATAGTGAAGTGGAAGAGATAGAAATAATTTATCCCTGGTCTAATAGATATCATTGTCCATAAGAAAATTTAACGCAATGATTTATAATTATCAAAAAAAGAGTGGGTATGTTCAAATAGGAGCTTCTCATAGATAATAAAATAAAATATAGGAATAAGAGACAATGCAAGATTTATATCATATTTTCCAAAATTAAATATAAGACAGCTAAACTACAATGATAAATGTAAGAAAAATTATTCTTTTCTATCTTTTTCTTTTAGTAATTTAATAAAAAGAAGCTACAAATGCTTGACTTAAACAATAGTAGACACAAGGCAAACACTATGAAAGAGAAAACTAATCTAAGTTATTCCTTTCTTTCTTGCAATAAAATTACCTATGTGTCCTACTTAAACTATTTGTTAATTAGTTTAAGAATAGACTTATAATTAACGAGATGAACCACCTACCAATGATCTAATCGTGTTCTATTAAATGGACTTAATTTTTCATAACTCCTAGGTGAGATGAATATTAATGAATCTAAATAAATGAATAAGTTTCCAAGAATTGTGTTTGATATATGTCATCCATCATGGAAAGACAATGAGCATGCCCAGTTATGAAGTCAAATAACCAACTACAAGGGATAAAATTACCCTCATCATAAAACTCTAACTTATTCTAGCACAAAGACTATTTGTGCAACAAATATTGTTTTGTAGCCAAAATAAAATCTTACATAACCACTAAATTCTTGTTGTGTAGCAATTGAGATCCACTTGTGCAACAACAAAAAACTTTACACAACCTCTAATATTTTCGTGTACAACCACTAAGATACTTTGTGCAACACCTTAATGGTCCAAATGTCTACTCGATCTAATTTTTGGATCATACATTCCTAATGAGGAGGATTTTGGCCCCCATAAGCTTTCTACCCTAGAACATAAAATGACCATCAATTGCATTTCATAAAAAAATTGCAAATAATTTCCTTCATATGTTTTAAAATATTATAATACACAAGTAATGTTATAAAACTTGTCTTTTCAACATAAAAACTTACATATGTTGTCCATCATGGGTCTTGTTCAATAATTACCCTCTTAAGGTCATCTATAAATATGGAACACCTAAGAAAGAACTTGTAGCACCAAATGAAAGAAAATAATAAAGCATGGATAATCCATCTTAAACATATAACACCATTACAAAAGAGTGAAAATTTCCATAAAAAAACATAAATTAGAGTGCTCAATAAATCAAGGCAACTCCAAATCGAAAAATAGTAGTTACTTAGAGTTCCACTCACCATGATTATTGTGTATAACCCACTCATGTACCCATGTATCCTATAAATTATCCAACCAATTTGGAATAACGCCTAGGTCTATGAGCACACATCACATGCTCATAAAATATATTGTCATGCTAAAAATAATAGGAAAATATTGCTACAATTCTCAAGAGTGCAATTAGCAAACAAATTGACATGCAAGAAAAAATAGGCAACAAAATTATTCAATTGGCTCCAGACCTAAAGCTACCCCATACTCTCTTGACACAATGGAGTTAGTTCCAAATGATGAATCATAATAAATAATAGATGATTGAGCTACTAGTAGCTATCACCAAAAGAAAAAATTCTTATCCAAACTTGAAATAAATTCTTTTACCACTAGCCTCTTTCATTGAAGATGAGGAATCCTCTTTGGGCTACATCCTCATTGCAATTTCTTCCAATGGTATTTTTCACATTAGTAATCTATGTTATCACTTCTCTTCTCTTGGATAAATTTCCCCTCTTACATTTCTTCAAACGAAGATGTGGATGAAAGCTAAAAGAATCCTCCTACATATCCCCACTTCCATAGTGGGTGCAAATAGCATTGACCAATCCTTTAGATAACTCATGCTTCTTGGAGTTCCTCATCTCACTATTGATTCTCTTCTTTTTTTTCCAACAAGTAGCCAAACTATGACTATAAAAACGACATGGATGTGCTTCTCAACATTTTTTAGCCATATGCCCTTTCTTCTTGCAACAATGGAAAGTTACTTTAGCATACCTTGTTAGTTGTAGACTCTTTGAGCCCCTCCTTACGTTGCCTTTTGGATTTCTCTTTCCCTTTTCATTTCACATATTGTTTCCATAATCTCCTTTACCTTGGAGTTTTCCTCTTCTCATTAGATTCGCTATATTACTTTATTGAGGTGTTTTTCCCTCCTTAGCAACCTACACATCAACTTGGGGAGGAAAAACATCCTTAGATTTACCAAAATAAATGGTCCCAATATTATTAATGAGCTAATTTATAACACTCCTTTCAAGGTTGTACTTTTGGAACATTTCCTAATCTTATGGATACCACCAAGAAACCCCAAACCTACATGTTGAGGTATCCTAACTACTACTATGAGACCAACCATGTCTTGTCCATTCTTTCTAGGCCCTTTTCCAACTACCCCATCTTGATTAACATTCTTAAATTGAATCGCTTAGTGTGACACTCAAAACTACCAAAGTATTTTTGAAGAGAAGAAAGAGAATTCAATAAAGATTATACATGGATATCTTTGATTGAGTTTGTGCATTACACATGGAGGGTATTCATTTCCTCCCCATGCATTCACCACTACCTTGCCACTTGGCCAATGACTTCCTATAAATCGTTTTGTAAGATCTTTGTTGTGCATATTTTGCACACACGCCCCACCGTAGGCAAGGACCCTCTTTTTTCACTCCGAACGGGCTGCTTTGCTTCCGTATCGTTTTGCGTGCCCTTTTTTTGGTGTCCTATTTGGTCAATGTGCCCTTCAAAGTCTCATATTTGGCTGACCATATTTTTCCCCTAAAATAAAAAATTGCTAAGTCTTGGGTTTTTCAGGCTTCGCCTCCCCGCTCGCTCGATTCGCTTTTTCCTTCATTTTTTACTTTGGGGATAGGTTTCCAATGGATTTGGGATGTTTTTGTGGTGCCTAAGTGAACTATCAAGGTTTCATTAAGTTTTAGGAAGTTGCAAAAATTTCAAACCAGCATTCCTGCAACAGCATTTCCAGAACGACATTCCAGCCTGTTGTTTCCGGAACGTCCAAGCGCTCCTCCGATTTGAAAACGGACTTCGACCCATATGCTAAAATTGGATCTTATGCTCCTTGGACCTTTCAAATTCCAAATTTGCAGCTGAGAGATACCATCCGAAGTTCCATGCTTTGTTCGTCGTTTTCAAAACAACATTTCCAGAACGGCATTCCGGCCTCTTGTTTCCGGAACGTCCAAGCGCTCCTTCGATTTGAAAACGGACTTCAACCCAGATGCTAAAATAGGATATTATCCTCCCTGGACCTTTCAAATTCCAAATTTGTAGTCGGGAGATACCATCTGGAGTTCCATGCTCTGTTCGTCGTTTTCAAAACAGCATTTCCAAAACGACATTCCAGCCTCTTGTTTCCAGAACATCCAAGCGCTCCTCTGATTTGAAAACAGACTTCGACCCAAATGCGAAAATTGGATCTTATCCTCCCTGGACCTTTCAAATTCCAAATTTGCAGTCGGGAGATACCATCCGGAGTTCCATGCTCTGTTCGCCGTTTTCAAAACAACATTTCCAGAACGGTATTTCGGCCTTTTGTTTCCGGAATGTCCATGTGCTCCTCCGATTTGAAAACAGACTTCAACCTAGATGCTAAAATTGGATCTTATCCTCCCTGGACCTTTCAAATTCCAAATTTGCAGCCGGGAGATACCATCCGGAGTTCCATGCTCTGTTCGCCGTTTTCAAAACAACATTTTCAAAACGACATTTCGGCCTCTTGTTTTCGGAACATCCAAGCACTCCTCCGATTTGAAAACGGACTTCGACCCAGATGCTAAAATTGGATCTTATCCTCCATAGACCTTTCAAATTCCAAATTTGCAGCCAGGAGATACCATCTGTGTCTCTGTGCCCTATTCGTCGTTTTCAAAACAACATTTCCAGAACGGCATTCCAGCCTCTTGTTTCTGGAACGTCCAAGCGCCCCTCCGATTTGAAAACGGACTTCAACCCAGATGCTAAAATTGGATCTTATCCTCCATGGACCTTTCAAATTCCAAATTTGCAACCGGGAGATACCATACGAGTCAACGTGCCCTATTCGCTGTTTTCAAAACAACATTCCTAAAACAGCATTTCGACGTCTCGGTCCCGGAACGTTCAAACGCCCTCCAGTTTCAAGAAGCCTATCGCAGGTCCGTCGAGAGACCCATTGAGAAATTTGAACAAGGAAAGGCACATGGCTCCTATCACCATTCATTTTATGCCCACCTCTCCGCATGGTGCCCATCAATAGAGTTGACATTAGAAAAAGGCCTATGCCAAGGAAGTCAATGACAAAATGCAAGGAAATGTGTCATACTTTTCACTAGATGATGATGATCTTTGGGGGTTGTCCGCCCGAATAAGGGGCAACCAATCCATTGATTTCAATCGTTGACAGACCCATTTGATCCAATGAAGAATGTTGCAAGTCCATCGGGAAGATGACAGCTTTCAAACAGTTTCAGCTATAGTAAAAGGGAAATTCAACTAAAGGACAAAACTGTTACAGTGACTGGCCACTACAAGACAAAATAAGAAAAAGACAACAGATGTATTTTAAATTGTTGAATATTGTGGGGTAGGTGAAGCCCTAATATAATTGAATCTGAACCGCACAATGTAACTCAATCATGGCCATTCATTTGGGCTTTGGAAAACTATAAATAGGGGTCTCCCCCTCATTTGTAAAGGGTTGGAGAGCTGTTGTAAAAACATTCTGCAACAATACAAAGCAACATTGCATGATCTATGGGTGTTACTTTTGAGTTTGCTCATTATGTGTGCATGGTTCTACCTTCCAAATTAGTTTTAGTTGTAGTTTCTTGAATGGAAATGGTAATGGTGATTGTTGTTTCAGTATTTGATGAATTTTCAGCCCATACTTTTGGCACTTATTGATGACAAGCTGTTGTGCAAAGTTAGTCTAGGCTTCTTTATTTGATTGTTGCAACTTAGTTCACTTGCATGTTCATGATGTGTGTGTGCAAACTAAAAATCTGCAGTCCTTAGAAGATTGCACTAGTTTTGTGTAACTGTAGGTTTCTCTTGGCCAAGCAAAACCCAGTTTAGGGAGTTTGTCTACTGTAGCAACCTCCATGATCACTGTTCATTAGTAGTTTCAGATCCAAGAACCTCCTCTCTTCCCTTCCCCTTTTTCCTTTTTTTTAATAAGTAACCTTAGGCAAAGTTCATTGCACATTATAAAGCTAAATCCGATGTTGAAATGGAGTTCTAGACTGATGTTTGAACCTGCAGCAAATGCTCAGCAACTCTCCCATCTTAAGAACTCCATTTGCAGATCCAACTTCCCCACTTTGTAACTCATCAGTAAGTCTGCCTTGTGATTCCAACAAATCACATAAATCAACTGAGATATTCCAAGACTATCAAGACCTGACATCTGAGAGACCTTGGGATAGTGTTCTGCAATTTGATTGTGGAAGATTGTCTTTCAAGAGAGGTGATGCACCTATGTATCGCCTGTGTTGTGAAGTGCATAAAAAACACATCAACAGAACTGACACTAGAAGGAGGGAATGACATGTTGTGGCTACAAAGCTGAAAGTTGGAAATCGATAAGAACACTTTCAAAGAAGAAATCTGAGACAGAGAGATCTCTTTTAATGTTGAAACTTGAAATCAAAAATTTTTGAAGGCAAAAAGAAGCTGAGTTGAAATGGAGCAGCATGTGCAAATCAGCATCGCTCAGCTACATGCAAATTTAAATAGGAGATTGAAGAGACCATTGCAGAAATTTGCATTGGTAGATAAGTGTAGGATCCATTGCACTTGCAGGCACAATGAACTAGAGTGTCTAACCTTCTTGAACAAAATTGAAAGAGTCTTGCAAGGAGAGATTCCCTTTTGGGAAATATATCAGCCTTTAGCCCTTGCAGACCCAGAGGAAGAATTGACAACCATGGCAGCCAAGGCATTTGAAGAGTTGATCCAAGAATGTTTGGGCAGCAAAGGCGGACCAAGATTGGAGGAAGCACTAATGTCAAACTAGTGCAGATTTCACAATGCACCACATTCTGAATTTACTTGTTCGTCGTGTGCAAGCGTCATCACCCAAGTCAAAGGCAGTTTGAACAAGTTGGAGCAGCCAACTGTCAAGGATAATGAGTCATCCCATATGGTAGAAAAGCTATCAGCATCTGGAGGACAACAACTTCAAGATAAACCAGGAAATCCGCCACAAACTAGTGCTAGGACAACAAACACTAAAGCTGAAAATCAAGAGGAAGAAGCTGATTTTCTTGGGATAGCAGAAAGCTTTGGTGAAGGTTCACTAGGAATGGAATTGAAAAACCTCTCCTTCATTAGTAAAGGGCAGTCCTCCACTCAGGAAAAGGATCCATTGGCAATTGAGGATGAGTCAATCAAGTTTGCAGCAGTGTATGCTAGAGCAGCCAATGAAGATGTTGAAAATCAGCAAGAGGAAGAAGTTGACAGCCTTGGGACAATAGAAAATGATGATGAAGGCATAACTGAAATTAGACTGGAAGACTTCTCCTTCGTCAATGATAGTGACCAAGCATATGAAAATGAAGATTTGGAGGAGTGGGAACAATTACAAGTCGCAGCTGTTCATTACCAAATTTTCATTCCAAGTGATGATGAGGACCCAGTAGCAGAAAGATATGACTAGCTCGTCTCTAGATTAGCAAAGGATTGGTCTGAGCTAAAATGTCAAGTGGATTTGGAGGTATTGCTGCTACCAAATTGGTGCAGGCTTCATGATTCATCCCACTCGGAGTTCACATGCGAACTATGTCAAGAAGCCATCAGGCAAGTCAGAGAACAAGCAAGGCAGCCAAGTACACCACTTCCTGCAATTGCCTCAAGGATGGAATGTGAGGATCAAGAGCCCGAGCTAAATGATAACCTAGCTGATGGTAGTCCTCAATACAATGTTGGGACAACAATAGAAGGAGGACAACAATACAAGCTTGAGCTTTTGAGCAATGAAGTAGACGAAACAGGAAGGTTGTCCACCAATCATCAAGAACTTCTCTCTTCAAGAGCATTTGAGCACCATGGATGATGGGCTTCATGGCGAGTCCCCGAAGGGAGATTGAATGGTGGATTTTGGTCCCCTTGATGAGGTACGATCAATTGATGACTTCTTTCCATTGGGAGTTGTACTGCAGGGGTATGCTCATGCCAAGGAAGAGCACATCCCAGAAGACAGTAGCGATGGAGACATACTCCTTGAGCCTCTGAACGGTGATGCACTAGAGTTTCCAAATTGGGAGAGGGGTTCCCTCTCCATTTATAGCGATAGTGAGCAAGGGGAAATGAGTGAGCGTCATGATGAGATGCATGAACAGCAAAGAGAAGAAAACAAAGGCGGTGGTGCTAAGATAGCTGCCAACAGAGATGAAGCACCCGATCGACTACAAGATGTAACTTGCAGTCCTTCTGCCATGATCGTTACCGATCCTCCTTCATATTCAGATGGCTGCAATAGGACAGATTCATACATGTCATCATCCCATGACACTGAGCATCATGAAGATAAGTTCAACACTTGGAAAACGAGATGGGACATCATGTTGCCTTTTCAAGACAACAATCATGTGGACGCTCGGTTTGCGGATGATCAATGTGGAGAAGTACTTCTTTTTGAAGAACAACCAAGGGGGATTGTTGATCCCATGCAAGACGTGGAAGAAGTGTTTGCTGCCTCGTTCTCCCTACCTTATGCAGACTTGATTCCTAAAATGTTGCACCCTCCACCATGCCCGACCGAGATTGCTGATGCAAAGACTGACGATGCGGTGCTCGCTCTCGATTGTCAAATGCTGCCACCTCCATGTGATGAAATCCAAGTTCTATCCTTCCTTGCTCCTGTTAATTTTCATAAATGCACTTATCATTTTGATTATGGGAATGAGGAAAAATGAAAATGTTTATGGATTAATCATGGGTTTAATGAGCCTCCTCAATTGTTGATTCTTTATGATGTTGGGGTAGAATATGAATGTTGCCATATTGAATTTATTCCCTCTAAATATAAGGATAAATCTGCATGGTTGAGAACTATAACGATTGTCCATTTGCTTATACATGCATTACGAAATCCAGTGGGCTTGAGTGTCGATTGGCCTTGCCTGAACGTAGTGCTTTGTAAATATCTCTTTGTACATACCTCATTTTGTGTAGTGTAGGTTTCCTGTAAATACTCCGCTTTCCTATTTTCCTTAGGTTAGTTGGTTTGTTGTAGGTTGCTTGCTTTGGAGTAGTTTCTTCGTTGTTTTCTTTCACTATTCCACTTTGGTTAGTTTTGGCGTTTGTTTTTTGTTTTCTTTTGTTTGTTCTTGCTTTGCTCGGGGTCCCTTTGCTTTTGGCTGGGCACATTTGTGCGCACAACAACCATTCTTATTGCTTGGGGTTGTTCTATGTATTTCTTTTTCAAACTCTAATCAAGTTTTCAGAGTGGATGGTGAGGATCTTATGTTAGTATCAAGCAATCTAGATGTTTCATTTAAAGTGGATAAGTAGTTGGTTGGTCTGATTCTGAAGTATCCTGGAATTTTATCTCTCACATATTTTAAGGATCTGATGGTCACTGTAGGTCTTTTGTGAAGTCTAGTTAAGTGAAAAATCTAAAATTTTGCTCTAGCGCCACTATGATTCTCAGCCCTAAGCGTGAGCTTCATTGCTTGCGAGTTGAAATAAAAGAACTGAAAAAAGAAAAGAAAGAAAGCAAAATATTGAAAATCAAAAGAAGAGAAATTCAGCTTTTCAGGGGTATACAAATAACTCTACCGGGGCTATGGACGCCCGACCTGCAGTAGAGCAATGTTCGGGAGAAGCACAGCGACAACCTCATCGGGGCTATGGACGCCTGACTGGTAGCAAGGCAATGTCCTGAATGCTTTTGGAGTTAGAATAAACTATGTAGCTTAACTTGATGGAGCTTAGGTTCTTGCAGCAACTGCAGAATGGGAATTAACGCAATTGCACACACTTGGATTTTCAGCATACTGAAGGTGGGTTTAACTAGTGGTTTTGATCCTTTGGTTGAGTGTCTGGCTTGTTTTCCCTAACGTGAAGGTCGAAACCAGAGATTCTGGGTTCATGATTCCAGTTTGTCATCAAAATGCTTTCGAGCATTTCCCCAACGAGTCACCATTTGTTGTGCATATTTTGCACACACGCCCCACCGTAGACAGACCCTCTTTTTTCGCTCCGGACGGGCTGCTTTACTCCCGTATCGTTTTGCGTGCCCCTTTTTTGGTATCCTATTTGGTCAACGTGCCCTTCAAAGTCTCATTTTTGGCTGACCATATTTTTCCCCTAAAATAAAAAATTGCTAAGTCTTGGGTTTTTCGGGCTTCGCCTCCCCGCTCGCTCGATTCGCTTTTTCTTTTATTTTTTACTTTGGGGATAGGTTTCCTATGGATTTGGGATGTTTCTGTGGTGCCTAAGTGAATTGTCAAGGTTTCGTTAAGTTCCAAGAAGTTGCAAAAATTTCAAAACAACATTCCTACAATAGCATTTCCAGAACGACATTCCGGCTTCTTATTTTAGGAACGTCCAAGCGCTCCTCCAATTTGAAAACGAACTTCGACCCAGATGCTAAAATTGAATCTTATCCTCCTTGGACCTTTCAAATTCCAAATTTGCAACCGGGAGATACCATCCGGAGTTCCATGCTCTATTCGTCGTTTTTAAAACAGCATTTCCAGAACGGCATTCTGGCCTCTTGTTTCTGGAACGTCCAAGCGCTCCTCCGATTTGAAAATGAACTTTGACCCAAATGCTAAAATTGGATCTTATCCTCCCTAGACCTTTCAAATTCCAAATTTGCAGCCGGGAGATACAATTTGGAGTTCCATGCTTTGTTCGCCGTTTTCAAAACAACATTTCCAGAACGGCATTCAGGCCTCTTGTTTCCGGAACATCCAAGCGCTCCTCCGATTTGAAAACGGCCTTCAACCCAGATGCTAAAATTGGATCTTATCCTCCTTGGACCTTTCAAATTCCAAATTTGCAACTGAGAGATACCATCCGGAGTTCCATGCTCTGTTCGCCGTTTTCAAAACAGCATTTCCAGAATGGCATTCTAGCCTCTTGTTTCCGAAACGTCCATGTGCTCCTCCGATTTGAAAACGGACTTCGACCCAGATGCTAAAATTAGATCTTATCCTCCCTGGACCTTTCAAATTCCAAATTTTCAGCCGGGAGGTACCATCCGAAGTTCCATGCTTTATTCGTCGTTTTCAAAACAGTATTTCCAGAACAAAATTTTGGCCTTTTGCTTCTGGAATGTCCAAGTGCTCCTCCGATTTGAAAACGAACTTCGACCCAGATGCTAAAATTGGATCTTATCCTCCATGGACCTTTCAAATTCCAAATTTGTAGCCGGGAGATACCATCCGGGTCTCCGTGCCCTATTCGCTGTTTTCAAAACAACATTTCCAAAACGGCATTTCGGCCTCTTGTTTCTGGAATATCCAAGCGCTCCTTCGATTTGAAAACGAACTTCGACCCAGATGCTAAAATTAGATCTTATCCTCCATGGACCTTTCAAATTCCAAATTTGCAGCCGAGAGATACCATCTGGGTTGTCGTGTCCTATTCGTCGTTTTCAAAACAACATTCCTAAAACTCGGTCCTAGAACGTTCAAACGCCCTCCAATTTCAAGAAGCATACCACGGGTCCGTCTGAGACCCATTGAGAAAGTTGAACAAGGAAAAGCGCATGGCTCCTATCACCATTCATTTTATGTCCACCTCTCCTCGTGGTGCCCATCAATAGAGCTGACATCAGAAGAAGGCCAATGCCAAGGAAGTCAATGACAAAATGCAAGGAAGTTTGTCCTACTTTTCACCAGATGATGATGATCTTTGGGGGTTGTCCGCCTGAATCAGAGGCAACCAATCCATTGATTCCAATCGTCGACAGACTCATTTGATCCAATGAAGAATGTTGCAAGTCCATCGGGAAGAAGACAGCTTTCAGGTAGTTTCAGCTACAGTAAAAGGGAAATTCAACTAGAGGATAAAACTGCTACAGTGACTAGCCACTACAAGACAAAATAGAAAAAAAACAACAGATGTATTTTAAATTGTTGAATATTGTGGGGTAGGTGAAGCCTTAATATAATTGAATCTGAGCCACACAATGTAACTCAATCATGGCCATTTATTTGGGCTTTGGAAAACTATAAATAGGGGTTTCCCCCTCATTTGTAAAAGGTTGGAGAGCTGTTGTAAAAACATTCTGTAGCAATACAAAGCAACATTGCATGATCTATGGGTGTTACTTTTGAGTTTGCTCATTATGTGTGCATGGTTCTACCTTCCAAGTTAGTTTTAGTTGTAGTTTCTTGAATGGAAGTGGTAATGGTGATTGCTATTTCAATATTTGATGAATTTACAACCCATATTTTTGGCACTTGTTGATGACAAATTGTTGTGCAAAATTAGTCTGAGCTTCTTTATTTGATTGTTGTAACTTAGTTCACTTGCATGTTCATGATGTGTGTATGCAAACTGAAAATTTGAGTCCTTAGAAGATTGCACTGGTTTTGTGTAACTGTAGGTTTCTCTTGGCCAAGCAAAACCCAATTTAGGGAGTTTGTCTACTGTAGTAGCCTCCATGATCACTGTTCATTCGTAGTTTCAGATCTAGGAACCTTCTCTCTTCCCTACCCCTTTTTCCCTTTTTTTAATAAGTAACCTTAGGCAAGGTTCATTGCACATTATAAAGCTAAATCCGATGTTGAAATGGAGTTCTAGACTGATGTTTGAACCTGCAGCAAACGCTGAGCAACTCTCTCATCTTAAGAACTCCATTTGCAAATCCAACTTCCCCACTTTGTAACTCAATCGTAAGTCCGCCTTGTGATTCCAGCAAATCACATAAATCAATTGAGATATTCCAAGACTATCAAGACCTGGCATCCGAGAGACCTTGGGATAGTGTTCTGCAATTTGATTGTGGAAGATTGTCTTTCAAGAGAGGTGATGCACCTACACATCGCCTGTGTTGTGAAGTGCATAAAAAACACATCAACGATCTCCATAGAGTCCATGAGGAATTATCTATGGCTTATCAACTAGGTTTGCAATTCTTCATACTTTTCTTGTACTATTTGTAACACTCCTCAAATATTGGTTCTCTATTCTCCTTACTAGATTTTCCCATGGTTGTTCTCTTGCAAGCACTAAACATTGTGATTTCCAAAAAAAACTATAAAATAATCTAGAACCAAAAAAGGAGAGTTAGCACACCCTCTAGAACAAGAAAAACCACTAAGTTGCAAATAAAATAACACAAGTAAGAAGAGTGAACAAACATCAAGGAACCATGTCACAATTGTTTGACAAAGATAAACCCAATGTGGGAGGAAAAATATAACAATGAATTTAGTAGTATGCATTTTACAAGTAATATCCCCTCTAGGTCTAAGTTGGATGCCAATCAAATTTGAATCACCTCATAGCCTTGTAATTTCCTCTACAACGATTGTAGGAAAGTGTCAAAAAGAGACATGAATTATCTATGAACCTTAAAATTTGTGAATGAATTATAAAAAATTCCCACTTCAATGTTATTTTACTGCCATGGCTAGAAGATGCATAATCCACTAACAATGAATGTGGAGCTAGCATGCCAACTGACTCTTCTATAGTTTTCCTCTGTGTCTTCTCCTATCTTCTCTTGTGTCTACTTAGAAGTCCAGCAATTATTGCTATGGCTCCCTAAAAAAACGATCACCAAGAACTACTTAAACATTTACCTCAACTATAAAAGTAGATCAAATATCCTCCAACTCATCTTTTACAATTGTCAGTAAAAGGAACAATGTCTTGTACTAAGGGAGAACAAAGATACCATATTGTTGCCATTAAATTTTGCAGTGTGGGAAGATAAATGTATCACCCATAATCTAATAACAACTTGAAAAATAGACTTAAACTACCATTTGATCATGGCTTTGAAGGAATAAACAACTCATAAACAATAATTTCCATTTCCCATATGTCATCCATCATGGAAAGACATGAATTCAAACAACCACCTAAAGAGACAAAAATTCCCTCGTCGTAATCCTTTGATTCATTTTGGCACAAAGATACTATTTGTGTAGAAAATACTATCACACAACCAAGAGAAAATCTTATGTAGCCACAAGATAATTATTATACAACAACTAAGAGCCACTTGCACAACAAAGGATATTATGCAATAGTTGATATCCACCTACATAGCAAAGTGTATTCCACAACAACTAAGATCCACCAACACAACAAAGGTTATTGTATAATAACTAAGATCCAGTTGTGTGGCAACCACGATACTTTGTGTAGCACCCTAATGTTCCAAATATTTATTCAATATTTTTTTATCAATTCCATTTTAGGGTCATACATAGCCTGCATTAAAATTTTCTTTCTTGCATATTTTGCTTACAAAATTGTCTGTATTTCCCTCTTTCTTCTGAATCTAATTTCACTACCTTATTGAAACCATGCAAGTAGATTAGTTGCATTAGTTTAAGATCACTAAAGGAAAAATCATATAAGAAGATTGCACCAAATTTGCATACATTTAAGATACAAATTTTGCTTTTCACATTTGCATGATTATATTAGTTTTACATTATGCATTGGTTAAAACCTAGTTTCATTGAATTTGGAGTAACAACTCTAAATCTAGACCTCTGGTATTATGATTATCAATATTTGGTGCACAAATATTGTAAATTAAATGACTAAATAATAAAATATTTTTAAGGATATTGGTTTCCAATTCTAACCTTTTTAATTTCTAGAGATGCAAAAGATAGTATTTTTTGCATATCCCTATCTTACTAAGTTCTATGTATATAATTTTTTAAATTTGATTGTACAAAGAACATGTCACATTAAAAAAAGACTATGATTTACAAAATATGTTCGAGTTGTCAAGTATTCTTAGAATATTAGATTTTTTATTATTTTATGATTTAAATTGTTATAAGAAAAAGGTATTAACCATATAAATAAACATGATTTATAGTTATAGCTTATATTATCAATTTGGAAAATAATTAGTGAAGTGTAAAATTTAATAGATGTCTAATATATGTGATTGTTCTAGAAGATGTCATTCATTATATAAAGAATCCATTTTAAATAAATTATTTAATAGAACCCGCATATACTTATGAAGGATCTAAGATTAATAAAGTTGGGTATAATTTTCACTAAGAATAGTACATCACAATTATGTAATTCTATCTAGAATTTAATTATTAAATATAGTACACATCATAATTATATAACAATATGTATTTACAATAATAATATTGAAAATAGGGGTAATGGCATGAAAAGCAAGAGCATGGGAAAATCAAGCAGATGAGGAATGGCCACTTTCTTCATGCATGCAGAGAGTCTAGGATTTGTGACACAGACTGGGAAAGCTAGAATGAGGAAGGACATTGGAGAATTGAAAAGCACGAAGATATTGGGGATAGAAAAGATCATGGAAGAAAAGATCCACCAAGGGGAAAAGGTGGAGGATGGAAAGGGGACTGACCTAATAGCGAAAAGGAAGAAGAAAAGGTGAATCAAAAGAGAAATAATGGAGGATTGCAAGGTCAGCAGATATGGAATGACCCCGCAATTGGACAAAAGGGTGGCAAGGAGATAAACCCTAACATTCAAAACAATCGGTATGGACGGTATAGGTGATGGGAATAGGGATTCAATGAACACCATGGATAAGAGCCCACAAAGACATAGGGAGAAGGCATAAACCATATTCTAATTAAAGGAAGATAGAAAGCGAAGTAAGGTAGGGTAGGGCATAGAATCATGGAGAACAAAGTATAGAGTGAGAATCAAGGAAGGAAGAGATACGACCTAGATCCAGGCAAGAAAGGTAACCCTAATTACCCAGTAAATGCTCTTTTTTCATTTGGATAATGAAATCTTAGATAAATCAATTGAAAGGATGAAAGAAGTTGCCTTTTTATGAAATGGGTTGGGGAATGGCTAACTATGACAAGATTAAAAAGATGGTGTGACAAGAACTGGGACAATAGGATAACCTTGAAATCTCTTACAAATGGATTTCACCTAGTAGAATACCTGAATGGGAATGCTAAAAGAAAGATACTCAATATTGGTTATTGGTCCATTCATGATAGGGGGGTGGGGGTTTGGGGGGTACTAGATTGTTTATCAAAGATTGGGAGCTAAATTTTAACCCCCTAAGGTAGTTGACTAAGGAAATAGCCATATGGCTAAAATTTTATAATTTACCATCCAAATATTAAAACTTGGAAACTCTGCGAGACATTGGAAATCATATGGGCACCTTCATAAAAGAAAATGATAATTTGGAAGATAGAAATTATTGTATGTGTGCTTGAATATGCATTAACATCAAATTAGTGCCAACTATCCCGAAATAAATTGAGATTGCAACAAGGTGGGGTGTTTGGCGACAAAAGGTGGAAAGGGAGGATCAAATTCATATATGCCAAAAATACAATTCAAAAGGACATGGAGAGGAAGAATACTAGCAAGAAAGTGGAGAAAGGGAGAATACAAATAACCAATATATTAGCTCAGGAATAGATAATCAAGTCGGAGTAAATTGGGATGGAGGAAACAATGTGAAATCATCAAGAGAGAAACAAAAAGATCCAACAAAGGAAGGGGCTAAGGAAATACCACCAGATAATGACAACGAAGATCAATCGAAGGAGAAATAGGAAGAGGAAACAAGGGAATTGGTACACAAGTCAAAACATAATCCAACAACAAACATTGTCTGAAGAAAAGGAAAGTAGAGATAGAGAATTGGCAAAACAGATTGAAAGAGGTTTTAGTTTGGGAGAAGGTTTAGAGGCTATAGTAAGTAATGATGATGAGGGTGTGCAAGGAAAGGAAGATGGTGAAATTTCAAACTCAAATGTAGAAGGAAGTGAATTTGAAGAGGAAGAGGAAGAGGAGTGGATTATGGAAGAAAGAATGATAGAACAATCATAGTCAAAGCTAAGGAAATTGAGACTAGGAGAAAAAGGTCCAAGAGGCAAAAATTCAAATAGAGAGATGCTGGAGATAGCGGGGAATGTGAAGGGGTAGATGAAATTAAGATCAAAGAAGGGAGTATCCCTTCCTAGAACACAATAAGGACCATAATATGGAATGTTAGGGGCATTAATGCCCCTAACAAATGATGCATGATCAAGCACCAAATTGATCAAACCAAGGTAGAAATAGTAATGCTTTAAGAGACTAAATTGACAAAGGAAGAAGCAACAAAACTATTGGAGAAATGGAGGCAATGGAAAGGGAGATTTGAGGATGCACTGGGGGGCTCCGAGGGTATTGGAATAATTTGGAACCTGAGTCAAATATTAGTGAAACCAATTATAGAAGACCAATGCTAGCAATTATCTAAAGCCAAAGTAAATTGGATGCAAGAGGATATTTTCGTGATTAATGTCTATGGGCCAATGAAAACAACTATGAAGAGAGAACTTTGGGAGAAACTAACTAATGTCATATACACATTATAGGGAGAGAAAATCATATGAGGAGATTTTAATGCCACACTAACAACTTCGAGAAGTGAGGAGGATTAACCAGAACGACACAAGAACAAATGGGTTTTATAAGTTTTATAGTTATGAAGAATGGAGCATATACATGGACAAACAAGAGGAAAGGTTTCACATGCATAGCGAATGTAGCATCGTAAATTGTCACCCTTGACAATTTCACACTATATTTTTCTCCCTCCTATGTGCTTGGACCTAATTGTGCTTCTAATTTCCCAAATTATGCATTCCATGGCCTATTTTATCATTTATCGAAAAATCAAATATGAAAAACCAAATTATGCATTTAATATTTCTCCCTTGATACTCTAGATCCCGAAAAAGTGGGTCTAGACAAGGGTGCCCTTGCCCCCTTAAAATAACCCCAATTTAAAATATGTTAGGATTGGCAATTTATTATTTGAATTTCAAATCCTAAGTGTCGGCTATCGAGATTTATTTTTTGAGAAATTAGATTAATTGCATATAAATACCTAGTCACTTCATCATTTGAAATCCTAACAAGAAAGAGAAGCAAGAAGGAGAATTTTTATTGAATAAATCAAGTGTCCTAAAAGCAATCAAGAGCAAAATTTGCAGAATGATTACAACATTCCATTATCAAAGTATCATGTCAAGTTTTATGTGAGTTTGTTCATGTTTATGCATGTATTTTGTTTGTGAGTACTAATGCTTGTAGTTATTCAAATTAACACAAGCCAAATTCCAATCAAGCCTTGAGGTGGTGTGCATGACTTCAATCCTTCAAGGAAAACATATTTGAGTGGTGAGTTACAATAGGTTGTTGATTCATTACTCCATTATCATTTAGCCTCTAACCCTCAAAAGGATAAACTCTCTTTATCATATATTTTACCATTTTGGAGGTAGAAGTACCAACACGGGGTTTGACCAAGGCAAACCCTTATATGGAACAACCCTTCCTCTCCCTTTGAATGTGTTGGTTACAAATCTGAAGAGGATTGGAAGAATATTGAAGGCTATTTTCTTGTTTATGCATTTAAGCCCTACAACTTGACAAGATACGAAAACTCAATTATCTTAGTGACAATCGAAGATCCGACGAGATCTAAAGGAAGAAACCATAGACCAGGGACTTGAGGATTGTGAGAGAAGATTTCAGTTCTAGATCTCCAATCTAGGGTACCTTGGGCGCCGCCCTTGTCCAATCAAATCAGGCTCAAGTTCAAATCATAGGTGCACACGTGTCTTCTTTGTTCATTTTTTGTCATTAAATTTGATTATCAGGTTCCAAGTTGTCTATATTTGTATCAAAATAGTGCATTTTCATAGTTAGCTAGTTGCATCATTGCATTTCATCATAATTCCATTTCCAAATCATCCAAATAACTCCACACCCAAAAAATGAAATTACTAAGAAAGGATTGATTAGCTCACCTTTTAGATTGCAAGTTAATTTCATGTCCTTGCTCATCTTCAATTTCCTCATGTTTGGTTAGCAGAAAGGTGACTAGCCCTAGTTGAACCCTAGGGTTCTCACTTTTCCCAACTAAACATTTTGGTAAACCTAACTGATTTGCATTATAGACCTTCTAAAATCTGAAGCATATAATCTTAGATCTAAGATTAACATTGAATTGTTTTGCATTCATCATTTAGATATCCTTTATTGCATCAAAAACATTAAAAAACAAAAAATTGCATATCATATTGCATTCTTAGTTTGAATAGGGTTAATATCAATTATCATAGGTCAGATCTACATCTTAATTGCATTTGCAAATTTGCATTAGGTCATATTAGATCTAAAATCAAATATGAAAGTGTTCATTGCATTCATTTAGGCATTTTGAAAATAGTCAAAAAGGTGAAAAAGAGCATTATTTTTCTACAAAAAAATATAAAGATTTTCATTTTTTGATTTTGCAAAATTGGATTAATCAATTGTTGCACTTTAGATCTAAAAATTGCATTTAGAATTGCATTTTATTGCTTGAACATTTTGAAAATTATTTGCACATTTACATTTTGCATTACATAATCATAAATTGGTCAAATTATGAAAAATTATTCACTATCAGAACATAACTATTAGACAATATTACAAACATTGAAACTTCGAATTTAGTAGAAAATCTTGCCAAACAATGGCATCCTTGCACCCTAGTCTAGCTATTTTTGGCTTAAAATTTTATCAAACAACTGTCTTTGTGTTTTATGTGGTTTTGCTCTTTGATTTTGGATCTTGTGTGTTTTGTTGTGACTGTTTTGTACCTTAGTGTTCATAGTGGGTACACCTAATTGTTTTGAAAATCATATGAGCTTTATGACCCGATGCCATATTGCTAATACCCTTGTGAGACGAAGTTGCAGACTTATGGCATCTCGTGCTATTATTACATCTAATATGGAACCCGAGTCCTCCAACTCTTTCATGCAAGGTATTGTCAATACCCGACCCATTTTGGACCCCATTCCCAATCCTACAATACCCATGACAACTTCACAATCAAACATCTCTACGGACATTGAGACTATTGTTGCCCATGTCCCTAATGAGAAATTAAAACAATTGGACAAAGATTTAAAGGGATTTCAAAATTACTTAAGCACTAATATTTAACAAGACAAAAGGTTCTTATTGTGGATAACCTTAGGAAGTTGATCAATGATGCTCAAGGGATAGAGGTTTTGCGTAGTCTAGCTAATATAGTAGATGCTAACATCCCTACAACAGCTAGTTGCTCCTAAGCATTAACAAATGCTCAAAACCAGGGAGGAAAACAAGTTTCCCTCCCCACAATCATACCTTCTATTCCTACATTTACACCACCAACCATAACTTCAACGATACAACACACCAATGGCCTAACTCCAAGCTTAGGGTTTCCTAGTGGGAATCCTTATAGTTTTGTCACACCACACATAACACCTCAATATTTGTCACCTCTCATAAACATGCAACATAGTAGTCCACCAACTACTTACACAAATCCACCATACTAAACAAACTCTCGAAACATGCCAAACAATTATTCAATCATAAACGAACTTTTACAAAATGTACCATCACTTCAACAACAAATCTCCACATTGAATCAAACTCAAAATGAAAAACCACCACAATATCTCAAAATAAGTCCATTGTCAATTGATATCCTGAAAACACCCATGGCTCATAACTCAAAAAGTACCCCAATTTGAGAAGTATAATGGTAAAGGAGATCCTAACAGCCGCGTATTGAATTTTACTACATTATGTAGTCACTTCATTTTTTAAGATAAGCATCCTAGCTAATTTCTTTCCTATATGATTGAAAGATATGGCCTTGGAATGGTTTTGCTCATTGCCAAATAACTCCATAAATTCATTCACTAAACTTATTGATGCATTCCTCCAACATTTTCAAGCAAACATTGGTCCTCAGGTAACATTAACTAATTTAGTGCATCGCAAACAAGGACCTAAGGAAAAGATAACATACTTTATAGGACAATATCAATTGTTTTACTCACAAATCTCCTATAGTCTTCTCGGTGTTGATGTTCAAAGGGTGTTTATAGGAAATTGGTAACCTAGTATTAGAGATAAGTTATTGTTGATGAAGCATCCATCCTTTACACACTTGTGTATGGCTCTTCGTGATTATCAAATATCAGTTAGTCAATATGAGGGTACACCTTCATCGACTCCTACTAATCAATCTGAATATGTGCCTCAAAACAATTATCAACCATTTAAGAAGCAAAATAAGACTTTCCTCTAGATAAACACACCTCAAAAAACTAATAACATTGAAACACATGTTGCAACTATAAGTTCAACTCCTTATCAATTTAGGCCAAGAGATAGACAATTCACCTAATTGTCTGAGTCTCTTCATGCAATCATGTTACAGTTGCTAAGTAAGAACCTAATCCAATTACCTTCTATTAGACATGTGGACACGACTAAACCTTTACCTTCAAACTTCAACCCAAAAGAGTTTTGTCAATATCATCGTACACCTAGACACAATACAAAACAATGTATGCATCTTAAACATCAGGTTAAGACCTCATCAATTCTAATCACATCTAGTTGGCTAATGCTAATGATAAGGGAAATAAGTTTGTAGCTCCACCCAATCAAAATTTGTAAATTTTCACAAATCCAATGCCAAATCGTACGTCCAACTTTATGCAAGCTTGTGATGATATGAATGTTGATGAGGATGGTCTAGATAATATGGTTAATGCAATAGATGTCCAACCTCATAAGAGTCGAACCACTTTTTTACCTAGCATTGTTTTCACACATATTGATGCGTCTATACATACACCAAATGGTCATATCTATATTGTCGGACGTATTAATGACAAACCTACACCAGGGATACTCATTGATCTTGTGTGTCTAGAGAATGTGAACACTAAAGAATTCTTATTTGTGCATGAACTTTATAAAGATTCTTATGAATAATCGAAAGCATGGTTAAAAACTCATGATGGTTTCACTCGCCCTTCGATAGGTTTGATAACTCTTCCACTTAAAGTCGGACCAAAACAACTGGATGTATCATTCACCATCATACCGATGTCAGACCAATTCCGTGTGAAGCTAGGATATCCATGGCTATTCTCCATGAATGTCATTTCGTCAGTAATCCACAAGTGGATAAAGTTCCCATTTGAGAATCAAATATATACAGTACATCATAGTAGGTTTAGACCTTTGGCTTCTCGTGGAAACTTTTCACTAGACTATTTTTGGCCTCAACCTATGGAACTCATTAAGCCTCATGAAGATTTATTTTTCAAGTCATATCAAAAATTTAAAGCAAAGCACATAAAAAAATTATCCCTTAGCAATATCCCACCCAAGGATGATCGGTCTATAGTGACTTTTATGGTTGTTCCTTCCACCCCACATGTGGATGAACCCATGTTCGAGCCCAATATCCTCCCTAGTACACAAGGTATCTATGTTGCAGTTCCACCATCGATATCATATAAGAGACCAAGAGACAACCACATGATTACCTTTGTGCCTCTATAAAAGAAACAAATTTATAAACCTAAAAATACAATGGTTTCCTAACCCCAAGTGGTTCCTTCAGTTCCTCCTCTAAGGGAAGAAAAAGGACCAATGGTAAAGAAACCCTCTCTTACCCCTTCACAAATTGAAAATCGTACAAGAAGAAATAGAAGTGCTAAGGAGCGTAAGCATTCTAAGTGATCACAAAGAAGGGGACATTACATCAAACCATCTATTTATGGTGTGCTCGTCCTGATGTTAATCTTCCTCTACTTTTAAAAGTTCAAACATTCTCATTATTTAAGCATCATTATAACACAATCCAAATCACATGCCAACTCTAGATATAGGAGTTCAATCTACAAGAAAAACCTTGCTTTTTACATTTGTAATGATGAAAATTGCATGCCTTGCACTTTTCTCCTTCATTTTTGATTTCATTTTGGATGGGTTGTCCTTTATGTAATAACTAGCATACAAGACATGATTTTGTGTAAGAATTGGCAACTTACCTAATTCTTGAACAAACTTGACATCCCACTTCCCAATAATATGGATTCAACTTCCAAATTACATGTTACACACCTTAGATTGATTTTGCAATACAAAATTGACCCTCAAACTTTTAATTTAAATTTTAAAACTGACCTCATGATCCCCTTCAAACTAGTCCTTACCTCCCAACTTGAGCATAAAACGACAAACCCTAATTCATTTTAACACATCTTGGGATCATTTAGACATCCAAGAGCTCTCACTAACAACTTTTTACATCTTCAAGGAGCAAATTTGAGCATTAATCATTATATTAGCCTCTAATTAATTAGTTCAAGATAGGTCTATTGCATAGTTTCTTGTTCTCTTCAAAATTTGTTCAAAAGTTTTTAAATTGGCACGCCTAAGGGTTTGACCAAGGGGGAAGTACTCTACCTAGAAAGCTTCTAAAAAATAATAATAATATCACCAATCATTTATTGCAAGTCCAAATATCAAGGCAAAGCTCAGTTTTGTAGGTACATGAGTTTACAATTTGCCGATTCATTTCTATGTGTAAAAGGCCAATTCCACAAACTTAATTCAATTCCACCTTGTGGATTCAATCTAGTTCAAGTTTCATTTTTGAATAACTATTTATAAATTATGATCAAAACAATGAAGAATTGTTTATGAACTGCTAAAATCAACTAAATAATTTCATTTCTATTCATTTCCAATTTTTAAAATTATGTCATATGATCAATCACAACCCTAAATTAAATTAATTGAATTATAGTAATATCATATCCATTAAACCTAATTTTTAATAAAGAAACTATTTATTTCATTACAACCATACACCAAGGCATAAAGGGAAGTTTACCAACACTCAACAATCTTTAGCTCCATGAATGCATGCAAGTCATAAAAAACACACCAACACTTCAAAAAAATCACAAATGAGAAAATAACAAGTGTATGGATTAATAACTTGGAAACTGAAATAATTGTATTTTCTTCAATAAGATTGTAGAGATTGCAACAAGCTCATAATGGCATGAAAATTTAATGCAAACTACTCAACTAACAAGACAAACCCATGCAAATACTTATCTTGGTTTATAGTATAAATTCCAACAACACGGACTATCTCATGTAATTTTTTGTGTAAAACAAAAGACAATTTAGAATCTTCTCTTATAATGGTAGAGCTACTAAAATTTAGAAATTGAAAAAAAATTGTGAAAAAAAATTGAGAAGCTGAAATTATGGAAATTATGGAGACACGTGAATACACAAATTTCATTCTCTCTTCTTTTCATTTTCTCCAAATTTTCCTTTTTAACACAAATAAATACACATATTTACCATTCATTTCAAAATTACTTAAAATAAGAAAAAATAAATAAATAATTATAAAACCACTAACACTACATAAAACTCCTAAAAATTTAAATAATAACTACTAAACAAATTAAACAAAATAGTCGCATGGAACCTTCCTCTAAGCCACTAAAATTTGAATTCGACAATAGTAGATTTTTTATTTTATTTTTTTTCACCCTAAAGCCCAATTATTAAATTCCATAGCCCTTTTCAAGATGGGTCAAAACCTTCAGGGGTATAACAAATCTTCTGTTTCGTTCAAATTAGGCCTCACAACCATGTCCCGTTTGGTCAAAATCAGGTTCCCTCCATCTTTTCTTTTATCCGTTGATGATTGCTAAAATATGTTGGCCATAAGTAGTTCTAGTTGTTGAAATTGCATGTTGTTCCCTTAAAGTGATGCAGATGATCATATGATTCTTATAATTTCCACCAACTCTTTTAATAAGCGCATAAACACACGCTTGCAAATTGTCGGATGATTATCTGAGAATCATCAAACATTTATGCACGAATTCATCATGATGTTGAGATCGCAATTTTCTGAAGGGTGGTGAAAGTATAGTAATAACCAGCAAAAGGTGAAAAGATAGGAATTTTGTTTATGTTATTCGAGGACAATGTTTCAGAAAATAATTATAGCGCTGCTAGCTTTGATAATTACATAGTAACCATAATTTGCTGCTAGAGTTTAGGGTAATTTATCAGCAAAAACCATAGTGAGTATATCGTATTTCAGTGTTCTGTTGTAGCAATACAACGTAATTTGTAAATTAGTTTTCTATAGAAAGCTAAATTTCTTAGAAATCTCTATTTTGACTGCCATTTAGACTATTAAATTAATAATTGAACTAATAAAGCCCTTTTCCAAAGGCATAACGTACTCATGAAACCAATGAGATTGCAAAATATTTGGTTATACAATGGTACAATTAAATTTCTAAGTTGTACCTAGTTACTATATTCCAGGACATCTGTAGTTGAGTGGTCCACATGAAGAATAGCTAGCCAATTATTTTGGCCATAAAATGGAATATGTTTGTGACAATGTGCTAGCATCCAATTATCTTCACGCACCAATCCTCAAAAGCTATCCTTGGTGCTTATTTTTAAATTAAAAATCGTTTACTAAAAAACTACAAAGGTGGCTTAACAGAGGCAGCAAACCAGCAATCCAAAATAAGGTATCACAAAATACCCATGATGGTACTAATAGTTGTCACAAAATGATGGATCCACCTCTCCACAGGCAGCCAAACTAACACCCAGGAGAAGGCTTTAAACAGTTACATTTGCTACATAAATACCATCTAAAATGAAGAACTAGTAGATCATAAAGTTCCGGGATCCTGTACCTTTGAGTCTTAAATATTCTTTTTGAAATTCAATATATTCTTTTACAAAGTTTTCATAAACTTTCTTTCTGTCATGAAGCCAAAAATGAGCTCTTTTAATCTATGTTCCAGGACTTTTGGAGACAGGGATGGCGGGATGGCAAGGGACGTGCTTTGGGGACAGAGGACTATTTTTTTAGCATGTGGGGGGGATGGCATATATATATAGAGAGAGAGAGAGAGTCAAATTTCTACAAGTTAATGGACAGCAGTATAACAGCAGCAATATAACATGACACTATTAGAACAATGCTTGACAAAGTCTGTAGAAGCCTGCACACCAACCAAATTCCAAAAAGAAATTGTTTGTCTACACTTCTCACACAATACCACATACCAAACCATGGCCAATGCACATTTAATCTCTTTTGCAACTGACACTAGTACCATATCAAAAAAAATTAAGTTTGAGACTTTGAGTTAAAGTTTGAACCATAGTTTGCAAACTTGGACTCGAAGAGTACTCAGCAAGCCAAAAGAAAATGACTCGAAGAGTACTCAAGAAAAACTCAACAAAACTTACACCTTAAAAAACACTAGATTTTTGAAAAAAATATAAATTTTATGCAAAACATAGCTACAAATGTATCAAATGAGTTTGGTGGGGTTCTTGGAGCAATACCCCCAGTGAGGTCAAGGGGCAGCGGCCCCCCAAGGTTGAGTGCACCTCATGGGGGTTTGAGGGCAGCACCCCCAATAGGGTCGATTGTGATACAAGGCAGAGCCCCTGCCACCAAGCCCAAATGAAGACCTTCAAAACCACAAAACCCTTCATAGCGCACACCATTTTCATAACTTTTTAAAAGGCAAAAACCAATGCTTTTAAAACCAAAAAATCATAGTTTTTGCAGTGTCTAACCCACATTTTTCTCCTCAATTTTGAAATGTTGCTGAGTTAAATGGAAAAACTTGCTGATTTTTTGGGTGTCTTGGTGAGTACTCGCCAAAAACTCGGAAAATTAACTCGGCAAGTAAACACTGAGAAAACTTGTAGGTGGAAAAAAATGGTGAGTACTCAAGGAGTATGCAAGCTATGGTTTGAACTTTGAACACTGAAATCAAAAATGCAAATCATTGCTGTTGGTGTTAACTGTTATATAACGTATATCATTAGCTATGAATCTGAATCATGATATATTTAGTGCTGATATACTACTGTTGCTTCTGTCACTGCTGTCATAATTAATTTTATTGCTGTAATTCTACCATCATGATATATTTATTGCTGCTGTCATGATGCTTTCATGTTATACTGCTGTTCTAATGCTGTCATGATATATTTAACAGTCTTTTTCTAGTGTCATTAATGATTTATTTTTAATAAAAACTTGCCTTGCCATCGGGGACATCTGGGCATCCTTGGGAAAGTTGAGGAATGTCTCTGTCATCCCCAACCATCTCAGGGATGGCCACACATCCCCATGACATTTCCTATTACTGCAACACATTTCAGAAATGCTTCAAAGATTTGAAGAATTTTTTAGGACAGCCAAAGAACATCTGCTCCCATCCTGCTGAACCCAAAACACCATTGGAGACGGGGACAGTGGTTTGAGGACCACGGACACATGCCCATGGAACACAACTTTTAATCTCTTTTTTGTAGACAATAGTTAGTCCATCTTCCAACAACTTGAAGAATCTATCCTTAGGAATTTCCAAGATCAAAGTAACCTGCATGAAAATTTGGAGTGTGAGCTCACTAAGAGACTCCGTAAGGTATTTTATTTTGTTCTAGAATACTTCATTATTGCACTCTCTCCAGATATGCCAAGGGATTTCAATAGAAAACTCATTTATATACCCAAATAAAACTTCATGCCATGTAAAACCATTTTTGATGTCCAATCCCAAACAATTACTAACGAAGGCAAACTAAAGATTATGAGCATACATATAGTCAAAAAATAAATGATCAAAAATTTCAGTCATATTACAAAAATTGCACACCGAAGGAGGCAGACTAGATTCAGAAAGTATAGAATTGATGGCAAGTTTCTTTAGGAGGTGAAGTCATCTAAAGCATGATTTTTTTGGCTCAAGAATTTTGGACCGACACACTTTGAGGATATCAGACAACTTTTTCATATAGATATTTAAGTTATAGCTAGAGTTAAGATTTTTAAGAACTTCCCAAGAGTCTGCAAGTATAGCAGATATTTTCTTAGAATTCAGATTGGTAAAGATGGCACCACCAATCCAAAATAAACCATCAATGTTTTTATAATTCAATCTCAAGGAAACAAGGAAAACTGACATTGAATTTTTTTGTTTCTTAAGAACAGAAAAAGCTCTCTTGCGGTTATTAGGAATTGACAAAACAGAGTACACCTAATCCATTCTAATAACTGACCATTTACCAAAATATATTTTAAGTCTTTTACCCCTTTGAATGCCCAATGTTTGGCAGACCAGCCTTGTAGTAGAGCAAAAGGCTTATTATTCCGTTTATAGTTCCACCAAATAAACCTGTATTTGGTGAATACTCCATCTATCCTGGAAAAGGCTTCATGCCATTTCAAAAGGTTTCACATTCTCCCATACTCTTCAGATACTGCAAAATACACTGGATCCAAAGGGTCTAACATAGATATTGCCAAACAGCAGGTCATGAGAATGTAAACCCTTCCAATTTGTGTCTTTTTTTAAGGACAGCCAAAGAAATATTATTTCTAACTAATATTTTTCAATGTTCATGCCCATCAAAAGTTTTAACAATCCACTTGACAACAGGAGCAATTCCTTGCAATTTAATATCTTGAAGCCTCAATCCCCCTTTGATTTAGAAAGACAACAGCCTACCCACTTGACTGTGTGCCTCTTTTTATTCCCTTTACCATCAGTCCGTAGAAAACTTCTTACATTTTTTGAAATTTTCAATTTGATAACTACCAAAAATTCATGTAGAAGAATAATGAAAGCTATATGAAAAAAGGACTTTTAGACAAACTTAAATTCTACAAAGAAGAGAAAGAAGCTAATTCTGCCACTTAATGTTCTTAATTTTGATCTTTTTGGTGCTTATTATAAATCATTTCTACAATAATGCCAAAGAAAGTTAATGGGCTCAAAGAGCGTGACTGCTTTAAGTGGGGATGCTTTTGTTATCCTTGATTTTTTTTCAAGCAGAAAAGAACAAAAATATATTCATGTCAACTTAACAAAGCTAGTCAACAAGAACTGTGAGTACATCCAATTACAATCCGGAAGTAACAGGGTTAAAAATAACCCTGAGAGCTTTATAGTGAATAAATTTTCAATAATTGGAGACATTTCTATATTGTGATCACAATATCTTTTGCACAAAAATATCATGTGTATGTACGTATATATAGAGAGGGGAGTTTAGGTCATCTACAATTAATTCCAATGCTAACATTGTAACTGATCGAGATAATGATATAGTTTTCAATACATCTCATCTGTTTTGTATATCAGGGATGCATCTCCAAATTCACCACACAGCATGAGACTTGTTCTAAACTAGAATTGCTTTCTAAAAGACGATTAACCCTGTCCCTTAATGGTAAATCTAATGCATATGTACATACACACACACACACAGAAGAGTTTAGGTCATCTATAATTGATCAACACAGTGATATGGTTTTTACTTTTTAATACATCTCACCCATTTTATATATCAGGGATGCATCTCCAAATTCATCACTTAGCATGAAACTTGTTCTAAATTAGAATTGCTTTCTAAAAGAGGATTAACCCTGCCCCTTAATGATAAATTTGTCAGTGTATTTATTTGGAGCAGCTATTATGCATCTCCAAATTCACCACTTAGCATGAGACTTATTCTAAACAAGAATTGTTTCACAGTTAGTAATGCAGCCCTTAGGGAACATGGAAAACATATTTTTTATGTAATTTTATTAGGAGGAGGTCTACATAAAGAAGGTGATTATCATTGTAAGGGGTGTTGAGTATGATATTGTATTTGGGATCTCTTGGAGATATAGCATATAGTGGCTTCTTCTATAAGGAGTATTGTATAGTCTACCTCTAGGGTTTATTCTATTTCTGCATATATTGGGTATTAGGGCATCTTGGCCTGCCCACAAACATCTCATGTGGTGTGTGATATATTTTCTACATTGAATTATTCACTTCATTATATATGTGGATCTTACCATACTAACCCTAGTATGCACAATGTAAAAGTCTTTGTCAAAACCTTGTTATTGTTTCTATCTCTAATCCTAACTCTAGTGTTAGGGCTCAACTCCCTCTTCTCACCCCATGAACTTAGCCTCATATTCATGTTTATTTCCTTGAAAGTTTTTGCAACATAAATCAACAATTGAAAATTCCAATGTCTCTTGTTCAAAATCGCCCTTCCTTTACTGCTATGACCTAGATGCAATCATGTAACAGTTAACTCATTCAACCATAAGCTTTTGGCAAATGGTGCCAAAGGATAAGTTAGTTTCACTGGATGGTTGCCTCACTACTGGATCAAATTCCTAATCAGCCCTCTAACTATAGGGAGGGAGTGCCAGCTTTGACGAAGTTCCCAAACCCTAAGAGTTAATACTCACTCATTGATGCCACAAACATTATCACTCTGACCATTTAGCAGATAAACAAAAATATTGAAGAAACGGGTATCGACAACTTCTTCCTGCAAAGATGAATTGCCAACCTGGCCTATTGTTTGTAGAATAAGTTAGATGTGATAAATGTGTGTGACACCCAGGCAATAGATTTCAACACTAACAAAAGAGAATTCAAGCCATAAAAAACTCCATTTGAACCTGCAAAGTGCAGATTGGTTGACATTCATTAGGAGCAAGCTGGAACTCCTGCAAACCCTAATAGGAAAGCAGTACAGGAAGAGAGCATAGTAGAGGCTACATTTGTGGGTTGGACTATGCTCTCCCCATCTACAAGTCCCAAACAGTTCCTGCAACACTCAACTAGTAGCCTCAACCCTCTTGCAAGGAAAACCACAAATTCTGTGGCCCCAAAGGGACTTCTAATTAAACACAGTTGATTGTTTTCTGGGCCTGAAATGGGCTTTTTTCTGGGGTTTCTTTGACTCATAAAAGCTTTGCATGGTGAAGGCCTGGATAGAAAATAGCTTAATTTGGTTAGCAATGGGTTGGTCCAGTTTATGTGATATATTGGTGATGGCAGATAGGATTTTACTTTGCTTTTTCTTCTTAGTTTTGTAGATGTATAATTTTTTATCTTTGTACTTCGGTTCCAAGATTATGCATGAACATTTACATTGGTTGTATCTGTCTTTCTTCCTCTGTTCCATAATGCTTTTGGATTAGGTCTTGGGTTTTGTAAGCATAGTTATAATCATTGCTCCATTGGGACACATCCTTGGAGTTTGTACAATGTTGGAGGAGAGAGGAAATGAAATGTTCCCCTCCCCTCGTCCCTTGCAAGAGAGAAAATAGAAGGACTTTCCCATTAAATAGGGACAACTCCATTATTAGGAAATGTTTGGGGATGCCCTGTTGTTCTTGGAATGACCTTGTGAATGTCAACATGTCCCTTGACCATCCTTGGGAAGATAAAGCGTCCCCATAAAGCATATATTACAAACAAAAAAACAGATTATAAACATAAAAAATTATAAAAAATTAAAAATTAGTTACTTTGGTAATCTAAGATGTAAAAATTACTATTCTAAAATAAAAGCAAACCTTAAAAGTCCTCTGTCTCGAATGGATCTACATTCCAACTTAGCAAACATTCTAACTATCTTAAACTACAATTACAGAATAGATTCTTAATTCAACTATTTTATTTTTAACATGATTTGCAAACACTTTTATGACAATGATTCCTAGTCACTGATTCCTGTAAAAATGAAATTCTTGAGGAATTATGTGGCAAGCAAACTATGCCAGAATTAAAAAAAACTTGAAAGCGCCCATGTAGTTGGCCCTAAAATCTGGTAAACTTTTTCCTTCCCTAAAATCGTTTTCTCTGATCATCCTGTCCCTGAAACTTGGAGAAACACTGGTTACAATTAATAATTTAATACAAATGATCACAATTATCAAAAGATAAAAGTGTTTTTTGTGCTCTGTGGTTTATCTCTATGGAAAATCTGCTGCTAAAAGTCTGATATCTATATAATAATATAGGTCAGCAAAAAAAACAAGATGTAATGTTTTAAATTCTTAACTGTTCAGAATCTGATCAATAACCTAGCTTGCACATATTTTCAGAATCCTGCTATATGTCCAACTCTAATATATTAATATATCATTTTTCCTATAAAAAAATAATGATACTGAGAAATTCCTCTACAAGTTTTTTGTCAATGCCTGAATTTTACAAAACTGTAGTGTCCCCTTCTGAGGCGTTAGCCAAGATAAGGTTAATTAGCCTAATTATTCCCGTGGGCTAGTTACAAAGTAAAAGGGAATATTTTAATTTAATTATAATAAGGATAATGTTATTTAATTAAATTAATAAAGTGACTTGGTGATTATTTATGAGATATTAAAAAGGTCACTTTATTATTATTCCTGGGTTTGTTTAAATATTAAAAAGCGGGAATTTGAAAAGTTAGGGTGGAATTGCATACGAAAGGGAAAAGTGAAGTTCATTTGGGATATGCATTGAATATTATTCTATTTGGTGATTTTGAAGAGTTTATCGAAGTTCAAACCCTAGACAAAAACCCTAAGGGTGATTGATTTCAGTGGTGTGACAAATCTACCTAGCCAATCTGTTGGAGAAAGTATACAAGTTTTTCACTTTGGGCATCACAGTTGGAGTTACAAAGAAATTCATGAAGTCTCTTTCAAAGACAAATTTCAGTGGCAGATTTTGGTTGCATATAGGAGGGAATTTCAGGTGATATTTTTCATATATATATGCAGATGCACAAATTTTATATTCCTGACTGACTTTACCAGAGGTAGCATTAAAGGTGTGAAGTTATCATATTATTTTGGAAGCCATGGGTCTTTTTCCCTATTGCAGCTTCTGTTATTTAGAGACCCATGCCTCTTTATGGAACTGCAATGATAAAACTCAGATTCCTGTGCCATATTGAAAGTCTTAAGGGTGATGTGGGGAGAGTAGTCAGCGATAATAATTTTTAAGGAGTCGATGACCTTGTATGGGAGCTGTGGGAGTATATGAGGTGTAGCAACCTTCCCTAAGGCACCGATAATGCTTGTTTATGCTTAGAACAGAAATTTGGATGGCTGCAGTTCAAGTCTAACAATTTTTCCAGGTCAGTCATAATTTTCATGTATTAGTTTATCAATCTCTGATGTATGTTATTAAATGCTATTCACCTGGACAGTATATCAGATACAAATTTTGGTATAAATCTTTTTATGTTCCATCTAGCAATATTTTTTATTTTGAAATTGGGAAGTTGTGGGAAAGGATATGCTTTGATTATATTGCATAAAAATTTATCATCTCTCTAGAAATAAACTGAACACAAACTCAGAAATATGTCATGACAATTGTTTGATGAAATGTCTACTCATGTGGGAAGAAGAAATTGAAAAAAATTTACACTCAAAATTACATGGGGATATTTCAATGTTATCTAAGCTAGTGATCTTGCTAACCAGTGGGTTTTGGTGCATGTTTTTGATAGCAGAAATTTCTCGACAGAATTGAGTTTTGCAACAAGTTGCATGTTTTTTAATGAATCCAGAAGAGAGGGAATACATCACATATAGGAGAAATAGAGTTGTGGTAAATTTTGATATGGAAGAGGAAAACATGGGGGATAGGAATGAACCACCAGAACATAGCACTATGCAGAGTTTAAATGACCTTCCAAGAGGGAAACAACAGTTGGTTTGGCTACTCTCCCAATTCATGATAAACAATCAAGGAAACCAACACAATTCTAGTAACAATGGTTCTGGAGGATCAAATGGTAACAACGGTAATAATGGCAAAAATGGGAATCATGGTGAAGCAAGCAACACTCATGTGCCTGCTCCTAATAACTCCAAGACAACAAGTAGGATGATTCCTAGGCCTCTTTTGCCTATCTTCTTGGAGGGGCAGCAAGATGGAAACAAGGTGCAGCAAGGGCAAGGTGAAGGATTTAATGATTACTTGAGGGAGTACCAAACGCTGGGTGATGAATTTCATGCAACCATGTCCTTACAAGAGTTTTGTACCATTAAGTACAAGAACAAACAAAGGGAAAACAATAGGGTCCATAGAATCAGGATTTTCAACAGAAGGTTGGGAAGTTGTCTATACCCTCCTTTGATGGTTCTAACAAGTGCACGGCTAGGGCTTGGGTACAGAAGTTGGATACATATTTCCAACTCAACCCTATGATGGAAACCAAGGCAATTAAGTATGCTACACTACACTTAGATGGAGAGGCCCACGAATGGTGGTACCACGGGTTGGTCACATTAGGGCATGCTAGTATTACTTCATACTTGGAGTTCAAACAAAGGGTTATTGATCGATTCGACAAAAAGAATCTAAAGTTACACTTTAGGGAACTAGCACAACTCAAGTAGGTCGGGATAGTGGATGCTTATATTTCAGAGTTCCAAAGGCTCTCAATCATGGTGATCGATGTTTCAAAGCACAGGTTAATTGTCCTCTTCATTGAAGGGTTGTCTGAGCCACTACATGGTTGGATCAAGGCCTTCAAGTCAGAGACTCTACAAGATGCCATTACTAGGGCAAGAGACATGGAGAATTCAGCCCCAAAGAAAAAATTTCCATCTAAACCTTTTCCTCTGAAGAAGGATAATAAACCTTTCCAGAGAGAGTGGCCTAAGAAGAACATGAATGATGAGTTACATAATAAGCTCAAGAGGAAGTTGTGTTTCAGCTACAAGGAGCCATGGGAGCCAAGTCATAGGTGTTTGGGGAAGAGGAAGGTACACTACATTGAGATAGTCTCAGATGGGGAAGAAGAGGAGAGGGAGGATGGTGCAACAGGTACAGGTGTGGCACATGATGATTCTGATGAGGAGTTTGTTGACCTAGAGGGAGTTGCAGCAAATAAGGGAAAAGGAGGCACCATTGCCACCCTTTCAGGTGCACCATGATATAACTCCTTCAGAGTACGAGGTGTATTATGGGGCTAGCATGTTACAATATTGACTGATAGTGGGGCAACCCACAATTTTATCGATTTTGCATTGGTGGCTAAGAGGGGATTACCAGCATAGGATTTTAAGGGCTTTAATGTGGTTGTGGCCAATGGGTTTAATATGGCATGTACTAAGAAAATTCCCCAATTGAGCATTGCCCTAGGTAACTATATAGTTATAGATGATTTATATGTAGTGGACATTGGAGACACCCAAGATACACCAATGTCATCTTGGGGGTACAGTGGTTACACTAGTTGGGCAAGTATTCACAGAGCTTCCAGACTATGGAGCTAAAGTTCAGGGTCAATGGCAAGAAGGTGGTATTAAGAGGGATGACGAATGGAGCTCCCAGGATCGTGTCGACTAAGAGGATGGAGAGCATCATTAGACATGGGGACATAGCATGGGCAGCAGAGTGTCTAATCTCTTCTAAGACTTTTGTTGAGAATAGTACTCCTTACCACATTGACATTCATCCACTATTGGAGAAACATAGCTCAGTGTTTGAGGAGATACCACCGAGTAAACCTCCAGATCGAGGGTTTGAGCATGTCATTGAATTGGAGAAAGGATCTAAACCAATCATCACTACTCCTTATAGGCATCCTAAGAAATTCAAGGATGAGATTGAGAAGACCATTAAGGAGTTGCTCAAGATGGGTCACATTAGGCTCAATTCCATTCCTTTCGCTTCTTCAATTGTTTTGGTAAAGAAGGACAAACTATGAGGATGTGTATTGGCTACTTTGCACTCAACAAGAAGACAATAAAGAATAGATATCCCATTCCCCGAATTGATGAGTTATTGGATGAATTACATAGGGCGGTCTACTTTTTAAAGATTGATCTTCGATTGGGGTATCATCAAATACAAGTGAGAGAGAAAGACATTCATAAGACTGCTTTCTAATGTCATTATGAGCACTAAGAGTTCTTAGTTATGCCCTTTGGGCTAACTAATGTGCTAGCTACCTTCCAATCCTGCATGACTCACATATTCAATAAGCAATTGAGGAAGTTTCTTCTCGTATTCTTCAATGACATCGTCATATACAACAAGACATGGGAAGAGCACTTGAGGCACTTGGATGAGGTGTTAGGGATAATGGAGGCTCAATCATAGTATGCAAAGGCATCCAAGTGTCAGTTCGGATTGATAGAGATCCTTTACTTGGGACACGTGATTAGTGCAAAAGGGGTTTATGTGCACCAAGAGAAAATTCAAGCGATCATTGATTGGCCACCTCTGAGATCACTGACAGAGTTTCGAGGGTTCTTCGGTTTATGCAGCTATTATAGGATGTTCGTAAAAGGTTTTTCACAGTTGGGAGCACCCTTAACTGACCTCACCAAGAAGGGAGTGTTTAGTTGGTCAAAAGAGGCTCAATGGGTGTTTGACAGGTTGAAGGAAGTGATGAGCTCTTGTCTGGTTTTGGCCTTGCCCGATTTCACGCAACCCTTTGTCCTTGGGTGTGATACTTTAGGATAAGGCATTGGTGCAGTTTTGATGCAGAACAGGCACCCCATAGCATTTGAGAGCAAAAAGCTTAGGGGAAATGAGAGACTTTACTCCATCTACAACAAAGAGATTCTCACCATAATGCACGCCTTGGTGAAGTTTCGACGATATCTGGTAGATGGTAGATTTGTAGTCAAGACCGACCATAACAGCTTGAGATACTTCCTGGAATAGGACCTTAATGAGCGGCAACAAAAATGGGTCAGCAAGGTGTAGGCCTATGATTTTGACTTAGAGTATGTCAAAGGTAAGAAGAATGTAGTTGTTGATGATCTTTCCAAGAGACCCGCTATATGCTCTCTAGTAGAGATCTCAGCTGATTGGAAAGCCCACCTTTTTGTGGAGTATTCCACGAACATTGCGACTTGCGATGTCACACCCTAATTGTGACCTGGCCCTAAATTTTGTATTGTCATGTTGATATGGATGTTCAACTGAATGTGAAACTTAACTATCACAATGGTTGGTACTAAATTTTTATAATGTTGTTTTGTATGTTGTTTTATCTAGATATTATTACGCAAGTAATTGGTAAATTAATTGATGTATTAACAATGAGCGAGACGCTCAATAAATAGTTTACAAGATTTACAAAACTGGAAAGTTTCTAAAAAGAAACTCCAGATAAGATCGGAGACGATCTTATCTCTATCTTACAATATCTTACAATATTGAGCATTAATAAATAAATAAATAAACATTATTTTAATACCCTCCCTTAATGCTCAATCTATCAACTACACCAAGATGCCCCCTGAATTTTACAAACTTATCTGTACTGAGCGACTTGGTGAGAATGTCTGCTGTCTGATCCTCTGTCGGAACATACAGCAACTGAACTGATCCGTCTTCAACCAGCTTCCGAATGAAATGACAATGAGTTTCCACATGCTTGGTTCGCTCATGGAAGACCGGATTCTTGGCAAGTTTGAGAACTCCCTGATTATCACAGAACAAGGGAGTCGGACCTGCTTGAGATATTTGTATATCTGCAAGCATCCGGCGAAGCCAAACTGCCTCACATGCTGCTTTTACTGCTCCCCGATACTCTGCTTCTGTCGAGGAGAGAGCCACTGCTTGCTGCTTCTTACTCGTCCATGTGACTGCACCGGATCCCAAACTGAACACATACCCAGATGTTGATTTCCTGTCATCAACTGAACCTGCCCAATCTGAATCTGTGAACCCACTGAGTTTAGGATCGTGACTCCGAGTGTACAAGAGTCCAAAATCAGGAGTGCCCTTCACATAACGCAGCACACGCTTCGCTGCTACCCAATGATCAGCCTTGGGGGCTGTCATGAAGCGTGATATGTAGCTCACTGCAAAACTCAAATCAGGTCTAGTAGCAGCAAGATAGATGAGGCTGCCTACTAGTTGCCTGAACAATGTTTCATCTACCACAGGTGAATCGGACTTAGCTGACAACTTAAGCCCTTTTTCCATGGGTGTAGAGGCAGGTTTGCAATCCTGCATTCGGAACTTATCCAGAAGACTTCGAGCATACTTGGACTGGGAGATGAAAATGCTGCTCTCTGTCTGCCAAACCTCAACACCTAAACAATAATGCAGGAGGCCCAAGTCTGTCATGTCAAAAGTTTTGCACAAGTCCTGTTTGATCTCAGTGATCAAAAGTGCTGAACTGCCAGTAATGATCAAGTCATCCACGTAGACAACAACAAGTAGAATCTCATTACCAGTATTCTTGACATACAGGTTCGAGTCAGATGGACTCCTCTGAAAGCCATGATCTGCGAGGTACGTGTCAATTTTTATGTACCAAGCCCGAGGAGCCTGTTTCAGGCCATAGAGTGCCTTGACCAATCTGCACACCTTCTGTTCTTGACCAGCAACTTTGAAACCTGGAGGCTGCGTCATGTATACTTCCTCCTTCAACTCACCATTGAGGAAAGCACTCTTCACATCCATCTGATGGACCTTCCAACCAAATTGGGCTGCTAAGGCAAGGACGAGCCGTATGGTACTCATTTTGGCTGTAGGAGCAAAGGTCTCCTCATAGTCAATGCCTTCTTTCTGTGAGAACCCCCGTGCAACCAGACGAGCTTTGTACTTGTCAAGGGTTCCGTCAGCTTTGTACTTCACCTTGTACACCCATTTGCAGCTAATGGGCTTCTTCCCTGAAGGAAGATTGGAAAGGACCCAAGTGTGATTCTTCTGAAGACTCTGGTATTCTGATTCCATTGCCTTTTCCCACTCAGGTATCCCTTTTGCCTCTGAATATGTCTGAGGCTCATAAACACTGTGAATGTTGGCCATGAGAGCAAAATTGACTGTAGACTGCTGTTTGCTCTTGTTTCTGGATGATCTACCCTCAATGAGCTCATCAGCACGAAGATCACTGATAGTCTTAGCCCACCATTTCGGTCGGAGAGTAGATGTGCCAACATCAGATGCAACAGGAGGAGCTGGATCTGGTTGTGGATCTGGAACAGGATTCAGCAGGGGGATGTTCATTATCATCTGGAGGAAACTCAGGTTGAGCATCATCAAAGACTAGGTCTTCGTCATCCCTTCCATCAGGTGGACCTAACGGAAGTCGGACACTCATATCAGGAGCCTGTAGAGGCTGATCCTCTGAATGTTGAATAGGTGAAGAAGAGTGAAATGGACCTCATTCCTCATCAAAGACAACATCTCGACTGAAGATAAGACGATCAGTGTCTATATCAATCAGCCTATATGCCTTGTGGTTGTCACTGTACCCTGTGAACATGAGTTTCTGGCTCTTGGAGTCCAGCTTAGTGCGCTTGGCCTCTGGAATCCAAACATACACAAGGGAGCCAAAAACTTTCAAATGACTGATCCTAGGTTTGCGACCAGACCAAACTTCCTCAGGAGTCTTCCCCTTAACAGCATGAGTGGGTGACCTATTAAGGAGATAGACTGATGTATTGACGGCTTCTGCCCAAAACTTGGTAGGAACACTCCTGTGTTGCAACATGGAGCGAGCCATCTCAACAATCGTACGATTGCGTCGCTCTACAACACCGTTTTGCTGAGGAGTGTAGGGTGTGGTTAACTGACGTTTTATCCCATGAGTATCACAGAAGTTGGAGAATGCACTAGAACAGAATTCCCCCCCATTATCTGACCTAAGAGTTATAATACTAGAACTGGACTCTTTTTCAACTAAGGCCTTAAACTTCTGAAATACATTAAAAACCTCTGATTTCTGTTTAAGAAAGTACACCCACATTTTCCTACTATAGTCATCAACAAAAAGTAGAAAGTACTTGCAACCAGTTACAGAAGAAACAGACATAGGACCACAAATATCAGCATGAACTAATTGAAGTACCTTAGAAGCCCGCCAAGAGTCGCCATCCTTGAACGGTGTGCGATGCTGCTTCCCAGCCTGACAAGCACCACAAACGCCCTGATGCTGAGTCTGAATGTCAGGTAAGCCATCTACAAGTCCCTCCCGAGCAAGCTGAGAGAGATAGTGCACGTTCAAGTGCCCGTACCGCTGGTGCCAAAGACTGGTGACAGCTGAATGTCTGGCTGCCAAGGCTAACTCTGGAGAATCACCAGTGTCCACAAGCCTGTAAAGGCCATGATCCTCTATCCCAACGGCCACCGTTGTGCGAGTTTCTCGATCAACAATCGAACATCTATGCGAGCTGAATACCACATCCATCTGGGGAGAATGCCGCATGATCTGACTGACTGAGAGAAGATTGAGCTCGATATCAGGTACATAATAAACGTTGAGGAATATGAGATCCCTCCCGCCAGACTGAACCTGAACAGTGCCTGTGCCGACAACTGTGTATTCCTCACCTCCTCCAAAGATTACTGAGTCAGTGCAAGGGGAAAAGTCTGTGAACCAATCACGCCTATGTGAGAAATGACGTGAGGCACCAGAATCTATGTACCAAGCAGAGGACTTGACATGGTCTGCGGGCCTTTTTGCCATCAGTGCATAAAAGGCAGATTCCTTCTGCTCAGAGTGCTCGGCGACATTTGCTTTCTGAAACCCTCCCTGCTTCTTTTGCTCAGAAGCCAAACGAGCACGACAATCTTTCTTGATGTGGCCAAATTTATGACAGTAATTGCACTGTATATTTTTCTTCTTCGGGCTGGTGGAGCGCTGACTTGAGCCTTTCTGCTGTGAAGGCTGACCTTTCCCATGATGCTTCGACTGAGTTTTTGCTGCAAAGGCCTGCTCCGTGGAGGATGATGATTCACTGCTACCGAACTGTTGTCTCCAGCGATCCTGCTGCAACAGGATAGTGCACAAATTCGGAAACTTGAGATCAACATTAGCAGACGTAATGTTGAGGGTCTCTATGAAATGTTCATAGGACTTCGGTAAACTCTTCAGGGTGATCACAACCATGTCTTCCTCCTCCATTTTCCGACCAATCGCCTCCAACTGATCTCTGATCTCCTGGATTTTATTCAAGTGCGCTTGCAGAGTTGTCTTCTCATCCATCATGATAGAAAACAGCATATTCTTCAAGAAAAACGCACGGCTTTTGTCGGAAGTTTCATGCAAATCCTTCAAGTGATCCCAGATCTCCTTAGCTGATTTTCGCAGTGGGATCTGTGGGAGCTGATCATCAGTAACCGAAAGCTTAATAAGCATGACGGCTTCACGATTCTGCTCATCAAACTTATCCTGATCCTTACCCGCCGCTTCAGGACGAGTAGCGTTGCCGAGGATCATCTGATCAAGGCAGCGGTATTCAAAAATTGTTAACATCCGCTGCTTCCAGGTGTTGTAATTTTTGCCATTAAATCTCTGGCTGCCCTCCAGCATTAAATTGCTTAAACTGGCCATCTTCACGCTTTTCGAGGCACGAAAAACGAGGTACTGAGAAGACGTTGATGCACGAAACTCGAGGCACAAATTCCAATGCAGAAAACAGGACAAATTCAGGTACAGACTGCAGAAAGTACAGTGTACGAATGGCACAAAATTCGAGGCACGGAAAAATGATGCACCCAGAAAATTCGGAGACCAACCTAGTTGAGCTTTCGAAAAACCCACCAGGAATCTGTGTTCGAAAAAAATTTCTGACTTCGAAAAACGTGTCAAAACCCTGGCCGAAGTCGCTGGAACCCTAGGCGCCAAAATTTCTCCAAAAAATTGCAGAGAACAAAAACGCGAAAGGATGGAGAGCAGAAAATGAACCAGATTCTTCAAAACATAGTCATAACGCGGGCAGAAGTTGTGGTTCTTCCGTCATCAGAAGAAGTCGCGTGGGAATGACTGAAAAATCGTGCCCAGAAGGAAGACGTCTGTCGCGGCCAAACAAGAGCAGAGATCTACGACGCGCGGCTTGCAGAAGACAAAAAAAAAATTCCAGAAATCTCGACCCAGGAAGAAAACAAATCGTGTCTTCAAAACACGAATGGGTTCCACGAAAATGGCGTGTCTTTAGATCGCGGCAAGCAGAAGAAGCAACCAGAAATTCGTGCGGCCAGAATAAAAACGTAATGCCAATACCACGAATTTTATTCGCCCAGGAGAGCCACGAATTTTCCAGAAAAATGTCCACGAAGACCACAGATTTGATAACCCTCGAATTTTTCTTCTGAATAGCCACAGAAATTCCGAATTTTTTTTCGAAATTTTTACTCAGAAAAATCTTCAAAAAAAGATTTTTGAGAATTTTTAATTCAAAAAATTCAAGAAAAAATCTTAAACGATTTTTATATGAATTAAAAATTCACAGCTGAGCAATCTGGCTCTGATACCATATTACGCAAGTAATTGGTAAATTAATTGATGTATTAACAATGAGCGAGATGCTCAATAAATAGTTTACAAGATTTACAAAACTGGAAAGTTTCTAAAAAGAAACTCCAGATAAGATCGGAGACGATCTTATCTCTATCTTACAATATCTTACAATATTGAGCATTAATAAATAAATAAACATTATTTTAATAGATATAAAACACTTGTTTTAGTTAGTTATTAAAAGGTAATTGCTTTAATGATACAATGAATGAGGTTAATTATGGTGCTTATGAATGTGTTTCTATAATTTCATATATAGCTATATGATTGAATTTTATATGGAAATGCTAATATTGTGAATGAATTGATAAGCTTGGATTTCATTTTTTGAAACGAACTAATGTTATTCCTAATATTGGAGTGTCACGAGACAGTTACACACTCTCGTCAAAAAGAGAGAGTATCATCGGGAAGGGGAGTCTAGCCATTCGGGGGCAATTTGTGTGAGAGTAGCACACATGATCCCGTAGTGCAATTCCCAGGTTGCATACTACATTAGGAAGTGTAAATTGAAATGTTTTAATTATTTAATCATTGATCAAAAACTCAACGAGAAATTAAAATTATTAACTATTTAATAATTTTATATTCCTATTTATGTATGTTGAGTAATTTATAATTTAAAAAAAATAATAATAAACAAATAGAAATATGATAAATAACAATAAATAATTGATAAAATCAAATATATATTCTTTTATAGAAAGAAAAGGGATATCCTAAATATTCCCTTCAACTAAAAAAAGATACATGAGGGAATATGTGGTGGGACCCAACCTAAGAGAAGATAAATTGTATTAAAAACATACCTTTAATAAGGTACGCCAGCCTTATATATATATATATTCTCTAAAGTAACAAAGTAAAAGACGGCCAGCAAATAAGTTTGAACAGCCAACTATCAGCAGAAGATAAAGGGTTTAAAAATAAAGTAACAGCTAGCACATAGAAAAATGCCCCCTTTCCCATGTAGCAAGGAAGGAAGAATGGGTGGTAATAAAACAAAGAAGAGGAGGACTATTAAGGCATTCTGGTTTTTGGAAAGGAGGAGAACAGCTACAATGAGGACGAAGGGGCTGTGTGTGAACAAGAAGTAAAAAGTCTCTGCTCAGTTTCTTTTATAAGTATGTGATCCCAGTTTAGTCCTTCAATTTGCTTGGGTAAAATGTTCTCTGTGAAGGAAGGTCAAGAATTGGCTGTTGGGAATGACGAATTAGCTGCAATTGGAAATAATAATAAAAATTTATATATTCTCACCCCACAATGCTGGTCCCTCTCAACTCCATTTCATACAAATGTTATATGCTGATTTAATATTGGTTTTATAACAATCAATTAGACTTTTATGATTAAAGTTTCAGTATTTTACAATCATTACTTTACTAATTGGAACAAATCTAGAACAAATAGACTGTTATGAAAATGTTGCTTAAATAAACTAAAAGGCTGAATTATACACTAGCTGAGGAAGGAGAGTTTTGTGAAGGCTGTTGAAAACTGAGTGGCCAATAAAACAAAATAATGATTATAGCTAGACAATGATTTGAAATGTAAATTTTAGGGAAGCAAAATTTTCTACAAAAGGATTGAAGAAATATTGGTTATGAGCTTGCATATGACTGCTGTAGCATTTTACAACAGCCATGGGAAAGCTGGTGAAATTATGAGTTTTCTCATGACTGATGTAGTAATATACAATAGGCATAGGGAAGCTCATAACAGCATATTGAATCTGTAGAAAAAAGAAATTAAACATCAATATCATGAAGTTTATTTTAAAAGCATTGCTATAGTCATAGATATGAGGTTCATTTCTAGCACTTTGTCCTAAACTTTTGCATTCATCAACAGCTTTTATCCTAAGATCTTTGCACTTATGACCAGCAATCTTATGCAAGTCTTGGATAGCTTTGTAATCTTTAACATAGCAGATAAAGTATATTCAACACATTGTTGTTGGTTCCTTTAGTATGCAAAGAGGGACCCTCAAGTATAATCTTACCCTATTGGTTAAAGGAAGTGCCAATATTACCATAACATGGTAAATTGCTGAACAATTGATTACAACCAAAGAATTATTACAGCCTAAGAATTTAAAAGTAATCATGCAATAAGAGGACCTTCAGTTCCTAGTTTGAGACTTAATAACCGAGAGTATACATATAAATTCTTATTTAGCATGTGTAAAGAGGTGCCAAGTGACTACCGAGATAGACCCGAGGGATCAAATAATAAATAAATGCTTTGACCAAAGCTTTTAATTCAAATAAGAGAGGATTGTTTGAATTAGATTGAGTCACTTCATGTGTAAAGGACATATGCTTAGATATTTTTTCTTGGGGCATTAATAGGTTGCATGTGTTAGTTATTCCATAGTTGGATAGATTTCACACATGTTGGCCACAGATTGCTATACTATTCATGATAGGTCAGGCTCCCTTCGTGGGGTAGAACGGGGAAGCCTATGGCTTCGTGGTAAGGTGGAAATAATTATGGTGATGCTCTCTCTCTCTACCCTCTTTTGCTTCAAATTAAGGAGAAAAGATAGAAGAGGTTTGGCTTAATTTCTATATTTAAATTTGGAATATATTTTTACTGGTAAGAAGTAAGTGATTCTTATTTCAGTTTATCAACATTTATAATATCATGCTCTTAATACTATGACTGTGGTAGCTGCTATGATAGAATGTTCATATGCAAATCCAGTAGTATGGGTTGCCTCATTATGAAATTTTCCATTATTATGGATGCAACCATTGGTGAATTTCTTTAGTCATTATGATAATGAAATTGTGCAATGATGTTTGTTTGTATGTGAATTGGTATAATGGAACTTGTTGCATGTTAGTTTCTTGCTGTTACATGCAAGATCTTAGATGGGAAGACAAGGGATGACAAATACAGAGTAGTGGATGATATCATCTACTACAAGGGAAGAATCTTCTTAGTTCCTGAGTCTAAGTTGAAGGATAAGATCTTGAGAACCATTCATGATACCCCATTGGCAGGACATCCCAAGTATTTCAAGACTTACAGGCAAATCAAGGAGAGGTTCTCATGGAAGGGCCTCAAGGAGGATGTTTTGTGGCATGTGAGGCAATGCTCGACTTGTCAGTAGAACAAGTCACAACACACTTTCCCTACAGGACTATTGCAGCCATTACCCATTCCAAAGCAGATATGGGAAAGTTGTCTATGGATTTTATCACCAGTCTACCGAAAGTGCAAGGGAGAGATTACATTTATGTAGTTGTTGATCGGTTGACCAAATTTGCTCACTTCTTTGCCATCACCACGGAGTACAAGGCACCACAAATAGCAAATTTATTCTTCAAAGAGGTGTTTAGGCTTCAAGGGTTGCCGAAGAATATTTTCAATGATAGGGATAGCAAGTTCCTAAGTAATTTTTGGCAAGAGCTATTCAAGTTAGTTGGCATAGAGTTGACTCCTAACACAAGTTACCACCCTTAGACAGATGGCCAGAATGAGATCATGAACAAGTGGATTGAAGGTTATCTATGTAACTATGTGTCAGGACAACAAAGAGCATGGATTCGGTGGTTGCACTTGGGAGAACACTATTACAATACCACCTTCCATATGTCTATTAGGATGACCCCCTTCCGAGCTCTTTATGGTTATGACACTCCTTCATTTCTAGATCTAGCATTCGGTGATAGTAGGGCTCCCAGAGCCAAGGATTGGATCCAAGAGAGTCAAGATATCCTTAAGTCACTTATGGATAATCCCCAAAGTGCCCAAAACCAGTATAGGTTATATGTAGATCGACATCGGGTAGAGAGGAGTTTTGAGGTGGGCGACTTGGTTTTCTTGCGCCTTCAACCCTATTGACAGTCATCCTTGAAGAAAAGTGGTGCAGAGAAACTTAAGCCCCTCTCCTATGGCCCTTACAAAGTTGTCCACAAAGTGGGAGAAGTAGCTTATGAGTTAGAGTTGCTTGAGAGAAGCAGGATTCACAATGTATTTCATGTTTCATGCCTTAAGAAGGCACTAGGGAAACATCTTACTTCTTCATCAAAGCTTCCACCCTTGGATGAGGAGGGAAAATTGATCTTGGTTCCCGAGGAGATAGTTGACAGTAGAGAGAGGAGATTGAGGAGCAAAGTGCTCAAAGAATATTTGGTCAAATGGAGGGAATTACCAATAGAGGATGCCACCTAGGAGGGAGAGTAGATCTTGCAGCATCCTAATCTGCAATTGCTTGTGCGCAAGCAATTTCGGGAAGGGAGGGTTGTAATGTCCCCTTCCAAGGTATGAGCTAAGATAAGGTTAATTAGCCTAATTATTCTCGTTGGCTAATTACGAAGTAAAAGGGAATATTTTAATTTAATTAATTAATGTTATCCATCCTAATATATTATAAGGATGATCATATTTTTAATTAAATTAATAAAGTAACTAAAGTGACTTGGTGATTATTTACGAGATATTATATTATTACTCTTGGGTTTATTTAATTATTAAAAAGCGGGAATTTGAAAAGTTAAGGTGGAATTGAATACAAAAGGGAAAAGTGAAGTTCATTTGGGATATGCATTGAAAATTATTCTATTTGGTGATTTTGGAGAGCTTCTCAAAGTTCGAACCCTAGGACGAAAACCCTAAGGGTGATTGGTTTCGATGGTGTGACAAATCTACCCTGGCCAATCTGTTGGAGAAATTATACAAGTTTCTCACTTTGGGCATCACAATCAGAATTACGAAGAAATTTGTGAAGTCTCTTTTAGAGACGAATTTCAATGGTAGATTTTGGTTGCATACAGGAGGGAATTTCAAGTGATATTTTTCATACATATATGCAGATGCACAGATTTTATATTCCTGACTAATTTTACCAAAAGAAGCATTAAAGGTGTGAAATTATATTATTTTGGAAGTCGTGGGTCTTTTTCCCTATTGCAACTTCTATTATTTAGAGACCCGTGCCTCTTATGGAGCTGCAATGATAAAACTCAAACTCTAGTGCCATATTGAAAGTCTTAGGCTGACGTGGGGAGAGTAGTCAGAAATCAGCAGGGTCAAAGAAGTCAGCGCTCAACTTAGGAGCTAGCGATAGTAATTTCTAAGGAGTCGATGACCTTGTATGGGAGTTGTGGGAGTATATGAGGTGTTGCGACCTTCCCTAAGGCACCAATAATGCTTGTTAATGCTCAAAACAGAAATTTGGATGGTTGCGATTCGAGTATGACGATTTTTCCAGGTCAGCCATAATTTTTATGTATTAGTTTATCAATCTCTGATTTATGTTATTAAATGCTACTCACCTCGAAAGTACATCAAATACAAATTTTGGTATAAAATCTTTATATGTTCCATCTGGCAATATTTGTTATTCTGAAATTGAGAAGTTGTGGGAAAGGATATGCTTTGATTATATTGCATAAAACTTTATCATCTCTTTGGAAATAAACTGAACACAAACTCAAAAATATGTCATGAAAATTGTTTGACAAAATGTCTACTCACATGGGAAGAAGAAATAGAAAAACAATTGAACTCAAAATTACATGGGGATATTTCACAAACAGACACAGTGCTTATCCAAATATAACATGGATCAAGCCAAAGGATCCTTTAATTTCTAAGCATTTTCATCACTAACAGTCTTATCTATGCTTCTAGGACAATCAAGTATACACCCCATAGCATATCATACATGCTACCTTGCTTTCCAAGAGTGTCTTTAACCAGATCCAAATGTGCTCACATCAATTGTCCATGGAGTAAGAACATTACCTCCCAACAAGAGCAGCATATATGCAGACATTTTCTATTGGAGCTTGAGGTTGAGCATGCATGGCCTTTGGGGTCACTATTCCACACATAGGGAAGGAAACCCTAAAATAGGCATGCACAATCGTTTTAAACAAGAATGGGCAAAAGTAAATCTTTTAAAGTTGGAATGAGATCATGGCCAACACAAATAGTCTTTAAATCAAAGGCCAATGCTTAGCGCTTGAAATTGTGTACCAAACAAAATTGGTTGTGAGCTAATTTAGTTTCTAGCATATGGGATTTAAGCCACACAACTGTCATTCATTAGAACACCAACTCCTATTGAAAATCTTCAAGCCAACCATATGGATGCCACATAGGGAGAATGGGGTCACACCACCACCATAATGGATACATGTGACACTCATTGATATGCCTCCTTCCTAGAATGTGTGCCATAGCAATAAGGCATCGAGCCCATTACTGCCATAGGCAACTCATGGCAGGCAATAATTACCTGACAAGCCCACATATGCTGCCTCAAAAGATTAGGCACCTGCAAAAAAGAAAAATGAGACCCACATGCAGATGTTGCCACAACACACATGGCACCAAGTGAATGATCCACGCACTATGCCAAGTGGAGTTGAGTCATTTCTAATGCACCCATGGGCCAATGAGAGTATTCCATGCATACAATAGGCATAACTTGTAGATATGAGTAGGATTAGCCCACCAACAAAGGGTAAACATCAAGCATGTAGCTAAGGATTTAATAGTATGTGGAGGGTAAGGGAAGATCATGTGGTCAATGCATAGCACATAACATAAGGTGCATACTCAATAAACCGCTCAACGTGTGCTAATAATAGGAAGTGGACACGTGGTAGGGATGAACAACACAAAGAGCAACTAGCAATGAGCAGTGAGTAGATGAAACCAAGGGCAAGACCAAGAGCTTAGTAGCTAATTTGTGCAAGCAATTAAAGTTCTTGAATGGGCCAAGGTGGTTGGCCACTAAGTGCTATGAGGCTATAGCCAATAGCATTGGTGACAAGGTTTAAGAACAAATGTTGTAAGTTGTTGATCCACAAGCTCTAGGGGATCAACGACAATTGGAAAATGTGTAATGGGGCTTTAACATGGGCTATACAATATGAATATTGGTATGAGGGGAGCACAAATTGAGCTTAAGCATAGAGACATAAGGCCTTAGGGAACTAGGGTTGATGTGTAGATTACCATTAAAAACTCTAAAGCTTGAACCAGAAGAAAAAGATATGACACCCACACATAAGAAAAGGCATGAAATCACACATGACACCACCACCAATGTATTGTAGACAAGTTGTGAAAGTGATTAGGCCAATCCACTAGAAACTATTGGATTGGCCAACATCAGGATACACAAGACAAGTGCATATAAACAACTTAGAGACCAAAACATACATAAGAAAACCTGAATTTTATTAGGGCCAATGCCTAGAATAAAACCCCAAACATACATACTTGGAACCCTAATGAAAAGAGCCTGAAATTGATAATCATAAAAGGGTAAACTAGGGCATGGAAGCACAATTGTCAAAAAATGTTTGCATTTTGGGGCAGGTGTCAACACTAGCTCTGGCTAGGGATGTTTATCCCTAAAGGGTACAACAAGAATTCAAAAAAAAATTAGGATGCAAACCCACAAAAGCAAGGGGAAAGGCCTAAGATAGAGGACAAAATACTCACATATAAACATGTATAACAAGCACAAGACAACAAGGACCAAAAAAAATCTAAAGATCTAAAACACAAACATTGAAATTAAAACTTGCTGACAATGACATGGGAAAACAGAATGAAGACCAAGTATTTGTATGGATGCAAGTCATTTCAAGAAGCCTATTGCACATCAAGGCCTACAAAGAGATTTTATGTCACATGACCATAGATAAATTGAAAGATGTATCTTTATCTTATCAAACACAACTTCAAAAGCACTGCCTTCCCCTGGATTGAAAATGTATCCTTTTCTCAACAGAATTACAAAGCATCTCCTACATAAATGCATGAGTGGACTCCTAATGTTGGAGATGTTAAGCTTAAATTGACAATGACGATTATTAGGATAGCCATACAACTCAAAACAAAGATTAAATGAACCCAGCTCCTCCATATTGTCATATACATCATGCATGTTCAAGGAAGCATATTATGATTCATCAATAACTAGGTCGACAATAACATTAGAGCATATGGGTGAGCAAAGGCCATCACCAACCATGATTGCAATATTATTGCATTGGCTGACCTCCTCACACGAATCAAGAAAGAAAGTAAACACCTCAATTTCACATGGAAGAAAAAAAATACCTTAATGTCATTCTAATTAGCACAAGGAGGAAACTCTTTGTAGACTTTAAATTGAAAAGCTTTGAGTTCAAGTATAGCTTTGAGTTGAACTGTATCATGCTAATATTAATGTTTAACAAAACATCGCAGCCCACCTATTCCTTTGCATGCACTCATGTCCCACACAAAGGATTCATATACAAGTATAGCAACACCATCAATAATAGAAATATGGCCTTCATAAAATGGAAGGCTTCCAAATCATGTATACATACACCCAACTCTTGGACACAAGGCTGCCAACATGCACCATTATCACCAATGCTGATATAATCGTCTATACTTGAGTCATAGGCATGATTCAAGTTAAAATCTGAACCCTTGGCATAAAAAACATCAACCTGAGGCACATCATGTGAAGAAACATGGTCTTCAAATTGTGTCTTTGTTCTGACCTTTTCATTGCAACTAGCTGAAACAAAACTACTCCAGTAATCAAACTTGTAATTTATTTCTTCCTCCTCACTCACTTTTGGAAAACTCTCCTTGCATCTTTCTTTGTATCACAATCAGTATGGGGAAGACAACAGGGCTCACACAAAAGAAATATGTTATCATATGCATCCATATGATCACCAGCATATGCGTCCATATGATCATCAACATCACAATCCTCAAGGGAAACAAAACATGGAGGCACATCCAATAAAAAACTATGTTCTCGTTCTTTAACTTGAATATGTATGCATACTATCAGAACTATTAGTCATAAGGACTGATTCATTTCACCGAAACTTTGTGCACACATGTACCTCCTCAACATAGTTGTCATGGGATGTGATATCACATACCTCAGCTTCCTTAGAGCATTCACCTTCAACATGGGCAACCTCATCTCCATATATTACACCAAACTGATTCCCCAAGTCAGTAGACATATCAATTTCAACACTTGGAGGCAATGTGCCTGATGCTCCTCTTATTTCTTCAATCAGATCATCCCATGCATAGGCCTATTGCAAGCTTGTAGGTTCAAGCTCAATGGGTATCAAATTTGCACTGGACTCTAAGGCTTCACAAAACATGTCTACACATGATTTCATGTCAGGCCTATAACTCTCTAAGATGGAAGAAAAAGCAACTGCAAATCATCGGGTGAAATCTTAAACTGACTCTCCCATTTGTATTTTAATGTAGGCTAATTCTTGAAGAAAATATTTGTCAACCCTATGAGTATACTTCTCACCAAAGGCAGAAACAAGACCATCCCAAGAAGAAAAATGTTGTTTATGAAAACTACCCAACCACATCTTTGCACTCCCACATAAAGATTAGACAAAAAAAATCATCCACATCTTCATGTTCAATCTAAAAACTCTCCATCAAATTAGCTAATCTTTCAATATGCACACTCCCTTCTGAACTATCTTGCCCATCAAACTTGGGTAGTTGGTTGTAGAGCCCTCTTAGCATGGGGTTTATGCTACTGGTTACCAAAGACAAGTCTAGTTGTCTGTAGTCACTAGCAACAATGGAACAATGTGAGGTTTAACCTTGTGATTCCAACAGGTAGTAACCTGGGATTTGAATTGCAAGAAGCGAAGCTCAAGCATATTCATATGACCCATAAGTTCATTAAGCTCTTGCATAGAAGCATTTAGCTATGAAAAGGATTTGGGGGGGACGCATCATTGCTTGCATAACTATATGAGGCTTCACCATATCAATCTTTGTTATCATACTAATCATAGTATCTAGGTCTAGGGGAAGAAGAAGAACCACATGAAGAAGGAGACCTGGAGTAATCTTCATACCATAGATCCATATTTTACAATTTCATAACATACTGAAACCTAACCTTGCCCTCATACAAGTGCATGATCCTGTATGAAAGAAACTTTGTCTCATCGAGGAAAGAAGGACCATTGTACCTAAACACCTCCTGCTGCACCAACTTGAAACTTGACTTTGAATCACCACAGAAAATCTAACAGCAGCATAAAATTTTATATCAAACAGCAGACTCGCCACCTCTATAAAAGAGGAACACCTTGAAGCGGGACTAATCTCCAAGGTATAAATATATCTGAGTCTTCTCCACCAGAAGAGTCTTGAATCTTTAGTAGCCTATGGAAGGAGGAAACCAGCACCTTGTCCCCAGAAAAATCAACATTTTCTGGCTCTCAAAATTTATCTCCAATTCTCTAGAGGAAACACTCACTACTCATGTGGAAGGGGACAAGACAATGCAATCAGCAAGGCAAATCTCATCAACAAGAAAATGACAGCCTGAGACCAATACATATGATTGAGCTAATCCTCTTCTTCTTTAGGCTCTGCTAAACCTTGGAGGGTGATCCTTGAGGTCTTCTTGACAAGAAATGAAAAGAATACAAACAAGGCCTTTACAATGCATCCACGAGTAGATCTAAAAACCTCACAATAGGCAGATTTGAGACAAGCATGCAAATAAAATTGAAAATAGAAACAAGTGTATATGTCCAAAGATTCACTTAACATTTGACCAGTTGTTGCTCACAAAAGATTCATCATAAGTAATACTACAAAGTATGAGATAGGGTGGGACAAAACCTACACTAAAATTGAAATGAAAAGATGTTGTCTTTAATGATTTAGAATGTGGTGGTGGTGGTGGAATGGGGAAACCACTGTAGACTAGTCCCTTGATCCAATAGGAAACTGAATCATTACCTCTTCCTTTACCCTTAAACAAATTTCAAGTTCATGAAAGCAAAGCAAGCAATTGGTCCCAACCATCCACATGCATGGCCTTTATGATCATTGTTCCTCACACAAGGAAGGAAGCCCTAAAATAGGCATGCACACTTGTTTTGAAAAAGAATGAGAAAAGAGGGTAAATCTTTTAAAGTTGGAGTGAGATTGATGGCCAATGCATAGCGCTTGAAGAAGTTGTGCACCAAACAAAATTGGTCAAAAAGCTAGTTTAGCCATTGGCATATGAGATTTAAGCTACATTAATGGCCTTCATTGAAACACCAATTCCTATTGACATCTTCAAACCAACCATATGGATGCCACATAGGGAGAATGGCTCTGTAATGTCCCCTTCTCATCAGTAACCAATTCAGTTACTCATCAGCCTATTCCGAAGGCCCGTAGGCTTGTTGAGGTAAATTAGGGTTTCCTTAATTGGAGGTTTTGTGGTATTTCTTGGAATTTACTATTTATAGTAAATTCTACTTTTGGCAGTATCTCAATAGTCAGCTCTTCAGTTATGTTCCTCTTCAGTTGGAGCAATAATTTGTTTCTCAGTTCTGGCTTAAAAGCTTTATTTGGTGAAAAAGTTAAATTAAATTTTAAAGGCATTAATGTTATGTTTTTCAGTTGACTCCTTGGCCTAGTGAACTAACTTTAAGTTGTGTTAAAAAGTGGCCATGAAGGGGGACGCCTTCATTAAGGAATTAATTAAAGAAACATTTAATGAAGATCTTATGCCTTGAAGTTGGACGCCTTTTTGAGGGAGTTTTATATTTTTGGAATTTGAAAATAATTCAAATGTCTATTGGGGCATCTCTTGCCTGGAATCTGAAGAGTCATCCCATTTTCTATAAAGATGAAGCTTTGCTACAACATTTGGTATCCAATATTTTGTGCTATTGTTATGCTGTCGAAATGACAAATTGATTTTCACTTCGAGGAATGCTGACCTCCTAATTACAATCCAATTTTGTGTTTGAAAGATAACACATAGTTGGTTTTTATTGCTGCTTCTCATCCAGACTAGCAGATTGAGCTTTATAATTGAAGTTTTGATGATATTTCTCAGTTTTGGAGTTGCTGTTGCAGACATGGCTGAAAGTCGATTTCACTTGCAGCTCTCATGGTGAATTTATTTTGCTGATGGGTATTTAATCAATTGAATTCTATGTTAGAGGCGACCATCCTCATGAATTTCCAGATTTAAATTTGGAGTTTCTGATTTTTAATGCCAAAATCACCCCTCAAAGAGATTCATACTTTTCTTAGTGGCATTGGGATTCGTGCCAAATAAATGTGAAGGGTTCAATGCTATTTCCTGATTGGTTCCTGGGCGCCATACTCTTAGAGGTCATTTGCAAAAGATTTCAGTCCAATCGGAGGTAATTTGGTGAAGTAATGAGCATTTGATTGATTTTGCAGTTGTTGATAATTCATTTCCAAAATTGCAAATTTTTAAATCAGACTTATTTCAGTTTGCATTTCCTGTCTTTCTTCATCAATTCTTGTTGATATCTAACGTGAAATCATCCTATATCTTGGTGCTTTGAAATCATTGTAAAAATCTTGTAATTTGTAGCTCTTTCCTATTTGTAAAAACTGTAAACAGTAGTACTTTTCCAGTTTATTATTGCTGCATTGATTTCTTAATTGCACATTAAGCACCCCTGGATGGTATACCACCAGTGTGAATAAATGAATAGTTAAGCTTTCTTATACCCACTGTCAAGTGGTGAATCCCCACTCTTGAGTGGATGCCTGCTGCAGCGGATGAATCATTTATTTGTAATTTCTTTCCCCCCATTATTTTAGTGGAAGAGTGAAAATTCTCTTATGGCTGGTTATCCGCCTAAGTACTTTCAATTTTGTTATTAGCACTCCACCATATGTTAGCACCTCGCCTTCTAAGGGATCTTGTGTGCACATTCTTGGTGTTGAGTTTAATTCCTCTCAGTCAATTGTAATCATTTCAGTTATGGATTAACTAGATCCTAGGGATCCTCTAACCATATGCAGCATAACTTTAAGTTGTTCTGAAGGGTTCCATGAGGGTGGACGCCACATTGAGACATTATAATGTATTTCATGGTTGATATTTTGGATGCCACTTTTGAGGATTAACTTTAAGTCTTTTGAGTTGATATTTCCTCCAGCAGCCTTGGATGCCAAAAGTGAAGAGAGGATAGCAACTAAAATTAAATTATTTGCAAAAAGGAAAAGGGTGTCCCACTTGAGAAGGTGAAGAGTCACCTCTCAGACTCTATAAAAGGAGACCTCCTCTCACTCATTTCTCATCTAGAGTTTATGCTATCGAATTGCTGTCGAAATGCTTGCAGACTTTGTAGCTTCGAGGGATGCTTACCTCCTAGCAAGGATCAGTCTTCATGTTTGAAAGAAAACACCTAGCTGATAATGAGATTGCTTCTCATTTAGAGAATGCAAATTGAGCTTATAGATGGATTTTTCTAATGTTTTTGACAATTTTGTGTTGCTGGTTGCAGTCATGGTTGTATGACGTTTTTGCTTGCAGGAGTCTAAGTGATTTTATTTTCATTTTGGGTGTCAGGGATATCTTTTCCTCTATCATAGGCGACCCTTCTTGTGCATTTGCAGATTTTAATATGAAGAAATGGATTTTTGGTAGAGGTTCGCCCCTCTAGGAAGGCCATACCATTTGCCTAGATGTTCTTGGGATTTGTGCAAAATAAATATCAGACATTTTGGGTGGTTTTTGTGTTGCTTCTTGGGCGCCTTCATCATTATTAGCTTTTGCATTTTATTTCAGTCCATTTGATTGGGTTTTGGGAGTGTTATGAGCATTTAGGTGCGTCCTTGTTGCTGGTTAGAAAGTTTCAATTTGCTGGTCATAGATTTAAGTTTGTTCTTAGTTCGGATTTTGGTTTGTGTTTGCATTTTTGAGAGGTGGAGAGGCTGGAGAAATCTTTCCATATCATTTGCATCTTTATTTCAATTAATAATCTTTGTAATTTTGCAGATTATATCATTGTAAGACTGAGAACAGTAGTACTATCCAGTCATTTATTTATCTACAAATTAGACAGTGATTTGAGCTTATTGTAATTCATTTTCCACCCACTGTCAAATGGAGTATTCCCACTGCATAAGTGGATGCCTGCCTTGAGCAAAAGACTCTTTCCATTTTGTAATTCGCTCCCGCTGAATAAGTGGTTGAGCTATTTTATTTCAGTATTGTTCTTACTTTCGCTCCTGCTGAATAAGTGGTCGAGCTTCTTTCAATATTGAACTTTTCTTTCAGTTGAACTCTAACGATCCTCGGCGCCATATGCTCACACCTTGCCCGACATTGGGATCCTAGTGTACATTCTTGGCGTAAAGTTACTTTCCAGTTGGTTTGGCTAACTTTAACGGGTACACTATTGTGTTGTGAAAAATTGAAAAAAAATTGGCCCAGAACATTACACTTTCCACCATCGTAGGCAAAGCACAGTGGCCAATAACTTGTTGACAAGGCCACATATGCTACCTTGATAGACTAGGCACCTCCGAACAGGAAATATGGGGCCCACATGTAGATGTTGTCATGAAACATGTGGCATCGGGTGAATGGCCCACACATTGTTCCAGGTGGATTTGAGTCATTAATAATGCACTTGTGGACCAATGAGAGTTTGCCACACATAGGATAGGCACCACCTATAGGCATGAGTAGGATCAGCCCACCAACGAAGGGTAAGCGTTGATCATGTAGCTAAAAATCTAACATCGTGTGAAGGGGAAGAGAAGCTCATATAATCAACACATAATAGAAGTTGCACTCTCAAGAAATTGCTTGTTGCACACTACTCATGGGAAGTGGACATTTGGCGAGGATGAATAGTGCAAAGAACGGCTAGTGACGAGTAGTTAGTTAGACTAAGAGTTGGACCAAAAGCTTAGCAACTAATAGGAAAAATTCTTGAATAGGCTAACACGGTTGGCCACTAAGCATTGCAAGGCTATACCCAGTAGCAATAGCAACAAGGTTTTAGAACATGTGTTGTAAGTTGTTGATCCACAAGCTATGGGGGTCAATGCATAATTAGAAAAAGTGCAATGAGGCTTTAGCACAAACCATACAATATGAATCTTGGTGCAAGGGGAGTAAGAATTAGGGTTAAGAGTAGGGACTTAAAGACCTTAGGGAACTAGGGTTGATGTGCAAACCACCATTAAAAAATCTAAAGTTGGAACCAAAGGAAAAAGACATGAAACGTAAGCACAAGTAGAGGCATGAAATCGCACATGACACCATCACTAACGGATAAGAGAAATCCGTGAAAGCAACTAGACCAATTCAATGGAAACTATTAGATTGGCCAATGTTAGGGTAAACAAGGTAACTACATATAGACAACTCAGAGACTAGGACATACATAAGACAACCTAAATTTTATTACATTAGGGCCAACACCTGGACTAGAACCCTAATCATACACACATGGAACCCTAATGAAAAATGTCTCAACTTGGTAATCATCATATGGTAATCTAGGGCATGGAAACACAATTGTCAAAAAATGTTTGCATTTTTGGGCATACGCCAACATGATGCATGTGGGATAAATACACACATTTAAATAACTAAACTATAATTATTACACTGCTTATTATAATAGATGTTTAGGACATAAGGGTCCTAGTAACCAACAAGACATGTAGCTTTTAATAAGCCACAATGTTAACTAATGTCCTATGTATGGGTAGCTTTGGAATCCCAGTGAGAATCAGCCACATAAAAACCATCAAAAGCACAATAGCAACAATAAAGACAATTGAAATGAGAAGGGAATATTCAATTCATCAACAATAATAGCATGGAACTGTCTTCTTTTCCTAAATATGTTTTGATAACACTGCAATGAGCTACCTCTCAATGTGATTACATCCAATTTATCCTAAATATGGTTTCCAAGTCTCAAAGACTCGAAGAAGCATAGATATAACCCAAATGTTGAAAAGTTAAATATACAATCAAATATCTTGGAAGTGAAGCCAAAAACACAATACATTGACTCACCACACCATAAGCTTCAATAAGTATGTTTCATCCTCAACAATAAAGTGAAGCACAGTCCAAAAAATACTATACGTAGATGGGTGTAAATTGAAAACATTTTCACCAGCTATCTCTCCAAGGTAAACCATGTCTATCACAAAATGAGGTGGGAAATCTAGTTCATGCGACAACACGAGCAGTGATAACTTCTAAATCCAATTTGACCTTTGGTGTGCAACATTTTACTCCTTGCTCATTTAGAGCTGCCATCATCCAATATAGCAACAGGAAATGTAGCCAATGTATGCCAAAATATAACAGTATTGAAATTTACCACTTTGTCAAAAGGGATCCGATACTTAAAATGGAATACATCAAACGGCATGCCCAAGTAAGGAAAAAATCATCAATCAAAATATAGTTGCAATATGAATTGCCAACACAGCTAGACTTTGCTAGAAAAAACTGGCTTTGAGATTTTCCACATCAAGGGCTTTGACGAATTGAAGCTTGAAAATGGCGTTTAACAACCATATCACCCATGAATCGGTATTCTTAAATTGTTGATGTATGAGGTGTGCACTAGACCCATGTACATCCTTACCCTAATTCTGAAGATGGTGTAACTGTAATAACCACCCCTGATTTTTTTGGTTGTTTACTGAGTATGATGTAGATTGCAGATTCATTTTGTTTCAAGGTTCCATTCGACATGTGTGGCATTTATAGAAATAACATTGCATTGAAAGGAAATGACATGGACTTGCAACATATCATATTGAACCATTACAAATCATCTTAGCATATAATAATAATTGAAATCGGACTTAACGAAATACATATCAGACCTGATTACAGTCATATAAGGTCCCTTCCTCTGTCATACATTGAGCAGCAAATGCATACAACTCCTCATGGAAGACACCAAATGCATAAACTATCAAACCTCGACACTCTCCTTCACATTGGCCAACATTCAACTATGAAAAGACACCATTAACATGCTGTTGCAGACCTCTGAAAGTTGTTCTGAGAAGGAAGTCTGAAAATGCAAACCCTCAAAATGGTACAGCTCCCTAGGAGGGGCGATTAGCTCTAGTAAATCATTCCTTCACCAAACAATACAAATGAGGATTCAAAATGAAGTGCCCAGCTGCAAGGAATCCATAGAAACAACACCCAGAATGATGCGCTTCCCACATACGGAGTTATGAGAAGATTTATGCTTCCAGCCACTCAAAATGATTTTTTCCATAACTTAGAAAAAGTGTATCAAACCTTTGAAAATGTATCAAAACAGCTCCAAACACACTCCAAAAAGATGCAAACCATTTATCAAACCTAAATCTTCGATCCCAAATCAAAATACGAAAAATATCTTCATTCAACTCCACCAAAATGATGAACAACCAAAACTCTATGAATGCAAAGGTGATTCCTGAGGTAGAATCACTCAAACCAGCTAGGGTGGGTCTCTCACCATCAAAACCAGCAACTAGAGATGAGGGTTTTCATCCTCAACCAGAACTATACAAATCCTAGAGAAAATCCAGTAGAATCTCCTTAAGTTGCCAAAGTTCACATATGCAAATGAGAGCTCAAACTAATATTTATAAAGTGAGAGAAAATTTAGGGCAACTTGCATTTGAATTTGAAAGTTTTTTCCCTCTCATTTCACTTTAGGAAAAGACATGAAATTACCCCAAGAGGGGCGTCCAATTTTTTGCCTCCAAAATTTCACTTTTGATTTTTTATTTAAAATTGACATTAAGCCCAAACTAGGCATCCCACCTTATGAGGCATAACATTAGCCTTAAAAAATGATAAATAAACTCCCTTTCTAGGCATCTATCATGAGATACATTGTCCCCCTTTTAAAAACAACTTTGCTCTACTAGGCCAAGGGGGTCTTTTATAACCCATGCTCATTCTCACTTAATTAAAATAGCAACTTTATTAACTTAAGTGTTAAATAAACAAATAACAACTCTGACCACTGAGAGAACTCACCCCAACCAAAAATAGAAACTCTACACTAAGCTATTGAATAAAAGGAGTTGAGACCAATTAATAAATAGAGCACTTAGTAAAAATAGTAAGTGAGCCAAAAACACCAAACTGGCCCAAATGAAGCTCAACTAAAACTTACTAAAAATAGTTGTCACCACTAGAAAAAAAACGCAAAAAACTTATCTCAGGTCACCAAGTCCCCCAACCAAATCCACTTAGCCTAGGGGAATTAGAATAAGACTAATGGAAGTTCAGATTGGCTATGATCAAGAAGGGGACATTATCGTCCTCCCTTCCCAAAGATAGCTTGTCCTCAAGCAATGCCATCACAACCCCACAATCAACAGACTGAACCAAATTGAAACCACGAATGATCCTAGGGTCCCAAGTCAACCTAGAAAATCTATAGCACCATCTACTGAAGACACTGTCTTGCAAGGTGCCCAAACCAAAAACCTCCTAAGAACCTCCTATAAGAAGAGCAACCAAATACTACACAAACTCAGTCATCTTTTCAGGGAACTGCTCTTCGAAAGAACCAAGCCAAAATATGATAGAAGTAAACTCTAGTAAGCCAACATTGGCTCCCTCATCCCTAGCAACTGCTAAACTAAAAACCAACGTGATCCCATGGTTCTAAGTCAGCCTCAAAAAAGAGCCACCATGCTGACACTACGCCACTTTGATCATAACAATCAAACCATCATGCGCAAACTGTGCTCCCCTATCCTGGAAACCCCAAAAGTAAACATGACTAAAATCAATGCCATGAAATATATCCTGCCAAGGCAATTCAAAGAAGACCATATCAGCAAACTCATTGCCAATCACGATCCTGGGCAACAGAAAAAACACCCTACTCAACCATAAAACACAAATCTCAGCATATCCCTTCATGGCATCCCAAAGATGAAACGAACCAATCACTATCACAACTCTGAAATTTGCAACCAAGGAATGCCTCTGTTGTTGCCAACTAAAAACATGTCATTGACACTTAATCTCCAAGTGTTAACGAAATGGTTCTGAACACACTAACACACCCAACCCACTGCAATCAATAAGGCATCATCAAAAGATATGCATACTGTCTCCATGTAGTATCTGTAGCGACGATCACCCACCAAAGTGGAAGTAATAATTAAATGAACCGCATCCGGAAAAACTCTAACAACCAACTACCCTAAAGCTTGACAAAGCTCAAAATCAATCTACTCATGTCACCATAACCAAAGTGGAAATGTAAGGGCAGTGGTAATCAATCTGAAATCCCACTAAAAACATAGGCGATATAAGTATGGAAGTAGCTGGAGAGTCATCTCATATGGTCAAATCACCTCTACCAACCAGGCTCAACCATAAAGTATTCAATTGTTGGTCTAAAGAAGCCATCCAACGCATCTATGGGCCAAGAACTGAAATCATGTATAGGCTGATCGAAAAGTGGACAGCAATACTAACATTGGGATTTTGCCCACAACTTCAATCTTGAGACAACACCTCATAGCTAGGAACTGCACCTGGATCCCAAATCTTGTGATCAACTCCAATGTCATCACTAGAATTAGAAAGAGTTCCATCATCCAACTCAAAGAGTGGATTATCATAAGTCACCTTAAACAAAAGGTTATGAACAAACTGAGAATTATCCTCAACGCCAAAATCAGACCAATCCTCCTGCTGAACCAAACTCCTATTTTCAATTTTTTTGGAACAATGTGCAAGTACAAACTCCTCATGAATGCAATCATCAATGCAACATCTAAAACTATGAACATTTGCAATATGAAATGATTGCAACAACCATTAATCACCAATGTGGAAGTTAGAAACAATTGAACCATGACTGAAAACTCTCCCACAATTCACTGCATACTGTTGAAACTTTGCCAATCTTGTGAAGGAAATAATTGTTCATTTGCTAGTAATGAATGGAGAGAAGCAAAGTGGGAATTGAAAACCATGAATTCCTCATTGAACACCCCCCTCAAAAGAGTGACCAATACAAACCACACATTATTATAATGAAGTATCTTCCCAAAAGGTAATCTCATGTTTTTTGTAATCATCTTTTCAATAAGATACATCCAATGCAAACTTAACATTTTTTCTAGATTCGTGATATTAAATTCTCTACATACCTTGTGCCCGGCCATTGAGATAACAAGTAGAGATGTCTTCATGATGCAAGGAATGGTAGGACTACAGTGGAATGTCATATCTTGTATGTAGCTTGGTTCCACAAATACCATCTCTTGCTTAGCTATGAAATCTTGCATATCAACAAGGTAATGACTCCTACCAATGACGTCCTCATATAACTCATCAATCACTATTTGAAAAGTGCTCATTACTTGTAAGTACTCAAAATAAATCAGCTCATGGGTTGATTTAATCAAAATCAACAACACAAAACTGGGACAGCAGCTGCAATAATGAATTATTCTTATATGCATAGGAGGTGTGAACATTGAAACGATTGAAAACACTCCTTCAAAGATTGGGAATTTTTCATCACTAAAATCCAACCAATAAATACTCCATTCCTTGACTGAAAATTCTTGCCAATCCACCTATTTGTAAGCAACTGAAATTTTGTGATGGCTAATTGAAACGATGACAATTGAACCAAATCTGAAATTTTGTCTTCTGATTCTCGAAACAGCCAACAAGATGTTAGAGATATTATCATCTTCATCCAAAACTAATGACATGATGGAGTGTATGGAGGTTGTAATATTCTTGGTATGAGCGTCATTAATGGCAGCCTGAAAGTTATGAAACATGACAAATATCATTTCCTCACAAGCAATATCTAGCATAATGTAACCAAACTTGAACTTTGCAAAAATCTCGAGTATAGTTACCCTCTTAACAAACAATGGACTGCTGAAATGATCCAAACCTTGAAAATTCTCTACAGTCAATTGGAAAACTTCCTTCATGATCCTGTTGCTATAAGGCTTCTTTGGAGCTGTTATTCTAGTGATTTCACTTATACAAGATGCAACACCACACGTCATGCAAGGCTGACCCAAAGTGAACTCAATGCCATGGCAAGATAAGAGAACTACTGCTGTCATAATTGCAAACTGTGATTCTTATATGGAGGACAGAACATTATTTTTGATACCCAATATCTTAATGGAGCCCCCGGACCCCATACTCTTATTTGTAGACATGCATGGATTCCTTGTAATGTCCCCTTTTGGGATTACCCTAAATCTTTCCCTAGAATCACAAGTTTCATTGTAATTAGGGTTACAACTTACCAATTAAAGGTAAATCTTGGTTTAGATCCTGCAATCATGTTAGATAATATTGGAACATAATTCATATGATCAAACAATATATAAATATTTGAACCATGTAAATACATAACTATCAAACTACACCATATCCATAATGCATAATGGGATTTTAATCATAATAGGATTTGGATGGGAAACAGGATAAGTCCGCCCAAAGCTATCCCAGCTAAGCCCAAGAGCGTGCAACATCTAACCAATACAACCCACCTCTTGGCCCCAAGTGGCAAGAACGTCCAAACCAAGACAATTCTAGTGGATACACTTGTATTTGCTTTCCCTATCCATGCTACCTCGTCCATCCCTCTTATGATTGAGACTCCTTGAATCCATCCCAACAACCCGACATAGTTTGTCCTGATAGGATAGCCTTGAAAGGGTGCCTGTAAACTACTCAACCCATCTAAGCCCAAGAGCTCGCAACGTCTAACCAAGACAACCCACCTCTTGGCCTCAAGCAGCAGGAACGTCCAAACCAAGACAATTCCACCCTTGAGGTGGCCTACTTAGCATGGGAAAGCCCGTAAACTGCATCTCCCTAACTTGCTTCCTTCAACCTTACATTTGACTTATAAAAGACATACATAAATATATCCAAATTCATAGAGATTATACATTAACAGCATCATTCACAATATACCACAATACTTGCTAAATATAAGACTGCTATATTCTAAGATGCAAACATATTAACAAATGCTAACTTCTGCCCTTGTCTGCTAAGTACAAATAATTATGTTTGATCTGTCCCAATTGCCCTACTGTTCAATTTGTCTTTGATATTTAGAGATATTGCTTAAAGAGAAACAAATAGATTAAATCAAAAAAATAATTACTAATAAGGATTAAAAATAAGGATTAATAATTGTTGAAAGCATCATTATTGCATAATCGTATAATATATATATATATAAAAACTTACTTTCCTTATTATTGATTTATTGCTTGTCTTCATACATCTCTCATTGAACTCTCTTCATCCTCACACATACTTCTTGATATATGCTCCATATTTCAAATGATATTCCTTTCTTTCAGTCTATTGTTTGTACTCAAATTTCTAATTCCTTTTTATTTCATCTTCATTCCCTTTTTATACCTTTCATGGTTGCTATCCTTTGAAAGGGGCATTACTGTTCATTAATTATTCTTACTTGATAAACTAACCCACAGTCTTCTTTATAGCCAGAACTTCCCTTAAGTAATGAATCGATGCCTTTATACTGATCGCTGCTCACTTATTAAACTCCCTTTTCATATTAATCGTTCCCTTAATAAATATTCAATCTGACTGCTGCCTTAGGGACTCTTGATTATGAACCGTTGGTTGTTTCTTTATTGCCTATTTTTATATTTATATATGTTTCTTCATAATTTGATTTTATTGTAAATATATTTATTTTATATTAGTTTTATATATTCATAGTATTATATTATAATGATTATAATTATAATAATATTTATATTGTTATTCATTTTATTTATTTATTTACATTTCGGCATTTGGGTTTCTTGTGTTGCTATTTCGGAGGCATGACATTCCTTCACCTTTCTTATGGTGCTTCCTTTGATGAAAACAACTTTGTAATGACGAAGTACAAAGCATCAATCCTCTACTCTCATGATTACCTTCATGAATTGGATTATGATCCAAAAGGCAATCAAATTGCTTACCTTCAGTTGTTGATTTGAGAATTGCAGCAAGCTCAAACCACACATTTTGCTCAAGTGCATAATCCTCAACAAAGTTTTTTTGTAAATCAAACCTATATGTTTCATGAATTGAAACACTCTACTCATAGGCTGCATTAACATCATTAGAACGATCAAAAGGCTTATCAATAGTTGTTGATTTGAAATTTTCAACATGCTCCAAACCATCATTCAAATCAAGTGAGGCATCTTTCTCATGCACATCCTAGAACTCCACCTCGTAAAGTGGGTTATCATAAGGTATCTATGCTTCCATCTCAAAAAGTGGATTATCAAAAGCTTGAAAGTTACTTTCAACATTTTGTTTCGGCCAATCATCCCCATGGTCTAACTTTCCTTCATAAAGATGCTCTATGTTATCTTCTTTAGGAGGACTCAAGTACTCTTCATCCACAATTGCTTTTGAAATTTCAACTTCATCATCATTTGTTATTGGTTTTAACATCTTCTTTTCTGACTCTTCCTTTGTGCTAGTTTCTTCACTTATTGTAGTTTCAAGATCCACCTGAGTTCTTTGATGTAGATTTTTTTGTTCATTTTCTTTCACACTTCATTTCATATGTTTTGAAACTATCTTAAGACATTCCCTTTTAATGTCTGGGTCCTTCATCAGATTAGACAATTCTTGCATCAAGTCACATATAGACTTATCAACTGTAGGCATCATTTCAACTCTATTCTAGCAACTGTCAAAAAGCGGTATTGAAATGAACATGCAAGTGCGGGTCACCAACATGGAAAATACCACTGAACTGACATATTCAACTGAAATTCTTTCACTGATTCTTAACTCTGACATGCAAGTGTTGATCACTACATGCAACTAAAATTCTACAACACGGGTTAGTTTCCCAACAAGCTAGCAAGATCAATAGCTCTGACACTACTATAATAACCACCCCTGATTTTTTTGTTTGTTTACAAAGAATGATGTAGATTGCAGATTCGTTTTGTTTCAAGGTTCCATTCAAAATGTGTGGCATTTATAGAAATAAGATTGCATTGAAAGGAAATCACATGGACTTGCAACATATCATATTGAACCATTACAAATCATCTTAGCATATAATAATAATTGAAATCAGACCTGATTACAGTCATATAAGGTCCCTTCCTCTGACATACATTGAGCAGCAAATGCATACAACTCCTCATGGAAGACACCAAATGCATAAACTATCAAACCACAACACTCTCCTTCACATTGGCCAACATGCAACTATGAAAAGACACCATTAACAGGCTGTTGCAGACCTCTGAAAGTTGTTATGAGAAGGAAGTCTAAAAAATGCAAACCCTCAAAATGGTGCAGCTTCCTAGGAGGGGCGATCAACTCTAGTAAATCAATCCTTCACCAAACAATACAAATGAGGGTTCAAAATGAGGCTCCCAGCTGCAAGGAATCCATATAAACAACACTCAGAATGATGCACTTCCCACATACGGAGTTATGAGCAGATTTATGTTTCCAGCCACTCTAAAAATGAACTTTTCCAAAACTTAGAAAAAGTGTATCAAACCTCTGAAAATGTATCAAAACAGCTCCAAACACACTCCAAAAAGATGCAAACCATTTATCAAACCTAAATCTTCGATCCCAAATCAAAATATGGAAAATATCTTTACTCAACTCCACCAAAATGATGAACAACCAAAACTCTGTGAATGCAAAGGTGATTCTTGAGGTAGAATCACTCAAACCAGCTAGGGTGGGTCTCTCACCACCGAAACCAGCAACTAGAGATGAAGGTTTTCATCCTCAACCAAAAATATACGAATCCTGGAGAAAATCCAACAAAGTCTCCTTAAGTTGCCAAAGTTCACATATGCAGATGAGAGCTCAAAGCCTCAAACTCATATTTATAAAATGAGGGAAAAGTTAGGGCAACTTACATTTGAATTTGAATGTTTTTTCCCTCTCATTTAACTTTATGAAATGTGTTGTACCCAAAATAAAAAAATTGGCATTTTGCTTAAATTGAGCTAAATCATGTAAAAATGCCATCAAAAGTCTGTTTTAGGTCAAACCAAACATAAGGTCTTTGTGGATTTTTGTCAAGGAACATATGTGTAAAAATTCTAAAAAATTGAAAATTAGGGTTTTGCGCCCCTATTTTCAAGGAAACCCCTAAAAATAGGACCTTTCCGAAAATGATTGAAAATGATTTTGATAGGATTAATCGACTTCACGATCACACTGGTCAAGTCAGAATCATCAAAAAACATGTTTTACTCTGGTGGGTCTATTTTCATTTTTCAGAAACAAAGTTAGGAGCTCCGCAGCCATTAATGGCAAATTGGCCAGTACCAGGTGTTGAAAGTTAAGCTTCAAAAGATTCAATGAAGAAACCATTGCGGAAATACTCCAAAAAGATACTTCGCGATGAAGGGGATTTTCAAAAGTGAAAAATGTTGAAAATTGGTTGTCTGGAAAATGAACGCCTTGCTACCAAGGAGGTTGTGTAGTTGAATGCCTTAGTCATTTTTCCAACACCCATACATGCAGCATGCTGGAAGTGTTTGCTAGGATGCACGCGTCGTCAACAACAATGCTCAACACAATCACGATGCATGACAAATGCGAAACATGAAGAGATGAAGTTTTTCAAAGCAAATGATGAACTTGCACCAAAAAGACGCCTCTGTTGAAGAAAGGCGCTCTTGAACAACAATGATCAAAGTCAGTCATCAATTTTCACAGAGGGAGTCATCTTCTTCGTGCTGTTGCTGGCTTTCCAATGCATCGTCAAGAAAGATCATCTAACCCAGTAGTCACCGGCAAATGGAAGCTAAAACAAGGGATGTTGAAGACACAAATGGAGGGAAAATCAATGCATAACAAAGCAAAGGCGCCCCTGCTGGCCAAGGGTGCCCTTGAATCTAAGGCACCTAATGAAGTTTCCAGCCACTGTTGTATACATGGCATTTGTTCAGCATACTCTCAACTTCGCAACCAATCTAGCTATGCATCCATAAGACCTATCAAGCAATCAGAGGCAGAGATCAAGCAAAAAGCACCTAATGGTGAAAGCTGAAGGAAGAATGCCAAGAAATTGACTAAGTGTTCGTCAAAAGAGCTCCTGCTGAAGAAAGGCGCCCATCTTTTTGGGCAATCAGATGCTGTTTGCAAGCTGAGCAACCTCCAGGATGATCTTCTCCGTTACGATCAATCTCAACAACAACACCGTCAGCAAAGACAACAGAGTAATCTAACACCTGACAACAAAGATCAAACTGGGGCCACTCTCAAAGGTTGACAACATGAAAATCATAAGTCAAAAAGCCAAAGGCGCCCCTGGCTTTTGAAGGACCTAAACTAACTTTCATGAGCTGAGATACCAGTCATCCTTTCCAAGACTAAGTTGGTTACAGAACCCACGTTTCAACAAGATTGCCAAACTCACCAATCAGCAATGATCTCAAATCAGAACACGAAAGGTCAAAATGATGAAATTAAAGAACAATCAAGAAATTGACTAAGTGTTGGTCAAAAGAGCCCCTGCTGAAGAAAGGCACCCCTAATTTGAAGGCATCAGATTCAGTCTTTGAGCTTTGCAGCTCCCAAGCACACTTGATCAGGTTTGTCCTATCTCAGCAGTGAATCAATCAGCATCAGCTCAAGATCAACTGAATAACTGGGAGCAAGGATCAAACAGAGGCACTTCAGCCTGAAAAAATGATGAAAAAGTGTTCAAACTCAAAAAAGATGCCTAAAAAGTCAAAAGTGATTTGTTGACTTGAGTTAAGAGAATTTGGAGGCAATTGGAGGCAAAAAGAGGCCAAACACTCCACGATCAGTGGAAATCAGCTTTTAGAACTCCAAATCAAGCTCAATCATGAGTTGGACGCCCAATTGATGCTTGCAATTACAAATTGACATATCAAGGCATCTAGGCATCCATTCTTCATTATTTATTTGCAAGTTGAGGAGCTCAAGAACAGATATTTTTCTTCTCCAACAGTTTTGAAGATCTGACAGAGGGGTTTTCACCGTTCTTCATATTTTTGAAGATCTGTTGCACAAAGGGACCACTTATCAAAGGTTGCATCGAAAGGCATAATTCTTCCAGATTGACAGCTAATAATTTCCAATCTTCTTCTTGTCTTTTTCCTCTTTCCTTGTCTTAGATCTTCTTGCATGTCCAAGAAAACAGCAGATACTCACAGATCTGACCAACTGGGTATGATCAGCATAGCTTTTTCAACAAAACCCACATGTTGGATTTTTCCAGAAAAAGTAGCCTTGCCAAAAAAAGTCATAATTTTTAGGGTTTCCGAAAAAAGTCATAATTTTGAAAAATAGACAAACTGGGTTTGTCCAACTCAAAAGCACGAACAAAACCCATGTGTTGGATTTTTCCGAGAAAAAATCATTTTCTGGTGCCTCGCTGCCTCTACCACCGAAGGGCTCTTGCATGCCCAAAAAAAATTTGTTTTTTCAAATTTCTGACGATCTGGGTTTGTTTAGAAAATCACTCTCATCAAAACCCATGTCTCAGAATTTTTTGTAAAAATTTGCCCCGACAAGGCTATTTTTAGCAATTCCAGAAAAAGTTGTCCAAACAACATCGTGTGCACAACCAATCTTCAAGGTTTTCAGAATGTAGTTCTCCCAAGACAAATACAAGGCCAAAATGGTCTTACTCCATGATTTTTTGAAAACGATTGACACCAACCTTGTAATGTCCCTTACCCGGTTTTCTTTAAAATTTGCCTGTAGATTACATTTAAGGTTTCTTCTTTCCAAATGAATGTTCTTTTTAATGAAGTAATCTTGGTTTGAAATCTGCATTCACCATATTAACAACATTTCCACATACACATTTATATGTTAGCATTAATATCTAGATATCCAAAATATAAGCATAATCATAAATGCAATTTAACAAGCAAGAGGAGTGTCATGGGTGGATCCGCCCTGAAGCCCTCATGTTAGGCACGGGAGGTTGTCTACCACAATCCTCCTTTCCTAACGGCTTAGTACCTGCATTCTCCACTCATGACAACACCTTAGCAGACACTCGCTCTATTAGGAGAAAGGAACCATAAAGTCCATAGTGGTCTCAAGGCCTACCACCCCTCCATGGCCGTAGCGAAATCCTTAAGTGGGACCCCCACCCCTCCATGGCCGCAGCGGAATCCTTAAGTGGGGTTTTTAGGCACCACTCACCCATGGTTCGCCCTTCCTAATAGAGTACAAGCACGGAGAAGACAATCTTTTAGCAATCGAATACATTTGCTTTTATTCAAGATTTATTTCATGCCTATCATCAAATATATTTTCATTTATCAAGGGTTCTCTAAGTTCATCATTTCCTAGAATAATTTTCATTATGATAAGATTAAAAAAAAGCATTCTATCAATAATTAGATTAGCCATATCTATTTCTTATATTCAAAATATGCTAAATATTATTGCTAAGTGAATACATCACCTGAGTTGTTATATCTTTCCATGTTTCCTTACTTGTCTCCTTCCTTATACTGAATTGATCATACGATGAGGACAATTCATAAATATACGTAATCTACTTATGTTTATATTAAAGAGTCATCATTACTTATAATTATATATATATATACTTCATATACATATATATATATATATATATATATATATATTTATTCTTTTACTTATATCCATTAATATTCATATATATATGTTTATATACTTATTTTTTCCTTATTCATATATAGTCTTTATCCATTGCATATTATTCATTATAAAATTTATCTATATCTAGGCATATATACTTGTATGCCTATTAAATGATATGTATATATATTAAATGGCTCTATATTCCAATACATAACAATCATTGTTGCTGCTGTTCTGTTTTTCAATGTTTTTCCCTCTTGCTTATTTTCCTTCCTTCTATTTATACCATTCAAGGTAGGTGACTTATGGGGGGGAATGTATTGTTTGGTGAAAGAAGTGACTTTTCATAAAATACATCCCTTTGTTAGATTTAATTGCTGCCTTTATTATCACAATAATATCTATTTTTAAAATAATATATTATTACTATAATTATGATATTTCAGATTTCTATTTATTTTATTATTTTATTTTGATGTTTTATTGAACATATTTTAACATTAAAGTATAATAATAAAACAATTTGCTAATATCTTATTATTATTTTATTCTAATGTATTACAATCTTTGATGTGTAATGATTATAATATTTATTTATTATTATTATTTTTGATGTTAAGTTATTTAATAATAGAATGTAATAACAATAATTTGCCTATATATTATTATTATTTTTATATTGATATGATACACATTTATTTTATATTTTAATATTAATAATGCTATTTATTTTATTTATTAATTTATTTGTATTTTAACACTTGGTCTTTATAGTTCTGCTATTTCGGGGACATGACAGACCTGCGTCGAACACACCTAGAGGTCAATTTGGACAGATTGACAAGCATAGATGCAAGTCCACAGGTTCCATAATGGTTTTACCTCGTATATTTGATAGCTTTCCCAGGCCAGTTTAGGGGATTGTAACTGTTGGAATTTTGCATATGCAGCGAGTTCATGTGCATTTCTCACGGTTGGAGTGTTGGCAATCAAACTTCGCAGTTTGATCATCAAACTTCGTGGTTTCATCATACAATACTCTTATGTCGAGAAAGATCAAGGAAAACGTCAAAAACATAAAGCTGCAAAAGAAGGTAGAAGGTAGTCATTCCCAACACAGAGCCGCCAGCGGTCAATACTACACTACCTTCCACATCAAAATGGAAACAAAGATAGAAAGACAAGGAGTAACCCTCCTAAGGGAAGCAGAATGAAGGAGATACATACATCAAGTTGCTGACACTGACAATTGAGGCATGTGACAATTTTCGTATAAAAAAGTCAACGACTGATTGGGAGAATTGTTGACTAGAATTGATGAGGTGTAGAGCACCTCAAAAAGGACGTCCTACCCTCCAAAGTAGCAATAACAATGACTGAAGTCAACTTGATGCCCCTTTCCAAGTTGACTCCAGATCTCCACAAATCATGCATGTCAGATCCCACTAATCTAGGATGTCTAATTGACTCCCACGATTTTGTGAATCTCAGATCTCCTTTAAAGGTGGATGTCTATTTTGGAGACACATTTGTTATTTAAGTTCACTTTTAGTTAGGTGTCAGTCAACTGAGGTAGACTTCCAGTTTGACTTTTGTTTAGTTTAGTTTACTGAAGTAGATTTCCAATTAACTGCTTTCTCACCTACTTTTAGACATAGGAATAAATCTTGCTGATTGGCAAAAACTAATTGTTAACTCAAGGAGATTTTAGGGTTGCCTACTCCTTTGAGTTTCTATAAATAAGAGTCTTGGGCTCATCATTTGTTTAACTTTTATTTGCTAGGCAAAATTGTTGCGCCATTGTTGCCAGAGTTTGCTTGTTTGTATCTGTTCACTCTTGGATGAGAGTTTGTTGGTTGATCGTAATTGTGCATGATTTCGTGCCTTTGCTGTCCCAACCTTTGTAATTCTTTGGCGAAGCATGAAGAAGAAAGTCAGATGGCGTATGCATATTTGATTTAAGTTTTGAGTTGATCCAACGTCTTTGTTCTCAAATAGTTTATTGTTTCAATCTCCTCCTCGGATAGGGGTTCCTCCTCCTTGGATATTATGTCATCAATTGCTTTCGTTTGATGTTGTTTAATGAATTGTCTTTCAGCCTACACTTTGGACAGGTGTCGTCACCTCCTCGGGAATCCTGTTAGCCAAATCATCGTACCTTGTTGTTTCCAGTAAGTTGTTTCCAAGCCTATACCTCGAACAAGGGTTCCTCCTCCTTGGCAAGTCTTTGATCCAGCCTACCGTAAAGAGTGTTCACTTGCATAAAACCTTATCCCAAGCGTATATCTAAGAGTTCAAAGCCTTGGCCATATTCTACAGAGACGGAGGATTCAAGTGATCCCACCCATCCATTTCGCTCCTATGCCCTCATGCTCTGTTTATCTTGAGGAGGTAGGATAGTTTAAAAGCTAGTTTAGTCGTAGTTAAGATCTACGGAAACCAAAGAAAAGCTTAGCTACAGCGCATTGTGTTTATGCACCCTTGTGTCCTGTCGCTGAGTAAAAAATATAGGAACCTTAGTACACCTTTTTTATATAGAACATCAGCAAAGAGAGATCTTCCTCTCTATAATTTGAAGAGCAGTACTAAAACACTTGCAATAGTTGTCCGTTTCCAATAAGCACTCCAGAGGTGCTAATTGAAACACCAACAAAATGACATGAAATTACCCCAAGTGGGGCGTCCAACTTTTTTCCTCCAAAATTTCACTTTTGATTTTTTATTTAAAATTGACATTAAGCCCAAACTAGGCATCCCACCTTATGAGGCATAACATTAACCTTAAAAAATGATAAATAAACTCCCTTTTTAGGCATCTATCATGTGATACATTGTCCCCCTTTTAAAAACAACTTTGCTCTACTAGGCCAAGGGGGTCTTTTATAACCCATGCTCATTCTCACTTAATTGAAATAGCAACTTTATTAACGTAAGTGATGAATAAACAAATAATAACTCTGACCACTGAGAGAACTCACCCCAACCAAAAATGGAAACTCTGCACTAGGTTGCTGAATAAAAGGAGTCAAGACTAATTACTAAATATAGCACTTACTAAAAATAGTAAGTGAACCAAAACACCAAACTAGCCCAAATGAAGCTCAACGAGAACTTACTAAAAATAGTAAGTTATTGAAGATAGTAAATTACTAAAAATAGTCGTCACCATTGGAGAAAAACCCAAAAAACTCATCTTAGGTCACCAAATCCCCCAACCAAATCCACTTAGCCTAAGGGAATTGGAATAGGCTAATGGAAGCTCAGATTGGCTATGATCAAGAAGGGGACATTACAGTAACCTTAGCCTACTAGCACCCATAACGCTATACCCTAGTAACACAAAATTGGTGTTATCAAGAAGCTACTACAAAGCCAAAGAATATATGAGATGTTCCCAATCACTACTTTCAAATATTTTTGAACTATTTAAGAATCATAAGTCACTCTAAATGATTTTTTCATTTATAGTTTTTATTTTTCTGCTTTCTGTCAGCAAATTAATCTCCTTTGACAGATTTGAGAATATATAATAGATTTGGATCTCCCTATTTTAATAAATGTTGATGCATATTCATGTTTTTGCATTTAGTTATTTACTTTATTGCATATTTGTTCCTAGGATAAGACAGACTTACTTAGGTAAATTGCATTTGTACATGCAACTCGTAAAGTCCCTCTTTGGTGAATTGTACTACACACACGTGAGTATATCTCTTTTATCCCATATTCACAAATCTTGGTGGTGTATCCTATATATACCCACCTCATGTACTCTTGTACATGATCTCATTTGTATATTTGCACCATTTGACATAATATAATCATTCTCTCATTTTGGGTCTCCTCGTGCTTTCATTGAAACTCCTTGGTCTTAGGTGGCTATTTCCATAGCCAAATCTTACATGGTCTCAAAACTTGTGCAGATTCTTCTTGTTAGTCTTTTAAAAAATCTAGGTTGAAGATCTTGTATTTTCTTGAAAAGTTGAGTATGTTCCTTTCTCATCAAATGATGACCTAGAGAATTAGAAAAAACTTAATAGAAATACCAAATCCTAGGGAGGTTCCTCTTCATATCTTTGTATTGTAGGTTCACTATAGAGTTTGACAAAGCAAATCTGAGTACACCATTGATTCTAGACTCTAGAGCATCTAAGAAAGCCATTTTTTCCTTTTGTTGAGTTCAAATCGAACACAGAAGACCAGATCTACAAGGGTTTGAAGGAAAGGTTTTACGTTGAATATCAACAAATCACTCATCATTCAAAGTATTTTGGGGCAAAATCAACCTTGCCATTGCATCTAGAAGGCTCAAAACCCTATAAATCATCTATCAAATTGTCAAAATCCAAGCACTTTGCACCCAACCAATAAGAAAAAAAATTTCCTCCCATACCATACAATTGTACTACATGGCATCTTCTACAAAGAATATCATTGTGCCTTTGACAACACGCCCCATTTTTCTTTTGGAAAAATAAGGACCCCTCTTTTTCTTGGCTTAAGTTAGTTCTTAGGTATCAACTTTGTTCTTTAATTCGGATCAAAATCTAAAATGGTCTATTTTAGGCTCCGATTTCTCCATGGTCAAATAAAGCATGTAAAATAAACCTAAGTCTCTTTTGGAAGTTTGTTGAAAGGAGTTGAAAAAAGAAAGAAATAATCTTGTAGACTTTAACCCTCCAAGTGGCCAAAATCTGGTTCAAATGACTTTCCCCACAAAATTCAATTCACTAATAAATCCCAACAAGCAGTAACGTGAAGAACTTTTGAATTTGTCTTTTGTGGAAATTCAATATCCAACTAAACATGATTTGTAATAGATGAAAAAAAGTCATGTTCAATTCAGTTTTTCTGCAAGCTAATGTCATCCTTAAATCATTATGGAGATCCCCTTCACTACTCCACTAGAACCTTTTTCACTTGCATTTGAATATCCAGTTCAGCTATCTTTTTCTGCAACTGTACAATGATGATGTCATCCAAACATGATTATGTCATGCTGACATCATCATTTTCATGTGATTCCTCCTCCTTGATGACATCATTCTTGCATCATGATAACATTATCATGTTGAGGTCATCCAAATTGTCATCAAAACTATTCATCGGAACTAGACATTTTTACCCCATTTGCCAAAGGTCATGTTTACTTGAGATTTTCTACAAGGTCTAGTTCAGTTGGAAAATCCCGCAAATTGTGAATTATAAAGACAAGAATTAAACATTGTGGCAAATGCACTCAAAAGACACTAAAAGATACAATTCACTTAGAATCTCCCATGGCCACTTTCAAGCATAATAATACTTTCTTGCAAAAAATCAACCCTCTATTGGAACAAGATGTTTGATTTCAAAAGTTCAATGACAATTGAACACTAAAAACCCACAAAAAAATTCCCTCTCAAGAGCATTGAATGCCCACCTAATTCCTCTATGAATTGAATGCAAATTAATCCTACCATTGATTTGTTTGAGCACTAAAAACCCGCAAAAAAATTCCCTCTCAAGAGAATTGATTGCCCACCTGAATCCTACAAAGTTAATCTTCACTTAAACATTCTAAAGAGCATAGAAACTAAGAGAAAAGAATTTGCGCATCCAAGCATTCACCATTGCAATTGCAAAAATCTAGAAGTCAGAAAAACTGACTAAGCAATAAAATTAATAGTGCAAAAAGGTTTGAGGAATTCAAGCAAAACCGTAAGTACCTTTCCAACATTCGGTTTTTTATTGAAAAATGAAATTCAGTTCCTTCTCGCATAGAAGTATAGTTTAAAATTGCAGATTTAAAACTAAAACCCGGTACCCAAAATGCTCAACGTAAAGATCATTATAGCTAAGGCAACAAAAAGAGTTATGCACAAAATCTCTCAATTAAGATAAAACCCTAGGAATTTCTTTTGTCAATTGGAAAATTTGAAAATAGAAATCACTAGATTTGAGAAGTAGAACTTGATGGTCATAAAGCTCTTAAAATGTTCTGAAATCAAGATTAGGATTTTATAATATCCCTAACGACTAAAAAACCGAAAAAAATAATACATGGAATTAACATTGCATTGCAGGAATTAGATGACTTCTAGAGCAAAGACCATGAAGTGTGAATTTTTAAGGTTGTTACTCCAGCCTCCCAAATCACCACGAGATGGGGAAATATATTGGACACAAACATAGGCCATGTCAACCTAGTAGATTTTAGGCAAAGAATGTCAAGTCCAAGTGCAATTGGACAAGCAAAGAAGATAGTCCTGAATGGACTAGACAAAGCCATTGGATTCCTCACTTCACTACAATGCCCCAAGTTGGTCATGGAATGTATGAAACATTATGATTTTGAAAGAAGGTTGATAGTAATAGAAGGAAGAATATGGGCAGATTTGTCCACAAATGCCATCAGGGATATCTTCAATATCCCAAGTTCGCTCCCTTAATAAGGCTGAGCTTGAAAGGGTATTCAATGATGATGTAGAAAAATGTAAGAAAAATATGAACTTCTGGTGGATGGCAATTCCCAAGAAAATGATCGCCAAGCTACCAAAAACTCTATACAGGAGCGATTTCCAACAAGAAATTGGTGACATTATCACCCTGTTGAGTGGGGTTATGGGACTCCCACTGCTGCTACATTTGAATCATGGATGTTTTCTACATCACCATTATCCTCAACAGAGATAACATGATACATTGGACTGAAGTGATCAGCAACAATTTGCAAGAGTAACTGACTTCTTTTGAGAATACAAGAAGGTTTTATATGGTCTCTTATCTAGCTTATGCACTAGCTAGCAGAAACAACTTTTGAGGCCTAGAGAGGAAAGGGAAGATGGGATTAAAGACAAGACAAGTTTTGGTCTATGAATATTACCCTCAATTGGAATTTAAAGAATCAATTAAACATTATAGAAGGGTAAATGATGCCTTCTCCATGTGGTTGGTCAAGAAACTAGAAGGAGACAAGGCTAAGATATTATCAGCTAAAGCCATAGCCAAGGTAGGTAAGCATGGCAGCTGGTACATCCAATTTTCTAAATTTCCATACATCCGAGTTGAAGGGTTTCCCAATGCTCCCTATAAGCTCCCTACGTATCCTACTAATAAATTATCCTATTGGAGCTAACCAGGCAGCTAGTTGAATCACATAAGCTCTTGGAGTCAAAGCATAGGATAGGGGTAAAATTCCCAATTACCATTGAATGGTATGCTTGTGCTAGCTTGGCAAATGCCAAGGCTTCAAATGCAAAGTTACGGTTGCATAATTTGTACCCATATGAGGCTAGGCCAAATTTTGACCCTTTTGGTAGAATGGATAAATGGATATCTCCAACATTAAAACATATTCCACATTTGGAAGATTTTTGGGCCGACTGTAGCGATGACCATGAGGTTAGGAAAAGAATCTATTGCAGACTGACCACCAAACAAATAAAGACACTGGACACTCACAAAGTACCAGATCAAGTCAAAGGTGATGGAGTGGTCCTACATATTGCTTATGAGATGCAAACAATCTTCAAAGAGCCCATTCCTAAACCCAATTGGTCCAAGCTAGAGGTAACTTCTAGAAAACCTCTGACTCAAACATATTTTGGATAATAGTGGAAATTGGTTACCTACATGTATAAAATAATAAAAGGCAGCAAGGGGTTACTTTAAACTTCAATAAAGATGCATCCAAGAAGAGGAAGGAAAAGGAGGAGGATGCAATTGATATTATTTTAGTTAAGAAAAGAAAGATACATAAGGCTACTATTGTAACAACCCACCCTACCCTTTGTTTTTTTTGCAATGAAAGATGCAAATGCAAGGTCTTCAACACTTTCTGATCACGAAGATCTTAAAGTGGGCAAGGTGAGAGCATATGGTGCTTCCAACCACACAACTATTCTGAATAAATGCAATTACATAAATATGACAGCAAGCCAACCATAACATGCAGGCGGCATAGCCGAACTAATCAACACCTCTTCGGCAAATTGCGTGAACACAAAGCAAACCACTGGCTGAATGTCTAAGCTTGACTCAGAACAAAATGGTCGATAATGCCAGCTTGTTCAATGCCAAAATGGGTTGAATGAAATGATATAATAACAGGCAGTAAACCATCCAGTTTTACAATATTGAAGCATACAAATTAAAACCCTTCAACGATTAAACAATCCAAAGTTCACACAATAGATATGAATGTATTCATATTGAATCCTCCAACAGTACGACCATCCGAGGTTTACAAGATTAGCAAGCATGAAATGCATTACAAAATAGCATGAAACTGCTGCAACAGTTGAATTATGATTCTGATCAGACTTATAACACTATTGCTAGCACATAAATTTGCTCTCCAAGACTTAGATTAAACATAGAATATCATTCCCACCACATCAAATCATTTATCCAACTGAAGTGTACCTTTAATAGTTGATGCAAGAGACTGATGTAGGTCTGATATCACTCTATTTTGCTGCTCAGAACACTACTGTCACAAAAATCAGAATAATGCACTGCTGATAACTTACTAGAAACACCATCCAGACAACTGTAGCCACTACTCGGATGCACTCCAACACATCCCAACTGATCTCCAGCTATAAACACACTCCAAAAATCCACAAAACACACCCAACCACAAGGAAACTTATTAACAATCAGACTGTAATTAAAATCAGATTAGTTACAAATCTAAACTAAGTATTATGATTGCTGGTACAGCAGGTACAAATGTCATTAAAGCTCACCCAAACACCAAGATTCGGTAATAATATCACACTGATATAATTTCTAGTCATATACAAATCTGAAAATAAACCAGATAACACAAGTTCCAAAGTGTACAATTCCCATAAATCATTACCGAACCTCTGAATACCTAATAGAAAGTGTATAGCCTGCAAACATAGGCTGGTAGAAAAATACAACAGAAAGTTAAATGCCTTTTTGTTGGTTAAAAAGAATTTTTAGCAGCAGTATGGCCCTCTAAGGAATGTATGGCCAGCAAGGAATGTATGGCCAGCAAGGAATGAGATCTGCAACATAACCCTTGCACACCAAATTTGTCAAAACACATCAAAAATCGCCATTAAAAACACAACTAGAAAAATAACTTAACCATGCAACACAAACTGAGAAAACTTCACTTTCAACACCAAAGCAATCTCTAAATGAAATTGCTCAAATGGATAAATAGGGTTTTCCTCCCCAAAACCCAATATTTTCAACACATTGGTGATCTTTGGATGAAACCACCCAATACAGCTAGGAGAGTTTTCGTCTCCGAAATTGGTATTCCAAGAGGGTTTTTGTCCTTAAGAAATATGAGGAGAACTCAAGTTCTTACTCAAAGAAAAATACAATATTCAATCTAATCTTCCTTCTCAATACCCAACCACCTTTTATAGCTTTTCGCTGCTTTTTTGAAAAAACATTTGTTTGCTTTTTCATTTGCTTTTTTTGAAAAAATGTTTTTTTCTTTAATAATAAAATAAAACAACTTTTCAAGAACTCTTAATTAAATATCACTTTTAGTTCTCGATTTCAATGTCACTTTTTAAATAATAACCTTTTAAGGCTCTTGTACCCCATGCCTAGTGCTAGCACTTTTTGGCCATCTTTTAGAAACACTTTATGACGTAGGCCACCCTTCTTTAAAATAAATAAACATATGTTGTCTTTTTAAAATAAAATCACCTAAAGGGTCGAGGGGCCTAGCTCGATTGGCTAAAGCATCCTGTTGCAAGCAGGAGGTCACGAGGTCTAGTCTCCCCCCGTCCCCATGGTACCAGAGGGCGTGTCGCGCTAGCGTCACCGGTCACGTGAAAAAAGTTTACCAGGCGCACTGCAATTTATAGGGGGGCTACCCAATTCTTGCAGTCAAAAAAAAAAAATATCACCTTAAGACAACTTAAATTATTTATTCAATTACTTTTATCCACACATCCCAAGGTTTTTGGAAAATTTGGAGCCTCCAAGGATGTTGGAAATCTCCAAGAACTACGAAATGCTCCCAAAATGTTGAAACTGCATCCAAAAAGAACCATTGGACTCCTCTTGGTCTCCTAATCTCACTATCATTGTCAGAATACCTTTCTAAATAAGTTGGTGTTCTTGAAGAATCTCGGAACTTTTCAAGAACATTGGAATGGACTAAAAACGGGATATTACAACTATAGTTAGATCAGAAGAGGGATCAAATGCTACTCCACTAGAGAAAGGAGTAGAGGCAATCCCCTTCACTCCTAAGGCAACTATAGAGTCCATGCCATCCCAACTATTATTCCATCCACAACCATACCACCGATCTCAACTTCAAAACCAATTTGCATCAACAAAAGCATCTTGTCAAAGTTACTCCCGCCATTTCCCCTATAAAGAAAACTCAATTTTTGTCACCCCCATCATTGTCCAACATTAAAAGAATAACCAAAGAAATGGAGGAAAAGAACCATAACAGGAAGAAGTGAATAGAAAGGAAGAGGTCACCTCTAAGAGAAAAGAAGTTGAGCATCAAGAAGAAACAATTTTGACAGCTCCAGAATTCAACATGTATGAAACCCAAGAAATGACAAAAGAGCTAGAAAAAGGAGAAACTAGCATTCATTCACCTCAACACATCATTGATGAATCCAATAAAGGATTGGATGCAAGTCAAGGATAGGTCCAAATAAATGTTCCTACATCAAAGATTGCAAATGTATCAGTTGTAACCATTCAAGAACAAGGGGAAATAAGCGTGCCAGAAGGAAGCAACCATAGAAATTGAATAAGTTACTCTTGTACAACCAGAAATTGAGAAAGTTGCACTAGCCCGACCTAAAGTTGAAGAAATAACTCCTCAAGCTAGTGAAGAGGTCATAACAAAAAAATAGTAGGTTGAGGAAACTAGCCAAGAAGAAGTTGCTAATCTAGATCAAGAAGACACATCCAATCAGCCTGCTAGTCCTACACCTTCACCTAAGTGAAGAGATGTGCAAACAAAAGCTAGAATCGTTACTCCTTCATGGTTAGAGGCCGAATCACAAAAAAGGAAAGCACGAGTGGAGATAGTTTCCATTGATTTAAAAAGCATCCTAAAACAGATAGATATTCCCAAACCAAAGAAAAGAGCCTAGGTACTATCATCAATCACTAGAAATGCCTCTAGAATCAAGATTGCATAGATGGCTACCCCTGCGATGGATAAAGATGAAAGAGAATTAAGACTAGAGGAGTGTCAAATATCCACTATAAATCTAGGGCATTCCACAAGGGAGTAAGAAATTGCAAAACTGCAATCCAATATAGATGCCACTCCCGCCAAGTTGCAAAAAGATAAGAATAAGTAGCAAGATTTGAAGAGGCAGATAGCTGAACTTCAAGGATATATTTAACAACTAAGTAGTCCTCTACAGACTATAGATGAAGCCCTCGCCCCCCCAGACTTGATCTCTCAAGAAGAGGCATCTTCACTAGATAAAGTGAAGAGTATATCCAAAGTAACTAAAGAATGGATAAACAAGCTAATAGAAGAAGGCAAAGAAAACATCAAGAAAGCAGAATTTTTTTGGAAAAGTGCAATCAACTGGTAGGAAAGAATTAATAAACAAGTAGAAGAATGTAAAGCCAAACAAAAGAAAAATGATATAGAACTTCCCGGACTGTTGACGATTGAAAGCATAAACAACTAGATGTTATTGAAAGAGAATATCTTGAAGAATAGGTGATCAAAGAGTGCACAAAAGAGATGAAGAAACTAGGAGCAAGGGCAACAAATTTGTAAGAAATTGCAAAACTGCAATCCAATAAATCTAATTGGTCTCAATTTTAATCTTGATGAAACTAAGGAGGAAGAAATGATGAAAGGCAGATTTAGGAACTTCAAGGATATATTTAACAACTATAAGGCAAAGGAATTTAATGAGGATGCATTAAATAAATCCATGAAGATCCAAGCTTTAATAATGGAGTATGAGAAGAATTCATGGATGAGAAATATAGGATACTCCACAATTGTCCTCTTACAAAACCTATTGCTTCCAATGGAAATTCATGGAAGTTTAGGATAGGAGCAAAATCCAAAAGGCTCTAATCACCTATGGAGATTACTGTCTAAGAGAAATGGAGGATAGTGAAATGATAATTGATTCAAATGTTGAAGAATAAGTTCCAAGTGGACATTTTCATAAATTTTGCGAGACCCGATGGCCTATTGCATCTCAAGCAAAGTAGCGAGTATTCCTAAGAATATGCTCAAGATTGGAGTATACTTTTGTTAAGGGATATTCTTTTATTTTTTAAATCTTGGACATTCATTCTCTTCTTTTTTTTAATTTGGACTATTTATTTGTAACTGATTTTTGGCGCCTTGTGTCTATAAAAGGGTCATCAATCTACCATTTTCTGATATGAGAGAAATTGTTGATAACTATCAAACTAGCAATAAAGAATTGTTATTGCTTAGTTTCCTTCATGGTTTCTTTTCATGTAGATTCAAAAATTATGTCTTAGATTGTTCTAGATTTGTAATTGTACATTTATACTTGTCATTTAATTATGAATATCAAAAGTGACATGAACTCATTTTTTTATATGTTATGAGATTGTACCATGTTTCTAGGTATTTCATAATCTTTCATCATTTGAAGTTTTTCCATTTAAGTTTGCCCTATCTATATGTAAGTGTGACTATGTTTGGTGAAATATAGATTGGTTTCATGATGTCCAGTTGCATATTTACATGTTAATTTGTACAATTTTCCTAAGTAGGAATTCTAACCCCTTCTCACCTTTTTTTTCCATTTTTTTATCTACACAAATTTCCAAGCATCAATTAACAATAAATCTAATGATCCTTTAAGGACTTGAGTCTTTAAGTCAATCAGAATCATTTAGACAACCCTAGCATTTGAATTTTGAAACATAAAGGCCCCTTGTCAAATAGTATACACAATGAACTTCTAAGTTATTTTGTACGTCAAGACCTTGTTGGTTCCCCAACTTGTATTCTAGTAACTCCTAAAAATTTACCTAATCTTATGCTCCAAGTTTCTAGAAGCTAGGCCAACAAATAGGAAACACCTTCAATAATGTTTTCCTCTACACTTTAGGCTCTACAAAACCTAGGTGGGTTTCCCTTTATGATACTGAGTGTAAAAGTGCTACAGATCTATGACTCAACACCTAGCAAATTAACTCTCATATACTTATGACAAGGATTTGTGAATCTAGTGGTTTTAGATACAAGGATTTCAAACAAATATAGAAATATAAAATGGTTGATTTAAGATTTATCATTGTAAGATCAATTTTGAGGCTATGGAGGAAACTGGACTGATTGGTGCCTATTAAGGGTAACTAAGTCAATACAACATACTTATTAATTCATAACAATCAATATACTATGATGGCCAATCTAGAATTATCATCTTGTAATAATTCAACATGCAAAGGGCTAAAAGTGCAATCCTACTTCAAAATCCATTTTATGACAGTAGTATTCTTTATTATGTTCAATGTAAGAAATTACAATGTTGCTTGAACATGACTAACAATGAAAATAACACATATGCAACAAATGTGCATTGATGAACATTACAATACTTGCTTATTTTGCTCAAAAGAATACTAGATCACAAACTGGAGACGACATGCACTGAGAGCATGTATTCATATACGTTCAGATCAAAGTATGTATAGTTATTACAAAAAATCGCAGTCATTGACTATGTACCCAGAAAAATAAGACACAAAAGTAATCAAGTCACTACCCAAAGTCTTCTCAAATTCCTCGAAACATTTTCCAAAAACCTCCAAAAATGGCTTTGAATCCCCTTTTAAAGACGAGAACCCAAATTCAAGTCGCTATTGAGGAGAAGTTGTCTTTAGATTGAACAAACAACACTAGCTATGCAAATTGGGCATTCTTTGTCATTACAGCTTGCTGCAGTTCAAATTTGCAATAAAACATGGAGATCTTGTTGTTAATCCACTCATGTAGGCAGTAGCTACAAGTTATGGCGTGAAATCATGTGTTGAATGCCTCAACTACAGTTTTGGAGCGTTATCCGCACTTGTCAGCGGCAAAAAACACGTCTTTTGAAGAAATTGCGAAAATTTGTGCCCTTCTACACCATTGCGGAGATTTAGGGGTCATTTTCTCCACTGCATAGATTTTGGGGATATTTGGAATTGAGGAAATTCGGGGGTAATGTGGATATATCCTTGTTAGGATCAAATTTTCGCAATTGAATAATATCCTTGTCAGGGTCAAATTTTCGCAATTGAGGAATATCCTTGTCAAGGTCAAATTTCCACAATTGAGAAATATCCTTGTCAAGGTCAAATCTCCACAATTAAGGAATATCCTTGTCAGGGTCAAATTTCCATAATTGAGAAATATCCTTGTCAAGGTCAAATTTCGGCAATTGAATAATATCCTTGTCAGGGTTGAATTTCCACAATTGAGGAACATCCTTGTCAAGGCCAAATTTCTACAATTGAAAAAATATCCTTGTCAAGGTCAAATTTCCACAATTTAGAAATATCCTTGTTAGTGTCAAATTTTCGCAATTGAAGAATATCCTTGTCAGGGTCAAATTTCTGCAATTGAAAAATATCCTTGTCAAGGTCAAATTTCCACAATTGAGAAATATCCTTGTTAGGGTCAAATTTTTGCAATTGAATATCCTTGTCAAGGTTAAATCTCCACAATTGAGAAATATCCTTGTCAGGGTCCAATTTCCGCAATTGCATATCATCTACAAATTTGCTTAAAACTTCAAATTTGAAACACGAAATCCCTCACACTAGGAAAATCCCACAATTACATATCATCTACAAATTTGCTCAAAACTTCAAATTTGAAACACGACATCCCTCGCACTAGGAAAATCCCACAATTGCACAACTTTCATAATTTTGGTTGGATTTTCCTCAAATTTGAAACACGACATCCCTCACACTAGAAAAACCCCGCAATTACATAACTTTCACAATTTTGGTTGGATTTTCCTCAAATTTGAAACACATCTGTGACACTACGAAAATCTCGCAATTACATAACTTTCACAATTTTGGTCGGACTTTCCTCAAATTTGACATAGAGATACCCAATTGGGTGTTCTACAAGATGAAACTCTTGGCAACCTTCATACTTAGATTTTTAGCTTCTCAATTTGGGTGCTTGGGCCGAAATGGGGGTATGAGTATACTGCCTAAGACATCACCTAAACATCACAAACCCATGAAAACTTTCTCAGATCAGTTATACATGATGGGAAGTGAGATGGGGGTATGAAAACCTACAATACCTAACAAACCCGACATTAAGAAACCTTGAGACAATCATATTCTATTGTCAAATTAGATTTTCTTTCAAGAGAGGTGAAATTCACTATGAATTTTATCTAAGTTGACTATGACAACATGTGCATCAACAAATATTCTCTACACTTACATAGGAGAAATATTGTGTCCAACCCAGCATAGGCATATAGGAGATAAGAATAAAAAACCCATTTCTTCTTATGATGCTTAGATTTGTTTATTGAATTTTAAGCAGTTGTTCCATAGAGCACCCAACAAGGTGCTATCGGGCCTCGTATTGTAGCCACGTGGCAACAAACTACTAGTTGATATCCATAAGAACATGATAACAACCTCAACGCCCTGGCACCAAGGTGACAACCACTTGTTCCAACCATAGTGACAAACTGCTTGCCAAATAATTTTTGGCATCCATAAAAACACTCACATTGCCGATTAACAATTTTTTGCCCTCAAAAGTGATTTTATGGCTATTTAATAGTGGTTTAATGTACAAATGACAGTTTTTGGCAAAACTTGCAGCAACATTCCAATCACAAGGTATATTATGTCCAATTGGCATATTCCATCCACTAGCATTTGCTAACATCATAATTGCCTTGGCTGATGTCATCATCCTTTCCCCAAAATTCTTGACCGCTCACAATTGACTTGTCAATGAAGGAGGCAAACTTCAAATGGATTTTTCTTAGTCATACAAAGATCTTTTCCACCTCAATTTTTCTATTGGGATTTTTTTGTGTACTACATAGTGGTGTAAGCATTTTTCTAATTTGGATGCATAGTTTTTGTAGAAATTGTAGATTCTCATAGATGTTGTTGCACAATTCCTGTTTTAAGACCTTCCAAGGCCTCATTTGGCTTCATATAGCTACTTGTTTGGGTCCAATTTTTTTTGAAATTGCATAATTTTTGACTCTCCACACAATGGTGTTATTGGTTCATTTTAATTTTGCTCCTAACCTATATTTTCAGTTTTGAGCCTCTTTTTGATATTTGTAAAGCATTGAGATCAAGTCCACTTGGTGATATTTGCTAATGGCAATTGTACTTGCACTAGATATAAGATGCCTAGATAATATTGTGTTTGGAGGATCATTGACTGAGTGAATTTGGGGGGCTCTCATTGTGGTTGTGTTTGCATTCCTCTTGACTTGTCTTCTATCTTTCTTACTTTATCATAGAGAGTGTTTCAGTTCCACTTCTAACACCTTACAACTATTTTTCATGGAAATCGGAAATGACCAAATTGCTAAGAATTAAGAAGTTGTACAAGATAGTTCATGGGCTTGATGGTGAACCAACATATGAGCATGCGAAGACTAAGTGATTGAATAGTTGTGTGGAATCCATTGGCTATTTGTGCTTGTATGTTTCTCCTGAGTTGTTGTTTCATATTGAGCACCTTGCTACACCTAGGGCTATGTGGATTACATTGTCAATTTTGTTTGGGAAAATAGAAGAAATCTATGGACATTTATTGGAAAATGAAAATCTATTAAGTCTCAATCCATGCGATTTTGACAACATACAGGAATTCATCAACAACTTTGCAAGTCACTAAGAGCACAATTGAAGGATAGCAAAATAGAAAAATCAAATACATAGCTGATATTAAGTTTTATCTCTAAGCTAGGACCTACCTTCTCAATGTTTGTGTCTACCTTCTATGCCACAAAGAGTGCTTTTGGGAGTGAGTGTAAGATACCTTTGAGGATTTTGCTATGTTACTCGCTAGGGAGCAAGATAAGTTTATTCAAATGGAAACCTTGAAGTCTTTGAAACCACAATCTTTGCTTGCAAGAGATGAGAAGGCGTCTAGTTGCAAAGAGAAGAAAAAAAATATGCCGAAGAAGAACACACAGCAACAATCGACATCCACATCCACAAAAGTGTTGAACATCCGAAATACTGAGAGAGGGGGGGTGAATCAGTATTCCATAATGATAAAACCATAATAAAATCCATCTAATCATTATCACAAATCTGACTGAATCAGAAAGAAGGAACATAAGAACAAATCAATGCAACCATACACATGAACACCAAGATTTTTACATGGAAAACCCAAAAACGGAAAAACCACAATGAGGGTTAACTCACAATATATTATATCCGGATACAAAATATTACAAGGCTCACTACCAGGACTCACTGTCCTTAAAAAGGCCCACTGCCTGAGTACAAAAGATGGCTAACTGCCAAGATACAAAGATAGTGGCTCACTGCCAAAAGGTTGAACTGATGAAATACACCTTCAATGTGTAGGGTACAGTTCCAATGGAGCTCAAAATAGGAAGTGTTGCCTCACACAGCAATCACTCAACAAATTTGCACTGATCCTCATCTGATAAAGCATTTAGGCTCGGACCTTTCTTCCACACACTTTCATACATGCACCACTCTTCACACTCCTCTACTCTCATTCCTCAAAACATCTTATATATATACAAGTATATCTTATTCATCAATTAGGTCGGCCTAATTAGATGAAAACAAAATAATCCAAACTCTCTTTGTCGGCACCATGTATAAATTGAACATTTAATCCATGTAGTGCATTATACCAAGTCGGCTAACATCCATAAAACATAGCTAGTCTCCATAATGCATTGCATACACTAAGTCGGCCAAGACTAGAAAACAATTCTCCAAACCAACAAATAAACCTCAAAGCAAACACCTTCCGGATCTGAGAACACATTGATTTCCCATCATACCACCAACATAGAGACCATCAACAAAACCATAGCATAAGAATGTTCACCTTAATAAAATGCGGAGTCTCCCACACAGTATGCCAAGCACAGAACAACAGTCGAATACAGAGTTGAACTCTGTCAGAGATAACTTTCTACTCACAACCAAAGACGTCTCAAGATCCAAGATACAGTTGTCTAAATGAGTCATGATAACATGGTTAAGAGATTTGAGTCATATCAAATCTTGCGGTGAATTCCGGACTCAAATACCAACACACTGATCCATCACAAAAGAGTATTACCGACAGAGAACAACTTCCGGTAAACCAAGTAGACTTCCCATATAGTTATCACCATGTTGACATCAATGACAACATAGGGACAGCCAACACAAACCATCCATACTTCATGCTCATGTTGTAAGGCTCCATAATTCCAACAATCTCCCCCCTTGGCATTGATGGCAACATGCATGACAAAAACATTTTCCAATATACTACAATTGAATATTCTGAATACTCCCCCTATCAAAACTGTTTTTTCTTTGATAACCTCTATCTCTCTATCTCTCTATCTCTCCCCCTTTGACATCAATGACAAAGGATGGGGTCTGGTATGTATGTATCAAAATGTAACCAAAAAGATATGAACACTAAATTGAATTAACCTGAAGAAGAACCTTTGAGATTCTCCAGAATGACCTTCCACGAGGCTTTGCCTTCTTCCCATGAACCTTTTGCACTAATAAGAGTCTTGTGTAATAGCTCAAGCTTAGTTAAGGACTCTATACCATCTGCTAGAGCATTGGGACTAAGATTAATCTCTAATAATTCACCAATACAACCAAGAGCACTAGAAACAGAAGTGTGCCTGAGTTTAATCATGTCTCTAAGTGCCACAAACTTCTCGATAACATTTGTCCTTTGATCCTGCAGAGAAAAGAATTTGCCTTGAAGTTGCACAATGTAGGACCACCTCTGATTATCTTTGTCTTCTGCTAACCTTTATGTATCTACCTGAGTGCTCATCCGAGATTCACTCATCCTTATCTCATTTCTTATATCCAGTATACTGCCAAACCAATCTAGGCAAAAAGAAAGTAGTTCCTGTGCCTCTTCTTCACAAACCTGTACACTCTCCAACTCCTTCATCACTCAACTGTGTGCATTTGCACATTTTTCCTTGATATCTTCCAAATTTCCTTCACTAGACCTAATTCCAGCATGCACTTCAAGTCCGGAGATGTAGACCTTCAACGAATCAATCATGCCACGGAGATTCTCCACAACAAAAATAGATGAATCAAAATTAGCACTAGGAATAACCTTCTGCAATTCTTCCAAAGCTCTTTGAATATTTATTCTTTCATGCTCATGTTGAGCTCTCTCAAACTCACTTCCTTCTACAACTTCTTTCTTAACAACACTCTTCCTTTTCTTCCCTGTTCCAATTGCACTACTGGAGGTACCTTCTATACTGAGATTCTTAGGGCTTTCCAAAAGAATTTTAGCATAATTGTCAACTTCAACCTCTAACACTTCATAATCTAATTCTGATATCCAAACCAACCTTGATTCAACTGCTTCCATGTGACAGAAATCTATAGACACAAGAAAATTGATGCTTCTGGAGTACCTTTCAACAACACTTACTGGAATTCTAAACCTTCTACTAATCCTCATCTGAAATGTTCCAAAGAATGCAGCAAGGGCAGTCTCTTGTGCATCCAAGCTACCAAGATTTATCATGAAGTTCCTAATTTGATGGGCAATAGGCTCTGTATTTGACCATTCTATCCTTCCTATTACCGGTAGTTCTCTCAAAAAGTAGAAAAGTAAACAGCCAACCAAATTGCCATACCGGAATACATTCTTCTTACTCTTCTTGATTTCCTTTAAATTCTTCAAAAGATGTATACGAAGTAATTCACACAAGTCATAATCCATACCTCTTTTAACCATATCAACAGCAGTATGTACAGCAACAGTAGAAACTATAAGGTCATTGCTAGGATTACAAACTTTGTGACCGATGACCATAGTAGCATACCTTATTACCGGATATACAATTGATCTCAAATCAATCTCTTTCCCTTCAAGATTCGCACCGGTAACCTCAATTATCTCTTGCTCATCCATAGCCTTTCGTTTGGGAACTAGTCTGGAGGAACACCAACCAATTACATCTCTGATTGCTTCTCTAGTAATCAAATGTTTCTCATCAATCCACAAAGATTCATCGTGAATTCTACTCAAAACTATTTGAATATACTTCTTCTCAAATTCAAATAAAGGGACTTTCCTCCAAACATCCAGTTTCTTCTCAACTAACACTTTGTAGGCATCAATACTCTCTTCCATAGCATGCTCAACTAAACTGACGACATTTCTTCTATCTTACTGTAAACAAATGCATAGATATCTTTTATGGGAAACACTCTCGGAGGGATGCGAGAGAACACACCAACAGACTCTTCTGACACATTCTTCAAGTATCTCTTCAAATTAACTTGCACTCTATCTGCACTATTCACAACCTTTGAATTATCCATAGCAATAAAAGTGAAAGATTGTGCAAACAGGAATACCTATGTAAATGCCAACAAGGAATTATAGAATCATAGATATCCTGCTTCTAGAACTCACTTCGAATCTGCTTGATTTCTTCTTCAAACCTTGAAACTTTGAATTGCTCTCTAAACTTCCTTTGCACGCTTCTCCAAAAATACATAAGCCTCTTGAATTATCTAAATTTATTCCTTTCATTCTGAAGGATTTTGCAATAAATGCTTCAAATTGCAAGTAGATTACCTTGAAAATTGTGTACACCTCCATTCTTTCAAAGTTTGCAAACTTCATCCTTCACACATGCGACTGAGAAAATTCCTTAAATTCGTTACCACATTAAATATACTTCTATCATGATTTTATGATAATTGCTCCCCCTTAGCCACTACTTGACTTAAAAATTGACGGGATTATCTGCATCGAAGGTCGACATAGATAACACTAATGATTCTGAATCTTGCTTGAATTCTCCTTCCTTTCTCCAGATCTTTTTCATTTCCTTTCTTGCTTCTTTCGGATTAATGATTTGATCATTCTTCTTCACTAGATAATTACTTTTTCTTCTTCTACAATTATTACCTGAGTGTTCCGGATTGCTGTAATTACAAAAGACGGCATTCTTCCTTCCATCTTTTCTTTTCTTCAACTTATCTTCACACAGATTAACTTTATATCCAATCTTCTTGCACTTAAGACATTTGCCGAAGAATGATAAAGAATCATTCATTTTACTTTTGCAGTCCTTTGCCTTATGATCAAATTTCTTGCAAGAATAACAAACACCATTGAAAGATAAATACCTTTTCGCATCAGATTGTTTGACAAGAGTTCTTCTGGAGTTCCTTCTTAGATCCTCGATTCGTCCATCTTTGCACCGAGTCTTCTTACCAGTAAATTGCTTCGCTTTAGAACTTTGACCTTCCTCAAACCCTAAACCACTCTTATCCATTGCCGGTTTCTAAGAGGTAATCAACTTATCAAGCATTGTCGAGCTTATCTTAAATTTGTCTTCAAAAATTCTTGCCTTTTTCCAATAGGTCATATGCTTCAACATTTTTACTTTGCAACTTTTCAATATACTCATTCACTTTCATCAACTTGTCCTTCATATCTTCTATTTCTTTTGAATATCTAGCAGAGATCACTTCTGAAAGAAAAAATTTCTTATACTCAAATTTCAAGACCTTCCTCAAGCTGTTAAGCTTCTTTCGAGGAACCAAGCTCTGATACCAATTGTTGAACATCTGAAATACTGAGAGGGGTGGGGGGCGTGAATCAATATTTCATAAAACCATAATAAAATCCATCTGATCATTATCACAAATCTGATTGAATCAGCAAGAAGGAACATAAGAATAAATCAATGCAACCATACACATAAACACTAGGATTTTTACGTGGAAAACCTAGAAAGGGAAAAACCATAGTGAGGGTTAACTCACAATATATTATTTTCGGATACAAAATATTACAAAGCTCACTGCCAAGACTCGCTATCCTTAAAAAGGTTCACTGCCTGAGTACAAAAGATGGCTAACCGCCAAGATACAAAGATAGTGGCTCACTGCCAAAAGGTTGAACTGATGAAATACACCTTCAATGTGCAGGGTTCAGTTCCAATGAAGCTTCAAATATGAAGTGTTGCCTCACATAGCAATCGCTCAAAAAATTTGCACTGATCCTCAACTGATAAAGCATTTAGGCTCGGACCTTTCTTCCACACACTTTCACACACACACCACTCTTCACGCTCCTCTACTCTCATTCCTCAAAACATCTTATACATATACAAGTATATCTTATTCATCAATTAGGTCAGTCTAATTAGATGAAAACAAAATAATCCAAACTCTCTTTGTCGGCACCATGTATAAATTGAACATTTAATCCATGTAGTGCATTATACCAAGTCGGCTAACATCCATGAAACATAGCTAGTCTCCATAATGCATTACATACGCTAAGTCGGCCAAGACTAGAACACAATTCTCCGAACCAACAAATAAGCCTCAAAGCAAACACTTTCCGGATCTGAGAACACATTAATTTCCCATCATACCACCAACATAGAGACCATCAAAAAAACCGCAGCATAAGAATGTTCACCTTAATAAAATGCGGAGTCTCCCACACAGTATGCCAAGCACAAAACAACAATAGAATACAAAATTGAACTCTATCAAAGATAACTTTCTGCTCACAACCAAAGACATCTCAAGATCCAAGATATAGCTGTCTGAATGAGTCATGATAACATGGTTAAGAGATTAGAGTCATATCAGATCTTGCAGTGAATTCCGGACTCAAATACCAACAAACTGATCCATCACAAAAGAGTATTACCGGCAGAGAATAACTTCTGGTAAACCAAGTAGACTTCCCATATAGTTATTACCATGTTGACATCAATAACAACATAGGGACAACCAACACAAACCATCCATACTTCATGCTCATGTTGCAAGGCTCCATAATCCCAACAAAAAGAACATAAAATTTCCCCTTCCAAAGGGGAATCATCTAAGAAGGCGGCAAAATGTGCATATTGCAAAAAGCCCAAACATGATGAGCATTTATGTCATTCAAAACAAATTGATGAGCTGAAGCATATTGTAGTGAAGAACCAAATCAAACTGTCTTCAACAATGTCAAGAGGTTCATCATCTTCTTCTTATACATAGTCAAAGAAACAAAAAGGGAGATGGATCTTTAATTCTAGAGCTTCATATCATATGGCTTCATCACAAAGTATGTTTTCTTCATTTAGGACTTGTTCTACACCACATATTCTAATGGGTAACAACACATATATGTTTGTTTTTGGGAGAACGTTTGTTGACATGGGCTAAAGATCCTTCAATGATGCCCTTTGAGTACCTTCATTGTCAACTAATCTTTTTTCTATCAATTAGATCACTCACAATGGGAGAAGGAAGAGTGTTGAGTTTACACTAGATTATGTGATCATTCGGGATTTGCATGGCAAAGACATTGTTGCAGTTGGGGAGACAAGTGATGAATCTAGATTGTACACCTCACATTTAGCATCTAAACCTCCTTCAACCATGTTCACATTTTGTAACACCCCCAATTGAGATATAGAGTAATATTTGATTAAAGTTTTGATTATATTGGAAAAATAGGTTTTGAAGGGACCCAAAACCCTTTACAACATAAGGTACAAAATGCTGCTCAAGATAACTACGAAAAACACCAGCAGCAACCCAAAACCCAAAACATCAATAGGAACGAAAAACTGCTTGAAAAATAAAACAATAAACTATTAGGAGCTCCCATCAGCAACAAAACGGCAAAACAACAGGAAAGAAACCAAGACCCAGCAACAGAAAAACACACAACAAACAAACAAACAGGACACTACTTCATACTGCTTAAAGTGTTGGCCACCTCAAGCTCCTGGTTCCTATGCATTTCAATCATGTCCAGCAACTCTTTTTTCTCAACATCAAAGGACCTCTTCCAATCAACTAACCCCTTAGCAGCAAGGCCTTTACCATCATCTTTCGCACCTTTTTTTCCTTTACCTTTGGCCGAGTGTTCTTTCTCCATTTGCTCAGAAAAGTACAGTTGATCCTCTCTAAGCTCAGTAATTTTACGAAACAAGACTTCCAAAGAGTTTGCACTATTCTTCACTGAAATGTGACAAGCATGGAGAAGTTTCTTTATATCCGCATTAGTATCCAATATCTTGATTTCTAAACCAGCCAAGCGCTCATCACACAGGGATTTAAAATAATCATATGAACCCTCAAGGTCCACAATTTTGTCAATCAGAATGTCCTAAGCCGAGCCTTTTAGAATATTCTTCAAAATTCTCCTTCAAACCCCTTATTTTGATGTTTACTTTATTAAACTCCTAGAGAGTCCATTTTGCTAATTTGAAAGTGCTAGTGGTCCCCACCCTCGCCATGTCAAGAAACTCAAATATGGAGGCGGATTCATCATTGAGATAGGAGAAGTCCTCAGACAAGGGATCAACCTTTAGAGGCTCCGATTTCGCATGCTTCTGCTCAACATCCTCCTCCTCCTGAACCTTGTTCTCGCCTTTCAAATCCACATTGGGAGAGCTACGAACCGGGGAATCATCGATATCCACCGCCTTCTCTTCCAAAGCCTTCACCTCACAGATTGCCATGGAATCCTTAACCAAATCTTTCGAGGCCTAGTTCTTCAAATTGGCAATGTGTTTGGAAACCCTTCTCGGTTTATCCTCAACCTCCTTTGTCATCACATTCTCTTGCAACCCCTTTTCTTTACCGCCAGCCTCAGTTTCACCCTAGCCAACATCCAAAGCTTCGTTTTTGGGTGTGGAATCTCCAGAGCCCACCTCCGTATCCTCGCCATCAGATTGGGAGTCCACCTCATTTAGAATAAGGCGCTTAGCTACCCGTTTGCTTTTAAGGTTACCCTTCTTCCTCTTTTTTGAGGAGGTAGCCACAGGGGATGGGGTCCCAACCTCGTCCTCTTCATTCCACTCCTCATCCTCAGCAATGCTGGTATCCGAGTCAGAAGAGCCGGAAGCCTCACTCGAAAATTTCTCCTTACCCTTAATTGCAGAGGTAGGGATAAGGGCTTTAACATGCTCCATAATTAACAGAATAAGACCCTCATGGAGGACCGCAGCCCTCCTATTTTTTAAGTGAGCATATACAGAGAGCTCCATGGAAGACAACAGAAAAAACGGAAAGGAAATAAACAGACCATGTTGAAAATGGTTTAAAAAGTAAAATGATGGCCAAGGATTGCAGTGAACCTGCCTTCCAAATTTACGTACCGCATTATCACCTCCACAATATTCGCCCAAACCTTCTTGAGAGACTTTCGCTCATAGCCCCAGCTTTCCATTTTGATGAGGTTTTTTCCTTTCATCATCCTTGAAGAATTGAGCCATTGCCTCCTCGTTACTCTTCTTGTCCTTATAGAATTTACGGCCAACCATCGGCAACCCAGTCATAGTAGCAATCAACTCCTCATTGATATCAATGACCAAGCCCTTTATCTGGAGCTTGCGATTATGCCAACAAGAAACAAACTCCGCCGAAGCATTCGGGTCGTGCCCATGCAATCTTTCTAAGAACGGCATAAAATTCCCATGCTGGAGAATCTTCCAAATTTTCTCCTTCTTTCTCAAGCTCGCACAAGAATGCAGCTCAATTATGCTTCTGTCGCCTCCCATTTTCTTAGAAACCAGCATCAGAAAACCCTTGCAATTCCCATTCGACTAAAAGCCAACAAGCCGAACAAAACCCACAAAGCGTGTGAGACGAGAATTGGTACTAATGGTTAAATAACACCACCGCACAAACTCAGCCAAAACCATCATTTCTCAATAAGATCCTAGCTTTCTCGGGAAGGAGAGCGCCTTCCTCCTACGCTCGATACTTATTCAGTCTGACAGCCTCATTGGCAAAAAAATCTACCAATGCATTACCTTCTCGAAAAATGTGAGATACATGAGTCTCATCACAAGAACTTAACATAGTTATAGCATCTTTTATTAATTGATCCACATTCCAGTCGGGCTTATGGGTGCCACGTAGATAATTGATGATGTTTAAAGAGTCACCTTCCTCCCATATTTAGAGTAGCCCCTGTCCACAGCGTACTTGATGCTCAAAAAAGCAACCTCTGCCTCAACACAGTGATTTGTCCGATTTCCCAATGGGAGTGCCACCGTGCCTAAGAGCCCGCCATCCTCATTCCTCAACACCCCCCCACAACCTGCAGGATCTAATTAAAGTTTCTCACCTCACAGATTTTAATACTTAGTAATTGAATTCCTTTTGTAAAAAATTAGGATTAGATCACAAAAAATTAGATATATTTGCAGCAATTAAATACTAACACTTATGAACTATCAACACAACAGCCTACTCACAATCTATTATTTATTTCCAGTTCAAAGATTATAGATATTTTTCTAATTTGTCGAGTTCACCTACTACCTGGCCGGATCTAGGTTCAATTCACACCAGATCCAGGTACCAATCCAGTTCCTTTGTGGGTACTTGAAGTTTGAACGATGAATATTTACCATGCATGTTTTAAATGACATTCATGTTTATGGTGGTTTTGTTGTTTATATGATGCTATGTGATATTCTAATCTTAATTCATGCTTCCAAAATGCATATATATGTATATATATGGTTTTTACATGTTTTTTGTATGGACAACCCAAAATGAACCCAAACCCCCAAAAAAAGTTTAGCCATACCTATGAACCAAATCCATAAACCCAAACCAAGACCCATACCAAAACCAGCAACTTAGATAATTTTGAAACTACAAAACCAAACCAATCATTATAGCAAACCAACAATCAATTTATCATATATGGCACTCAACAAGCCACCCATCAAATACAAGGAAATGGCATTGAGATCGCCACCAAAAATCAGCAATTATAACACTAAAATGATCACCTAGCTCAACAAAAAATTCATAGCTAGGTCCAATGCAAGTGACCTTCAAATCCTTCGCCACTCAGCCTTGAATCTTTAGTTGTCCACCACAATGAAGCCCAAGTGAAATCTCTAAATGAGATGACCTAAATTTGAATCAGAGGTTTCAATCCACTAATCCAATGATGGAAATCAGGGGGGTTTGTCCTCCAATCTCCAATGATAGATGAACTAAATGTCCAATCTATTTGAGGGAATGAATTGATAAAACAAGCATACATTTTTTGGCAAGAGGCCTTGCTTCTATAGTCTCCTTGAGCACCCAACTTTCCCTCCAAAAAGGAGCCTTTTTTCAAGCTTTTGAATGCCTCTCCCTACACCACATTGGGGGATTTTAGCCATCTAATGTGGATAGTTTTTCGGAGATACAATATGGTCATCCACACCTCAATATCCTTTCATTTACTAAGGTTCTAGAGACATGTTGGCATTCCATCTCCTTCTTCTCCTATTGCTTCTATTGATTCTAGTGTTGCTACATCCATGGCTTCTAGTGGTTTAGCACAACAAAATCATATTTGTCATCTTCCAGAGACAACTTCTTTATATGAGTACTTTACAAATCTTGTAAATTTGGAGGACACTCTTGAGGACATCCATATCCTCTTTGATGATAGCTGCATCACAAATGTTGTCTCATCATCTTTGGATCTTGTTCTACATTCATTTCTAGACACTTTCTTCAATTAGGCCTAGGACACCTGAATTTTGGCACCTCTTGGAACTAACAAGACAACATTTTAGCAACTTCTAGAAACGTCATACATTCTTATCTTTATCCCCTCATATTCCTTTTTTTAAATGGAAAGATATCCTACATACACCTTTGTGTTTGTTTCTTCCTAAGAGGAGAAATGTTGTTCGATAATCATTGGTTCTCTTTAGCATTCATTGTTGAGCATCTACCATCAATGCAAGAGAATATGTGTAAGGGAGCTGCATAGTCTCTCTTCTTCTTTTCCTCTCTTTGGTGGGGAGTTTTTCCCCACGAGTTTTTTCCTTCTCGTCTTTTAATCGGCATCATTTTGTACATGTGTACCCAACATGGATACACATTTGCTAGGACCCATCCATCTATCGTTTCTACCCACCTAAGCTATGCTTATGGGGGGTGTTGGTACATACTTATTTTCTTGTGTTTAGTTATTTACTCTATTGTATATTTACACCTAGGATAGGATAAGCTTGCTTAGATAGATATCTACTTAGGTAGGTTGCATTTGCACCTTTTACTTGTACTTTCCTAGTTTGGTGGAATTGTACTACACATATGAGTACATCTCCTTTATTCCATATTGGTTGTACATTTACATCTTTTGGTGGTGTAGCATATATATGTTCACCTCATGTACTCTTGTAAATAATCTCATTTGTATATTTGCATCATTTGATAGAATAGAATTATTCTATCATTTTGGGTCTCTTTGTGCTTTCTTTGAAGCTCCTTGATCTTGGGTGGCTATCTCCATGGCCAAATCTTACAATAAAGAATCAATCTATTCTCCCTGGTCCCGCACCACCAACAACTAGAGCATTTAAATACTTTTAGACAAAATAAATTCAAAGATGATCCTAATTAGAGACAATGCGAACAAATGATTCACCCTACACTAGACTGTCGAGAAAGATTAGAAGTTTTTTCTGGAATTTGATTATTACTAATGTGAAATACCTTTTACCAAATCTTATCTGGAACAAGTTAAAAATCTGTAGCAGCTGCAACTACAGCCAAGGATGTCGGTGAGAAAATCACAATTGAATCAAGATTTTCTTATATTATTTTCTTTATCTATTATTTTATATAAGTTTGGTCATGTAGAATCTTTAGAATGTAAAACCAATGCAATGCCCTCCGTTGGGCTTTTTTTAAATCTCAACAGAAGATATTAATTTAGAACAGTAGATTTTCTCTACCCAAAAAAAGGACACTGAAAGAGAACTAAATCTAATCATAAGCTTGTTTCAAAAATATCAGAATACAAAAAAAAACTAGAAATGTGAAACTACCTAGAGTTTTCACATTAAGAAGGAAATGGTTGCATTGAACAGAGACAGACTGCATTCAGAAGGAAAACATTTTACCGGAAATAGGTGTTCAACTTCGATTTTATTTCCAGCCTTCTTATTTCAAATTTTGAATGCGAAATACAAAAGTTTTTAATGAAACCTGATAAATTGTAACACTCACAGTGAACGTTCAATTTGAGAATTGTGTCCACAAAAACGCTATAATCCTTAAACTATTATGTGAAGGTCGAGAACTTCCCTTTCAGGGTTATGCCCCAAGCTATTTTACGTATCAGGATTTAACAAATAATTAATGATGTTTGAAAAAGAATGCGGAAGGCATGCATGTCTTACCTTGGAATAGCTGGTGAACAGATTTACTTTGGCTTCAATTATCGTCTTCTTTACTTTTGATTTACCGTTAGTTTTGCAGTTCTTTGGGCGAAATGGATTCGTTGGAGCGTAATGAGGAATTCTCCTACAATTCTGGGTTGGTTCGAAGCTCAGAAAACTCTTTACCACTCGTGCCCTGTAAAAAGAATGTTCCATACATCGGCTTACTATATTTTGTTCAGCCGTCACTGCTCGATAGTTATGTGGCAAAAAATTTATTATATAATGAGTAGATAGTTTCAGGCTTTTATTTTCTCTCAGCTTATTTCTAATCTCTAAAATGGGCTTGGAATCCCTCACACTACACATTAAAAGGATATTTAATAGGATCATTCAAAGTGGCTTTCGAGTAAATTGGACAATTAATGTTGTTATTCATTTTCTCAAAGTGAAGATGTCAACAACCCATCAAACTATTATATTATAATGATTAATCTATCTTTTTTTAAATTATTTAGGAGTATGGTAAAGTATAGAATTAGCATTTGGGTAGAAAAAAAAGTGCAAAAGGGAAAGCAAGTTTTAGGCAAAAATAGTTAACAATTGATCATTGCATCACATACAAACGTTTGACTAAGAAGGTATGAGATAAACAAGGGGAAGAAGTTTTCTATTGTTTTGTTGACTTAAAGAAGACATTCAACACTATGCCTAGAAGCAAACTTTGGGACAAAATGGAAGAGTTCGAGGAATTTTAAAGATGTTTAGGGCAACTATTAATAGGTTGTATGATTAGGTTCATGTCAAAATTAGAACAAGGATTATCTAGATGTTTCGAGAGTGACAATGAGGTAAAACAAGGATGTTTGTTATCCCTTACTCTATTTGGGTTATACATTGACAAGTTAGAGGAGTGGATAGATAGGTTTGGTGGTGGAGGTGTTCACTTGGCTAGCTATATAATAAAGTTGCTTATATATGCAAATGACCCTATATTAAGGGCAAAACAACAGATGAATTGAGAGATTACTTGAGTGCTCTAGAATTATTTTATCAAGAGGTAGGGATGAAAATGAATATCGACAAAAGTAGAGTCATAATTGTTACCTTGAGAAAAAAGAAGAAACAAATAGACTTCGTAATTAAAGGAAGCCCCTTACAAGTGGTAAATGAATTTAAATATTGTGTTCTTGATTTTCACAAGAAACTTAGCTAGGAGACTTTTAGGACAAAAAGGAGACAAGGGAGATGGAAATATTTGTATATATTGTAACATAGACACAAAAAAGATGAATTGTGACATTGGAAAACTAAGAAGACCCTTTTTGGGTTGTTTTTCACACCAATGGTATTATATGAGTGTGAAGTTTAGGGTAGCAATACATCAAGCTAAAATGGAGGTAGATAGAGAGGTTGCAAAAAACTAATCACAAGTAGTTTCAAAATGAAAACATTAGTTCCATATGAGATCTTTCTAGTTAAGGTTGGCACCATTCATTTTGGAGGCATCAACATTGATTTGAATGCTAAGTTACTTAAATAGAATAAAGAACAAGGAGTTGCACGATTGGCCCAAAATGGTAGAGGAGAAAAAATTGAATAGAAGAAAGAGCACATGGATGAAACAAAATGTGAAGTGGATGACTAAATGAGATATTAGCATGCAAGAGTATCCAAACACCAATGTGGAAATCAAAAGATATGTGAGAGATAAAGTTAAGGCAACCATGTGGACAAAGAAGCTTGAGAGGAAAAAAAAGAATACTATGTTAGACATTTTAATCCTACATGTGACCACTAACAAAGGGATTATATAGGAGCAAAAATAAAATGAGAAGTGAAAATATTAATAGCTCAACCAAGGACTAGTTTCCATCATATTAGGTGCAAGATTAGAAGGTGGAAAACACCTAAGGATGAGTGGGAAAATAGAATATGTTGTTTTTGTCCCTGAGGGTTAGTGAAAATGGAATGGAATTTTGTCATAAAATGTCCAACTTGCAAGGATAACTAGATCAATAATATTGATATTTTAAATATTGTCTCCTCAATTACCTTGTTTGAAGAGGAAATACTAACAAAAATAGACAATTATTTGATCAAGATGTATAAATGAAGACCCAAGATCAAAAAGGAAATAGATGTCAATTTGGGTTTATGTGCATTCTAGAACATAGTTTATTATCCTTGGTTTCCATAGGCTACTTGGTCTCATGGAAAACTTCCATTTCATCTCATAAACTATAGCATCTCCACCATTAGAGGAGAAGGTTATAAATTATCCCTTATGCTTTATTTAAATTTTGCATGGGATTATCTATGCTACTAGAATTCAAGCAATAAACATATATAATAAATTGCATGGGATCATGGCCTAAGTATCTAGTATACTCAATGTTGTACTAAGGTGGTTGAAGGATCCTTAAGAAATGTGAAAAAATGAACAATGACAATTAGAGAAATTAGTCATTCTATTGAAAATAGTCAATATTTTGAAAACTTGTTTTTCTTGGCCCCAATAGAGAACATAACCACCCCTTTCTCTAATTCATTTTCATTTTTTTACTTTCCTTCAATTGTTACCACCTCTAAGGTTATTTTCTTATTAATTAATTAAATTACTAATAGGACACTTACTACCAAAGATGTGCAATAAGTATTACAGATGTTTATAATCTTAGTCACCAAAGACCTGGCAATTATGTAACTTAATTTTATATCTCTCAAACTTATACATGGTGATTTTGAATGATTCTAAAACTTTTAAAGCAACTTATTTGGCAAGTTCATTGTTTAAACCTAAGGTTTCAAGATCATATTATCAATTATGTCGTTACGTCAACATGATTTTTTTAGAGGTGTCATAAAATATGAAGAAAAAAATCGGTATAATAATTGCGCACTTTGTCATGTTTTCTAGTACGTGCTTGTGGTGTCATATGATTTTCTTTTTTGGGATTTGGCTTGTTGTAACGAGTTCCTTTAATTTAATTGTTAGTATTAATAGTCAAAATTGATCATTTTATAGTATTAAAATACATGACCTTTTTAGTGTCTCGATCCACTCACAACTATTGGACCTCCCTCAAGTATTGGGTACTTTCCACTATAGGAGTGTAATGCTAAAATTCACAAAGCAATGCTAATTTCCATTTAGTTTTAGGTCTATTATAAGAGATGTCTTAATTTCATTATATAGTTGCATGTTGCATGCTTTTGTGCTAAGTTTGGCTCCTTCCACAATCCTTATCCACTCTCATTTACCTCTCCTTACACACATTTCCCCACAGTTAACCTTATCTCTACCCTATCCACACATATTCTCACACATTCATTTCATTACTAGCCCTAATATCTATGCACTTGATTATTTCCTTAATAATTAAATCTTCCTATCCTAGATCATTCCTATGACATACAAGAATAAACCCCCATAACATAGATTTGACCTAAATTTTAAAATCTTAAAATTAAAAAAGATGAAATGGAACTCTTTTTCTAGTAGATATTGGGAGCCAACTTAGTACACACATATGTAAAGATTTGTCATCTCTTGGAATTTGAAGACATTCATTTGGACATTAATCCACATTTAATGATATTTTTAATCCTAGCACTTCAAGGAGCATTCATTATAGTATCACTTCAATTAGAGCATTAAAAGGAACAATACTTGCATAAATATTTTCATCTAGGATATTGCAATGATTTCTTGTTGCCAACCAGCATTTAGCAAGGCCATAAAGTCATTCAACAAACTTTACCTAGGAGAACTTGACCTTGATAATTTGTCAACCCCCCAAGGTATTTATAAATACTACCAATCCTTAGCAGTTAACACGGAGCAAAGAAAATAGTGAAGTAGATATTTTGTGTAATACACTAGATTAGGACCATGCATAATATATCAAATTCCAAAGTATTTGAACTGGCCTATAGAGATCCATAGGTTCGAGCAAAGTTCTAGGCATTGAGCACACTAAGGTCTTCCAATATTTTGTATTAGGGCAACTAAGTTCTATGCAAACCAAGTAGTCTTAGTTATAGTTCCAAGAGCTATGTGTACCTATTTCATTTGCATTTAATTTACTAACTTGGAATTTATTGTATGATTATCCATTTTTAGTAATCATCACTCTAATATAGTTTAATTTGTGCTCTCATTTAATTATCCTAGATTAACATAGGGGAAAGTGTATCTTTTCTTTTACATTTTTGGTGCACCCATATGATCTTACACCCTTTAGGTTTGACCATAGGATTATACCTTCATTATTAATGGGGTTGTTGGATCTATGATTTATGATTAAATTATCATTTTAGATTTTCCTAGGGGTTATGTTTATATTCTATTATATTTCATTTATATATATCTCTCCTTTTAAGGTTTTTGTCTTAGCTTGTGCTCTTTATTGTTTCCCACCCTTTAATACCTTATGGACTTCAATTTTGGATCTAATACACTTCTGATATTTAGAATTTTTAAATATATAAGTGTTTTATGTGCGCCTTATTTTCTTATCTTTCATAAGCCATGTATTGCATTATTTATGTAATGAGATTCTCACGATCATAATCTTTCTTTGAGAAGTAGTGCTCACCTAAAGCCTAATGTGGCCACCCATTCTAATGAATTTAAAATTTTCTCTAAATATCACATTAAGAATAATGGGGTTGATTATGATCATGATGTCCATGTTGAGAAATAAGAATTTATTAATGAACTTACCAATTTGGCTCACATGGAGAATCATACACAACTAGAAAGCATGATTCATAATATATATTTTAATAAGTCATAGGTGTTAAGATCACTTTATATACCTTCTTGTTTGGTGCATCTAGATGTCTCCTACTACCATTGTTCCATCTCATATTATTATCCCTTCTACTCCCATGGTTCCACCTCATACCATTACTTGTTCTACTACCATTATTCCACCTCATAGTGTTTCCCCTACCTCCACTAGTGTCCCATGATGTGTCCACCCTTTCTCCACCTTAAACCCTCTTTATATCTGTAGACATGTAAAATTGACTTGACACCTATCACACACCTCAAACAACATTGAATAGCATCGAACAACCTCAAGCAACATCGAACGATATGGAACATCATCTCCGATCATCCTGTAACATCTTGGAATGACTCAAAATCATCCTGTAACATCTTAGAATGACTTAGAATCATCCTGTAACATCTCGAAATGACTTAGAATCATCTTGTAACATCTCGAAATGACTCAAAATCATCTTGTAACATCTCAAAATGACTCAAAATCATCCTGTAACATCTCGAAATGACTCAAAATCATCTTGTAACATCTCAAAATGACTCAGAATCATCCCATAACATCTCAGAATGACTCAAAATCAGCCTATAATATCTTGCAATGACTCAAAATCATCCTATTACATCTTGAAATGAATCAGAATCATCTCGCAACATCTCAGTATGACGTAGAATCATCCCGTAACATCTCATAATAACTTGTAATCATCCTGTAATATCTTGAAACATCTCGAAATCACCCCAAAACATCTCAGAATTATCTTGTAATGTCTTAGATCATCTCAGAATCATACTGCAACATTCCCACATCGCACCACATCAAAACCCTAATTCCTCTATTAATTGAATAATACAACATTATTTAATTAACTCACTTTTTCATCATTTCAAACAAATTAAATAAATTTCATTTATTTAATAAAGTCCCAAAAACCTTAATTCCTCTATTAATTGAATAATACAACATTATTTAATTAATTCAATTTTTTATCATTTCAGACAAATTAAATAAATTTTATTTATCTAATAAAGTCTTAAAAACCCTAATTTTGTTATTAACTAAATAAAACAACATTATTTGAGTAATTCACTTCATCATTTTGACCAATTAAATAAATCACATTTATTTAATAAAGTCCTAATCCCACTTTATTTTGACCTAATTGATTAAATAACGCCAATTATTTAATTACATCACTAAATCACCTTATTCCTCTAAGTTGATCAAATTATTAAATAATAATTTACTTACAACACTCTCCTTCCAAAAAAATTGAATCATTAAATCAAACTATTCAAATCAATTATCAAAAATCAAATCAAACTAAAGCAACTTTGTTTGCAAAAGTCAAACTTGATTTGCACGTTCAATTCCAAAAAGGGATTAAATAATTAAAATCAATTAATTCATATTCCTCACCCACTTTTTGATTGAGAAAATTATGATTGTTAACTAAACAATCTAATTTGTTAACTAATCAATCCAAATTGTTAACAGAATAATCTATTATGTTAACTAATCAATCACAATTCCTAACTAAGCCATCACATTCCTAACTAGGCCATCACAATCCTAACTGATCAATCTAAATTTGTTAACTGATCAATCACACCCCTGACTAGCCAATCTATTTCTCAATCACCCAAATTGTGCAATCAACTTTGCACAATTTTCTCATGTCTAAATCCTCTCAACACACTCTGACTGTTGATCTGGATATTCTTCAAAACAATCTTGATCATCCATTTCAAATCTCATTTTCTATATAACAAACCCCTTTCCTCACAAATAAGGATCGAAGAATCAACATACATTGAGCAATGAAGTGTTGTCAAGATCATCCTTGAGAAAGCTTCATTCCTTCCTTCGATCAACCAAGCATTCGTCCACACTTTACACACAAACTTTGGAGGCTTCATTGTGATAAGAGCAATCCAACATCAAGAAAATACACTCCTCTATGGGATGGTGAAAATGTCATGGGATGGTGAAAATGTCTTTTGCTTTCATTTCATTTGGTAATCGGTAGGTTCCTTATCATGTTTGCAATTGAAAGGAAATATAAAAGATCAATGGGAAGTACTAATGAATGAGCAATTGTTTGAAGGAAAGGGATTACCAAATACATTGAAGTAGCCAAACCAAGCACCACCAAAGCAAGAGAGACACAAAAATTTGTTAAGTGGAAAAAATAAGAAAAAAAACTCCAATATTATGAATGGAGGCAAAATGCCTAAAGAATAATACAAAGAGAGAGAGAGAGAGAGAGAGAGAGAGAGAGAGAGAGAGAGAGTTTCAGCCTTAGGCTTGCTTGCTTGAGTCTTGAAGAATGAGAGGAGATGCACCTCAATAAGTAGAGGTGAGAAGGGGGAGTTAGAATGTAACTCCCAACTCAATGGATGCCACCATTCATCTATGTGTGTGCAAAGTGTCGCCTCTTAAGGAGGTGGTTACAAATATTCCTTAATAAAAGAATTAAAAAATGTCATCCTCACACATGTGTGAGATGACAAAAAAGACTTGTAGGGATTCCTTTGGAATATTCCTAGAAGTTAATAAAAAAAATACATTAAAGAATAACCTTTACCAAGTAAAGATTAATCTTCTAACATCCCCCCTTCAGCTTTACTTGGGGAGGTTACATCAAACCCTTCAATGGGTTGTAATCCAGGGTTTTTACAATGAATGAGAAATTTATCTTTACAAAGAGCTTTAGTGAGAATATATGTCACTTTATCTTCACCTTTACAATACGTAAGATAAGTTTGCTTGTCTTCAATTTGCTCTCTAATGAAGTGATGTTGAAGAGCCATGTGCTTGGTCCTTGCATGAAAAATTGGATTCTTTGCTAAAGCAAAAGCACTTTGATTATCACAATATAAAGGAGTAGGATCCATTTGAGGTAGACCCAAGTCTTCAAGTTATCTTCTTAACCATAGTGCTTCTTTGGATGTATCAGTACTAGCTTTATATTCAACTTCTGTAGAACAATGAGACTTGATAAAATAATAATCACAATATCATTTTCACTATGCTTAACATCACTAATCAAAATGTTAGAACTAGAAGTGAAAATTAAAATATCAACATATAAAAATAATAATCACAACATCATTTTCACTATGCTTAATATATAAATTTGGATCATTTTTACTTCTAATGAAACCATGAGATAGAAAGAAAGCATAGCCCAGATTATAAAATAATAGATCTAGGTTTCCTCTCACTACATCATTGTATTGTAAAGGGAAATTGTATCAAGATTAATAATAAAGGACTTTGAAAAATTGGTCCTAAAGATGGTTTTTTTTTTTAAAACCATAATGCCTTCAATAAAATAATGAAACAAAAAAGTTTCAAGAACTTGATCCCCATCAATTAAAAAAATAGATCTAAGTTCATCATAAATAAGTAAGTGCATACCATCAAAGTGGATGGAAATATTTTCCATAGGTCCCAAAAAAAAAATCCAATTATACTTGATAAAATATATGATTCATTATAGATAGGGCTCCCTATGCAACATTACTCCAAATGCGACTAGTGCATAAAATATATATGTAAAGGCTCCATTGAGACTTGATAAAGAGATTAATTTTCAAAACATATATAGATGGAATAAATCCATCAAGAAGGCAAATACTACAATGAGATTTTAATTTTAAAAACAAAATAGATGAGATAAATCCATCAAAAAGACAAATTTACCAATAAAAATTCCCTTTATCAAAACAACATAATTGTAGATGAGAAGGAAACACTAGGTTTGTTTTAAATATTGTAATAGATCAAGCCTTAGGTAGAGAGAATGATAATTTCTCACAAAGTGTGATAGAAAGATCTCAAAGATATATTTAAATATGAAGGAGCACAAATCAAGCCACCTTGAATTAAAAAATTAATATTAAAAAAATGTGATGGAATAATGAGAATTGCATACTATGACAAGGATTATTAAGTAAATAATTCATTAAGACGATATTCATGCATTCATGACTACATGAATATCCCCTTTTCATATTCCAAATATAATTGAGTAAAACAAGTACACTATTATTGGGTTGATCAAGTCCAATAATAAAGTACTTGTAAAGTTATTTAAAAAACAAACTTTTTATATGAAGTAACATGTTGAGATGCACCTGAATCAATAACCCATTCAGAAGGTTTAGAAACATTAAAACTACATGTAAAATCACGTCTAGATTGATTACCATTGTTATGAAACTATTGATTATTTTGATTCATAGGCTTTTTCTCATTTTGCTTTTTAAAACAAGTATTTTGCCAATGACCATCCTTATTACAATAAGTGCAATATGGTCTCTTAGAAGAGTTAAACTCTCTATGATCATTTTCATTATTATAATGAGGTTTGGAATTATAATGTTGTTGTTTTGAATGAGGTTTAAAATTTTGCTTATGATTAGACAAAAAAACATGTTCATTAGACTTAAGATTGTCAAACTGAATCAACTTAGCTTCTTCTTGTCTTAATAAATTACGAAAAATATCATAAGTTAATTGAGTAGCTAAATAAGAAATAGCTAATTGAGCATGAATATTAGTAATAAATTATTGAAATTGCCTAGGAAGACACTTTTTAAGAATAAGATGAATTAATCTAAGATTATCTAATTTAACTCCTAAACCATTCAATTGACTATTTAAAGCGTCAAATTTCAATAAAAATTCATCCATAGATTTAAAACTAGAATACCTCAAATCTTCAAGTTGATCTAGAATTTGAATTTTTCTTGATTCATTTGTACTATCATAAATTGTTTTGAGTTTGTCTCATGCTTCATAGGCAATTGTGCATGTCCCAATGTAAACATAAAGTTCGGGTGACATGGAGATACCTATGAGGCCAAGAGATTCCTCATTTCTGAGCTTCCATTTTTCTTGTTCATCTTTAGATGCAGATGGATCAAGTTTTGATTTGGGATCCATAGCAACATCCAAAATATGTTTAAAACAAAAAATAAAGGATATATGAGTTTTCCAAGAATGATAGTTAGAAGAATTCAAGTTAATTTCAAGAATTAAAGTTGACATTGTAAATAAATTTAAGTGCACAAAACAAATAACTTAACTATTAATCTTTAAAAAAAATAAACCCTTCTTAAAAAAAATCGTTAAATTAAAATAAAATAACGTCCTTTAAAACTGAATTGAATTGCCAAAAAAAAACCCTTTATATTAAATATTTGAATTTTAAAATTATTTTAATATGCCTCTTTATTAATAAAATGCTATATAAAATATATAACTATAGAGAAATTAATAGATTTTAAATAAAACAATTATTAAAAACTATGAAATGATTTATTTTTCTTCTTTAAATTTTTTTTATATAAAAGCTTATAAAATGAAAACTTAAAAAATCTTAAAAGAAACTTTAATTTTAAAAAAGTTAAAATGAAAAGCTTTAAATTTTTTACATTTTTACATATATTTAAAAAAACTCTTTATCTTTTAAAAGAAGAGAAAATTTAATTTAAAAAGCTTGTTTTCTTTTTAAAAAAAATAGATGATTTTCTTTCTAAAAGCTTTATATAACTTTTTAAAAACTCATATAAAATTAAAAGAAAGAGCTTTTTAAACTTTTAAAGATTTTATTTTATAAAATAGTTTATCGAGCCTTAAAAAACAAACTCTAAAAAAAACTTTATTTTTTAAAGATTAAAAAACAAGTTCTTTTAAAATAGAATGGGAGGACGGAGTATTTTAAATGAGCATGAGGAGAATAAAGAGTAATGGGCGGGAAATACTTTTAGGGTTTCATTTTAAAAATTAAAAGAAGAGAAGGATTATATTTTGCATGAGCATAGGTCTGAGTGCATAAGGATATGGTTGCGATCTGGATGAGCTAAAGCATGCATGAAGGAGATATGAACAACAACGCCAAGGGTTGCAGAAGCAAGATTTGAAGGAGGCAACACCTTCAAAAATTTAGCAAACAATTTTTTTTTTATTTTTATTTTTGATAGGTAAGAGTTTGTGGACAAGGGGTCCACTCCCATATAGAGAAATAAAAAATAATAATCGCATTAGCCCTCTGATAGGGGTGCAAACAAAGGTTCCCAACTGGGAACAATCAAAACTAAGGTAATTGCTGCCATTTACATTAGCTATCCTAAACTACAAAAAAAACTGTTGATCATGCTGAAATTAAGATACCCCATTATCCCCCTTCTTTGAAAATCTCACATCAGACTGATGTGGAGGAATATATTTCTTTCTTTTTACTTGTGTCCATCCTTGAGCCTGTGGTTGACAATTCACTTTTGGGCTTGCCACACCCACCAATGTTTTTTAGGACTCCAATGTAACATTAGGTGGAATAGAGCTTGTCACCCCCAAATTCTAGGACCCAACCAAACTTGGTGAGTCAAAGGATTGAATTGTTGAAGTTTGAGAAGTGTCCTTAATAAAGGATCTTTGCAATTTATCTACCTTTTTCAAACAACAAGAATCACTCTGTTGGGGCAAGTTTTTATTTGCCTTTGACTCTGAGGAAGTCTCATTAGTCATCTCCTCATTTTGCTTATTGTTAGCCTTCTTTGAAGGATTTGTATTCTTCTTGGGAGAGTTCATTACCGAATAATGGTTGGGGGAGGAATCCTTCCACCAAGAGGCCACCTGATTTGGTGGAGATTTGACTGTTGGGCACTCAGCTGCAATATGCCCAGTTTGGTAGCACCTCCTGCACCTGAAAACTAAACCTTTGTAATCCAATGATTGTTTCTAGCATTGTCCATTAGCTCTCAAGATAATTTCTGCCCGAAGATCCTTAGAGATATTCAATTGCACTAAAATCCTTTCATAAGTTGTGTGGATGAATTGCTTTGAGTTGACATCTGTAGCCAAAAATTTACCCACCGAGTTTCCATTTGTTGTAAAACATGATTCAAACCAATAATGGAGGGGAAGATTTGGGAGGCGAACCCAAATTGACAAAATTGAGAAGGATTTTGTAGATGGATCAAAACTTAGATTCCAGGGTTTCAGCTACAATGTATTTCCTTCCCAAATCCAGACATAGTCGAGAATGTTGTTCTTGTCTTTCTTGCAATCAAACACTACAATGAAAAAACCCTTTGCATAAGGGTAAATTTCCAGATCTCCGTCCATAAGGGGCAACCAAAATTTAGAAATACAATTAAGGAGATCAGGAAGACTGGGCCAATGATGGGTGAACCGACCAATTAAGCCATGCTTTGAAAAAAATTCTTCATTTTCACGCAGTTCCTTTGATAAGGATGCATCGAAATTCAGAGACAGGGGTGCATCAAAACATTGGATAAAATGTTTGTTATCAGCGAATAACTTTTGATTTTGTGATGGTGGCAAGGGAGGAGATGAACCAGACTTGGCCGCTTCTAGAAAAAAGGGCTTTTGCACCGCCGCACCTCACCTAGATGAAAGAGCCTCGGACGCTAGAGCAAAACTTCTTTGTCCCAATGCAGTCGTCCCACCAGAGCCATCAAGACCCACGCTAACACCAACATGACCTAGAAATGGTGGAGAATTGGGTCTAGGAGGGAGCAATGCAGGGCCATTCGCATCACCCACAGCAACCGTAACATCCAACGGAGAGGTCAAGGCGGCGGCCAAAAGATCGGGAGAGCTAGCAAAGGCATCATGTGACCCCAAATCAGTGGCAGCCAGCGAAAAAGACTTCTCATTTCATGGTGGAGAGTTGCAAATCCCATTCGAAGTTGCCCCAATGGAGACAATCAAGCAAAGCAGGTACGCGAGAAAATACCCTAGTGCCTAGAGATTTCACAGATTTCGGCATATTCGGTAGCCCCAACTAACTAAAGTAATTTTTTAATTTTTTTTGATATTTTATTATTCAAGAAAGATTGAGATTATTAGTAAAATAGGAAAAAATAGGGATATATTTTCTTTGAAAGAAAGCAATTTATTATTGATTTATTTTGATTTTATAAAAAAACATTGCATTTTTTTTTAAAACGAAGGGTTTTAAATTTTTAAACAACAAAGCTAGAGCCAAAAAATATATATATATTTTTAAAATAAATTTGAACATGCAAATTATAACATGCATATGTGAAAAATATAGCGAAATTACAGATTTGTAAAAGAGAATATTAGCCTTTTTCTAAAAAAAAAAATTGAACTAGGGTTAGATCCCTAAAAAAATTGATTTTCTAAAGAATTTTTTTTTGCATTAACATAGATGATTTTTTTGAAACAAAATAATTTACTTTTTTAAAGAAAATAATTTGAAATATTTTAGGAAAAACTAAGCTAAAATAAGGGTTAGAGCCCTAAAAAAAAATTGATTTTTTTTACAAAATATAGTGATTTTTTTACAGATTTAGTTTAATATTGTAAAAAAAATACAGATCTAAAAAAAAAGTGAAATATAACCCTTTATTTGAGGGTTTCTAAAAGTTTGCAAAAAATAAAACATGCATGCAAATTATAATGGATTTTTTTCATATTTAAATGATATTTAACAAAAAGCTTGGAAAACTTTATACTAAATATTTGAAATCCGTAACTATAGAAACCTGCAAAATAAAAACAGCTAGAAAAACAACTATCAAACAAGAAGCAAAAATAGTAATTTGCACAAATAAAAACAGTTAGAAAAACATGCATAAGAGGGTTAGGAAAGCTTGAAATTTGGAAAATAGGCTATACCCTTGTTGGGTTTTTTTGTTTCTTAAAAAAAATGCACTAAATGCAAACAAATTATTTTAAGTATGAAACTTGAAAACTGAAATTCCTGCATAATAAAAATAGGTCAAAAGACTAAAAATGACCAAGATTAGACACTTTTCTCTTCTTCTCCTCTTTGAGAGTGTCTCCAATGGTGTGCTTAAAAATCTGGTAAACCTTCAACAATGTAGCTCACAAAATATTAGTAATACCAAGCTTTGATACCATGAAAGGAAATATAAAAGAGCAATGGAAATTACTAATGAATGAGCAATTTTTTGAAGGAAAGAGATTACCAAATAGATTGAAGTAGCCAAACCAAGCACCACCAAAGCAAGAGAGACACAAGAATTTTTTAAGGGGAAAAAACAAGAAAAAAACCCCACTATTATGAATGGAGCCAAAATGCCTAAAGAATAATACAAAGAGAGAAAGAGAGTTTCAGCCTTAGGTTTGCTTGCTTGAGTCTTAAAGATTGGGAAGAGATTCACCTCAATAACTAGAGGTGAGAAGGAGAAGTTAGAATGTAACTCCCAACTCAATGGATGTCACCATTCATCTATGTGTGTACAAAGTGTCACCTCTTAAGGAGGTGGTTACAAATATTCCTTAATAAAAGAATTAAAAAATAAATCATCGTCACACATGTGTGAGATGACAAAAAAAAAAAAAACACTTGTAGGGATTCCTTTGGAATATTCCTACAAGTTAATAAAAAAATACATTAAAGAATAACCTTTACCAAGTAAAGATTAATCTTCTAACAACAATAGTATAGTTTAAATCTCGTATGTGTAGGAGTTTTAGATTTTAGATTTATGCATTTGATTATAGATTAGATTCCTTTGTCAAATTGCATTCATGTTCATCTTGAATCCAAATTTAACATCCTTTTTCCCGCTCACACATTCTAGCATGCCCAGTTGGACCCTTGTCCCCTACTCTAATGTTTGTTTGAGTCACTTTTGAAGCTACAGGTCCCGAAAATGCATCTGACAGAGTTTTCACATGCCTATCCAGAAAACCTAAGCGCTTGTTTGAAAAACCTGAGTGCTTGTTTGTCAAGAAAACTGCATAGTTGTCTGAAGAACTGTGCTATTGTCCAAAGAACTACACAGTTGTCATGGGAATGGTGCTTTTGTCTAAAACATGTGTGCTTGTGTTTTCACAGAGTTAGCTTTTGTTGTTTGATTTTAGCAATTGTTTATGGAATTGAGCAGTTGTCTTTTTTCTACACATTTCTTTTTCTTTTTTTAGCAGTTGCTCTGATAGACAAGTGCACAGATCCTGCACTTTTGTAATAGGGTTTTTCACTAACTGTTGTTTGTTTTTTGGATGTGTAAGCGGGAATTGACAAATCTGGTGTAGGATTTCAGTGACTTTAACATCTTTGTTATAGGGAAGACAATCGGTCCAAGATTTTCTAATCCACAAAATGTTTTTTTTATTAACTTAGGAAAAACTTTCATTTGGTGCACTAAAATAAACAATAAACTCACATTTGATTTTGGTGCTATTAAAAATTGAACAAAATTTTAAGCTTTTCTAAGTTAGGAACTTTCATTTGGTGCACTAAAAATGAACAACAAACTCACATTTGATTTTGGTGTTGTTAAAATGAACCAAGTTAAAGCTTTCTAAGTTAGGAACTTTCATTTGGTGCTCATAAAAAGAACAAAAACACTTCAATTTTGGGCTCTAAAAAATGAACAAATTTCATGTTTTCATAATTAGGAACCTTTAAATTTTGGTGCATAAAAAGAGCAAAAAATGTTTTCCATTTTGTTGACACAAGCATGTTTTACATTTGTTGACCAAGATAGGACCAGGACTGTTTTTCTTAGAAACACTTCTATTGGAGCTCATAAAAATGAACAAATTTTTATTTATGATTTTTCACCATTGTTATCTTAACTGCTTGATGTCCTGAAAACTTTGTATTGGTGCAAGTTAAAAAGAACTTTGTTTTGTTTTACTCACAATTTTTTGGGGATAACATCGCTCGAGGTGTTTAAAATGAATCAATTTGCTATGGATTGTTCAATGTGAATTCATTGATTGGAAAATCTAATGTGTTTTATCTTCTCCCCTCACACCTTTTGGTGATCTTGGGTGAGCAAAAGAAAATTTTTGAGCATTGCACTTTATTTTTAAGTTTACCTTAAAGAGGGGGCTTGCCTTGAGATACATCCTACACTGGAGAACTCATTGCAAGGTCTCGAAGTATGTTTATTGGTGGGCTATATTAAAAGTTTTGAAATCATAAGAAAGTAGCTTCAAGCCATGCTGACAACAAACTGCACCTAAACACATACCTTAAGTGGAACGGGAATGGTTAAAGAGCCTTAAGTGGCCAATGGGTGAGTATTAGATTTTTGCGTTCAAAGTTACCACTAAGAACCAAATTGTTTTAGAGGCCACCCTATTATCCAAAAACATTCTCTGAAAGTGGTGCATTGGATTTACTTTCGAGAAGTTACTTGCCATGTCCAACTACAGGCCCGCAACATAAGTTGCATGTAAAATCGTCTCTTCAGAGCATGAGGTAGGCCCACCTAAGAGAATGGTGTCTATCCCCTAGGGTTGTAATTACTAGTTTATGTTAAACTTGGCCCATTACATCCAAAACAATTTGACATCAACTTTTGGGTTTGATTTAAAGAAAAAGAACACATTCAAAACAAACACTGAATGAGATGGTTGAACCACAAACCCTTTGATTTATTGCATACTTGTGAGATAAGCCTTATATTTTCACCCCTTTGAAAGGATCTTTCCTTTAAAAAATGTCTGAACATTCTTGCTTTGATTTCAAGGTACAGTAATCAAAGTAAACATTTGAGAATTATGGCTTGGGTGTTGTGATTTCACAACCTAAGATATAGACATGAAGGTCACATAAGTATGTGCTTGTTGAGTCAATCCAAGTGTTGTCTCATCACTTTCCATACTTCAAAACACGAAGAAAAAAAGTTGAGAGAGAGTTGTTTATAAGATCATTGTTCGAACCAAAACAATTGGGAAGACAAAAGGTCAGATAGTCCCACATCCACTATTTCCATCCTACCTATTTGAAATCAAAATCAAACAAACCATTAAGTTCATTCCTCCACTCAGACGCCCATGATATCAATAGTTACTTGGGACTCATAGATAGTACAAGTAAGTTTTCCCACAACATATCCTTCGGACAAGGAAGTGGAATATAGGCCTTAGCTCTTCAACATTTTAATTTGCAAAAAGTAGTATCATTTCAAAACAACACTCAAACCCTAGGGTCTTGAGCTTCACAACAACCATCCCATAACACCATCAAACTTTATGACCATCTGGCGACCAACTGCCCCAGTTCAGCAACCAGGTCTTGTAGCACCGATCCTTTAGCCTAGTCTCACACATATTGAGGGTGAACAAACTAAGTAGCTTGAGAACCTACATTTTTTAGAAGAATGAAACACCCCGCCAGTTTCTCACCACATCAATTGTCCTAGACGAAGAGGAAGAGAAAGTTGACATAGCAACAAAGAGACCCATATTACCACCACCCATGTGGCAATAAATATCCCTTTCATGATCTCACACAAGGTTAAGATCCCTAAGGTAAAGTCCACAAGTCATCATTTAAGACTTAAGCATCTTAGTCCAAAAGCTCTCAAGAAACACCTTTCAGCGCTACATAAAAATAGAACAAATTGGTAGAAAAATTTTATAGACATGCTTCCAAGAACAATCTAGAGTTATATATGTTCTTTTTTTGTCAAAACCTTGGTTTTTTTCATGATACTGAACTTCTCTAGAGGAAAGAACCAAGTTTACATACCCACATCCATCCTATTACCAAAATCACTCTTATCAAGGGTCACAACATCAAGTAGGGCAAAAATATCAAGGGTTTCAAAACCCCCATCAAGGAATAAGTCCAGAACATCAAAAAGCCCTAAATAAAATGGAGAGAGATCTTGAGGAAATTAAATGAAATCAAAATCTAACATATCACCAATGCCATGTGCAAAGTTGGAACATTACATATCCACAAAAAATTGACATCATTCAACAAACACCTCAATATCCACATCAACAACACTTCCAATATCAATAGTATCAAGAAGTTTCATAAAACCAAGGTGTACCTCCAGTGCAATATCAAAATGTACCTCAGTTACAGTACCAAGAAGTATAGCAACACCAAAATGTACCTCAGTCATAATATCAAGAAGTTCCGCAACACCAAAATGTACCTCAAGTGCAATATCAAAATATACCTCAAACATAGAATCAAGGAATTCTACAAGATCAAGAGCAAAACAATCAAGAAAAGCCACAAAGGAAAGATTACCAATGAGGAAGGAAATTCACCCCTTTGGGAGATACTTTAGAGGTAATCATGCATGAACTAGTACAACATGAACTTATCAAAATCAATGATAGTCCAACTTATGGTGAACCAAGCTTTAAACTCCCTTGGTATAATCAGTACGAACGATTCGAGTTCCATAAAATCAAGGGTCACCCAGCAAACAGATGTGCTACCCTCAAAAACCTCATCCAAGACCTCATTGATCAGGGAGAAATAGCTATTAAAAATGACATTAAAGGGCCATCTACCAAAGACAACAATGATAATGTCTCAACTTCAAAAGTTGAAAACAACGATCAAGAGCTATCTATCACCGATCACAATGACAATGTCTCTACATCATCCAATGAGAAAGAGGACATACATCAAGAATTATCCCAAGCACAACCAAAATCAATCACCCAAGTATAGCAATGATTCAGTCCAAGATATGTTGACATCATCAAACCTCATGGCAGTCCATAATGATGATCAAGAGACTCTTGATCCAACACTTATACCCAATGCAAAAAATTTAAGCCAAGAGTCATCACCCATATGTCCACATTTTGAGGAAATTCAAGGATCCTTTACATCAATCCATTCTTTGAAATTGATCCATGTCCAGAATGTGATCTAAATCATGTCAAAGATGATACCACACAATGTCAAGATCGAGAATCCCTATCATCAAGATACTATAATGACTTGGCAAATATCTTCCAAGACATCCCATGTTTTCCATAAAAAGAACACATCCATATACCAAGCACACATACACCTACCCATGAGATGCTTACTCCTAATGGACATGTAGATGATCTTCATCTAAGACAAGAGTCCCTCACTCTTCATATCATTACCAAAGAACAAGAGTCTCCTACTTTTAACATATGTACACAAGATCAAGACATAGCAGAACATAGAGACATATCATAAGGGGATCATGAAGAATACTTATACATAAGTTGTGAATCAGAAACATCTTGTGGAGACATATCAAGAAGGGATCATGAAGAAGACTTATAGATAAGTTGTGAATCAGAAACATCCTATGAAGACATATAAAAAATGAATCATGAGGAAGATTTTGCATGGATAGTAAATCAAAAACACCTCTGGAAGAAGCATTAAAATCTAATATTTTACAATATCAGGCTGAAGATATCAATTAGGAAGGTATCCCACATCTGAAAGAGCCTATCAATGAGGAAGCTACCACATTTAAAGATCCACAACAGAGCAAAGAAATATTAGCACCTTGTTTCCAAGGTGAGACATATCCCATTGCAAATACACTTTTTCAATGAATTCATTATCAAGATAAAGGATTAGGCCTACATGAACAGGGTATCCTAGAATCAGTGTAGATTATTGGCAGTCCTAAGCATCAAGGTCTTCGTTATTCAAATGAATCTAAACATAACAGTGATACCTCCATAATACTAGGGGCAACTTTATCTAATGCAAACACCAACATGGGGAGCACGAAGGGCCCTTATGATAAAATTTCTACCAACATTACAACTAGCCATGTCATGAATCGCCATCCACACATATTTCCACCCTATGATTGGGACCAACGACAAGAAAAAAAGCCATATCAAAGAACGAAACAAGTCATTGAAGCAAAAGAATCAGCAAAACAAAATGGACAAGAAAAGTTTAAATGGATACAAAAGAAAAAGTAAAAAAATCATCCCTATCAAACTCCATTAGTCAAGGGAACTATGGGGAAAAATAAAAAAGGGAAGTTCATCCATCAAAGATATCCAACAATACAAAAGAAAGCTTCAAGAGTGGCTTATAAAGTATATCAAGATGTTGGTCCCAATCGAATATCCATATCCACCCATTGCTCATCATCCCAAGTTTGGAGAGTCAAAGGTTCCACACTGTCGACCACTCCATCTAAATATCATATCCCTCAACACATTTTGCCATCCATGATATCCAAATCTCACATTGACCATGTGTTGGAAACAACTCTTTATAATAAGGAATCTAAGGGATCTCTATTGCGATGTGCGCATCAAGGTAAGGTTAACTCTAGTATTGACAAGGCAGACAAGAATTATTAGGGGTTACATTCAAGTGCTCGTATCCTAGCAAAACAAATCCTCCAAGCATGATATCATTGGCACACCATGATAGCAACAACAACCATGTCAACACCAACAACATCTATATCAGCACCACCAGGAGGTCCAACATGAGCAAAAAAAATGTTACCATGATGAAAACCTGGTAAATAGGCGTCTTGTGTGACATCATAAATCAAGAAAATCAAGAAAAAAATCATCCTCTAGTAAAAACCACTATGGTGGCGCTTTGCACAAGTACCATGATGAAAACCTAGAAAACAAGTGTCATGTGTAGAATCGAGCATCTACATACACCATTTTAGATGGAAGCATCTCAGCTTATCTATAAAGAATCCAATCTATTTTGATCCAAATTCAACTTATCTTGGTCTTGATAAATGTTTGGTATACATTTTACACTTGCTTATGAAAAACATTTTGACATGGTTCCCTATCATTCGTCCTATCCTATCCAACATTATCTGAGCCATGAGGCATTGTCCAAAGGGAATACTCTATCCAAATATGTTATCCTATCACAAGATAATCAATCACCTACATTGCTAGACATTGGGGGAAAATACATGTATCTTGCTTCAAAATAAATCTTGATCTATGTCTTCTATCTCATGTTGTGATCTAGGCATTTATCCCAACAATAAGGTGTACCACCAACGCACTACCAAAACTTCAAAGATGACGACAACATGGATTATTCTTTTGCTCAAAAAAATTAAGATATCAATAGTTGCTTGAACCCTACAGCTAGTTCAAGTAAGCTTTTCCACAACATATCCTCTAGAAAAATAAGGTGAAGTATCAATCCAAGTTTTCAACATCTTACACCCCAGGAAAGAGGGTAAAAATCCACCAAAAACAAGGTATACCCTCCAACAAGCCACTAGGGTAACCTTCAAAACAATTTGTCCCAACAACAAGGTGTACCACCAACGCACTACCAAGGTAACCTTCAAAGATGATGACAACATGGATTATTCCTTCAATTAACACTTCTAAGATTTCAACAGTTGCTTGAACCCCACAACTAGTTCAAGTAATATTTTTTGCAACATATCCTCTAGAAAAAACAAAGTGAAGTACCAATCCAAGTTTTCAACATCTTATACCCCAGGCAAGAGGGTAAAAATCCACCCACAACAAGGTATCCCACCAATGCACTATCAGGGTAGCCTTCGAAACAGTTAGTACCAACAACAAGGTATACCCGCCAACGCACCACCAAAGTAACCTTCAAAACAATTCATCCCAACAACAAGGTGTACCAACAACGCACTACCAAGGTAACCTTCAAAGATGACAATAACATGGATTATTCCTTCACTCAAAAATTCTAAGATATCAACAGTTGCTTGAACCCTTAAACTAGTTCAAGTAAGCTTTTCCACAACATATCCTCTAGAAAAACAAGGTGAAGTATCAATCCAATTTTTCAACATCTTATACCGCAAGCAAAAGGGTAAAAATCCAAAAAAATAAAAATGATCAAAAATCAAAAACATAAAAAACAAAACAACATCGTTGGATTATTCCTTCACTCAAACCGTCTAAGATATCAACATTTGCTTGAACCTCATAGCTAGTTCAAGTGAATTTCCCACAACATATCCTCTAGACACATAAAGAGGATATCAATCCATGCTATTGATTTTGTTTACCCAAAAACAATTCATGCTTTGAGTCAAATGGTCGAACTACGTGGTCTTTGCGTGTACAATGAAGGCAAGGCTTTTAGCCCCCGAGACCCTAGGTCAGTCCCCTTAGGTTTCCAACATGCTTTATTTCAACTTAGTCAAAAAATCAAAGAATCCCAAAAACATATACAATATACAAAATCCAAAAACATTCACAAAACAAAAAGGTCAAACCAAGTGAACTACGAGCCTCTGCATGTACAACGTAGGAAAGGCTTATCTTTGATGAGTCCCCGAGGCCCTAGGTTAGTCCCCTGAGAACAAAACAAAAACACCATCATAAAACTTAGAAAATCAAAAAAAGACCCACCCCATCATCAACATCCACAATAAATGTTTTAACCATAGTAAAAAAACCATCCCAATCACCCTTTGACAAAACAAACAAACAAAGCAAACATCAACAACTAAAAATTTCAAGCAAAAACAATCGCATAACAGTTGACAATAAACAGATGAAAAACAATGCCAAAGTATACACTACCTATCTTTTTAAACAAGTCCTAACAACATCCTGAGATATTCCTTAACGGATCCGTTCCTACGATAGACATGATCAACAATGAATAATAGCCCCACCCTAAATAGATATGGCAAGTGATACTGCAACTCTTTTTTTTTTTGTGGTCTTACTTTTTGTGATTTATTTTATTGACTCATTCCCAGGGTCTCTCAAGGATGTCCATAAAGATTTAGAGAAGGAATGGGGGAAATTGAGTGTCACTTTGATTTGTTGTTTGTAAGATATTTTTGTAATATTACCATGATGAATACTTGCTTTATTGAGTATAGAAGTTGTATTAAAACAATTCATGAAGCAATTACATGTTAGGTGTTCTATACCTCTCTGTGTGACTGGTCCGAAACATTTTTCACACAACCCCCCTATACTTTAAATGAAGTTTTTGTATGTCTGGTATGAACAAATATACTCTTTATTTGTAGAGTCAAAGTCCACACAATATATACAAATTTACCTTGGTAATTCATACCATGGTGCATCATATTTGTTTGCTACATCAAACAGGGTTGTTCAAACCATGAAGTCTCTAAAGCGAAGAAAAAGCAACTCATCAATCACTATCCATTATCATATTTCTACTCACTAACAAACATCATCATATTTCTTCTAATTAACATCATACCTCTATCTATCATCATATTTCTTCTAATTAACATTCATCTTGCACAAACATCATCAATACCATATCCATACTGCATCCACAAATGCTATCAATACATATCATGATGATAATAAACCAATTAAGAACATCATGTATCATGTATGGGGCATTCATTTATCAACATACATCACACAATAAAATGAGACAAAGTATGAATCATTCATCCACATGAAATTCATACATCAAAAAACAAAAAAAATACATATAAATGTACATCATCATATATCACCATCACATAAACACAAAATGAGGTTGAATCGAAGAAGGTATATCTCATATATATCATCGTCAAAAAGGGAATATGTCATAAATACATCATCCAAAATGACAAGTGTGATAGGAAAATACAAAATTATAACATATATACGAGGTCTCGATTAGACCAATGAATCTATATAACACACATGTCTACAAAATGTCTCTGCACCATGAAACGACATGAAGATCAAGTACCAAAAATAGTAAGACTCCAATAGGATGGACAAAACACTACTGAAATCGAAATGATCTGGCTGTCTCACAAAATGATCACCTACACCGACACTAACACCACCACTGTCGTCGCTCGCAACACACGGCTCCCCAAACTGTGGACATTGAGAGGCCTTGGGAGAAATAGCATCATATAAAGTTTGATAATAGGTAGATGCTTGTAGATACTAATCTCACTCAACTTGCATACTATCACGCTCTGCCCAAAGATTATCTCTCTTTGTTGTCATTAATAGTACTGGAGACTTTGTAGCATGTCATCTACCAATATCACTCTCTTGATATGCCCAAAAAGTATCTCTCTTTATTGTTAGTAATACTACGTGAGCCTCTGCATCATGCAGTCTAGTAATCGCATTATCTCGCTCAACCCTCAAAGTGTCTACCAAAGCCTATGTAGCCTGTCGCCATGAAATCTCTACAGCTCAGTCTAAAGTCATCTGAACTAGCAATAAATCAACATCCCTAATTGGTGGAGGAGGATATGGAACTTGTCTCTGACCCTGTGTGGGAAGCACCCACTCATCCTAAATATCTTGTGCCTCATCACATCGAGCTCGATCCAACTGCTCTGCAAGAACCTCAGCGCATTGTTGCTCCCTACGATGAATTGTAATGCCTACTTTGCCCAAAATGGGATCACCTCTAGAATTAGTAAGCCTCAAAGGCCTACGCCATGCCCACCACTCCTCATAATCATGAGTAGTACCTGGATCTTCCACTCCAACCGACCAACCCCAACCAACTGGGGCAAGTGCTCCAAACTCAGCAATAATAATATCTACATCAACTTGGATACCCCATACATGGACCTCCTGATAATTTTGACCAAATCGAGCCTCATATGCATTAGGAACCTGCCCTTGTCTCTCTCCAAACTGGCAACAAACTTGGTTTGGTAGATAACGCTTTATCATAGATGACGAATGACCAAGCAACCAACGGGTCTATCAATAATACACAAGTTGATCCGCATCCTCTGGCCAAACCTCGCAGCTCATATAAGGTCTCCATACAAAACTAAGCATCTCATCAAACACACAGTGCCTATATTGTAGGTCCTCAGGAAAGGTGTGGCACATAATGTCCCCATAATGATAAGAGTATGGATCATCTGGAGAACAATCTTGAATCCCATCTGGACGAGTCACTACAATATGCTCCCACACCCAAAAATGCAAAAGTGATACACTTGCCAACAATGACCTCCCACCCTGATTCACCACCTCGTGCATATCTCGGTAAAGATGGGCAAGGAAAAAAGCACCCTAGGCATATCTCATACCATGCTCTAGCATACTCTCAATACATGTACCCCATCCCACTGCAAATTATCGACCTCATCTATCAAGAACAACCAATCCTGATACCATGCCACAAAGGACAAGAATGATAGGGTTTGCATTGTCAGAATAATTAGATAAATCAATCTTTGTATCGTGAACATCCACGTGTGTCACACCTAGCAAATGTTGCATAGCATAGGCACCTCGTCGAACCTGGTATGTAACAAGCTCACCATGAATAGGAAGATGAAGAATCCTCCACACATCCTCGAGAGTAATAGTTGCCTCCCCTGTAGGAAAATGAAAAGAGGACGTCTCAGAGTGCCACCTCTCCACAAGAGTGGTCAACATCATTGTATGGGTCCTGATCGGAGGCATGTAACATATATAATGTAATCCCATGATGTCAAGAAAGTCCCACTCCAACGCACCGAACTGGGCAATCAAATCGAACAAGTGATGAGGACATCTCTCTCTCGTCATAAGTGGTCGGAGACTTGCCTGTAATCGTTATAAACTAGGATTTTAGGGTTTCACTCTAAACATGCAAAGCAACACAAAATAACATGAGCATGATGAAAAACAACATTTATGATGGTAAACAAACACATGCTAGGGTTTAGAACAATGTTAAAAGGAAAGCGACAGAAGGAGAGTCAATTGCTAGGTTCTGGGAAAAATGCTCAACAAAAGCTAGACAAAAGCGCAGTTTCAAAACAATAGCACAGTTAATTTAGGTCAAAAGTAGCAAACAAGGGCATAGTTTCTAGACAAAAGTGCAGTTTTCAAATAATTCCACAAAAATAAAAGTGCAAGTTCAGGACAAAGACGCAGTTTTAGAACAAAAGCATAGTTTTCAGACAACTGCACAAGTTCAGGATAATTGCATGAGACAAAAGTGCTAGTCAATGACAAAAATGCAAATTTCAAACAAAAGCATAGTTTTCACATGACAAAAGCACCAAAATTGAGGCAACTGTGCAAGAATCTCAAAAACAACGCTATTGTCTAACAGGACTTTGCACACGCAAAATGAAAACAAAAACATGGCGAAAGTGAAAGGTGAGAAGGTAAATATCGGGCCACCGATGCTTGAAGGCCATCTATACTCTCGAACAAGATCAGAACGATGTGGGGCAACCTCAAATCTTGACATTCTCCCTCAACAACTAACAAAATGTGGAATCCAAAGACAAGAATTAACAAGAGGAACAAAGCACAAATGATCCAATTTGAAGACAAATTGCCTATATAACACCTCAAGAAAACCCTAATTTCATCTAGGAAACCCTAGTTACACTTAGGGAATCTTCCTACTTTCAAATTAGAAGCTCTGGAAAACATCAGAATGAGAAACGATTCACACATTCAAATAACATTTCATCTGAAAAAATTGAAATGATAGTACAATAGTGTCAAGAGCCTGACCTCAAAGCTTAAAATTTTTAGTCAACCTCTCAAGGGGGCAACACAGAGTCCTACCATCATTCCACTAAACGCCGGGGCATAATTTTTTTTCAAAAACTTGATCTTAAAAATAGAATCTTTGAAACAAAGCAACTAGTACTTTGTATCAAAGAGGGGCAAAATGTAGATATGTAAAATTGACTTGAAACCTATCACACACCTCGAACAACACTGAACAACATCGAACAACATCAAATAGCCTCAAACAACATCAAACAATATGGAACATCATCTCCGATTGTCCTGTAACATCTCGAAATGACTCAATCATCCCGTAACATCTCAGAATGACTTAGAATCATCTTGTAACATCTTCAAAATGACTTAGAATCATTTTGTAACATCTTGGAATGACTCGAAATCTTCTCGTAACATCTCAAAATGACTCATAATCATCCTGTAACATCTCAAAATGACTCATAATCATCATGTAACATCTCGAAATGATTCTAAATCATCCCGTAACATCTCAAAATGACTCAGAATCATCTTGTAACATCTCAAAATGACTCAAAATAATCCCGTAACATCTCAGAATGACTCTGAATCATCCTGTAACATCTCAGAATGACTCAGAATCATCTCATAACATCTTATAATAACTCTATCTTGAAACATCTCGAAATTACCTTGAAACATCTCAAATCTTGGAATCATACCGCAGTATTCCCACATCACACCACATCAAAATGACATCAAAACCTTAATTCCTCTATTAATTGAATAATACAACATTATTTAATTAACTCACTTTTTCATCATTTCAGACAAATTAAATAAATTTCATTTATTTAATAAAGTCCCAAAACCCTAATTCCTCTATTTTTTTAATAATACAACATTATTTAATTAATTCAATTTTTCATCATTTCAGACAAATTAAATAGATTTCATTTATCTAATAAAGTCCTAAAAACCCTAATTCTGCTATTAATTAAATAAAACAATATTATTTGATTAATTCACGTTTCATCATTTCGACCAATTAAATAAATCACATTTATTTAATAAAGTCCTAATCTCACTTTAATTTGGCCTGATTGATTAAATAACGCCAATTATTTAATTATGTCACTAAATCACCTTATTCCTCTAAGTTGATTAAATTATTAAATAATAATTTAATTACAACACTTTCCCTCCAAAAAAATTGAATAATTAAAACAAACTATTCAAATCAATTATCAAAAATCAAATAAAACTAATGCAACTTTGTTTGCAAAAGTCAAACTTGATTTGCACATTCAACTCCAAAAAGAAATTAATTAATTAAAATCAATTAATTCATATTCTCTAACCACTTTTTGATTGAGCAAATTACGATTGTTAATTGAACAATCTAATTTGTTAACTAATTAATCCAAATTTTTAACTGAACAATCTATTTTGTTAACTAATCAATCACAATTCTTAACTAAGCCATCACATTCCTAACTAGGCCATCACAATCCCGATTGATCAATCGAAATTTGTTAACTGATCACTCATATCCTTGACTAGCCAATCTATTTCTCAATCACCCAAATTGTGCAATCAACTTTGCACAATTTTCTCATGTCTAAATCCTCTCAACAGACTCCGACCGTTGATCTAGATATTCTTCAAAATAATCTTGATTGTCCATTTCAAATCTCATTTTTTATATAACAAATCCATTTCCTTACAAATAAGGATTAGAGAATCAACATACATTGAGCAATGAAGTGTTGTCAAGATCATCATTGAGAGAGCTTCATTCCTTCCTTTGATCAACCAAGCATTCATCCACACTTTGCACACGAACTTTGGAGGCTTCGTTGTGATAAGAGCAATCCAACATCAAGCGAATACTCTCCACTATGGGATGGTGAAAATTTCTTTTGCTTTCATTTCATTTGGTAGTCAGTAGGTTCCTTATCATGTTTGCAATAGTATAGTTTAAATCTTGTATGTGTAGGAGTTTTAGATTTTAGATTTGTGCATTTGACTGTAGATTAGATTCCTTTGTCAAATTGCATTCATGTTCATCTTGAATCCGAATCTAGCATCCTTTTTTCCCCTCACACAATATCCTACATCATAACTATACTCTTTATAAGATACCGTTCTTCCTATATAATGTATTAAACATGTGTTTCTTTTTCATCTAGCACTATGCAACTTACCATATCTACCACCCCTCTCACTTTTCCATTCTTATATACATTCATTTACCATGTATATTCCGTTTTCCACCTCCATCCTTTCCCACGAACAATCTTCATTATAATACATCATTTATGTTTATTTCCAAACCCATTACTTCTTACATTCCCTATAGCCATACTTACACCTGCCATAGTGGCCCTCAACATTCCCTTATCACCTTTCCATCCTCCACCTTATATACAATAATATATAAGATAAATCAAGTAGAAAAAGAGGGGATGAAAAATAAATGATAGTGATTAATTCCAAGATTCAAAACATACACCATTGTCTTATGTTATTGTTACACACCCTTTACCTATGGGTTTTATGGTACCACATTTTTCAATGTATGATAGTAAAGGTGACCCAAAAAAACACTTGAGATATTTTACCATGGTATTTGTAAAGATTTTATATAATTATAGGCTATTGGCTAAGCTATTTCTAATTACTCTAAATGAATATGTTGTAGAATGATTCTTTTAATTCTCTCATGGATTGATTCATACATTTGATGGTTTGATTGAGGCATTCTTGAAACAATTTAAAGTTAATATGGGCCTTAAAGATACTTTTATTTATGTATTTGAGTGTTCCCAAGGACCCAATGAATGAACTAATAATTATATCATAGTATTTTTGTTCTTATGCTCCAAATTTATTACTCCCTTACATGATCTTGAACTACAAAACATCTTTGTTAAGGGATTAATTAAGCCAATCGCCAATGTCGTGTGTCTAAATAGCTTTACATCTTTTATGGATCTATGTTCACATGTGAAGACCACCAAATACAAGCTATTAGCAAGAAAAATTTTAAAGCATGGTTCATTAACATAAAATGCTTCATCTTGCCCTTTGAAATACCAAAATTTAAGCAAAATTTCATAAAGAAACTGATTTAAAGGAAAATTTTAATAAAGTAGCCACTACTTATATTGTTCCCTCCTCCAAATAAAATTATACTAGGAAGTTCTCCAAGATTCAATAATCCTTGGATGATGTTCTTAAAAAAAATTTAAGTGCTAATTTGGTTACTTTATATCATATACATTCACTAGTTCCTAATAAACCACTTCCTATAAGTTATATAATGATCAAGTATTTTGTAACTTCTATAGACTTAAAGGCCATAGTACACAATCATGCATGGTTCTAAAACACATGCAACAAAATGAATTATGTGGAAAGTGTCAATGATAATGTAAACCCTTTGGTTACAACTATGAATAGAAGATTAAATATCTACACTAAATAATTTCCTAAATGATAATACTACTATGAATGTTATACACAATGACAAGGATGATGCAAGTGATTGTAATGTTGAAACTAATGATACATCACATGCACATTCTTTTGTGAGAGCAATCAACACTAATGATACATCTTCTCTTTCTCCTTCTCCCACCCACTAATTACATTTTTAAGGTAAAGATGCCACAAAATAACCACTATGAGCCATTATATGTATTTAAGGGAAATGAATGAGAATGTCATTGGTGACATTCTTGTTGATGTTACAAACTAGTATAACATATGTATGAAGAAGTTTCTAGTCAATAGCCATATTAATAGAAATTCTTATGTTCATTCAAGAGTCTCCATAAAAATGGAAAATGTATTGTTGATCAACACTTTGGATTGTACTATCTTACCACTTAAGATTGGACCTAAATTACAAATATTATGCCATGCTATTCCTACTTCTAATAGATTCTCTATATTAGTAAAACATGGGTAATAAAATTAATATTGGAACCTTAAATTATACAACAATGTATAAAAAAAATCATTAAGGAAGAGTTATGGAGATTCTAAGATTAAAGAACAAAATTATTTTTCCTTTTTATAAAGAAAATGGGCAACAAGTTATAGCTTTTGACTTCAAGCAACTTAAATCAACATATGTTTCAAATTTTGAACTGATGAAAACTAATGAAATATAAATATTTCACTATAGTTAAAAAATGAGTTTAGTAGATTTTTTTAATAAAATTATAGGTAATCTTTAATTGTTGAAAAAAGTCAATAATTCCAGAGATGTTTTTAAAAAAATATTGATTGGGATCCTTTAGTGTAGTGAAAGGAGACAACAAATAATAAAAGGGTATCACATGTATTCAATTTGTCCAAGAAAATCATTATCTAGAAGGTCATCACCTCAAAATCATTTACCACAAATTTAAAAAAGTGGGATAAATCAATGCTAGTCACATAAATAAGAGATGCAAATGGATGAACTATACTATTTGTAAGCATGGAACAAAGGGGTGGGACATCAACAAAAGAATCAAACATGTTATTTCTACGAGGATAAATAGAATGAATTGGAAGGTGTCACTGAAATAGTTGTCACTATTGAAGTAAGGGGGGAGAGGGGGATACTTGACATTGATAGAATCAATAGTTGGAGTATGAGCATCCCCAAAAGATGTAGGAGTAGAAGTGGAATCAAGATCCTTGCAAGTTCTAATAGATGTGCCAAGTAAAAGAGGATGTATATAAGGCCCCACAACACCAATAGGTAAAGAAGGGTGTGTTGTGGGAGGAACTACGAAGTTTTTGATTAGGGGTAAAACAGGTTTTGATGGGGCCCCAAAACCCATTACATATGGTTTTTAAAGGATATGAAACTCTATCCAAAGCAAGAAAGCTGCTAACAAAGAAAAATCAGCAAATCAACAACAGTGAAACATCAACAACCATCAAAGATAAGGAAGACAACTCAGGCTGTAAACAACATACAGGTTTTGTAGGGACCTAAAACCCAAACAACCAAGAATTAATGGAGACCTAAAACCCCACTAATTGATCAAAATGACCACTTACATCAGCCAGGCTACAATAAACCAGATGCTCAAACCAATCCGCCTGAATAGCCATCCCATACTCCACTTTAAAGGAGTGGGCTCCCCACTATAGGAGAGGATGATAGGAAAACCCTTTCCACCAAAGACACAACTCCCCAACCCACACAAGTTCCACCTTAATAGAAACCCGTAAGAGAAGAAATCTTCCCACCAAATCTGCAACACCCAAATCCACCTCAATAGGAAAGGCCTTCCCCTCAAAAGGAGTAGTCTCCACCTCAATAGAAGATTCCAACTGAAGAATCTAGCAAGAAGAAGGCCCATTAGTGGAAAGAGTAAACACAACATCCTTTGGAAAAACGAGCTCAATATCCATAAGATAAGAGAGAAACTCAAAGAACAAAGAGAAAATCCAACACACTTGGGACTTTATGATAGATAATAGAATCAACCCAACAATTAGAAAAGACACCAAATCATAGGCAACAAATTCTCCCATAACCACTTTCAAGGAGGAAAACAAAACATCCTCCCCAAGGATTAAAAACCCTTCATGAAAAAAAGATTCTCAAACCAAAAGGAGAACCAACCACCATTAAATCTACACTTCTGGGTCAAGAAGAAAGAAATAAAGAACCACCTAGACTAGCAAGGAGAAGAAAAAAACAGAGGCAACAAAGCCTCCCAAAGCCATCCTCCACATGAACATCTAAACTTTCTTAGACCAAAAGAAGATATCCAACCACTAAGAACCAACAGTCCCATCTGCCATCCAAACCCAAACTCCCTAGTATCAGGAAGTCTATACCCTCGAAAGATAGAAAGCATTAACCCAAAGAGATAGCAATAGGTCATAGAAAAACTAGAAACCAGCTTCCACAGAGAAGAAAAGAGCCTCCAACAAAAAAATAAACCTCAAAGACTAGAGGAGGATAAAAACCCAAAACCAAACCTAAAGAGAATCACTGGCCAAACAAGAAACACCACAAGCCAAGGAAGAATGGCTCCACCAGATAAGCCTTCAAAAAGGCAGTTTGAAAAGTAGATAAAAACCAGAGGAGCAACGACAGCCTTCACCCCATCCCAATGAAGAAGCAAAACTATCACATCCCAACTGGATGACAATAACTTGCTTTGCAACACCTCAACCTGATTAGAAGACGACAACAACCAGCACAAAGCTTTTGCTTCCCAACAACACAACATTATCGACCTGCCCAACCACAAGTCGCCTCCCACCAATAAATCATTTGCGTCCTTTGAATTGTTTCCTTCTCCACCTGCATCATCTTTAAAATTTAAATTTCCCCCTCTACTCCTCTTCTCGCTCCCTCTCGACATGTGTTGAGTTTAAAGATTAGGAGGAACTACAAAGTTACCAAGGTAAGAATCTTAAATTTTTATTGTTAGAAAGGATGTATGGGAGCAAATTATGGTTAGCATTTAGGATAGGATGGAGTGGGGAATAAATATGTAGGAGCGTTTAGGAGGAGAAATATTGGGCATAGGTAATAAGAGGAATATTAGAAGGTCAAGAGTTAGTAAGAGAAATTTTGGGTCAAGTTGGTGGAGGATAGGGCTTAGATTGAGGAGGTGGCTAGGGATATTTGTTCTTGTGTTGGTAAAATGGCTAAGAGTGGGGAGAAAATCCATAAGGTTGTGGCATAAGTCCAAAAGAAAAGGTAGAAGACCTTGAAAGATAGATATCAAAGCCTTTGTTTGGTTGTAAAGTAGGAATCCAAGGAGACGTAAGGAACATAGAAAACTAAAGACTACTTGTATGTATGCAAGAACTTTTTCCCACATAACACTTATATAAATCAGACATAATATTATGTTGCTCATAAGGATAAAATTTTGGCTTTCATACAAAGAAATTAATAGTAAAGTTTCCTAACTTTAAAATGGATCAATACTCACGATGTTAGATAGCGACTACCTCATTATCATGTCTGAATTTTAAGAATTTATATATCATTGAGATTATTACTTGGGATTTTTGAATCTAAATACATCTAATAGTGACGTTAAATTATTTTAAAGTGGGAATGATGTGAGCCACTATAAGAAAATCCTTTGGAAAAATCTATTAGGAAGAATAAAGTAACTATGGTTCTCATTCAATATTCATTTGTAACATTTTAAATTAACCATAAATGCTACATTGGATTCCTTATGAATATGTGTATTGAGTAATTATTCCTTTGTAATAATGTTGAAAGGGAATTTCAAGATCACCAAGATGCCATCAAGATGTAATTGGAATTAACATTTCCTTTAATATACAAATTTTCGTGATAGTTATTATTATGCATCTCATTTAGAGACAAATAAATAAGGGGGGAAGGAAAAGAGGAAGAAGAAACAACAATATGAACATCAAGAACACCAAAAAAATTATCAAACAAAACTATAAGAAATTATTTGTTATGAAAGAGAGCTCCTCTTATGAAGGAAGTGAGGTCCATGGATGCAATCAAATGAAAGTAAGAGATGGGATGGGAAAACATTAAGAAATAAATTACTATTATATGGAAGTGTGGTAGAAGGATGAAGTAGTATACATAGTTTATTGAAATTTCAAGCACATCTATTCCAAAACTGAACCATATTGCACATAAAATAATAATAAAAATATTGGATTGATTTTACTTTATTGGGTTTGTACAATGTATTATGCAAATTATTATAAGAAATTTCATTCCCATACAACTTCCCCAAAAACTCCTTAAACTGTCTTATGAGAAACTACCTACCAACTTAGATTATTTATTAAATTTAACAATAAGTGTCTTTCTTTAATTACATAAAACTTAATTTTCCAACACCCCCCTTAAGGTATACATTACAAAAAATAAAAAGAAAAGAAATACAACCCAACCCATTTGGAAATATATGAAAGCGTCGAGCCACTATTTCTCTTTGCTCATCTAGAGCATCCCAAACTATTCATGTCTAGGAAAATGTCAAAATTAACAACCCAATTTTCTTAGAACATTACTCATGTCTTATAAAATGTCCTAATTATTCATTAATACTTGTGAATCAAGACATACTCAACTATTCACAAGTGCATTTACCACCCTTCTTGTGAATCAAGATACACTCAATTATCCTCGAGAAAAAATATCAAAGAATTGTGAATTGATACTTACTCCATTATTCGTCAAGTAACACTCCTTCCTTTATGGATTGAGACTTACTCCACTATCCATAGTAACACTCTTCCCTTTGTGGGTTGAGACATACTCAATTATCCATAAATCATAAAACTACTAAATCATTAAACTACCATGCTCTCCCTTGCTCCAAGAAGGTACACACAAAGAGATAGTGCTTCTCATACAAGATATCATCTTTGAGGAGGAAGCTATCTTGAGATGATTAGATTCCTCTAGCCTCCAATTGTGTCTTTGTTAAACTTTTTCCACTTGATGTCTCATTAGACTCTTTGATAATACAAGCATGTGAATCTCTATTATTTTTATCAGACATAACATGGATGACTTGGAGAATAAAAAAAATTAAAGACAAAATAAAATTGAACATTATCAAATTTGAAGATATTAATTTCCAACAATAATACACCTTTTACACTATCCTATCTATTTTTTCAAATATTAAAATGCCTCCAATTTTATACAAAACCATATATCTCTAATACAACACTAAACCATATTTCTCCTTATTCAACGAAAGCTTAAATACTTCCATTTTTTAGAAGAAAAATAAATATCTTAAATCTTCTTTGTATTAATCATTAAAAAAAAACTTGAAAATGTAACACCATTTTTTTATTTTAATTGTTGAAGGCTGGAAAATGAAAAAGGTAGCTAGTGGCAACTTCCTTGCAAATGATTAGGTATATCTTACACAACAACAAATTTTGTCTCTGCCTGCATCCTTACACTTACCAAATCCTTCACTGAGTGGTCACCTTTCTATTCTTGGTTGCACCAGAGGAGGACATAAACCCCAGTTTGCAGGCTAATTAGCATTGTTGTAAATCTAGTGCTATTTTTGTGTGATTATTAAAGATGCCTTGAGAAATCACAAAAAGAGAATTTTATTTCAAACTTGAGCTAACTCCTACATCTATGGTTGAGTATAGATACGAATATATGGATGTGAAAGTAGGGGAGTATGATATTGTGGTTATGAGATGATAGGGGAGATGGAGGTGGAAGCGATAGTAATAGTCTAAAAGACTAAGAAGGGGAGAATGAGGGGGAATATAAGGATTGATAATGGGCTCAATAGAAATGGATGGACTAGAAAGATGCATAGAAGTAGATGCATCAAAAAGATGAGCAAAACATGGAAGAAGATGAGAAAAAGGTGCAATTGCATGTATAATGTGCCCAATGCACTATAAGATCTATAAACCCAAATAATTAGTGACCAAGATATTAGCTAAAGCATCAATAATATTTGAAATATTGGGGCTATCAATAGGGTCAGTAGAAATCTTTATAGCTTTCAATTGGGAGATAATCATGTTATGATGTTGAAGGTCCATTTGGGAAAGATCTCATTATGGTTGAAGTTATTATCATGAGGAGTGAAATTGGTAGTCTCATTAAAAGTGTTGGAAGTAAGATGGATTTGCATCATAAAAGGATTAAGTTGTAGGATATGATAAAAGAGGAGTCATCCCATAATGGTCAAGGAGGTCTAGAGGATTAAAAAAGTGATTAGTTTAAAAATTAGACTTTAGGAAATACTTATTGTTTTGACATAGTCATTACCAAGGGAAATTTCATAATTAGTGGATAAAAATGATTTTTTTGTATGATTATATAACTACCAAATCAATATTATGTATAAGAGGAGGTAAAATAATTGACACAAGTGATAATATGATCAATAAAGGGTAAAACAAAATTGACCTAGTAGTTTCAAAAATGGCACACGATACTTTCATCTAATTAGCAATGGTTTTGTCATGGTAGTTTGAAAATGAAACCCTAGAGTTTTGGATAGTTGGGATACTCCATTGTGCATGAGAATAAAGCTTGACAATACAAAAAAAGCGAGGAAGGAAATTAGACATTGCTAGACAATTTGTGAACACAAATCACTTGGCAAGGTGAAGGAATAGATGTGCAATTTCTCTCATAAGTTAGATAAGGATCATATAAGTGGTATTTATATAATAACTATCTTCTTGTATTATAAAATTGATAATACATTGATATTGGCACCTATCAATTGGGTTTTTCCTCCCAACTCAAGGGTTTTCTAGGTGAAAAATTAGTGCAAAGTGTTTTATTTTATGTGATTATATTTTCTAGTAGATTGATCATACTTTTCATTCTATAATTTTTTTATTGAAATTAGTTAAGGTATAGAACAACAAATTAAGCGACTTTGTAGCCACAATTCTAAATAATTATAGCAATTTTGGACCATTTTGGTATTACAAAAAATAAAAACTCATGGAAAATTGGGTTTAATGGATTGTATGATAGAAAAGAGGTCTTCAAGTGATGATAATTAATTTAAAGAATTCACATATAGGAATTCACTATTGGAATCAATAATCTAGAATGAGAAATTTAAATAATAAGGTTTCAGCCTTAGAGAGCCAAGTAGAGCAAGTAGTGAAGCATCAACAATGGATAGCTCATCAATAAGAGCACCTAACTAGACAAAAATCTTAGATGGGACAAGATTATTTATTTAGTAATGTTTTAGTTCAAGATTTGGTAAATAATTTTAGTATTAGAGAAGATTGGGAAGAAGAACAAAAGAGTGGCAATTGCCAATTATGGGAAGAAAGAGAAATTAAGGTAAAATATGGACCTATTCCATTTGAATGTGAAACCAAGGTTCAAATAAAGACTTGCAAAGGTCGAGTAAATTAAAAATATATATATATATATATATATATATTATTGGAATAATAAATGAAAGCAAAATTTAGTGTCCACGATGTTAGTGAAGCACATACAATTTCATTTATGCAATTGAAAATGAGTGGGCATGCTCTTGTATGGTGGGAGAGTTATTTATCTTCAAGTGAGAAGAAGAAAACTATAGCAGGTAGTTTTTAAAGATCTTTTAAGGAAGAAATTCTATCCAATTGGGTATTAAACTAATCAAAAGATAAAGTGGATCTATTTAAAGAAGCAAGTAGATAAAGTGTACAAGATTAGATTAGCGAGTTTCAAAGGAAATCCATGATGCTAAGCATGGATTTGGAAGAAGGAGATATCTGAGCACTGAATAGCTTGGTGGGCTACATACTGACCTATGAAGGATGATTATCACAACTAAGTTAGTTTATTTAGATGAGATTTGTGCTTTGGCCTATTCTATTGATGAAGAAAAAATGATAAGAGAGGAGAGCCTCCTAAAAAGAGACAACAATACTTGATAACAAACAACTAAAGAAAAATAGTGTAAACTATTTAAGAAGTGGAAAGGAAAGAAGACCAATGTTGCCCTCTATGATGGAAAAGAATCAAAGAATATTTATTCACATTGCAAGATTGGTGGTTGCATGGATAATAAGTGTTGGAAGCTATATACAAAAATAAGCTCAAGCAGGACTCAAAGAAGTTGATGTATGCACTATTTGTGAAGAAGTAGAGATAAAGGATAGATTAGATATATGTGAGAAATTGGGTTGTACAATGAGAAAAACCATCATGAATGAGCAAGAAAAAAATCAATAGACTAACTTTTCATTCTCAAACTCTAAGCAAAGAACACAATAGTATGAGCACTTGTAGATCCCAACTCTCAATGTAATTTAATTTCATTCCATATATTTAAGAAGCTTGGGTTGTAAATGTTTGATCATGCTCAAATTGATCTATTGGGTTGGGTTTAGAAGGGTGTAAATATTTAAGTTAATAAAAGGTTTAAAGTTTAGTTTGTTATTAATGCACAATATACAAATGAAGTAGACATAGATGTGATTTCTCTTGATGCATTTGATATTATGTTTGAGAGTTTTTTTTATATGTACAAGATATATTATTCATGGGAAGATAAAACAAGTGCCAATTGGTCAAGATCAAAGGACATAAATGCAAGGAAAGGATAGACACAGTAAATTTCTAATCAAGGATTTAATTTCATAAAAGAGCAATTTTATCTTCTACTATTGAAAGATCTAGAAAAGGGGTTTGGGATTTATTTAATGTCATATAGTAGGAAGAAGTTAAAGGGGGTGGAAGAATTAGTGTCATCATTTAAGGAGGTATTCCATGATCCAAATAAGTTTCCTCCTAAGAGATAGCTAGAGCATGAGATTCATCTACCAATTGAAACTCCTCTACCCAATAGAGGATTGTATAGATAATTGTTGATGCAGAGTAATGAGGTAAAACAATAGATTCATAAGTTATTAGAGTAGGATATGATACATCCCAACACTTCATCATGTGAATTTCCCATAAAGAGGGTAAGGAATCAAGGATGGCTCTTTTATAATGTGTATGTATTGTCATACTCTTAATAATATTCACCATTAAGAACCAATATCTTCTCCCAAGGAAATATGACTTGCTAGACCAACTATAACATGAAAATTAATTATGAAATTAGATATAGAAAATTAGGGTATCATAAAGTAAGAATGAAGGGGGAGTATACATCGAAAGATACTTTCAAGACAAATAAGGTTTGAATGAATGACTTTCTCCTCCTTTTGAATTATGTAATTGACTGTCTATATCTATGTGTTTGGTTAATTATGTTTCAAGGAAGTTCATAAATAGATGTTTCATAGTTTATCTACATGATATATTGATATTTAGTACAATATATGAGGAAACTTTGATGCATTTGTGATAGGTTTTGGAAGTAATAAAATAAAAATAATTATTGTGCAATGTGAAGAAGTGTGAGTTTTCTAAAGAATCATTCTCATATCTAGGCTATGTGGTTTGAGGAGGTGAGTTGAGAGTATAATTCAAAAAAGTGGAGGCTAATCGTCCACACTAAATATGTCATAAAAACAAGGTTTTTAAGGTCATGATATGTGTAAGTTAATTCCAACCATCTCTTCATTGGATTCTTGTCCACATTTAGTTATAATATTAGGGGTGATCCCACAATACTGGTTTACAATTTTTGGCCAAACTAGACACTGAAATAATTTTTTTTAACCAAATCTTCACTTTCGAGCACCTATAGCAGCTAAACCATGAGGAATTTGAAGATGATGCAAACTATGATTTGTGACATTTTGTTTGTAGATTCTAAATATATTTTTTTCAAAAAATTTGGAATCAAATTGCACTTCTTTTTCCATATCCTTCGAAAACTAGTTTTTTTCAGTAAACAACATTTTTAAGGAGTGATGCTCACCGTATACAACATAATTTTTTTTTCATAAAGGATAGAATTCAATTTTTTTCGAATTTAGATTTGTAGCTATGATATCTAGTGCTTCCAATTGGTCTCATAATTTTTTATTGAATATTTTTTCCTTAATCAAGTTTCGAAGTCAAACCATTACAATTCAGACATAGGCAGACTGTATACTACGTAACTTTTTTTGTATGTATCAAAATTCAAAAAAAAAAAAATTTGGATCAAGGACTTAAATATCTAGTGCACTCATATTTTTCAAATTTTTTTTTATAATTTGCTATTTTTCCACATGTGCACAACAAAGAGCTTGATTATTGGTGAAAAACCTATGTTTAATAAAACTAGAAAAACAAATACATAATAAAACCAAAACATATTAAAATTATATTTGTTAGATAGCTCGTTCTGAGGACTACCATCATCCAGTTGTGTCTATGAAGTCTCCTCCATTTTCATCCTCAACCTGAGCTTTGAAGTGAAAAATTTTGGACTTTTTTGGTGCCAGAGGGTGAGAAGGTGGGAAAAGGGGGGTTCAAGCGAACTAGGGGGGTTCGAGCGAACCCCTAGCCAACTGGTTCATTTGAAACCCCCTTTCAAAAAATGTTTTCTTTGTGTTTTTTGGTAGGAATGGTGGGACCTTGCATTTAATTGGTTTGCTCGAACCAAGGTTCATTCGAACCCTCTTTTGGTTCGCTCGAACCAAAGGGTTCATTTTAACCCAAAAAACCATTTTTTTTTGCATGGGGTCATTTTTTGCAAGTTTTCCTTCCTCACTTGAATTGTAAACCACTTTTGTGGGTTTACCCTTAGGTAACTAATTTCATTGGAGTAATTATAGTATAAGGGTTTTTAAACATTGAGGGATACTTGATGTATAATGTGTTGGTATTAGCTTTACCTAATTTGCAACTACCCTTCGAGGTTGAGATGGATGCTAGTGAGTATACAATGCAAACCATCTTGTTACAAGGTGGTAAATTAGAATGCTACTGTTTAAAAGTATTCATTTTAGAATGAGAGGCTATTTGATGTATGTCATTGAGCTATATTCTCTAGTCTAAGAAATCAAGAAATAGAAACACTATTTTCTTGATAGAGAAATAATTATGCACACAAACCACAAACCTTTACAATATTTGTAGGCTTAGTGTAAGTTGTACCTAACATACCATTATAAATAGATGGGTTCTTTTTAATAATTTAATTTAGCGATCAAGTAAAACAAGGGAAGTACAAATTTAGTGGTAAACATGCTATCTAACCACTAATTACAAAACCCATAATAGCTCTTGTAATTCCTCAATATTTTAACCAAGACATTAACAATCAAAATATAAATGAACAAATTACTTATGATGTAAATATAATATAAAAAAATTATATCACATTCCCACACAATCAATATTTTATGGTACAACACAATACAACTTAGAGTACACAATGTCAATGCATTTATCATGGAAAGAGAAGTGAATGACTTGACCATATTATGTAATAGTTATTATGACCCACATACAAAAGGGTAGATTTTACTCTAATACATATATCAAACACTAGTACATGATCACATCTCCTCGGGACACAAGGGTTGGAATGAGAATGACATAAAACTTCATTCCACAATGTAATAGGACACAATCAACATTTAAGATGATGTGATAATACAATACATTCACTAGGATTACCCATTAAAAATTAGGTCAATTGGGAGATACATACTTAAACCAATCAAACCATTGGCTACTTTATTACAGACAATGACACACAAACTAACATAGAGGAGAGCTAGGTTGAAGCAATCATAAAGCAAGGTAGACATGAAACAAGGCATAAAAATCACAAACCAAGTTTTGTCTAGAAATGGTTTGAACCAAATTCTTTATTTCACTCAAGATTCAACAACATTCATCAAATTTCACATAAATCTAGGAATTGTTACTAACCCAAAATTTTATTATTCATAAGCATTCTCATTTGCATCTATAAGAGAGAGGGACCAACCACGTCAAGGCCCCAAGTCATGGAGGGCCGAGAGTAGAGGGCTGCCCTAACTTACCTCAACTTAAAGGAGTGTTAGGAAATGTGGGACGGGAATGATGAGGATTATAAGGTCCTTCGATCACTCTACATACCCGAAACTCAAAATGGGGCTAGGTGAGTTGGTTTTCAGGGTCAACACTATGTCTCAAGGAGCTCTCTGCCCAAGGATGAAAACGTGGCTCCAAGGCGACAGTGTGGCGCACTGGCATCTCTCAGGTGCATTAACGTTCATATGACCAAAGGACTAAAGAGATAAGGTTGAACGCGAGAAAATAGACTAACAACCTAGCTAGTTACTTTCAAAGGGCCAAAACAACACTATGAAGTAGGCAAGATATGCACGAATATGATAAAGTAAATATACAAGAGTGAGGATGGAAAGAATGATCTCACAAAGGTACTCGTTCACCAGCTAGCTCCAAGAATACTTCCACCTACACACAATAAAGAGGAAAATTGTTGGGGGGGATGTATAGGGGTCTGCCTCAGTTAGACCCCCATTTTGGTGTTTTCACCTCCACGAAAAACCAAGATAGCAATAATGGAGAAAAGTATGATAAAGCAGGAAATTAAGTAAAGAACACAAAAGCACTACAAAATAGTGTTATACTACCCAACCAAATCGTAGAGGAGAGGAGTAGAAAGCTTAGCACCTCCACTAAGAGATCACTAGCTAATGGGGGAGAAAATGAGAGGACTCAAGCCTCTGTTGCAATGGTGTTTGTTCCACACTTGCTCTACAGAGTTGATGGAGTGTTGTTGTTGCTGCTATAGAGTGCAAAGTGTTGCTTGAGAGTGATGGATGCTAAGAGGATGCTGTGTAGAGAGTTGGATTGAATGCTTAGAGGTCAGAGTGAATTTGAAGGAGAGAATGAAGAAATTGGCAATATTTGGATTGGTTGGTTGAAGAGGGCATTACAAATTGACCTCCAATGGGAAGTGTAATGCCTTTGTAGGCTCCATACGTGGGAATCTTCTAGGGAAGTAAGCGTGTCACACGGGCGTTCCCGATAGTTATTCCTCTATCGCCACACAAAACAAACACCAAGTGGAATGAAGGCAGTGGGCTTATGTGGAATTTTTCCTTCGGATTTGGTTTTCTAAGGTGAGGATGTGTAAATGGGGAATTTGCGTAAGGGGTGCAAATTCGCTCCTATACATTTTCCCCCCACTTTAGCGAGCACAAATACTGATGAGTGCTTTGGTAAAGTAGATCAAAGTAGTAGAGTTAGAAATGTATACCTAAACCGTTGAGGAAGCAGACTGTGATCTGGCGAACCCGAGAGTACAGGATAAGAAAAGGACTTCATAGCTCCACAAAACTATGAAGCTAAAGAAATAAAGCATCTTACAATCCTGCTGACTTGCAAGGAGGCAACCCCCAAGATATCTCGCATGAAGGAAGCCCCAAGAAATAAGCGCCTCATAGGCTTGCAGACCTGCAAGGAAGGTGCCCCCAAGATCTCTCGCATGGAGGAAACCCAAGAAAGCGGACTCCACAGAGTCAAAAAGCGGCTTCACGAGCGCACCCATAAAATGACATGTTTACCCGCAAATAGAACATGTCAGGAAGCGGCCACACAAGCAATTAAGCGGGTAGTCACGCAGACCATCAACAAGTTGGAAAAATTTCAAAGGGGTCCCTCAGGAACCCTTCAAAAGGAGGAGGGGTCCACTCAAGGGACGTGTTGTTCAAAAGATGGTGTTTTCTTTCTCGAATTGATTCATCATCAAGGAATCCTTCTAAAAGATGTTCACTTCATCAAGGAATTTGAAAGGAAGAATATGCCCCCACGCGAGGGGAAGATCAAAGTTGTTCCCACTTCAAAGGAAGGTTCTCAAGTTCTTTCTTTACAAACCCATGATGAAGGAAATGTGTTCCATTACAGTTTCAAGTTGAGAATGCAATTCTTATAGAGAAGTGTGTGAAGATTCTTGAGCAAAGATTCGTTGGCAACGAATGTGTTATTTGAAGATCAAAGTGATGTAGAGGTGGCGTTGTCACACATGAGAAGGACAACTCAAGCAAAGACGAGAGAAAGATAAATGAAAAGAAAAAAAGGAAAGAGAACACGAACAAGGGCACAAAGGGGGAATGTGCAGGATCATGATGAGCCAAAAAGTGGTGATATGAAAAAAATAGTGTTATGCATTCACCAAAAAATGTGAAAATCCCGAGTTGAATTTTTTTTGGGTTGGGTGTCAGTACATTGCTCCATAGCAATGCCCAAGCCAAAGTAGTACAAAATGGATATCCGATTTCAAAATGTATTGTAACGGTAAGATTTTGGTGCTATAAATTAGATATCCGATTTTTGCACACATAGATCTAAGAGTAATTAGGAAGTAGAGGGTGGACGAGAGAGAGAGAGAGAGAGAGAGAGAGAGAGAGAGAGAGAGAGAGAGAGAGAGAGAGAGTCGAGGGGCAAGGGAAGAAAGAGAGGGAGAGAGAAATAGAGATAGAGAGGAAAGAGAGAGTTTAAAGGAGATAATTAGAGGAAGGAGAGAGAGGGAAGAGGAAGGAGAGAGAGAGAGAGAGAGAGAGAGAGAGAGAGAGAGAGAGAGAAGAGAGAGAGATAGAGAGAGAGAGAAAGAGAGAGGGAAAGGGAGAGAGATAATTAGGAGGGGAAGGGAGAGGGGAAGAGGGGAAGGAGAGGGGAAGAAAGGGAGAGAGAGGGAGAGAGAGAAATAGAGATAGAGAGAGGGAAAGAGAGAGGGAAAGGGAGAGAGATAATTAGGAGGGGAAGGGAGAGGGGAAGAGGGGAAGAGGAAGGAGAGAGAGATAAAGAGAGAGAATATTAGGAGGGAGAAGGGAGAGGGGAAGAAGGGGAGAGAGAAAGAGAGAATTAGGAGGGGGAAGGGAGAGGGGAAGAGAGGAAGAAGGGGAGAGAGGGAGAGAGGGAGAGAGGGAAAGGGAGAGAGAGAGAATTAGGAGGGGGAAGAGAGGGAAAGGGAGAGAGGGAGAGGGAGAGGGAGAGAGAGAGAGAAAGAGATAATATTTAAATATTTATATATTAGGAATATTAATTAGTTATATAATATTTTATTTATTAACTTAATATATATATATATTTATACATTAAATAAAATATAGAAATAATATTTAAATATTATACATAATAATATAATATATTATATATTATACATAATTTCGTAAGATATTATCAAAAATTGTATATTATATATTAAATTATAAACTATACTGTATATTCCAAACTAGATATATTAAAATAAACTATAAACTATTTATTATATTTTTTAAATCATATATTATAAACTATTTTACATTTTTTAAAATCATATATAAAATAAATCAGATATCTGATATGTCTGACACAAACCTTACTACCTAGGGATTAGCCTTGGGCTTGCTTCAAAATTTGGCTAGGACATGCCAATCCTAAGAAGTTGAAATATACCGGGCCGATTTTTTCAAATTCTCCACAATTCAATTCACTCGTTAATGTTATAAAAACTCAACCAACTAAATGTAACCCTCTCCTCTGATCATCCTAGATCCCAATGCGGGCAAGGTTGAGAGCATACACGAAAGGGGATCGTTAGCATAACTGAAGCTTGCTGAAAGTAACAGAAAGGAAGTATAATCACTCAACCACTTATTTAGCGGGAGGACTGAAATGAAAGTACAATATTGAAAGTAAAATGCAACTCGACCACTTCTTTAGCGGGAGCATGTTGACGGCTCAGCCGATCAACAAGATGAGATAATACAATTACATAAAGTAACAGGCGAAAAGCCAGCCTCTTGCACTTGTTCAGCGGGTGATGCAATAATAAAACCTGAGCTACAAATTGGATGAGACCAATCACTTCCACAATCGTGGGAAATGGCAATCAATTCAAGAATGCTGATAGTACTACTGTTCAGCTTACAATAATATAGAGTTGCCTATTAATAAGATCTAGTGTATGAAGCTGCAATAAAATAGAAGACTCTCCTATCATTTCCTTGACATCCCAAACCCAAATCCCAGCTCACAGACCTCATTTTAATAATCTGATTAATGACAGACTTGTACTGAAATACAAATCAACAACACAAAAAATTCGACCAAAAGCTACTATCTCACTCAAAACCCAACCAAACTTCATGAGACGAATTGGAAAAGTTTCTAACATTCAAGGCGCCCAAGATGAAACCAAGAAGAAACCCCAAATAACTCATTTAATTTGCATGGAATTCAATGCATCTCCAGCATGGTACGACCCCTCAAGGAGGGGCGATTTTGCCTTATAAAAATAAATACTCAATATTAAATTCTAAAAATTGTAGGAAAGGGTTGCTCTAACCTACCAATAATATTCATTCACTACCCACAACCAAATTAAAATCACTCGCAAACATCTAAGCAAAAACTCAGTTCAGCCACAGTCAAACCAGCAACTGTAAAATGGATTGAAATACAAGTAAACCAATTACAAAGTGCAAAACAACTCAATAGAACCTATTCTCAACTAGTTGCTATCTTTCAAGAAAGAAGTTAAGCCAGATAGGAGGTATGCATTCCTCGAAGCAAGTCTGACACCATTCCGATAGCATAACAATACTGAAAATCTGAGATAATGAACCCAAGAGACAACCTCTCCATATATAGCTTTTGAGAAGACTTTCTAGAAGCCTATAGAAAAGTGTGCCCATTCCAAGAGTCAAATCAAATTCAAATTCAAGTTGAATCTAATTCCTCCTCAATAGTGGCATCCTTTTTCATGAAAAAATCCTTTTTCCCCAAGCTGGCGTCCACTTAAGTAAATCACAATTTCACCTTTGAGAAATATTAATCTTACCTCCTGATGAGGCGTCCACCCATGGAGGCCACTTTTCAAACACAACATTAAGTTATGTCACTAGGCCAAGGTCAATATATTAAAATATAACATTTAAAATAACTTATCTCACCAGACAAAGTGACCAAGGGCCAAATCAAACACTGCAACTGACTACTCAAAGAGGAAAGCCAAAAAGTACTGATGGGCCACTGCCAGAAATAGAATTTACTAAAAATAGTAAATTCGAGAAGTTGCTCAAAACAACATGCTAGCCATACCGTTGTGAAGCTCTTAGAAAACTCAAAAGGAATCCCCAAACAGAACTTCAGAAATCCAAGGGTAAACCACTGAAAAATCCAAGCAACCTCTGCCAGAGAAGGAAACCCTAATTTTCTCATCTGAGTAGCCTATGGGTCTCAGAAAATAGGCTAATGGTCACCTCCAAGATCACTGTTGGGAGGGGGACATTACGGTTCGCCCTTCCCAAAATTGCTTGCACACAAGCAACTGTAAACCAGGATGCTGCAAAATCTCCTCATTCTCCCAAGTGGCATCCTCTAATGGAAAATTCTTTCATTTCACTTGGTATTCTTTGACTGTCCTTCTCCTCAAAGAATGTTCTCTAGAATTGATAATATTTTCAGGAACTAGCACCAATTGCCCTTCCTCATCCAAAGGAGGTAGACTAGATGAAACAATAATGTTATGTCCCAATGCCTTCTTGAGGTGAGACACATGAAAGACGTTGTGTACTTTATTGCTAGCTGGTAGTTCCAACTCATAGGCCACCGCCCCAACCCTTCTGATAACTCCGAAAAGTCCATAGAAACGAGGTTTGAGCTTCTCAGCTCCACTCTTCTTGAGAGTAGACTGTCTGTAAGGCTGAAGATGAAGGTAAACGATGTCCCCCACCTCGAAAGAGCACTCAACACGCCACTGATCAGCGTACAAATTCTGCTGATTCTGTGCTATTTGAATGTTGTTCTTCAATGATTTCAGAATATCCTGACTTTGCTGCAACATATCTTTGGCCTGAGGTGCCTTGCTATCCCCAAACACCAAATCTACAAAGCTGGTAGCCTCATAACCATAGAGGGCTTTGAATGGGGACATCCTAATGGACATGTGATAGGATGAATTATAGCAGTATTCCCCCAAGTGAAGCCATCTGACCCAAGCCTTCTACTGTTCTGAAACATAATTTTGGAGATAACCCTCCAACCACTTGTTCACAATTTTTGTTTGACCATCGGTTTGGGGGTGATAACTGGTACTCGGAGTAAGTACCGTACCACTCATCCAGAAAATTTATTGCCAAAAGGTACTTAGGAACTTGTTGTCCCTATCACTCACAATGTTTTTTGGAAAATCGTGCAACCGAAACACCTCATGAAATAACAACTCAACTACCTAAGCTGTTGTAAAATGAACTAGTGATGGCAAATAAATGAGCAAATTTCATTAGTCTGTCTACCACCACGAAGATGCAATCCTTCCCTTGTGTCTTGGGCAACCCCGTGATGAAGTCCATAGAGATACTTTCCCATTTTTGATTGGGAATGGGTAGGGGCTGCAACAGTCCAACGGGATATGTGTGCTCATTCTTGTTCATTTGGTAAGTATGGCATTCCTTGATGTAGCTCAAAATCTCATTCTTCAATCCCTTCCATGAAAACCTTTCACGGATCTGCCGGTAAGTCTTAAAGTAACCTTGGTGACCAACAAGTGGAGTGTCATGGAAAGTCTGCAAAACCTTCTTTTTGAGCTTAGAATTGAGCACCAAGAAGATCCTCTCTTTGTAGTGTATTAGCCCATCAACCACTTTGTACTTTTCATCTTGACAAGTACCCTCAATAATGTTGGTTGCAAACTGATTTTTGGCATAATCAGCAAGCAACAACTCTCTCCAATCATTAGTAAGCTCACATAATGAGCTCAAATGAGGCCTTCAAGACAAGGCATCTGCCACAACATTATTCTTCCCCTTGACATACTCAATGTCGAAATCATAATCCTTTAGCTTACTCACCCACTTTTGTTGTCTTTCGTTCAAGTCCTTTTGATGCATGAAGTGTTTGAGACTATTGTGATCAGTCTTGAAAACAAACTTACTCCCCACCAAGTATTGTCTGAACTTGGCTAATGCATGCATGATTGCAAGCATCTTCTTGTCATAGATCGAGTATGTTCTTTCAATGCCTCTTAACTTTATGCTTTCGAACACAATAGGGTGATTTTCTTGCATCAAAACAACACCAACTCCTTCCCCTGAAGCATCGCATTGTAACTTAAATGGTTTGGAAAAATCTGGTATGGCCAAAACCGGACAAGAACTCATGATCCTTTTGAATTTATCAAAGACAACTTGTGCCTTTTTCGACCACAAGAATGCCCCCTTTTTGGTTAGATCAGTAAGAGGAGCAACACTTTGAGAGTAACCCTTCACAAACCTCCTGTAAAAACTGCATAGGCCCAATAATCCTCTCAAATGGGTTAGATTCTCTGGAGTTGGCCAATCCACGATAGCCCTGATCTTTTAGGGATCAACTCTGACTCCTTCTGCACTGATGATGTGGCCAAGGTAGAGTAACTCTCCCATACCAAATTCACACTTTGATTCTTTCGCAAAGAAACTTTCTTCTCAAGGATACTAAGCACTTCTTCCAAGTGCTTGAGGTGTTCCTCCCAAGTCTTGTTGTAGATGAGGATGTCATCAAAAAATATCAACATGAACTTCCTCAACTGCCTCTGGAAAGTTTTGTTCATGCAAGATTGGAAAGTGGCAGGAACATTAGTCGGCCCAAATGGAATGACTAAGAATTCAAAGTGACCATCATGGCACCAGAATGTCGTCTTCTCAACATCTAACCCCCTCATCTGAATCTGATAGTATCCTGACCTTAAATCAATCTTTGAGAAAAAATTAGCACCATGTAGCTCATCAATGAGCTCATCGATTCGGGGAATGGGATACCGATTCTTGATGGTGCTTTGGTTGAAGGCATGATAATCCAAACACATGCAGATGGTGCCATCCTTCTTCTTCACAAGTACAACTGTTGAAGCGAATGAAACCCATCTCCAAAAGTTCTTTTATTTTTTTCTCAATTTCATCTTTTTGTTTCTTAGGATATCTATATGGTGTTGTGATTACTAGTTTGGCTCCTTCCTTCTGCTCAATGACATGCTCAAACCCTCTATCTGGAGGTGGTCCTGGTGGTAAATCAACAAACACTTTAATTCTTTTTGTGAGCACGGTCTGAATATTTGACGGATATTCCCTCTTTGCTTCAACCGGGCTAGCTAGAAGAACCATACACTCCGCAGCCCACTCAACTACATCATGTCGAATCAACCTTTCCATCCTCTTGAAGGAGACAATCCGAGGACCCCTATTTGACATCCCTCTTAGCACTACTTTCTTCCCATCGGATTGAAATTTGAGCTCCATGGTCTGTAGGTTCAGGGAAATCTCTTTGAGAGATCGCAACCATTGAATTCCAAGAACGACATCTATGTCTCCAATGTTAACAACATAGAAGTCATCTTTGACTTCATGGTTACCCAACTGTAAGGACATGTTGGTAACTTTGTGAGTGCAAGAGATGTAGAACCCATCAACAACCATCACTTTGAAGCCCTCAAATTCTTCTGTCTTGAGTTCCCTCTTTGCCACCAATCCTTCATCAATGAAGTTGTGTGTTGCTCCTGTATCAATCAAAGCAACCACACGATGCTTCCCAATCAAGCCACAAACCTTTAAATACTCGTTCTTTTGGAAACTTGAGAGTTGGGCAAAGGTGCCCTCACCCCCTTCCTCTTCTTCCACCTCTTCTGGTTCACATTCTTCATCACTTTCAACAAATTATGAGTGTTGCTTTAAGTAATTAGATTCTGATCCGTAATTAGAGTAGGCCTCCATATGGTTAGAACGGCCTCTTCCATAGCATTTGTGTCCCCTTGTCCAAGGTTCTTTGCATGTGTAACATTTCCCTTCCTTCCTAAGCTTTTCTCTAGCATCATCATCCAATCTAGGAGGAAATTTCTTATGCTAATTTGAAGGATGCCTTTTGTCTTGTCTATGAGGGAAAGGCTTGGGTGGGAACTTAGGCCTAGGTGCAGACAACTCCATGTTTCTAGCCTTCTTGATAGATTCTTCAAGACTTGGTGGGTCAAAAGCTTTTACCCATCCCTTCAATGGTTCCATTAGACTTTCAGAAAACAACACCACTAATCTTCTTTCGATGATGTTGGGCACCATCACAAAGAGCCTTTGGAAATCTCCAATGTATGATTCCAAAGAACCATGTTGTTTCAACTGAGCAAGCTCCCTGAATTTCACCTCAGGATCCTTAGTGTCAAATCTGTCAATCAGCTTGTTGGTGAATTCTTCATACATTCTGATTAGGTTGTGGCCAAGGGTGACCAAACCATGATACCACCACTCATGGGCAGCACCTTCCAAGTGTGGGGTGGAAAATTTGATTGCCTCCTCTTCCACCATAGGTCTCAAGGATAAGTAATTATCCAGTTTTTGTACCCATGCTCTAGTTGTGCATGCATCACTTCCATCGAAATGAGCCAAGAACACCTTTCCGAGAGCTTGTTGGTAATCCATTCTAGGACCCATAGGAGCTCTGTAGTCAGTTCTTCCACCATTCCTTCGGTTCCTTTGATTCATGAATTGGTCAAAAGACCACTACTCCCTAAGACCAGGAGGGAAAGAGGCATACTCCAAGTAGGTCTATCTAGCGTCATCTACAAAGTTTGTTGCAGCTTCAACTTGGGTTTCTTCTCTTTGAGTAAATGTGGGAAAAAGGGGCCTAGAGACTGATCCTCTAGATGTGGCTTCATGTTGTCCAATGGTTCTGTCTCTCCCACTGCCATTGTTCCCATTAACTCCACTATTTTCACCGTTAGAGTTGTTTCGAGTATGGGGCGGATTCTTTGCAGCCTGCTGATCCCTTCTTGCAAGTAAGTAGCCCAGCATGTCAATCATCCCGTCAAACTTCTTCTCTATTCTGTCATATCTCTCATCCATGGGCTGTTTGTTGCTATCTACCATCTCTGCAACTGCTTTACCTCTATCAACTATTTTCCTTGTTTCTCTGAGTGCCTCATAAAAAGTATTTGCCTCTGGTGTACACGAAAACTGATATGGCAGATTTCCCACCTGACTTCTGGTGTAGTATCTATGGGCTCTGTCACTCATCGGTAATTGAACTCAATTGAATCACAGGTTGGTAGAATCATGGCAATGATACCGCTGAAATATATCAGGCCATTTTTTCAAATTCTCCATAATTCAATTCACCCGTTAATGTTATGAAAACTCAACCAACTGAATGTAACCCTCTCCTCTAATCAACCCAGATCCCAATGCAGGCAAGGTTGAGAGCATACACGAAAGGGGATTGTTAGCATAACTGAAGCTTGCTGAAAGTAACAAAAAGGAAGTACAATCACTCAACCACTTATTCAATGGGAGGATTGAAATGAAAGTACAATACTGAAAGTAAAATGCAACTCGACCACTTCTTCAGCGGGAGCATGTTGACGACTCAGCCGATCAACAAGATGAGATAATGCAATTACATAAAGTAACAAGTGGCAAGCTAACCTCTTCCACTTGTTCAGAGGGTGATGCAATAATGAAACCTAAGCTATAAATTGGATGAGACCAGTCTCTTCCATAATCGTGGGAAATGGTAATCAATTCAAGAATGTTGATAGTACTACTGTTCAGCTTACAATAATATAGAGTTGCCTATTAATAAGATCTAGTGTATGAAGCTGCAATAAAATAGAAGACTCTCCTATCATTTCCTTGACATCCCAAACCCAAATCCCAGCTCACAGACCTCATTTCAATAATCTGATTAATGACGGACCTGCACTGAAATACAAATCAACAACACAAAAAATTTGACCAAAAGCTACTATCTCACTCAAAACCCAACCAAACTTCATGAGACGAATTGGAAAAGCTTCTAACATTCAAGGCACCCAAGATGAAACCAAGAAGACACCCCAAATAACTCATATTTAATTTGCATGGAATTCAATGCATCTCCAACATGGTACGACCCTCAAGGAGGGGCGATTTCGCCTTATAAAAATAAATACTCAATATTAAATTCTGAAACTTGGAGGAAAGGGTCGCTCCAACCTGCCAATAATATTCATTCACTACCCACAACCAAACTAAAATCACTCACAAACATCTAAGCAAAAACTCAGTTGAGCCACAGTCAAACCAACAACTGTAAAATGGACTGAAATACAAGTAAACCAATTACAAAGTGCAAAACAACTCAATAGAACCTATTCTCAACTAGTTGCTATCTTTCAAGAAAGAAGCTAAGCCAGCTAGGAGGTATGCATTCCTCAAAGCAAGTCTAACACCATTCTAACAGCATAACAATACTGAAAATCTGATATAATGAACCCAAGAGACAACCTCTCCATATATAGCTTTTGAGAAGACTTTCTAGAAGCCTCTAGAAAAGTGCGCCCATTCCAAGAGTCAAACCAAATTCAAATTCAAGTTGAATCTAATTCCTCCTCAATAGTGGCATCCTTTTTCATGAAAGAATTATTTAATAAAATGAAATAATCCTTTTTCCCCAAGCTGGCGTCCACTTAAGTAAATCATAATTTCACCTTTGAGAAATATTAATCTTACCTCCTGATGAGGCATCCACCCATGGAGGCCACTTTTCAAACACAACATTAAGTTATGTCGCTAGGCCAAGGTCAATATATTAAAATATAACATTTAAAATAACTTATCTCACCAGACGGAGTGACCAAGGGCCAAATCAAACACTGCAATTGACTGCTCGAAGAGGAAAGCCAAAAAGTACTGATATCACAGGGCCACTGCCAGAAATAGAATTTGCTAAAAATAGTAAATTCGGGAAGTTGCTCAGAACAACATGCCAGCCATACCATTGCGAAGCTCTCAAAAAACCCAGAAGGAATCCCCAAACAGAACTTTGGAAGTCCAAGGGTAAACCACTGGAAAATCCAAGCAACCTCTGCCAGAGAAGGAAACCCTAATTTTCTCATCCGAGTAGCCTACGGGTCTTAGAAAATAGGCTAACGGTCACCTCCAAGATCACTATTGGGAGGGGGACATTATAGAAGTCAACACAAAAAAACGTGTTTAACAACTTACCTTGCTTTTCTAGACTTCGCCCATGTAGCTAACGACTTATTTTTACCTAAAATTGATGAAACAAAAAGGGTTTTTAAAGGAGATTCTCACCTTTCTACCAATATAAATTATGCTTTAATTTGAATTTAATAAATAATTATTATTCATTTTCTATTTGAATTATGACTAAAGTTTTGATTGATAGGCTGATTGAAAAACATATATAGCTTTCAAACGGTATCACATTTTTTGAATCCAAAAAATGTGTCACATTCTATGCTTCGCATACTATAGGATTAAAAAAAAAATGAATTTAATGAAGTTTTGATCAAGTTAAGGTGGTGAGACATACAAGTTTTTATATTTTTTAAAAGTTTTAATAAAAAATTCATAATTAATTATTTGCTTGGAAAAAAATTACAAAAAAATCTGCATCACATCGGTCCATGAGTCCTCTACTCATATCTAAAATCTTATAAAAAAATATTATCATTTTATTATGGTTAGGGTGGTTAGAAAAACACCTACTTCTTATTTTTTCCCTAAAATTTAAGTACTTCTACATTGAAATTTCAAATTTTCACCAAATAATTTAAAAAAAAAATTAAACCTAGTAATTTAGAAACTACATTCAATTTGCTACAGATTCTATTTTTACATATTTTTGAAATAATATAGATAACTTATTCAAATTTTTACGTCAAGTTGCCTTACTCTGATTTTTCTAAATTTTCATTTCCACTTAAGGGCTTGTTTTTTCCATGATGATCCTACACATACCCAGAAGTAGCCTGATATTTCAGGGTTAGAACTGCTCATAAATATATATATATATATATATATATATATATATATATATATATATATATATATATAAGTATAATAATAGTATATAAATGAACTATCATCAACCCCCTACTATATCAATCCATGTGAAGAATGCACGAGAAGACAGTAAAAATAAAAAATTGGGTCAACATAGAAGGGAAGCCTAAATACCCCCAACGCTTTGCATCATCTCCAATTTTCCAAAATTCAATCACAAACACGAAAGAATGATGACATGAATAGAAGAAGGTTTACAACACAAACACCATGCATGTATCCAAGCACCAACAAGGGTGACGAGTGTCATCTAGGCACACATAACACGATTATGGGGGAAACACATCACAACACATACACACATCTAATCTAAAGATAAAGAAGAGGCTTCCCCCTAACACTGATCGACCAAGAGGCCTTCCCACTCTAGATAATTGTAGGGGTAAGGAGGATGATCCTGCAGTGGTGGAATGTTAAGGGGAGGATATTCTGACCCTCCTGAAAAAAGGGCTAATGAAGAAGGACCCTAAAGGTCTCCTCCACCCAACTCTTGTGGAGCTAAAGTCAATGAATTCATGAAGATTGCTGACAAGGTTGAAACTTCATTAACCAAGTTAAACATGCACTTAACAGGAGTGTCATGTTTAACCTTGACAGATGGAGGAGGTTGCACCTGAGGTTCACTGCTAAGCTCATTAAGCAATTCGGGAGTGGTGACAAACTCGACAGAAGCCGTGACTAGTTATGTTACCAAAATAGAACAAGCCAACATGGGGCCACCTTTCAGAGAAGGTGGGCTCCTCCTATGTCCTATGTTGTTGGAAGGACCACCCTCTTATTTCTACTTCGTTGGGGGAGGCGAACTCCCCATAGACGAGGTAAGAAGGGCAGAGGAAGAGGAGTAGGAAAGGACCGCAGTAGATAAGACTGAGGTGCTAGTCATATCTATGGGCTTCAAAAAGGTGGGATATCCATAATGAATTTCAACAAAGGTGGCTCCACTGAAGGAGCGATGAACACCTACACCTTTTTGGGGTTAGGTGCATTTGCACTTGCAGTGGAAGCCGGAAGCGATACAAAGCTGATTTGAATGGAAGCAGAGAGGAGGAGAGAGGAGGACACGATAAGAGGTCTTGATATAGGGGCAGTCATCTCCTCTTCCTTCCTCTGTAAGGTGGCCTACTCAGCCAAGAGAGCCTTTCGTCAGTGCTTACGCTTGCATGCAAGGCGATTTCTGTGAATCTTTGAACTAGAGGCTAAAGGCTGCGAAGGAATGGAAGGCTCTTGCTTAGCCATGGGAGTGTCCTCCACAACTATTTCTAGTGGAGGGATAGACTCTTGAATGGGAGCAGGAGGAATAGGTTCAGAAACATCGAGGGGAGTCAACTCTAACACCTCGGTAGTGGGCCTTTCCCATTCACTGCTTTAGGAGCAGAAGCAATAGGAGGTCGTGAAGGTAAGGACATAAAGGATTCCCTACAGGGGGATTTCTACCTACCATACAAGTAGTACCAAGGACCAGGTGGTTTAGTAGGAAGATCTGCTATCCTAATCTTAGGCCTATGCCAAGCAAGAATCATCGGATTGAAAAAGCCAAATAGAGTCATCCAAAACTCTTCTCTAAAAAGACTCTCAACGACGGGATGACTTCTCCTTTCCTTTTCGAGAAGGAGCGACCGACTGCTGAACTGTAGGAAGTTTTAGATTCAGCTTCCCTTTGCCCCTTGTCTTATACTTCACATAATTCTTGTAAAGTAGGTTCGTTCTTGGAAGAAGCAGTCCAACTAGGGTGGGCCAAAAGTGATCCAATAAGTATCCCCCACGAGATACCAAAGGTTGATAGCCAGTATCATGTACCACGTGCACAACACCTTCATGGGAGAACTTTAGAAATTTGTGAATAACAAAAGTGATCCCATTCATGAAAGCTAGCCAAGGTATACCTAGCTTCACCCTAAGTAAATCCGACTTAGGAATAACATTGAAAAAACTGTGTCTATGTTCCTAGGTCCAATCAAGACGGTCAGAGTTATCGATCCCTATGGTTTGAGAGCAATGCCATCATGTGTACAAATGATGGACTTTGTTTTTTCATATTCCTCCCTTTCTAGGGAGTTCAACAATAAAGTCTCTTTTGTGAAGACATTCACTCTACTCATGGGGTCAACTAAAACTCCTTTCACGATGTTGTCATTGAGGCGAGCAGGAATGTAAAGCGGAGAAGGGTTGTTGTTCATCGGTAAATCCTATGAAGTGAATGTTACATTCGATGAACTGGTCACAAGATGAGGAGAAGGAGTAACAATAACCATGTTAACATATGCTTCAGGCTGAGTAACAGAATCAGAGGGATCAATAATGATGTTTGCAAAATGTGACGAAAATGAGTCCATGTACATCTGCAATTCACTATTAGCTTTCACCACCAATTTGTTTGCTTCCATCGAGATGAATAACATCATCCTCGATGTGATCTTGTATCTCATGATGCAGGCTCATGCAACGTTTGGTATCATGTTCATTAACTCGATGGTATTGACAATAGGTATTCGCGTCATACCAACTAGGGTAAGGTTCCTTAATGGGTTTAGGGTTTGGCAAGGTTACGATCTTATCCTTCAACAACTTTTTCAAGATGGAGGAATAAGATTCTGATAACTTTGTGAACTTTCAGTTGCATTTGAGGCTGTTGTCATCTACAGCGGCTACTACATTCGCAACATTTTTTCCTTTTCTAGAGATCGAAACGATAGACTTCCCTTCAGGATGGGAGCACGAGGAAGGTCTCCCGAATTGAACCACCATCTGCTGATACTCCCGTAGGGCTGCACACAAATGCATGAAAGAAGGGTATTTCATAAGGGAAAACTTCTCTTGCCAAGGCCTCTGTAAGCTCCCTATGAATACTTTCTGCACATTGGAATCAAGTAATGGGTATGAGATTTGTGAAAAGAGCACTTGATATTGTGCTATAAAATTGGTAATCTTCTCATTATCTCCTTGCTTACACAAGACAAGATCAAAGAAGGTCATCTTAGGTCCGATGTTGGCTTGGAACTGTCGTAGAAACTGGTTCACAACCTGATCAATTGTGAAGATGGAATTATTAGGCAAGGAACAATACCACTCGAGTGTTGTATCCTTGAGAGATTTGGGGAATAGTTTTTCCATCAATGCATCATGATGGAAGAAGTCTGTACATAAGGCATTAAAGGTAGACACATTCATTTGCGGGTCCCCTTTTTCGTCGTATTTCTCAAACTTAGGAATCTGCATCCCTTGTGAGAAAGGAGTGTTTAGGATTGTCACTGACAATGAGCTATGTCAGAAGAAGGGCTAGAAGATAGGTTGGGCAGAAGCTTGGGAGAGATTCGCCAGTTGGTTTTTCATCTTACCCATATTCTAAAGAAGAGTGTTCAAAATCAGGTCATCAGAAGATATAGGACTAGTGGGACCGCCACCTCCAAAACCACCATTGTGACCACCGCCGGAGCCACCGCCAATGCCACCACCACTAGCGCGACCTCCATCAGAGCCACCTCCACTTCTAAAGCCACCACCATGACCTCCACCCGAACCAATTCCGCCAATGCCACCTCTGCCACCGAAGCTACCACCACCACCAAAGCCTCCACCGATCATCCCACCAAATCCTCCATTATTGGAGGTGATAGGAGGGGTGAAGTGAAAACCCAGAGGCATTTTGTTTACTTTGACAATTTCAGAGCTTTTAGAAGTAGCAAGGATATTGATTGAAGGGACCATGTCAGCCATGTACACAGATGTGGAAGGCATCGACACTCCTATCTGTCTCTCATGTTCTTCGAAGGGGCCACCTTGTATAATGCTACCATGGTTCGAAGGGGTGCACACTTCGGTTAGACTAGTGAGACTAGCCAAGAGTTCTAAGCTTGTTCAGTCTTTTCCTACCATATACTTTATTTCACTGATAACCTTAGCAGCCCTAGCCAGCTTCGGGTTTTTCTCCAGGTGATTCTCCAAAGCACCCAACCCTTTGCTAAGACTAACAACATAATCAAAAGGGATATGGACAACTTCACCTTTTTCTATGGATGATGATGTAGGAGACATAAGAGGAGTAGGGACGTGGTCAGTTTCATCGAAGAATCCTAACTCACCCCATGACACCTGCTCCTGAGTAGCAAGGCCAACTGTAGGACCGAAGAAAAGGCCTATAGAGAAACTAGAAGTGACCTTCATCTTCTCCATCAGAAGGTGTCATATACTTCTCCTAACAATATACCTAGAGGTCGTGGACTGGGTTGTTATGCTCATAAACCTTCACAACACTTAGGGTTACAATGATCAAAGGGTACAAGGGAAAAGCTTAAACACCAACAAATGAGCAGATGTTGGTTCACATCAGGTTCACAAAAAATGTAAGAGGGGAACCAACCATGTCAAGGCCCTAGTTCACACAGGGCTGAGAGCAGAAGGTTGCCCTAACTTATGTCAACTTAAAGGAGTGTTAGGAAACACGAAGAAAGAATGATGAGGATTATAAAGTCCTTCGATCACTCTGCAGACCCAAAACTCGACATGGGGCTAAGCGAGTCATATTTCAGGATCGACACTATGTCTCAAGGAGATCTCTACCTGAGGACGAAAGCACGGCTCCAAGATGACAACGCGACGTGCTAGTGTCTCTCAGGTGCGCTGATGTCCATACAACCAAGAGGACTAAAGATAAGGTTGAACACGATAAAACAAACTAACAACCTAGCTAGCTACTTTCAAAGGGCCAAAACAACACTATGAAGTAGGCAAGATATGCACAAATATGATAAAGTAAATATACAAGAGTGAGGATGGCAAGAATGATCTCACAAAGGTACTCGTTCACCAGCTAGCTCCAAGAATACTCCCACCTACACACAAGAGAGAGGAAAATTGTTGGGGGGCTGTATAGGGATCTACCTCAGTCAGACCCTTGTTTTGGTGTTTCCACCTCCACGGACAACCAAGATAACGATAATGGAGAAAAGTATGATAAAGCAGGAAATGAAGTAAAAAACACAAAAGCACTACAAAACAATGTTATGCTACCCAACCGAATCATAGAGGAGAGGAGTAGAAAGCTGACCACCTCCATCAAGAGCTCACTAGCCAATGGGGGAGAAAATGAGAAGACTCAAGCCTCTACTACAATGGTGTTTGTTCTACACTTGCTCTACGAAGTTGATGGAGTGTTGTTGTTGCTGCTATGGAGTGCAAAGTGTTGCTTGAGAGTAATGGATGCTAAGAGGATGTTGTATAGAGAGCTAGATTGAATGATTAGAGGTCAGAGTGAAGGAAGGAAGAGTCAATTTGAATGAGAGAATGAAGAAAATGACCGTATTTGGGTCAATTGGTCGAAGAGGTCATTATAAATTGACCTCTAATGGGAAGTGCAATGCCTATGCAGGCTCCAAACATGAGAATCTGCAAGGGACATAAGCATGTCGCATTGACGTCTACGCGCCGCACAAGTATCCCTGATAGGTATTCCTCTGTCGACACACAAAATAGACGCCAAGTGGAATGAAGGCAGCGGGTTATGTGGAATTTCACCTTCGGATTTGGTTTTCTAAGGTGAGGATGTGTAAAAGGGGAATTTGCGTAAGGGGTGCAAATTCGCTCCTATACAACATCATGTGCAACAAAAGCATGCATGATGGGTCTTAAACCTTACAAGAGTAAACTACATAACATAAACTAATGATTTTACACAGTCATAACAATATTCAAAACATAACATATAATTCATAAGCATTGACATCGTACATCAAATGAGACAATTATCATAGATTAATTCTTCTATCATAATATTAAATACACATAGCATTCAAATGATAAAAATTATAGCTTCTAGTTTCATTTCAACTTCACAACAATTAAGCCTAAAAATCTCATAATCAAGATTTCCCAAACATGTTTAATTCCTTATAAGATGATAAGAAAATTATATTTAAATAATGATAGCATGTATTACCTTGAAATGAATCTCAAGTAAAAGTACAAATCTGTGTCACACTTTTATAAAGGAATCGACCAACACAAACAAAAAATTTCAACTTCGACCGCATAAAAGTGGTCTTTATGTTTTGAATTTAAAAATGATGCAAACTAACATGAAATGTAGAACTCTTAATGAAGTTTATTCCCATAATTTTTTAACTTTTTAAAAAATTGTTTTGATTTTTTTTTATAAATTTAAGAGCAAAGTTTGAATTGCTAAAATTTCAAGAAAAAGTGACATTGAGTTCACTTCAAGAAAAAAAAAGATTTATTTATTTATTTTCCGTTAAAAAATATCTCAAATAGATAACTTCAATATCTAGTGCATGGAAAAATATATAGATAAAATTTGATGTATATTTTACTCATATTAACATGTTAAAGTCAAACGTACCAAAATTTGATAGTTTTCAAATTAATGTCAACTATTGCCTAATTTATTTTTATCATTTTGATGCAAGAGAGTTTCCCAACCCTCAACACACTTCAACCACACAAGAGATAATTTCATAACTGATTTAGACAATGCCAAAAATCAACAAGTATGATTGTTTTATGGCTCAAAATCTCTTGTATTACATGGGATCCTAGCCAAATTGAAAATACAATGTTTGCAACCCTCTGACTGATGGAAAACAACAAAAATCAGATTTAGAAGTTTGATACAAGCAACAAGATCAATCACAAGTCAGCTTTCTTCAATCCCACTTCTTCCTATAACATCATTCTCCTTCTACCTGCAATCTTCTTCTAAGAATCATTGGTACAATGCACATGAAATATTTAAAAAATATTTTTTGTTGTATACCACCTCAAACCTACAAGAACAATGTCTGCTAACCTCTCCTAGGAAAAGCTACGCCCCTCTCCACTACCACCAAATTCTGAAAAAATAATAATAATCCAAATTGTCTAGTCACCTCTTTCCTACTTCTAGTATCTCCTTCAATTTTGTAACTCCCATCTCCATGCCCAACCTTGGAAAACCAATAAAAATCATCAAATAAAATATTAATTCCTCCCAAGAATGTTCAAACCACTTCCAGGAAGAAAATCCATGAATAGCCAGGAACTAAGATTCTCCACTCCTCACAAATAGGAGCCCATTTTGAAAAATACACTACGAGCACCATATGGGTGTCCAACTTTGCCTATAGTTGTTGAGGAGTTTTTAAATGACCTGAAACAATTTGTAACTCCCCAAGAAAACCCACACCTAATTTTCCTTTTATCTTTTCAAACAATAAAAATGTACTCCAACACTATCTCTTACTACATCATTTGCAACATAAATTATTCCAATTATTTTAAAATATGATTTTTGGCCTAAGATCATCAAATTTATTTCTCAAAACATTATTCAAACCAAGCCAACATATATATATATATATATATATATATATAGTTGGTGCAAGAATACCAACAACCGTGGATGCTTTTGCATCACATTTAAAAAAAACAAATTATACCCTTTTGGAGAGAATTCTCTCATCTAGTGCACCATATATTTTTCAATTTTTTTTAATATGTTTAGTATTTTTTAAATTTCTAATCAACCTCATTTTTTATTGTAACAACTTACTTGCAATATTTTAAAAAGACATTAAAACTAATCAATATATATATATATATATATGGATTCTTAACTTCGAGCTCTACAAAAGGACATTTTTAATTTTTTTGAAAAAATCATTATGATTGAAGAAATATCATGTTCAAGTGGAAATTTTTAGAAATTTCTAAAAAAAGATGAGGTGGTTGCCAACAAGGATGCCACATAAAGAGTTTTGGGTGAAAGGGTTTCGATTAGAACCCTTTCAATCAAAAAATTACATGCAAATTGAGTCATATTTTAAATCAAAAAATGAAAAATTTGCTTTGTTGTTTCGGGCAAAAGGGTTTTGCTCAAAACTGTTTAGGGTGAAATTGTTTCACTTGAAACTATCTAGTTGGCCAAAATTGTGACATAGGTTTGTGCTTTTACCCTCTCATCCTAAACATAGATGATTCTAATTCCAAATAGGTTTGTGGATCCAATAGCATTGATTTGAATTACCAAGATTCATCATTATTAATATCAACTTGAATCTCTATACATGGCTAATAAGTCTACTTAACATTCTAAAAAAAAATTTAGAGCCTAACTTTCCCTATAACATATCTAAGCAAGGACATGATGCAATAATAAATCTCATTTCATTTCAATAACACAACCCAACACTTAATTCGATCAAATTCAACTATTCAATGCATGATAAGAGGCCTATCAATCATGTATAATGACATATCAAGTTGATCATAACTTAATGTAAATAAGAGTTAGATGAGCACCAACCACACCATGGAGTTTCAATTAGCATCTATAATGCACCCATGGAATAAAATATGAATAAATCACCTTTTTTTCCAAAAGCATGAATAGTAACATCTACGATGCTTAAATGTAATTACCAATATACACATACATTTTCTACCAATATACAAATCACAATAATTATTACAATTGGAATCATGTATTTAAATAATACATGGATGGGCATAAACCAAGATCAAATATAATATTAGTTATAATGATAACATGATTAAAAAATTTATGTGATTCAAGGCATGATAAAAGAGGGAAAATATACCAAACTAAGAGCTCTTAAAGCTGCCAAGTGATCTTCTAAATAGGGACTAGTGGGGTATGTTACCCACCTCCCAACCATATTACAATAATTGAATATAATAGATTCCTATAAAACTCAAGACAACCCTCAAGTTACAAATAGATAAGATCATGGACACACTTCTAGCATAACCAATCTCACATACAAGAAAGACAAAAATAATTTGTACTATGGTTACACACGAGTATTCTACATCATCCAATCCGTAACACCATGAGATAATAATCCACTAGAATTCAATTCACAACCACACTTGAATACACACACATCAAGGGTCCAATACATAACTCAAGATACTAATACATTAGCAATTCAATGCACAACCACACTTTAGTACACACACATCAAGGGTCCAATTCATAAATAAACAATTAGGTACTCATGAACCAACTAAAAGTAGAAGAAAGGAATAGGCTAACACAAGGATATAAATAATTTTAATTCACTCACCTTATTATTTACTATTTATCAACACTAACCATTTCAATATAGTTGAGGAAAGAATAAAACCACTCCAAACCATATTATAATTCATCCATTAATATATCATAAATCATCATTGACACCAAATGGTCATAACACAAAAAATAAGGAATGACATCATGATCCAATAAACATACTCATTATAGTCATAATTAAATAATAGCACACGAGTTATGGTAATCAACAACCAATAACATGCAAGGTAATTGTGATAGCCACCAACACCAAGCAACAAGTGTGATGATCCAATAACATAATTAGGTGTATAAAAACCCAATGAACAATAGGAGAATCCTATTAGATAAGGATGTATAGTGACATCATAATGGCTTCCTCTCTACTTCTAACTTTGGGATTCAATCCTAGCTCAAAGTACCCAAAATGACCTAAAAGGTCATGGCATGAAAAAAAAGCAAACAAATATAGCACCCATATCCAATAGGTAATAAATCACATTTCCAAAATGAGACATTTCATCCTACAAAATAAAATAAAAATCATAATGCCTTAATGTTACACCCAATTGTGTGTTTACCTATTTACTAGTACTATGGTTGGTTAAAAGTACTGAATAAATGAATGTGCTTGTATTTATGATTGAAAAACATGTGATTGTACTTTGATTATATGCATTATTTGGAAAATGATGAATGGAAGTTAAATTGATTTCATGATATGATTAAATGTTATGAATGTTGATTTAATTTGGTATTCTGATTATGAAATGAATATATGCAAATGATCGTTTTGATGAACAACTAACTACCATTGCAATGTTCTAAGTTGAATGCAGATACATGGATCAAGCCTCTAGAAGGGAGGGGAAGTATCACTTAGGAGAAGTGATTGGTTGAGTAACCCTTAACGAAGCCTAACTAAGCTTTTTCACACACATACATATAGATTGGTGCAGTTGAATTGTAGTTCGAGAAATTGGTAAGTTATCCCTTAGTTTTGTTTGTGGTTAAATTTAGGAAGGTTCATGAATGTGTTGTGAATGTTCTTGTTGTGACATTGTTGAGTTTCCTTTGTGCTTTTGAGTTCTTTTTTAGGTAGACATACCTACACATGCTCATGGACGGATTGCTCATGGACATGAGAATATCGAATGGATACTAAGATATGTATATGTATGTATATATAAATTGTATGCATTTATATACTTATCAATGAGTTTGTAAGTATGTACTATTGATTGAATAAGTGAATGTATATACAGATATATGTATATATATACATATAGACACACATATTGAGCATATCGATATATGTATGTACATATGGCTTTATTTATTAAAATGATAACATGGATATATGCATTCAAAATATCGAATGATATATATATATATATATATATATATATATGCCAAAATTAAACATCAGACGTTGAATTGGAGATTGAATAACCTTTAGTGGGCTGTCTTAGGCCTCTATTTAAAATTTCCCATATCTATAGGGAAACAAGGAAGTGGATAAATCAACAAACATGGTGATCTATGCACATCCCATGAGTAATAGCAGAAGATGAGATCATGATTAATTAAGGCGTATAATGTAGGCTCTAGCTTATACAGGTAAAATCTTTCCTTAGGTAAAGTGACAAACGAGAGGTTGGTACGAAGCTTATGCCAGATGGTGCATATGTACAACAATGTGGAGGTGGCAACATAGTTTTATAATGACAACATGTGAGGAGGACTTATATTGGGTTGATGGGTGATCTTGAGGAATTTTTTTTATCATTGCGAAGTGTGAGAATGACTTGTTCACAACTTATATCAACCCATTTCAAATAAATGGAAATCATACAAAAAGGTAGTAGTCTCTTTGGTGGTTTCTTGAGCATGGACACCCTTGTGCACTTAACAAGCTCGCAGTGTCAAGTGGCTTTCTTAGGTGCTATTTCAAACCAAAGGTTGAAAGTAATGTTGAAGGAGCATTATGGCCGAACTCTGAAGGTAGTAAAATAGATTTTGGGAGTAGATTTGATGGAGGATGAATGTAGATATAGGGTGAGCACAAACATCACCTCTTTCTTCATTGTGTCGCTTCTTGACTTGGGGGAGCCTAAGGATGTCATAAGGATCATTGCTCACACTCTATTCAAAAAGGGTTATTTGGGAGGTTTAGACGAGGTCCTACATGTAGTAAGGTTCGGTGTGGGTCTTTCGTGGCCAAAAGGTATCCCCCTGGTGTCAAAAGAGGCGGTTCTGGTGGAGTGGCTCTCCTTCCTCAACAATTTCTAAACCAAGACTTTGATGCAACATTGAGCATTCATGTTGAAGGGATGCCAATTCCTAAATAGGGTGTATAACTTGGAACTTGTTATGATTTGATGGTTTATCTATAAGGAGTGAGTAATAGTAATAGTGATTTGTTGGAAATGAGGTGTCTCAACCTTGTTGCATATTTCTCGTAATAGTTATTTTTATTTAATATTTTCTACAACTGTTACACACTATCGGTGCATTGAAAATTGGTTTATTAGTTGTCATAAGATGCCCATGTGATAGTATATCATGGAAGGGTTATTTATAAAGATTCTATGACAATTTGCATGACATATGTAAGGGTCAAAAATAGGGGTTTTCATTTTGGACGTGAGAGCTTATTTTTAGATTGGAATCTTGGTGGAGAAGCTAAGCACATGGTTTTGTAAACCGTTGGTGGTTTCTTGTATAAACAGAAGTCTATAAATTGAAGTCTTTAGGGGTAGTTTGTATGTGGTGAATTTGCAAGTACTGTTATGCTGTTGGAATGTTGTTGAAATTCTTTCAGAATTGTTTACTGATTATACTTGTGTAAAAGACTTGCTCTGTAAGTGTATGTAATCTTGTTGTTGGATTTGAAATACATTGAGCAGGCTTTGGAGTGTGGGGTTTTTCACCCAAAAGGGTTTTCCCCATGTATATCTGGTGTTTGTGTTAATTGTTTATTTTCTTGTTATGAATGTGTTGTTGGAATTTTTGTAACTGTTTGATCAAGTTTTATAAGTTTTGTATAATATCTCTTCTCAAGTTGGTGTAGGAAATTATTTCTGCTACTCTAATTTCCTTACAAGTGGTACCAAAGCTTGATCACCTTTGGTTTCAGTTGTGGTTTTGTTGGGTTTTTTGAGCTAATCAAGGTTTGAGTGGGAGCTTGTGCAAAGGATACTTTGTGATCTTGTTGAAAATATCTTTTTTGAATGGCAAGCATATTTGGGAGGATTGAGGTAGAGAAGTTTTTTGGTATGAACTTTGAAATGTGGAAGCTGAAGATGAAAGATATGTTGATTGATTGAGATATATGGGATGCAGTGGATGCAAATGTCCAGAGGCCTACGGATGCAACTTTGGCTGCAAAATATGATGTAATGGATATAAAAGCTAAAGGTCTCATTAGACTATGTCTTGCAGATTCAATCTTGATAAATGTCCACGAAAAACCCACTTCGAAGGATCTTTGGAAGAAGTTGGGTGAGATATACCAAGCCAAATCTCTAGTAAATAATATTTTCTTGAGGAAAAAGTTGTATTCTTTGAGAATGGAAGACGGTGGATGAATTTTTGAGCATCTAAAAATATTCAATATGCTGGTGACTCAGTTGACCTCAGTTGGGGTTAAGATGGACGAAGAAGAAAGGTGCCAAACTTTGTTGTGTTTGTTGCTAGACTCATGGATAGCCTAGTCATGGCCATTGGGAGCACTTCTATCATCTTGAAGATGGAGTATGTTGTTGGTTCTCTACTCTCCGAAAATATGAGAAGGAAGGTCTCTCTGAGCGCCAAAGAGGCTTTGAATTTTTGAGGAAGAGAAAAAGAACGAGGCAAAGATCAGAAGCAATGTGGCCATTCCAAGTCCAAAAATAAAGGGAGATCAAAATCTCCTAGAAAGTCCAAGATAATATGTTGGAACTATGGCAAACCCAGACACTTCCGAAAGGACTGTAAAGAAGAGAAGAAAGAGAAGAAGAAAAAAGCAAGATTCTAATTTCGAGTCTAAAAAGGAAGATGGAGATGCGTTTATTGCAGCCTTGGCCACTCATGCAGGTGATAATGTATGGTTGATAGACTTAGGTGCATCTTTCCACATGACTCCTAACAAAAATTGGTTTAGTAAGTATGAAAACTATGATGGTGGTAAGGTGTATTTGGGTGATGATTCTTTCCTTGACATTGTTGGCCATTGTAGTATTCCTGTGAAGTTTACTAATGGTAGAGTTAGACGATTTGATGGTGTCTTGTATATCCCAGGACTAGCAAGAAATTTATTATCTATTAGCAAGCTAATAGATACAGGTGTACATGTACAGTTTTCTGAAGCATGTGTGAAAATGGTGAGAGGTGCTATGGTGATAGTGAGAGGAAGCAGATTGGGTACAGTGTACTAGCTTGATGCATGCACAGTTGAATGCAATAACACTTCTGATAAGATTAAGCCAAAAACTACTTCGTTGAAAAAAGAGATGGTTTCCTCTTCTACGGATGGTTGTGGCTTCTGGGTACCCAAGGGTGCTCTATCTATTGAATCAAAGTTTCTTGTAGAGAAGACCATATTATGGTACGAAAGGCTTGGCAACATTGGAGAGAAGGGTTTAAAAGCCCTGAAAAATAAGAACCTCGTTGAGGGTTTGAATGATTGCAATCTAGAGTTTGATTTATGTGAACATTGTATTTATGGAAAACAAAACCGCGTTCAATTTTACTTGTCTTCTCATAAGTCTTCATGTATCTTGGATCTGATTCATTCTGATGTATTTGGTCCTGTTGATGTTTCTTCTATTGGTAAATCAATTTATTATGTTACTTTTATTGATGATTTCAGTAGGACATGGGTGTATTTTTTAAAGAGTAAATCTAAAGTTTTTAGTCATTTTAAGGAGTTCAAGGCTATGGTAGAAACTCAGACTGGAAAGAAAATTGAATATTTGAGGACTAACAATGGTGGTGAGTATTGTTCTACAGATTTTGATAGATTCAGTACAAGTTGTAGGATTAAAAGACAAAAGACAACTTTGTATTCTTCGCAGCAGAATGGAGTTGTAGAAATAATGAACAGAACGTTGGTGGAGAAAACTAGGAGCATTTTGAGTGGAGCTGGTCTAGAACAAAATTTTTGGGCTGAAGTTGTTGCCACTACTTGTTATTTGATAAATAGATCTCCTACATCAATGCTTGTTGATAAAACGCCAATGGAGGCGTGATCGTAGAAAAATACTTCACTTAGACATCTAAGAGTTTTTGGTTGTGAGGCGTATGCACATGTGCCTAAGGAGAAGAGAACAAAATTGGACTCTAAGGTTGTCAAATTTATCTTCATCGACTATAGCTATGGTGTGAAAGGATACAAGCTTTGGGACCCTGTTGCACAAAAGGTAATTTATTCTAGAAGTGTTATTTTTAGAGAGTCTAAATCTTCTCTTGTTAATTTTCAGCTAGAACAACATAAAGAAATTGAACAAAAAATGGATGTGGTTCAAATTCCTTTTGCGCCTAAGGAAGTTGAATCTAGACCCCAAAATAGATAGAAGTTGAGGAGAGCTCATCAAGCTCTGAATCTTCATAGGAGGAGGAAGAAGTGGAAGAACCTCCACATCAATTTGTTCGAAGGTCTACAAGGCAAAGACAACCACCTCAAAGGTATGGGTATTCACCTGATGATTGGAAGTGTATATTTTTTGAGTATTAATGTTGATGAACCGAGATCTGTGCAAGAGGCTTTGGGTATGAATGATGTAGAGTCTTGGAAAATGGCTATGGATGAAGAGATGGCAGCTCTTAAAAGGAATGATACATGAGACCTTGTACCATTTCCCGAAGGTCGAAAACCTGCTGGATGTAAATGGGTGTTTAAGAAAAAGATTGGTTCATATGGAAATGTTGAAAAGTATAAGGCACAGTTGGTTGCGAAGGGATACTCTCAGGTTGAGGGTATTGATTATAGTGAGATCTTTTCTCTTGTTGCTAAAATGACATCCATTTGGTTTTTATTATCTATTGCATCAACTTATGCTCTAGAGGTGGAACAAATGGATGTGAAAACTGTCTTCCTTCATGGTGATTTGGAGGAAGAAATTTATATGACCCAACCAGAGCACTACGTGGTAAAAGGTAAAACTAAGTTGGTTTGTAAGTTAAAAAAATTTATGTATGGCCTTTAACAAAGTCCTAGGATGTGGTACCAAAATTTTGATACATATGTGTTGAGTTTGGGATTTGTGCGGTCTAAATCTAATCATTGTGTTTATTTTAAATATGATGGTGATTGTTTCTTGGTAATTGTTTTATATGTTGATGACATGATGTTTATTGGGAAAGAAAAAGGTTTGATTGCAGAATTGAAATCTCAACTCTCTATGAAATTTGAAATGAAATATCTTGGTGCAACAAAACACATACTTGGGATACAGATTAGAAGAGATCATGAGAATAGAAAGCTATGGCTTAGCTAGAGTAAGTATGTTTGTTCTATTTTGCAAAGGTTAAACATGCAAGATTGTAAACCACTTTGTGCTCTTGTTACATTGGGAATGAAACTCTCTATTTCATAATGTCCTACATCCTCATCAAAGATGGAAGACATGATCAAAGTGCCTTACCAGAGTGCAGTTGGAAGCTTAATGTATGCTATGGTTTGTACAAGACTAGACATTGCCCAAGCAGTGGGAGTTCTTTTTTTATGTCTAATCCTGGAAGAGTGCATTGGGATGCAGTTAAGAGGGTCTTCAGATATTTGTGGGGTACAACAGAGTACTTTATATGTTTTCATGGCACAAGAGATCAACATTCTCTGAGTGTTCATGGTTTTGTGGATTCAGACTGGGCTAGTGATGTCGACAGTAAAAGGTCCACCAATGCATATGTGTTTACTCTTAATGGTGGTGCAATCAGTTGGATGAGCAAGCAACGAGCTATGGTCGCTTTGTCCACTACTGAGGCAAAGTATATTGAAGCTTCTCATGCCTGTAAATAAGCCATTTGGATGAAGCGTTTGTGTTCAGATATTGGATTTAAACAGGGTGTAGTTACACTATATTGCGACAATCAAAGTGCAATCTGCCTTGCGAAGAACCTGACTTTTCATGCTAGGACTAAACACATCGATGTTCAGTATCACTTCGTGAGAGATATGGTTGAGGATGGTAGGGTGAAGCTAGAAAAGGTAGAGAAAATGGCGAATGTTGCAAATGCATTAACTAAGCCCATGAGCACAACGAAATTTAGGTGGTGTTCCGAGTCTATGGGCTTTTTGGCCCCTAGCAGTTGATCCATGGTGGTATGTTTCCCTTGGCTCTGCAAGGTATTCGACAAGTGGGAGAATGTTGGGAAATGAGGTGTCTCAACCTTGCTGCATATTTCCCGTAATGGTTATTTTTATTTAATATTTTCTACAGTTGTTACACATTGTCAGTGCATTGAAAATTGGTTTATTAGTTGTTATAAGATGCCCATGTGATAGTATATCATGGAAGGGTTATTTTTAGAGATTCTATGACAATTTTTATGACATCTATAAGGGTCAAAAATAGGGGTTTTCATTTTGGACGTGAGAGCTTATTTTTAGACTGGAATCTTGGTGGAGAAGCTAAGCACATGGTTTTGTAAACTGCTGGTGGTTTCTTGTATAGCCAAAAGTCTATAAATTGAAGGCTTTAGGAATAGTTTATATGTGGTGAGTTTGCAAGTACTGTTATGCTGTTGGAATGTTGCCGAAATTCTTTTAGAATTATTTACTAATTATACTTCTATTAAAGACTTGCTCTGCAAGTGTATGCAATCTTGTTGTTGGATTTAAAATTCATTGAGCAGGCTTTGGAGTGTGGGGTTTTTCACCCAAAAAGGTTTTCCCCACGTATATATGGTGTTTGTGTTAATTGTTTATTTTTTTGTTATGAATGTGTTGCTAGAATTTATGTAATTGTTTGATCAAGTTTTATAAGTTTTGCATAATATCTCTTCTCAAGATTGGCGTAGGAAATTGTTTCCGCTACTCTAATTTCCTTACATGATTGTCAAAATATTTCTTTAATGTTTTGAATTGTCTATATGTGTTTAAGAATGAAAGGCTCGATTATGTTCAACAAGATTATCTAATAGCAGCTTGGATATGATGCCATAGCATGGCTGAAAAAATGAGTCCAAAATGATGTATCACTTTATTTTTTATTATTAATATAATGGACTAGTCCTATCTACAACTTACATAGCAAAAAATATTATATTATTAATATAATAATATATTATTAATAATCATTATATATATATTTTTATGTTATTTATAATATTATAATAATATATTATACATATTACGATGGGCATATCTTTGCTACTCCTTTTATCACTTTAGTCCAAAAAGAAGAAATACAATTACAAAAATTAATCTCTTGTTAAGCGATTTACATTAGTCAAGTTGGTACTAGTATATTATATTAAATTAGATTAATATATCATACATTATATGATACAAAATTTGAAGAAACATTACAAAAATGAACTATGAAATTTATTTTGCTTTTAATACATTATATATGTTTTTGAAGGCTCAAAAATGACTCAAAAATCCTCAACCAAACAAATTGACAATCAGATTAATTTTTTTTGATATTTAATTCAATAAAGCAACATTCATAATTATTTATAATTAGCACCCATAGATATTTTAAGGATCATTTCATTTCTCTTTCACATCTATATAATCTTTAATACCTAGTGTCCTCCATAGTATCTTTGATGATCACTGGATATTTTGATGAAGGTACCTTTCAACTTATTCCAGATGCGTGTGGACCTCACCACACACCTAACACGTTTACACCAGGTTAGGCTTTAAATGTCTTTTTGAGGGAATATTTGGCACTTTTCATTCAATACTTAGATACCCCTGAAGTTAAGGGCATTAATGGCACGGACTATTGCAGGCACCCTTCACTCTCTACATTAAAGGCATTGTTTTTCACAAGCAATTATGAGATTACAGAGAAGCGAATAGTGCCAAAAGTCAGCAACAACATACACCTGCAACACACGGCAGCAGCATAAACCATCAACACCAATTCTGTCCACACCAGTAACAGTCCAACATAAGAGCACATCGTACAGAATAGAGTTTAAACGCATTGTTGTTTTTAATGGAGGATTCTATATTAGATTGTTTTCCTATTTAATATAGGAGTACGAGTCTTAGATTGAAATCTTTGCGGTTCAGAGTTTAAGACTGAAGAGTATCCATTCTGTTAAAGTCATCTGGAGTACAATTCCGCCTCATACGTTATGATGTTGGGACCTTACACTCAGCAAAACTTGATCACTAGTGGAATCATTCAGAAACATTCAACTTCACTAGTAGACCAAAGGTCCATTGATCAAATAAGTGTTTTAGATTAGCACACATGGCATTTGATGTAGATAATTGACTTCTTTAAGTTGAAGAGTAAGATTTCAGGGGCTTACATATTGTTAAATTCATCAAGAGTATAATTTTGGCTTCATTGTTTTGTTTGTGATTTGAGTTAAGTTTTTTATGAGCAAGTGAACTTCACCAATAGACTAAGGATTATTTAAGTACTTATATGTAGTTTATTTCTATCTATTCTTGCTTTGTGATGATAATGATAATGACAATGATATTGTCTGCAAAAAACAAAAATTGGTCTAATTGGCCTCTAAAAGTACAATGAAAAATAGGGAATAGGGAGTTGAAGCACAACTAAACAAATCTAAAAGAAAAAAAGAAAAAAAGAAAAAAAGAAAAAAAAAATGTGCACTAAATGAAGAAGGAACAAGATGAATGAAAGAAGCAATCTTTTTGTAGAGCAGTTTAAAAATCAAAGTCTTTGACTAGCATTGATGAAGATCGTACATCTCTCAAAAGAAAAGAGCTAAGTATATTTGGTCCTTGTAAGCCATGAAAATCCAAAGATAGTTATATGAGTGTTTGAAGAGGCAAAATAATTACCCCCTAATCTCAAAGTAAGGAGATCATCTAGCAATAAAATGACCCTCTTTTTCAAATTCTATCAAACAAATTTGACATATGGTGATCAAATTCTATGTAGAGGAGGTGTGAAAAACTCTAAATTATTCTAGAAGTACTCTTAAACTGTAGGCCAATCTAAGCTAAGTGTAGTTTATAGGTCAGATGGCCTCATTCTCAAAGTGAAGATATGTATTGAAGTAATGTCGAAGCTTTGATGAAAAAGGTCTATGTGGCTCTAACCATTTAGACTATAGATAGGCTTTATAAGTCTCATCTTTGATACTTTATTTATCCACCTTTAGAAAGATATAGTGTATCAATAAAAAAATTATGCAAAAAGGTTTGTCTATGTAGATGCCTACAAGGCCTAGCAAAGAGAAAATCCAAGCCATACTAACCAAAGTAGATCTCATTTTATGCCAAATGCCTAGAGGATTTAAAATTTTGATATGGGTATATGAACAAATTTGGTGAAGATTTTATCTAAGCTTATGTATCATAGTTACTACGAAGATATCACAACAATAACATGGTCTGATACCAAATTCATGAGAATGGTATCTTGAGGAACTAATATTTTAGCTAGATGTTTTCATAACATAAAAGTAAACACTTTCAATTTTATTTTTGTTAGCTTTCCTAAGGTAAGGCCCTTGGGTTTCAACCCTATATAGAACATTATGAGTAACATGTAATTAAAATAGGATTATATTTTACTGGTTTTATAGATCCAATTTTGGTTAGAGATTCCATGCAATCACATCATGATTTGAGATTAAAAAGTTTAATGACTCCAAATATGAGCTATGCAAACTAAAAATGGAGGATCTCTTCGAGAAGATAGATCAATGGAGAGTTTTGACACAAAAGGATAAGCCTAGGGATATGTTTGATGTAGATTGGATAAAGATGGAAAAAATGATTGAGGATAATATGCCTATGTCCCTTTGATTTAGTCCTTTTGAATACTCTCAAGGAGACTATGATATAGTTTGTGATATTTATCACAAAAAGAGTTTAGCAAATAACATTTATTTAAAAATAAAATTATATTCCTTAAAATGAAGGAAGGAGACTCTATAGTTGAGCATTTAATCTTATTTTAAGTTAGTTCAGAAGCATTGATGTTATGTTAGATGAGGGTGATAAACACATTTTACTATTATGATATTTACTTGAATCTTAGGAGAATTCAATAGTTGCTATTAGTAGTGATACCGCAAAGCCTAATATAGAAAATCTTTTTGTTGATTTTCTTAGTGAAAAAATGAGACAAAAAAAACTTGGAAAAGGGTTCCAAGAATGTTCTACATGTACAAGATAGACCCAAGGAAAAAGGTGGTGAAGAAAGGGGGAAAAGTAGATGTATAAGTAATAAGGAAAATCTAAAACCCATAGAGAAGAGAAAAATGTAGGAACTATGGTAAATGTGGATATATAAAGAAGTGATACAAAAATAATAAGAAGCCTCATAATGATTGCTCTAATGATAAATCCTTCAATGATAAAAATGATGTTGTGATTATTTTTTCTAACATGGATAGTGATGACTCATGGCTTGTTGATTTAGGTACCTCATGTCACATAAATCCTCAAAAGGAGTGGCTCTCTTCATACAAAGCATATGATGGTGGTGAGTTGTTCCTTGGTGATAATAGTTCATATCATATTGTTGGAAAAGGAAAGATAAAACTTGTGCCAATGATCTAGGAGAGTTAGATCTCACATAAATATGTTGCATATTCTAAGCTTAGCATGGAATATAATGTTAAATTATAAAATGAATTATGTTGGATTACATGTCACATTTGACAGGGGTGGTTACAAGTTGATGAGAGGGAATTTAGTGATATTTAAGGGTCCAAATGTGGGACTTTCTTTAAACTTGATGCATCTACATATTATAGCTTTGGTTATGTAACTAAAAAATCAAATTCGTGTATGTTGTGGCACCACATTATGAGTCACTTTTATGAAAAAAAGGCTCAAGAGTTAAGACCATTATTAATAAAAATATGATGGATATTTTATTTGGTCATTCTATAGATATTAATTTTTGTGAACATAATATTTTGGTAAATAAAGTAGAATAAAGTTTAATTTTTTTATCACTAGAGCAAAAGTATTAATCGAAGTTATTTAGGGTAATGTATTTGGTCATGTGGATGTTGCTTTTATTGGAAACTTCCATTATCATGTTTCATCCATTCATGCTTACTCACATTACACTTGGATTTATTCTATGAGGCAAAAATATGTATTTTTAGCAAGTTTAAAGATTTAAAATTTCCTATTGAAAATTAAATGGGTCAAAAAATAAAAGTATTTAGGTAAAATAATGGAGGGGAAGATTGCTATAGAGAATGTAATGATTTTTTCATTGTAGGTATTGTAAGAAAAACAAAAAGATGAATATACCACAACAAAATGATATCGTAGAGAGGATTAACATGACATTGATAAACAAAGCCAAATTATATTAAGTAGTACTTACTTGGATCAATTTTTCTAGGCTAAGGTTGTGACTGATACTTGTTATTTAATTGATAGATCACCTTTTTTGGTTGTGTTTGATAAAACACCATGTGAAGGATGGACATGTAAGAAACCCTCTATTTCACACATTAGAGTATTTGTTTGTGAGGATCTTGTTCACATGCCCAAAAATATTTGGTATGAGTTGGATTTTAAAGCTAACAAATGTATTTTTGTTGGTTATGGTGATAATGTTAAAGGTTAAAAGGTTTGGGATCCCCTAGCCTTGAAAATGGTATATTCTAAAGAATAATGGAAAATTGAGAGTTAAGTCTAATTAGGTACATCCAAGGAAAAGGAAAATAAAACCATGCATTTGAAACCAAAATTAAGAAGCAAGAAAATACATAGGTGAAATAATAATAAGTTGGATAGAAGGATGTAGAGGAAGAATATAGTTTAGATTTAAAGATTCTAAGGAAAAATATGAATAACGTATTGCTACACCTTTGTGAAGGTCCACAAAGAAACAAAAACTAGTTGATAGGTATAACCAACTAGATTTTTTTTTATGTATTTGTTTTAAATCTTGTATAGATGATGAACTTAGATCTATGAATGGACCTCTTTATTTAAAGGATCATAAGTCTTGGATGGTGTCCATGCAAGATGATATGATGGCCTTGGATATATATGAGACTCGGGATCTAGTTGAGTTGTCTGAGGGAAGGAAGCCCATTGGTTGCAAGTGGGTGTTTAAGAAGAAATTAAGATAATAAGGATAGTTAGACATGTAGAAGGAAAGATAGGTGGTAAAAGGACCTACTCCTAGGTGGAGGGATTTGATTGGTGAAATTTTTTCTCATGTTGCAAAATTATTTTTTATTACTTTCCTACATTCCACTATTACTAGAAAAAATAGATGTTAAATTTTATTCTTGCATGGGGATCTTGAGGAAGAAATTTCTATGAAACAACCTAATGGATTTTCCATAACTGTAGGTTGAAATGGTCATTTTATGGTATAAAAAATATTATAAATATTGTATTAAAAATTTAATGCTTTTGCATTGGACCTTGGGCTTCTTAGAAGTGAATGTAATCATTGTATTGTATGTTGATGAAATATTGTTCATTATAAATAATAAATAAATGATTAATGAGATCAAAAAATTAATTGTTTGGTTCCATTGACATGAAGGATTAGGAGTTTTGAAATACATTCTTGGTATGGATATCAATAGGGACCGAGTTGGTATAAAGCTTTGGATTAGTCAAAGTAAGTATGTTCAAACTATTTTGTAGAGGTTTGTGATTCATGATTGTAAGCCAAGTAATATTTGTTTACTTTTTAGTACTAAGCTATCATTGGAATAGTTTCCTAAGTTAGTGATTTGTATGATTTTTAATGTTCCCTATGCTAGTGCTATATGAAGACTAATGCATGTTATGGTATACATGCAAGACCAAAAATTTCCAAAGCAATGAGAGTTCTTAGTAGATTTGTGTCAACCCCTAGCAGAGAGCATTCAACTTATGTGAAAAGGATCTTTATATATTTATGAGGGAATTGCGACTTTTGTATTAAATTTATCATGGGATTGATGATGTGGGTAAGATGATTGGTATATACGGATTATTAATTCATATTTATTTGGATAAGTTATTGGTTGGATGAGTAAGTGGTGATTGTGTTCTCCACTATAGAAGCAAAGTACGTGACCGTGAAACATGCTTGCAAAGAGGTAGTATGTGAACACAAAGAGTATTTAAATGTAAACACATTAGGATTAGATGTGACAATAAGAGTGTCGTCTATTTTGTGAAGAACTCAATATACTATGCTTGTACAAAGCATATTGGTTCTTAGTATATGTTATGTGACTTTTTTGCCAAGAGAAGAGAAAAATATGAAATAACCCTTTAGAATTAAAAGGGAGATAGAAAAATAAAGAATATTATGATCCTTTGGTCAAAAAAGAGATTAATAAAGAATTCAAATAAAAACTCTTTTAAAAAGGGAAGGAACAATTATTTATTAAATAATTACTAAAAGGAATCTTGTGGGAAAGGGTGTGATGGTTTGGAAACCACCCCTTAAGGCTTATATTAGAAAGATATGAAGAATATTTAAGGAAGAAGAAAGTGGTTTGGTGAGCTATGGATATTGGAGAAGGGGGCACATAGAGTGTGTTCAATTCAGGGTACAAAGTACATTTGTGATTATCTTGGCTAGGGCTATTGTGCATGTTGAGTAGTTATTATGAAATATGTTGTATACATGTTGAGAAATTATTCTGGAGCATGCAGTATACATGTTGAGTAATTACTTTGGAGCATATTGTATACATGTTGAGTAGTTACTCTGGAGCATGGTGTGCACTTGTGTCAAGTGCATTGTTTTAGTGAACCAACACTTATGTGGAGTGCAATAGTGCATTGTCTTCCAAAAGGAATTGTTTCCTCCTAGACTGTTCCATAACAAGAGCCAATTTTATTGAAATCTTCCTGGGGTGAGAATGACCTATCCAAGACCTATGTTTTAGATAAGTAGTAAACTCAATTCCAAGATATTTTTAATTATAAATGAGATGGAGTTGGTTTAATTGAATTATTTGATGATGTTAGTTCTTCTCTTTTAATCATATTTATATTATTGAATGCCAAATTATGTATTGTTGATGATGTTTTAATGTCCTTAAGTCTTAAACTAGATAACATTGATTAATTAGTATTTTTTATACATTTGTATCTAATTTTTAAAAATAATTTATGATATTTAAACTTAATTAATGACACTAATAAATCTATTGCCAAAAAAATATTAAATTTATCCAATTTTATACTTGAAGAAAAATAGCATTGCAATATCATTTTCTTCATGGTATATTTGAGGGTGGAAAAGTCATGATATAAAGGGTTGATAATTTGGTTAATGTTGCATAGTCTCTCACTGAGTCAATGAGCACATATATGTTTAGTTGGTGTAGAGAGGCCACGGGCCTTGTCTCTTCTAGAGCTTGATTTTTGTTTTTTATTTTCCTATTATGTATTTCAATGTAAATTTTTAGTGGGATGACATTAGGACTAGGTGTGACATTCACCTTACAAATTTTGAGTTGTAATTTTAAATTAATTAAATAGATGATAAATAATATCTATTCTCCAAACATCATGGAATGGGGAAAAGTTAGAAACCAATGTAATGCAAGGGGATTGATTTATTCTATAATATATGGGATTAATAGTGAAGGTATAAAGAATTGGTTAAATTTGTAAGTTATAAGACTTGTTCTTTTATATTTTTTGTTATTGCAAGGAAATCAATACCCCTGTGGAGCATCTAGGATTGGAATCTTGGTCAATTTGGCCACTATGACCAAACCTATGACATTTATGATGTGTAAGGAGTGTCTAAGAGGTGTAAAACAAGTTACATAATATTCTAAGATTCTTGACCATGGCCATAAGGGTGTTGGATTATTTTGATGGCTAGTGGTTTTGAATACCACTTGATGGTTTCTTGTTTCCTAATTTCCTATATATTATGAGTCATGGGATAGTGGGTTATATGGTTCTTTGTAAGTACTCTTATGTATTTGATCTACTATTAGAGGAGTAAGCAGATTGCATTCTTTTACTTGTTCTTTTGAGAACAATGTTAGCTTGAGTCTCTTTAGGGTGGAGTTTTCTATAGATAGGGTTTCTCCACATATATCTAGTGTACTAGTTTGCATTTTATGAATTTACTAATTTTTTATATTGCTTCTTCATTATTTCATTGATATTATTTTATTGGGTTAATCACATCACAATCATATTAAACTCTATATTATTAATTATATTCATTGTATCACTTACCATGTATTTTAGAAAAGATTTTTTTTTTTTTTTTCAATTTTACAAGTTTGAGAATGTTTTTATTCCTTTATCTTTCTAGCTCTCTTTTCCCTACCACTATTGTTTGTGACATAAGCTAATTTAAAATCTAATATTCCTTTACAAATGAGTTATTTTGTAAACCCTAGTATGTCTAGCCATTGTAATGATAATGTGATCTTTTCTAATAATGATCATATTGAGAACCATTTTAAGGAATCTCAAGAATAAATATACTTTGATCATAATGGTAATAAAGATCTTTTCCTTATGAGATAATTTCTTATTGATGAACTTACTCATGTTATATCTTCTTAATATTTAACTAGTATTTTATGTAAAAAACTAGTATGTGATCCTTATGTCATGCATAATATTTATAGTTTTGACACTCTCATAAATTATATCAATAATGTATGAACCCTTGATCTTATTATAATCCTTCTTCTTCTCATCTTGAATTTACCACTTCCATGGCCTCTACCACCCATGTTGTCACTCATAGTATGACCTCTTCCTTTTCCTTTCCCTCCACTATTATTCCACTCACCTCTAATTCTTCTAAATATTCTTATACCCATATACCTACATCTATGTTTCTCCTACCACTCATCCTCCCCATCCTGCAATCACCTTCCCTTATAATGCAACTTCTACTTCCATCACCATGTCTTTACCTATTAGTACTAATCCTTTCTATACTTCATCCATTATTTCACATGCTCTTTATGATATTAATGTTGAATCAACATTCAATGTCTATCACAAATTTCCAACTAAATATTCTCACTATCTTATTCAATTTTCAAAACATTTATTTATTTTAATAGCATTAATCTATTTATCATTTCCAACTCCTCACATTTAACATAAATTCTAAATATTGATTTCATTTGATAAATAAATTTTTAGAGTGCGTCCAATTATGATATTTATATTAAGATCCAAATGCATAGTTTTTGAGTTAAATTCATTGACCTATATTTCGTGAATGGTTCACATGAACCCATCTCTCATGAGAACGAATAGTCCTCTTAAAATTACATCTAGATGATGTACACAAAGATAAAGCATTACGTCTAGATGATGCGCACAAAAATAAAACATGAATACTTAATTCACCCATTGAATACTACTATATCATAGAATAAGATTATGTAAAAGAGATTTTATTCTTGGGGAGGGAATATATCATTTTCAACGATTGTGCTCAAGGAGATTGAATGAGTGGGCATGTTGGTCACCGTCTCCTTCTTCATTCTCATGATAATAATACATGTCCACTTCTGCTATCATTAATATCACTACTCAGTGGGATCTAACAACCCCACTCTCTGTTTTATACTTAAATGTCTATCCTATGCATTTGATCTACCTTCTCTGAACGAGAGTGGCGTATGTTCTGGGTGGTAAAGTAAGGTTCAAAATATCAGTAAGACAATGGGAGGACAGACAGATTTTGAGCAGAAGGTGAGGGTGGAGAGAAGACTGAAGGGAGGGGAAGTTGTTTTGAGATTTGTCATGGTGGCTTTGGCCATTGTTTCTGCAGAGCGTGTGATAACTGATACACAAACTCGAAATATATTTTCCATTAGCAAAAGGGCCAAGTTCACTGACATGAAAGCACTTCTGTGAGTTTTATATGTTGCCATCTCCCATTTTTCTTTCTTCTGGTTTATAAATTTTATCTGACATCCAAATCGGGTGTGGAATACATGCATGGTGGATGGTTATTAAGAACAGTTCTGAGATGGGTTTATCATTATTTGGGAGTCTGATGTGAGGTGAATTAACTGCAGGTTTCTTGTTACTGCCGACGGAATTGTGGCGTCCTATTCTTTTGTTCAAGGGGTCAGATGCGTTATAAGCATGTACATTGGAATTCCTTTGATCAACAAACCTCTAGCATGGCTCATTTTTGGTTTTGACCAGGTAAAGATATCCCAAATTCCCGAAGTTTTATTTTCTTTGTTTTTTCTCCTTCTCTCGAGTGATTCGTTAAAGTCTAGCTTTCACCGAGCCGTGGCTGGCTTGGAGAAGCATAATGGATGAGTTTCTGATTGGTACTCTATGCCTTCAAACCAGTTAAGGGTTTGTCAATAGTTTTAAAATGGGCCAAATGTTGAATTTAACAAAATTTTATAGATCATTATTTATTTAAGCATTTAGCTGTGGCCCGAGGGAGCTCAGGGCTTAAGGTTTTGTAATAAACTCAGCACATTAGAACTGCCCCTACGCATGCAATTCGTATTTTTATCATACCGTTTGGATTACCCAAAATACCCACTTGCCATGAAATCCCTTCATTTTGCTTTTTGCTGTAGATGAACAGCTCGTTATGATCTTCAATACCTTCATCCTCTGTAACTTTCAGCCTTTGCCAAGCCTCGCATGTTCATAAGATTTACCTACACTAAAACAATGGGTTTTTGCATGCTATATTATTTCCTTTCTCCAAGACGATAGATTGTAAATAGCTTTGATACAAGAAAAAAATATTTTCCAGATTTATAGATGGGAAAATCTTGGTTATATATTTTGAGCTGCATCTTCAATCTTAGTATCACTTTCATCTTGATGGATCATCAGGTAGTGCGTACTGATTTTTCTTCTCCGCAGTTTTTACCAAAAGCTTTTTCCTAATATTTCAAGCATTGCTTGAACATTTATGTTCTTAGCTTTGATATGCTTTCAGCCCAACTTTCAGTGTGTTTGCTTCTATTACGTCAGAGGTATGCCCTCAAAAGACGAACTTTGTTCTGTATATTTTAAGTGTTTTTACTTCTTGCGACTGGTTACGGGAGAAAGTATTTGAGATCTCAACGCTTCTTGTGGTTTCCATACTCGCCTCTAAGATAACAGGCAATGCTTGAGAAGGAAGCACTATGACGGGCAAGAGAGTTTTATTTTTTTATTTACCCCAAAATATAGAGCAGTTTCCAGAATCTTGAAAATATAGAATTCATCCTGTCGGATATTGGAAGAAGAATTCCTGTCAGATTTTCCCTTGCTTAAAAATACCTTTCAATTCAGCTTTATACCCATATAATTTCTAACATATTTGTCTAACATATCGGAAGAAGGCTTCCTGTCAGATTTTCCCTTTCTCAAGACACTTTCCAGTTCAGCTTCATCCCAAAATAAGTTCTAACTTATTTGGCTTAGAATGTAATCTCCTCATTTGTTCAATGGATTGAAAATTACTAGCTTGTAGATTGCATGTGACTCTTATATGTTACACTTTTAAGTTTTAGGCTGTTGTATTATAAACGAAAGATTCTAACCTTGTTATGTTTCCAGACAATGGCCTACATGTCTCTTGCAGCAGCAGCAGCTGCTGCCGAGTCTGCATACCTGTCAAAAAAGGGCCAAAAAGAGTTTCAGTGGATCCAAGTCTGTGACTTATTTGGGAAGTTCTGTACCCAAGTTGGAGAGGGGCTTGTCACTGCCTTTCTTGTGAGTCTATGTCTGATAACTGTTTCTGGACTATCTGCATATCATCTCTTCAGACTGTATGGTACTAAAGGCAAAACTATACAATAAAGGTCATAAGCCAGAAACATGTACAGACAAATTTACATTGTATATCCATGGTTTAATATTGCAACTGGGAAAACTATGTTGATATCTTTGTCAATGTAAAGAAACAATCCTGTTTGGATTTAAAACTTTAAGGGCATTTGGTCATGCCAATGTTTTAAGTTTACATACTTGAAGCTGTAATTTATTGAGTTGAGTTGGGTCTTATGAACTTTTTTTTCCTACTATAATTTAAATCACTCTACTTAAGTGAGAAACATCAAAACCAGTTTTTCCAAACATTTATGTCTGAGAATGTGAGTTCCACAATTCATATTAGTTAGAAGTACTTAGAACCAGAGGGATCCAGATGATGGGTTACAGAGTGGTCCCAAATGCTGATTCAAATCATCTTTAACAACAAAATTTCTCCAGTAGCTGTGGTGTTCTACTTGTATATTTATATTCTTGCATTATACCATTCATTAGTGAGCGTGTTGATAAAATTGAGATACGAGCTCTGTAATCCATCCTACACTTCTATTCTGAGTTCTTATTGAAAAGTATATGGTAGAAGCATTTTTTGCATTAGTTTTAATTGCTACTTTGTCATCAACAGAAATGCACTCTTCAGAATGTCTCGTTTTCAAATCATCTTTAACACAAAATTTTGATAAAATTGAGGATACGAGCTCTGTAATCCATCCTACACTTCTATTCTGAGTTCTTATTGAAAAGTATATGGTAGAAGCATTTTTTGCATTAGTTTTAATTGCTACTTTGTCATCAACAGAAATGCACTCTTCAGAATGGCTTGTTTTCAAATCATCTTTAACACAAAATTTTGATAAAATTGAGGATACCAGCTCTGTAATCCATCCTACACTTCTATTCTGAGTTCTTATTGAAAAGTATACGGTAGAAGCATTTTTTGCATTAGTTTTAATTGCTGCTTTGTCATCAATAGAAATGCACTCTTCAGAATTGCTCGTTTTCAAATCATATTTATATTCTTGCATTATATCATTCATTAGTGAACTTGTTGATAAAATTGAGGATACCAGTTCTGTAATTCATCTTACACTTTTATTCTGAGTTCTTATTGAAAAGTATATGGTAGAAGCATTTTTTGCATTAGTTTTAATTGCTGCTTTGTCATCAACAGAAATGCACTCTTTAAAATGGCTCGTTTTCATTCTAAATGGAATTTATATGCCATAGTTATTGCCAGATAGAAAATGTTGGATTACACAAAAATCTGATCAAAACTCGTGCTCTCATCTAATCGTACTGATTTGTTCTTTATAAGAAGAGAATAAGTCTCTAGCCTATCCTTATTAAAAAATTTGATGCTTATGATGTTTGATATTTAGAGTACTAGAGTGCACTTCTCTTATCTGGCTTGGTGTTCTACAGATTTGTTTAGGTGCTGATTGCAAAACTATTTAAACCCACTAGGTAGATGTGGGGGAACTGTGTTCTTATGTAGGAGGGGGACAATCTCTGATACTAGAGTGCAAGGTTTGGTATATTAAATGTTGAAAAGTAAGTTCGGCACAAAGCTTTCATCTGTTACTGAATTCCTTTTGCAAATATTAATACAACCTGAAAGGTAGGTAGATGGTGGTATTTGACACGCATTTCATATTTGTTGGCTATCAATAGTTTGTTCTGCCTTCTTGGAGTTTCTAGTTTCTAACTTGATACTAGTGGCCTTTCTTATGGAGAGAATATTTGGAAATAGGAATGTAATATTTCATTGAATTGTGTTTCTTGTTATAATGTTAGTTGAGTATCATTGTTTTCTTGCAATATAATCCAATCTGTTTTTGGGCTTGATCATCAAGAACCAACTTGTGAAAAACAATGTCTTAGAAAACAATGAAACATAGTTTGTCTATACAGTGAATACAGCAAGAGTTCAGTACCCAAAAGACCAGACATGTATTCTGACTTGCATTTACCTATTTTGAGTAATTGTAATATAGAGTTCTTCATTAAGGAGGAACGGGTCTGAATTGCAGATTTTTGAGAGTTTTGAATACTTCAATAAGGAGATATGAATCCAAATTGTTTGTTTACTTCGAGCTTGAAAAATCTTATCTACTTTGCGGAAGTATAGAGTTCTTCTTTAAGGAGGAATGGGTCTGAACTGCAGATCTTTGAGAGTATCGAATACTTCAATAAGGAGATATGCATCCGAATTGCAGGATTTTTGAAAGATAGAACTCTTAATAGAGCAGGGATGGATCTGAATTGTAGATCGAGGAGTTATGAATTCAGATTGCAGATTTCTTGCACATGAACATAAATATTCAAGAATTGGGATGCCTATTCAGATAATGGAATGAACCTAAATTCGGCCTACATCTGTTTGACAACCATGAAGACATCTTATAGAATTCTTAATCAAGAAATGATGCATCCAAATTGCAGATTCTTGGGATGAGAACATAAATATTAAAGATTGGGATGCATATTTGGACAATGCAATGAACCCAATGTAGGTACACATCAATTTGACAATACATATAATTACAAAGGAATATCACAAACTTATTGAACAACAGAGAAATTAATTAATTTAATGACTTGGTATTTCACTATAAAATTTTGGAACCCTATCTTTCGGCCACGGGTGTCTTATTTCTGTGGCAATCTCTCAGAAATTTAACTCTTTGCTACTGCTTTTTAACAAAGAAATTTCAATGGAATTAACATTAGCCAAGTTTGTTAGGGGGTCTTATGTACCTTGTAATTGGGACTCAATATATATATATTTTGAATGTTTTTTAAAACACCAGAAGTTAAGTGTATGTTGGTTGTATAATGAAGCAATTAGAAGGTAAGAGGAAAGGTTAGGAGAAATGAGTGAATTTAGGTGTTAGTATGGAATGGCTGAAGAGGGTAATCATGAAAAGTGAACCATTTGGGAAACAAAAGATAAAAGACAAGAATGTACTCAAACACAGGGCAGAGTTGAACCAGATACTGTTAGATGGTTGAGTGATAGAACGAGGACAATAGATGGCTGCAAGATTATTGAAATAGAGCCTCATAGAATGTGGTTGAAATTTGAGTTGTCATATTGTATTAATGTTCTCTCCAGCAATGGAAGGGATTCTATCTTGTTTTGTGTATTTGTTTCATTTATTTCTCTATTATGAAACTTTGGTAATTTGCACACATGATTTTAGATGAATGTCTCACTTATTTCTCACAAATAATTCTTGTTCATGTGGTTAGGTTTATGATCCAAAGTATTAGTTTATAGCTATTTATTATTGTTGTGTTATTTTAATTGTTTATAGTTTAAGGGATGAGGTGAGGATCATGCCCCAAATAAATTGGTGGAATGGATACCCGTTAGATCTTTGCTCTTAGATGAAGAGGGTTCAGCCTAAAGACTTGTGCTCTCATATCAAGTAGCTAAAAGTTCTTTGTGGATATAAAATCCTCTATTTAAAAAACTAAAATAAAATAGGTTGTGGTCAACTATTTAGGATTTGTAATGGAGCGGGGCCGGGAGGCCCGGGGGGGTGGGCAGGAGGGTGGGGGGGAGAAGGGGGGAATTTGAAATATGGGGATGACTTTGGTGAGGATGGTGATGATTCTGTAGACGCAAATGGTTTATTGTTGGGTTGACTGTTGGTGTCGTTCTGTGGGGTTGTTGTGGAGTGGAGCTGGTTGTTTTTGGCATGGGATGTGTTGTTGTAGGTTTGTTTGTTGCTTTCGTCCTTCTAGGAAGCTGTGGTTTGGTGTTGGTTGCTGTCTTTTTTTGTTGGGGAGCCGTGTTTTAGGTTTGGCTACTGCTTTCGCCCTGTGGGGTTTTGTCTAGTTCTTCTTTGTTGGGTGCCTATTCGTTTCTTCCTATGGGCTTGGTTGTTGGTCTTTTATGTGGCTCTAGCTCTGGCCCTGGGTGGGGTTTTTGGGGTACCTATAGTGGAGAGATTTTAGCATTTTTTAGACTTTGACTGGCATGTAGGGTTGGATGTTGCTTTTAATGGTTTTGCAGGAGAGCGTGGGGCGGGAAAGAAGGAGGGGGGCGGGAGCGGCGGATTTGAAATCTGGGATAACTTTGGTGAGGATGGTGATGATTCTGTAGACGTAGATGGTTTATTGTTGGGTTGGCTGTTGGTGTCGTTCTGTGGGGTTGTTGTGGAGTGGAGCTGGTTGTTGTCTTTGGCATGGGATGTGTTGCTGCAGGTTTGTTTGTTGCTTTCGTCCTTCTAGGAAGCTGTGGTTTGGTGCTGGTTGTTGTCATTTTCTTGTTGGGGAGTCGTGTTTTAAGTTTGGCTATTGCTTTCGCCCTGTGGGGTTTTGCCCAGTTCTTCTTTGTTGGGTGTGAGGTTGGGTGCCTATTCGTTTCTTCCTATGGGCTTGGTTGTTGGTCTTTTATGTGGCTCTTGCTCTGGCCTTGGGTGGGGTTTTTGGGGTGCCTATAGTGGGTTTGATAGTGGAGAGATTTTAGCATTTTTTAGACCTTGACTGGCATGTAGGGTTGGATGTTTCTTTTAATGGTTTTGCCTTCTCTCTTCTATTTCCACTTGCGGTTTCTCTTGGCTTTGTCCTTTTCGAGGGTTCCAGTGCCTCTTTGTGGGAGCTTTCTTTCGGTGTGGCTTTGGGGTTGTGCTTTTGCAGAACTTCCTCTTTGTTGCAGGTTGTGGGTTTTGGTTTGCCTTTGGTGGAGGTGTTTGTGGAGAGTTTTTGGCATGTTTTAGACCCTGATTGGCATGTAGGATCGGAGGTTGTTCTTCATGGTCTTGCCTTTTCTCTACTCTCTTCTTGGGGGCTTTCCTTGCCTTGTCCTGCTTCTCTCGGGTCTTAGTGGCTTGCTTCTGTGCTTATGTGGGACTTCCTCTTTGTTGCAAGTTGTGGGTTTGGTGAGGATGGTGATGATTTTGTAGACGTAGATGGTTTATTGATGGTGATGATTCTGTGGATTTGAAATTTGGGGATGACTTTGGTGAGGATGGTGATGATTTTGTAGACGTAGATGGTTTATTGTTGGGCTGGTTGTTGGCTGCTGGCTATTGGCTGCTGGTGTCGTTCTGTGGGGTTGCTGTGGAGTGGAGCTAGTTGTTGTCTTTGGCATGGGATGTGCTGCTGTAGGTCCGTTTGTTGATTTCGTCCTTCTAGGAAGCTATGGTTTGGTGCTGGCTGTTGTCATTTTCTTGTTGGGGAGCCATGTTTTAGGTCTGGCTACTGCTTTTGCCCTGTGGGCTTTTGCCCAGTTCTTCGTTGTTGGGTGTGCGGTTGGGTGCCTATTCGTTTCTTCCTATGGGCTTGGTTGTTGGTCTTTTATGTGGCTCTTGCTTAGGCCCTGGGTGGGGTTTTTGGGGTGCCTATAGTGGGTTTGATAGTGGAGAGATTTTAGCATGTTTGAGACCTTGACTGGCATGTAGGGTTGGATGTTGCTTTTAATGGTTTTGCCTTCTCTCTTCTATTTCCACTTGCGGTTTCTCCTGGCTTTGTCCTCCTTTTCGAGGGTTCCAGTGCCTCTTTGTGGGAGCTTTCTTTTGGTGTGGCTTTGTGGTTGTGCTTTTGTAGAACTTCCTCTTTGCTGCAGGTTGTGGGTTTTGGTTTGCCTTTGGTGGAGGTGTCTGTGAAGAGTTTTTGGCATGTTTTAGACCTTGATTGGCATGCTTTCTGGGGATGACTTTGGTGAGGATGGTGATGATTCTGTAGACGTAGATGGTTTATTGTTGGGTTGGCTGCTGGTGTCGTTTTGTGGGGTTGCTGTGGAGTGGAGCTGGTTGTTGTCTTTGGCATGGGATGTGCTGCTGCAGGTCTGTTTGTTGCTTTCGTCCTTATAGGAAGCTATGGTTTGGTGCTGGTTGCTATCATTTTCTTGTTGGGGAGTCGTGTTTTAAGTCTGGCTACTGCTTTCGCCCTGTGGGGTTTTGCCCAGTTCTTCTTTGTTGGGTGTGAGGTTGGGTGCCTATTCGTTTCTTCCTATGGGCTTGGTTGGTCTTTTATGTGGCTCTTGCTCTAGCCCTGGGTGGGGTTTTTGGGGTGCCTATAGTGGGTTTGATAGTGGAGAGATTTTAGCCTGGCTGACATGCAGGGTCGGAGGTTGTTTTTCATGGTGTTTCCTTTTCTCTACTCTCTTTTTGGGGGCTTTCCTTGCCTTGTCCTGCTTCTCTCGGGTCCTAGTGGCTTGCTTTTGTGCTTATGTGGGACTTCCTCTTTGCTGCTGGTTGTGGGTTTGGTGAGGATGGTGATGATTTTGTAGACGTAGATGGTTTATTGTTGGGCTTGTTGCTGGTGTTGTTCTGTGGGGTTGTTGTGGAGTGGAGCTAGTTGTTGTCTTTGGCATGGGATGTGCTGTTGTAGGTCTGTTTGTTGATTTCGTCCTTCTAGGAAGCTGTGGTTTGGTGTTGGTTGTTGTCATTTTCTTGTTGGGGAGCCATGTTTTAGGTCTGGCTATTGCTTTTGCCCTGTGGGGTTTTGCCCAGTTCTTCTTTGTTGGGTGTGCAGTTGGGTGCCTATTCGTTTCTTCCTATGGGCTTGGTTGTTGGTCTTTTATGTGGCTCTTGCTCTGGCCTTGGGTGGGGTTTTTGGGGTGCCTATAGTGGGTTTGATAGTGGAGAGATTTTAGCATTTTTTAGACCTTGACTGGCATGTAGGGTTGGATGTTGCTTTTAATGGTTTTGCCTTCTCTCTTCTATTTCCACTTGCAGTTTCTCCTGGCTTTGTCTTTCTTTTCGAGGGTTCCAGTGCCTCTTTGTGGGAGCTTTCTTTTGGTGTGGCTTTGGGGTTGTGCTTTTGTAGAACTTCCTCTTTGCTGCAGGTTGTGGGTTTTGGTTTGCCTTTGGTGGAGGTATATGTGGAGATTTTTTGGCATGTTTTAGACCCTAACTGATATGCAGGGTTGGAGGTTGTTCTTCATGGTCTTGCCTTTTCTCTACTCTCTTCTTGGGGGCTTTCCTTGCCTTGTCCTGTTTCTCTCGGGTCCTAGTGGCTTGCTTTCGTGCTTATGTGAGACTTCCTCTTTGTTGTAGGTTGTGGGTTTTGGTTTGCCTTTGGTGGAGTTGTTTGCAAAGAGTTTTTAGCATGTTTTAGACCCTGACTGACATGTAGGGTCAGAGGTTGTTCTTCATGGTATTACCTTCTCTCTACTTGCTCTACTTAGGGGATTTCCTTTTCCTTATTTTGCTTCTCTCGGTTCCCAGTGGCTTTTCTTTGGTGCCTCTCTTGTTGTCTAGGATTTTTTCAGAGGTTGTCTTCTTGGCTGGGCTTTGTTCTCTCATTCCCCAGATGTTTTTGGTGCAGTTAGGTGTTGTTGCTGCTCTGGGTTTGGTTTTGAAGCTGCTGACTAGTTTTTTCAGCAACGTTTTTTTGCTATCCCAAGTCTTTTCGTGCCTAAGGGAGTCTTGGCTGCCCTTTCTTTTGATGGGTGTTCCTCTTTTGAGGTGGTTAATGTGTTAGTTAGTTCGTGGATTTCTCTACTTTCATAGGATTTTAAGGGTGTTGTTTCCACCCTTGGTTTAGATTTGACAGGGTTGCTTACTTTGTTCATTTTGAAGACCCTAATGTTGTCGGTTCCCCTAATTACTATGTTAACTCTTTTTGCTAGAGTGTTGGCTTTATTTTGTGTCATATAGTTGGTGTCTCCTATTAAGGTGGAGACCTCTCCTATGGAGGCAAAAACCTCTCCTATTGAGGTGGAGATGGGTGTTGTTGGTGTGGTGGTTTGTTCACACTTCTTTTGCGAGTTTTCTCCAGTGCATCTTCTATTGAGGTGGAGGCCATTTCTATGGAGGTGGAATGCAGATTGGCTGGAGTTTCTCTGCAATGGCAGCTTGGGTTTCCATGGTGAATACTCCTATAGAGGTGGAGAGGGGGTGTTGATGGGCTCTAGTTTTTTTGATCATTTGGTTTTCCATGATTTGGTTATTTCAGCCAGTGGTTTGGAGACTTGGATGGGTGTTGTTGCTAAGTGTTATGTTGTTGTTTGGCTGTCACACGTTGTTGGTTGCTTGATTGTCTCAGGTAGTTCTTTGGTCTTCCTAAGCGACTGGTTTGTTGTTGCATGGCTGATGCAGGCGATATCTACGGGTTCAAGGTCCTTACCAAAACCTGGTTGTAAAAAGTTTAAGGTCCCTTCAAAACCTTTGGGTTCAAGGTCCTTGTAAAAACTTGGTTTTATTGGGTTTTCGGTTTCCTTCAAAACCATTTTTTGTAGCTTGGTTTGGGTTGTCTTGCCAATCCTTTGAAGTGCTATTGTTGGTTTATTGCTGGCTGTTCATTGTTTTTTCTTTTAGCAACATGATTGTCGATGTTCGGGTTTCAGGTCCCTTTAAAACTTTGTAAATGGTTTCGGGTCTATTCAAAACCCATTTTTCCCATATAATCAAAACTATTTAGGATATGCGTATGTAGTGTGGAAAATTGCATACTCATGCAATTTCACATTTACATTTAGAATCCATCTTAGTTTGTGCTTTAATGGTAAATATTTATATTTCTATGTGAAAGGTTTTATCTTGTATTTAAAAGAACACAAGATTTTACTAGCTTGCATGCCTAATTTCAATAGAATTCTCTTGGACATAAGCGTGATGTGTCGACTTTCAACAAATTTTCAAAATTTAAAAGCGTACTTTTTGTGTGGCTTGTTTATGATGTGTGTTGTAATGTCTGAATGAGAAAGTAATGCCTCTTTCCTCTCGTCCGAGAAAACAAAACTCTCCTCGCCATTTTCAAGGATCTTTTGACACTTTTTTTGTAACATAGCTCTCTATCCTCCACACTAGGGAAACTTTGTCAAAATACTCACAACCATCTCTCAAAGCTTTTTGATGATCATTTGCTTTTTCTTCTACAATAGCTTGAGCTTTTCAAGGAATTTTTTTGTTTGTATACCTTTCACATTCATTGGGAGTAACCTTGGTTATTGTTCACTCTCATTGTTTTCTTTTATTTTCTCTATTTGGTGCAAGATAACTCCTTTGATAGAGAATTTTTTTATTTATTATTGTCATTATTGAATTGTACAAGCGTCTGACTTTGCTCAATGTTTCAGATCACACCTAGTGACCCTTCATCAGGAAGAGGAAATTGCCAAAAAACATACACAGTTTAAACCAGAAGCTTGCACAATTCTACATAATGGACTATGGAAAACTCATACCAACTATTATCATTGTTTTTTATTTACATGTAATGGTGGTTTCTTTCGTAGGCTAGAGTTAACACCATTAGCAAGCAAATTATTTTATCATATATTTTGTCCTTAATGCAATTAGGATTTGAAAGCATTTATTTATCAATTTTTTGTTAGCTGATTGTGGAAGTTGAAAAACCAAAACGAGGGTTTGATTGAGGTAAACCCTTAAACAACCCCAACAATTTTTCGTGTCTTTGTGTGTGTAGGTAAAAACGACTTTGGTGCTTGGGTTGAACATTTTGGAAAGTTCTAGGACAATTGGTAAAGTATGATAGCACTACACGAGGACATCCATGCCATGTGTTGGTGCCCTAGATAGAGAGAATTTTGCACTTGGTGCCAAGTTCCTCTATATTTGTATTTTTCTTTCCACTAAAATTAGATTTTATTATTTTTAGTATTTTCTATAAATTTACATTATCTTTATTTCCTCCATAATTCATAGTCTAAGTCAAGTTCTAATTTCAATTTAGATATGCTCTTTATTTCTGTTTTATAAAATCTCTTATTGATTACCTTAATACAAATTTGTTTACATAAGGTAGTTATATTTTTGCTATATCAAATCTCTTATAATACTAGGTAGTTTTTAGTTATTGATGGTCTTACTTGGGTGGTTAAAAGAGATGGAAGGAGTGTGAAGAAAATTTTGGGTGCATTTTTAATGAAGAGGATGAATGAATTTTATTCGGTATATCTTGTTGAAATCATTATTTCTATAACATGATATGACATAAAGTTTGTGGATTTAAGTAACAATGTGGAGTAGTGGAAAAGAGGATAACATTTGCTTTACTTAAGATAATTTTTATCTCTTTTCCAAATAGTCAAGGTTTGACGTAGAGATAATAGTTAAGGAAAAGAAGAAAAAATATTTTTATTTTAAAGAGGATTTTATTTAAAAATAATCTTTAATGGACAATAAGAATTTTTATTTATTTTTAACTTAAAAATAGTTTTTTATTTCTCTTCTAGTATCTATAAAATTCAAGGTTTGATGTAGAGATAATATTTAGTTGAGAAAAAGGGGATGTAAGGCGGGGTTTGTGAAGTCTTATTTTTTTGAAAATACATGTGATGGAATGAAAAGAGAACATTGTTATATGTGCTTGAAGGAATTCCTAATAAATATGAGGAATATGAATAAATAAACTAAATTTCATGAGTTAAAGTTTGGGCTATTTTTTTCTATTAAGCAAACTTTAAAATGATCTTTAAAGAAAAGTTTGAGCCTAAAATGGTTAGAATAAGTGTTTGGCATAGTTTGTCAAAGGAAAGACTTTGAATTGGGAGGTTGCATGTTCTAAACCCACAAATTTAATGTTTTAATCACATCATCTCGCATGACATTGTTGGTGAGAGAAAAAACACATTGTAATGGTTTTAATAGGAATTACAAGGTAGCATTGCAATAACATGCATTTTTAGTTGAATCCTACACCTCCAGAACAAGGTGACTCTAAGAGTTAGTGCAGTATTAAGTTTATCTTAGGGTAAATTATCTAGGTGGTTTCTTTCTCGTATAGGGTAGTTTTACACCTATTGCTTTTTTCATGCCTTTAAAAGGTACATTATGTATTTTACATCTCAATTTTCATTCTTTTGGTGAAATAGCATAATACTTCTCTCTATTCATGAAGGTTTTTTTGTTGCAGATGGTGCTCCTAAGAGGTGGTTGACACCAAGATGGTGTTAGAGCCAACCATTCTTCCCTCCTTCCTTTGAGAGTTTTCATCAGAAGTTCTTGAGATCATTTATTTGCTATTTGGTGGCTGCGATTGCCACATTTATTCCCAATGATGGTTGTTTGAACTACATTGAAGAAAATTTTGAGGCTGGAAATCACGCTTGGTGAAGGCGCGATCTGCTGTGTGAAGGCTCGGTGGTTTCCACTTTCTCATCAGAGGCTATGAATTTTGATTTGTGGAAGCAGTTTCTTTTTTTGTGTTGTGCTGAGAGGTGTTGAAAATTGAGATTTGAGGGAGCAATTCTCATTTGTTCCAGAAGCGCAATTTTCCTTACTAAGGCGTTATTATTCTCTAGAGGGCATTTCATTTACATCTGTTTGGAGGGGGCGATTTCCTTGCTGCAGGCGGTAGAGAGGCATCTTTTTTATAATCACCAGAGGCATGTATTTTCCTCTATGGGAGGAACAATTGCTTGAGATGTGATTTGTTTCTTGAAGACCGCACACAACAGGGGAGGTCACCGCATACTTTTCCTTGGATGTGATTTAATTCCGTGGAGGGGGAACGACTCAAAACACAAAAGGCATCTTTTTTTGTGAAGCTTAGAAGCACAATTTTCTGTCCAGAGGTGCATATTTTTTGATGTCCGATTGATCATTGCTTGAGGCTGCTGCAAATTTGTTGATTGGAGTTCAATTTGTTGTTCTTGCAATTGGAGGCCCAAATTCATTTGTTTGAAGGTGCCAGTTGAGGTTGTGTTTTATCTCCACTTTATTTGCGGAGGTGGCCATACATTTTGAAACTTTATATTTTATAAAGTTTCCCCTAAAATATTTAGGGTTCAAGTTGTTGTGCAGCCAAAGTAAAGTGGGATCGTGTTTTTTTGAAGTTGTTGCTAGAAAAATTATCCCACATTGGTAACGTGGGGTAGTTTTTTGCTATAGCATTGTAGTGTGTTTGATTGATGTGAGCAAGTCTCGCAGATTGTGAAGAGGCTATTGTGTTGTGGAGATTTGTGCATTCATTTGGCTTTCATTGGTGCGGGAATCTGCTGCAAACAGACAGTAAGGTGTATAGTTGTTTTGCTCAAATTTCTCAGATTCAATCTTCTTTTCCCTGAGTAATAATTTTTGGATGTTGGAAACATAAATTTCAAGATTTTGCATTGGTTGATATTTTTTGGAGGTCTCAGCTTGGTGTATTTTTGCTTTTTGTTGTCATGGCTACTCTTGAGTCAATTGAATTGTTAACCCCCCATAACTACCATACCTGGAAGATGAAAATGTGTAGGTTGCTCTAATCTAAGGGTTTGTGGTCCACATTGAGTGATAACCAACCCACTCTTACCAAGGAGTATGAAATATCTACCCATAGAAACAAGTGTGATGAAGTTATGGGTCTGATAAAATTGAATATTTCTAATAGTCTTCTTTTTTATATTGATGAGTGTGGTACACCCAAGAAGATATGTGATAAGTTACATAACTTGTTTGGTTAGGTCAGTGAATTTCGTGCTTTGTAACTAGAGGCAAAATTAACTTCTCTTTCCCTTGATGCATTTCCTTCCATTGATGATTTTCTAGTCAAGTTCAAATTTGTGAGGTCACAATTGGTGAGATGTGGGAAGAGTAAAACTGATATGGAGTCCATTTTTTTGATTTTGTCTAAGCTGAGAGGTCTATTTGCAATTTTCTCTTCTACCTTCTACTCCACCATGGATGCCTTAGGCAATGCATTCCAAATTCCTTCTTTTGAGACTTTATGTGATCGTTTGACAAGAGAGCAAGCCAAACTTGCCCAGTTAGAGGCGGTCTCTATGAATCGTGTATTAGTTGCGCAAGGATCTCAAAGCAAAGGGAAGAACAAACCTAAGCCTAAGAGAGAGTCCAATGAGTCCTCCACCTTTTCAAAAGAGGACAAACCTAAGAAGGAGAAGTTCAGTTGTGTGTACTGCATGAAGAAAGGGCATTATAAACACCATTGTTATACGAAGAAGATTGATTAGCTTTCACATCTTCTTCAAAAGAACAATATTCCATTTCCCTCATTTGTGACTCCTTCTACAACCTTTGCATCTCCATCTACATCATCATCCAATCCTACACAATCAGGGAATGCAGGATTTGCAAGTGGTAAAGAAGATAAAATCTACATGGGTAAAGGACATGCATTAGTGACTTCTATAGTTCATTTTGGTCGTGATAGATGGTTTTTGGATTCAGGAGCATCTCACCACATGGGTTTTTCTCCCTATCTTTTTCTGGATCTTCATCCTACTGATACTTTCAAGATTTTTTTGGGAGATAGTAATCTTTTGGATGTTGCAGGGGTAGGCAATGTTGAGATTGGTGAGGGTTGTTTCAGAGATGTATTGTGTATTATTAATTTACACACAAATCTACTATCCTTCTATCAAATTAATCATGGTGAGGTATTGAAGATTTTAGAGTTCACTGTAGATTCTATTTTCATCAGAGAGGTTGATATTGGCAAAGTCATTGTTGTTGGTGAAGCAGATCATGAGTCTCGTCTCTATGTCTTTTCTCATTTTGTTGATGATGATGACTATGAGCCTCACACCCCTCTTGCTAGTGTTGATAGAAATTCCTTAGGAGAGATTGGTCATTTGAACTTTGGAGTTCTTCAGACCTATGTTGATTTATCTCCTATTGCTTCAAAGGTTGGTTCTTCAACACAATAGGATGTTTTTGATCTTTCAGATCTTGTTTTATTGGATGAGTATTTGGCAAGAATCTCATATTTTTTTGTGGAGTCTCATCTTGTAGATTCGGGAGACACACTTGAGGGGATTTATCTCCTCTTTGATGATAGTTTCAACATGGTTGTTGATCTAGATTGTCTTTGGAGATTGAAATTGATGAGCCTTCACTTGATTTGTCAAATTTCTTGGTTGTTTTTTTACAATGATTATGTGGTGGATTATTCTATTTGGAGACTTCCTTCCTCTTTTCAATTGGACATGGAGTGACTTCTTATAGTGGACTTGTTTCTTCCTAAGGGGAGATGAGTTGCTTGTAGGCATTGGATCATGTTTTGTTTTCAGACATATTTCATTGGCATTGGAGCTTTTTCATTATGGGGGGATATAATATCTCTATTTTTCCTTCTTATGGGGGGATCACTTATTGTGTATAAATGATGTATGTAGTCCTTGGGGGTGTTATTGAGTCCTCCATCCATGCCTCATTTTTTGTTTTGTTTTATCTCTTTTGGAGAGGGGTTTTTTCTCATAGGGTTTTTCTCCTTTTCTTCGGTTGTGAGATTTTTATTTTATTTTTGTATTGTAAATGGGTACCTAACATGGCTGTGTAGTTGGGACCCATCTTGCATCTTGATATTGCATAACAATTCTCCCTAGGTTTGCACTTAAGGGGGTGTTAGTGTAGTATTAAGTTTATCTTAGGGTAAATTATTTGGGTGGTTTCTTTCTTGTATCAAGTAGTTTTACACCCGTTGCTTTTTTCACGTCTTTAAAAGGCTATACATTATGTATTTTAGAACATCTCAATTTTCATTCACTTTTGGTGAAATAGCATATTGCTTCTCTCTATTTGTGAAGGTTTTTTTGTTACACATGGTGCTCTTGGGAGGTGGTTGACACCAACAAGAGTGGGGTAGACAATTTTTAGGTTTATGAGCCAAAGTATTAGTTTTGTAGTTTTTTAACATTGTTGTGTTAATTTGATTCTTTGTGGTTAATTAGTTTTGGTTTAGGCAGTTTTAGTTATTGATGGATGTTTGGTAGTTATTGGAGTGGTTAAAATATATGGCTTTATAAACTCATATTTGATAGTGTAGATTAAAAAATCTAACATAATATATTTTTTCTTTTATATAATTTGTAAATATAAATTCTTATTATTATTTCTATTTATTTGATCTTGGATCCTACACATGCATTGTTTGTATTGTGACAAACTTAAGATGTTCTTGATACTATAGCCAAGAATTTGCTAAAATATTTTGTTGCTTGTTAGACCCACTCTTGCTTAAATTCCTAGATTTAGGTAGTTGTTGTGAAAAGAGAGGTTGAGAAATGGATGTAAGAGATACTAGATGAAATTGCAAGCTACAAAGTGCCAAAAATACAAATTGAGTTGAAGACATTTATTTGGGAGCACAAATATAGTTGAAATATGAACATTTTGGTTCCCACTTTAAGGATTTTTTTATAAAGATGCTTTAAAACTAAAAAAGTAAAGAAATATATGCAAACCTAGTGCTATCAAATATTTGAATTCATTTTTAGACACTTCAATATTGTAAAGGAAAATTAATTTATGCTTAACCTAGGCTCATTAAATAAATGCAATCAAACATGCACAAATGAGTTTAGATTAACTAATTATATAATTGTGACTAAATACTTGAACAATGAACAATTAATATGTTAATCTAGAAAATTAAATGTAGTGGATAGAAGAACATATAGGATGTTTTTATTATTTTTGCTAAATATTTAGAAACTAGTTAGATGTTTTCCTTGGAAATTGTGCTTCCCAATTATTTAGTTGTCTTGGAATCTATGTTGGATATGTGTTAGGTAATGTGACAAGTTCTTAGTTGCATACTAGTGCTATGAGTGTGAATTTGTCTCAATGTATTATGGAATTCAACACTTCTTCTCACCTAGATTGTCTTTGTCTTTGTCTTTTCTTCTCACCTAGATTGCCTCTGTCTTTTCCTTTCTTCTCACCTATATTACCTCTATGTTTTTTGCTTCTAAGATATCTATAGACACACAATATTAATAGATATCTTGGTAGGGCCATCGTTGTGTTGCTAGGGGAATCTTCTTCCATGTCAACCTACATAAATATCCACATATGATTAGAAATAACATTCTCGAGTCATGCACATTCTTCTAGGATCATGTAGATCTAGATTCCTTTTAGTGCATTTAATCCAAATGTTTATGCTCCTTAGAATGAGAAATGACTTGCTAATTTTGGAATGCATTGAATTCCTTTGAATACATGAACATAAATTTATTTTTATTTGACCTTAAATATGAAGAGTAAGAGAGACTAAACCAAATTCGAGTTTTTAAATTCAACATATCACATAGATTTTTGTTTATTCAACCTTCAATAAGAAGAGTAAGCAATACTAAACCAAATTTGAGTTTTTAAATTTAAAATTTGAAAGGACAAAATTTGGGGACATCCCCACAATCATAAACTTACCCAAGAACATGAAAGAAGCTAGATCAAAGTAGGTAGCATGTGTATGAAAGTATGTGAGTGCATATATGTAAATATATAGAAATTTGTTAACGTATAGATGGGGGTAAGTGGTAAGTGTTGAGAGGTTTAAAGGTCTTGTTAAGGACTAATGAGCTAGGTAGAAACAAAAGCATAGAAAACCTTGCAAGTGTGGGACAACTCTTGCGAATTAGTCTCTAAGATTGGAAGGCCAACTTCTTATCTATCACAAGCTAAGCCTAAATTTGTGAGGGTGACAAGTAAAAGAGATTTAGAAGGCAAATAACATAGATAAAGGCTAATGCTAGATAAAGACATACTCATAATCAAAGTAGAGATTTGAAAATCATGATAAAATATCAATAGGAAAGTTCATAAGGCATATAATAGTTAAACTCACATGAATTAACAAGAATACTAAATTTTATAATATAAAATTCTTATATTAATTCTTATGGGATCAATTAACTGATACATACAATGCATCAACTTTGGAAATATGCATAGAGGTTCCCCTATATAACTATGAGAAGATCAAGATTAACATCATACATCAAGCTCAAAATCTTAGCTATATAAAATTTCATCTACCCTATGATAGAGGCACATAAGACAATATTTATTGCTAGAATTCCCAACCCATATTAAAATTTTCCCCAATAGAATAATTTATGTTGGGTTGGTATTTGTGAGAAAATTTAAATGTGGGATGTGATATATCCCCACCTAAAATATTCTAGAATTGAAGGATAGCCTATCAATGTTGCAAAGGAGCCATGTATGTGAAAGTTTTGCTTCCATGTAGCATCACTGAGGAGATCTACAAAGGAATGATTATGTGTCTCGTGAGCCATTGGATGAAGTTGTTGTTGGTAGATTGAATGGCTTGTGCTATCCTAGAGAAATATTATATTTTTTATTTTCAATAACTCTCAAGAGCACACCGCATAGTATTAGTGATAAAATAATTATAAATCTAACTATTGACAAGTGGGACCCACCAATGTATATTATATTATTGTGATAATCAAAAGGAACTCGAGAGATGAGATGGACCAATGGTAAGGATTTATGAATGATTTTCCATTTGTAATAGTGGAAATCCCCACAAACCATTAGATCTTATCATTCTTAGTAAATTTGATGGTATTTGTGCATTACACTAAGTTTTTCTAGGCCACATAGAACAAATATAACTTCAAAATCAAGGGAACTCAAAATATTTGGCAATGTTGTAGGGAATTATTCTTTGATCATGAGAAACGTAAAATTATTTTTTACCTATAGTGAAGAATTCACTATACTTTTTCTCAAGGGTTATTTTATTGGTAGAAGGATGCAAACAAAAAAGATACACCCATTGGGCACATACTAAAAAAAATAAAAACTCAACATTTTGGAACCAAAGGATGCATGTCTTATAGATGGGTAAGGGAAGCAATGAGTGCCCCTCATTCTTCATCTTTGGGTAGGTCCATTCTCTTTGGAACCCTATATTGGTGCTCCATCTCTATGGTCTACTTATATGATATCTCTTATGCCTAGGAAAATGACATTTGTACTAGTGTCTGTAATTCAACTAGTGGCTTGAGAATTGAAATTACTTCTTTGGTGATAGATGTTATGGGTAACCTATCCAATTTATATTCATCTAGGATTCTTTTCTTCATTAATCCTAGAGTTGTGCTTGTGAGAGCATCTTTTTATTCTCATCAAACAATGAAAAAAATATTTTCCACATCAAAATGAACAAGGGCTTGGGTGCCTTGGATATATTGTGTCACTGCCTTGAGTTGCACCTTGTATTCTTGGTTCAATTGTTATTTTCCATGAAACCATTTAACTTTTGTGTTGCAATAGACTTTCTAGTTATTTTGGATGTAATGAGCTTGGGTTTGATAGTAGCATGGAGTCATAAGAGGTAGGTGCATGCATAATCCATGATTGGAGAGAAATGAAATCTATGGAATCAACCTCTTTCTTGACCATTTAATGTAGAACTTTGGAAGAATCCTTGAATTTAAGTGTTGGTGTGAAGGATGTTGTAGATTCTTCAATCTCCTCTTTAGTCTTTCTAAGGTACCTGATGAGCTCTAAGGACTCAAAAAATAACTTTAATTCTTTGATCTTGACCTACAATTGCTTAATTCTTTCTTTCAATTCTTCCATCTTGGCATCAATGTCTTATTCTCTATGAGCCCCTTAGTATTTTGGGATTGCATATCTATTTGTGTTTGTAGTTTGATAATTTGATAATCTTGGGCACTCTTTTTTCTACATGGATCTAATATCCATGTCCATGACATATTTGTTGGCTTGGTCTTGGGAAAACTAAGTCTGTAGGTCCTCAACTTTTTTCTTCAAGAATTTTATAATGGCATTATCAATGATCTTTTGTCTCTTCATAGTGGATGGCTCCATATTGACTTGTGAAATTTAATTTTTAGCATCTTCTAGTTGCTTCTTTGCTTGCTTAGCCTATGTGTCCTTAGCCTTTGTTGATTTTTTACCTATCAAAATAATTGACCTTCTAACACTTTCATTTTTATCTTGGTAGCCTTGATAATTTGTTTGGTTTCATCCAAATTGACATATTTATTCTCAAATTTCCTCTCCATTGTGATTAGAGAGGTACTAACAACCTTTATGTCCTCCAATATAATTTTTCCCTATCCTTATCTTTCACATCCTTGATAGTGATATTTACTACTTTCATTTGGTATTTATTAGCTTACATTTAGCCTCAAGGCATGTCCAAAAGGGGAGTAAAGTATGCAAAGTGCATTGCATCATGCACAAGGTCATACTTTTACCTCACCCATTTTGTAGAATGAGTGGAATCTTGCTTCATATTTCTCTTTTCCTCCTTTATTTTACTAACGGACTATACTTGGCTATTTGAATATTATTATAGGGTAGAGTCCCTTATAATCATCCCACTATATTGTAATTGAGAAATCCCTAGATAAATGCTAAGAATTATTGAGCTAATTTGTTGTGGAATGGTGGAAATGGTGATGTTTGGGGCTTAGGGAGTAGATATATCATTGTGGTTGAAGGTAGTTGGGAATCCAAGGCATAGTAGGAATTGAGGTATATGGCTAGCTAGTGAGGGGTACTATAACTATAGACACCTAAATTTGGACACTTCATTTATCCAAATTTACCCCTTTTTCATCTAAAAATCCTCTTATTTGCATTCATTAAGTAATATCGCTATTATTTAATTAACACCCTTAATTATGCCAAATCCCTAAGGTATTTAGTTAATAATTAAATATCTCATCTCTTTAATCCTCCCTTTCATTAAATGAATTAAATAAATATGACATTTATTTAATTTCTCACATGTCACATCATTTTCCTTAATCTTAATCCACCTCTTAATATCTTCATTAGGGATGTGCACAAGCCTAATCCTTGATTAGGATGTGTCACAATCTCCAACTTTTGCAAGTTAGCTTATAATCCTTCTTAACCACTAATCATCTTCTAATCACTAATCAGTTAAGCCTAATCAGTACCTTGGTCAACTCTCCCCATCCCCCAAATAATTTTTAATTCCATTTTATTCTTCCAAGGCTCCTCTCTTCCCCATGTGAATTTTTAATTAACTTTTATTCTTCCAAGGAATCTTCTCTTCCCCATGCAAAATTCTAGAACCTTTGACTTGTCACATCACATGTGTCAAAGTCTTCTAGAATCTTTGACTTGTCACATTACTCACATGTGGCAAGTTCCCACCTTTTTGGGAACCTTGTCTTATCCACTAGATTCTTCCAATCATGTGAATTTTTAGTTACTTTTATTCACCCAAGATTCTCCTCTTCCCTATGTGATCATTGACAGGTCACATCATCCTTTTTCCAAGGTACTTGTCCTTCTCCACATCATGTAACTTTCTTCCACTTCACTTCCACATCATCTCATCATAAGCCATCTCACATTCCACATGTCAAGATGTGAGGGCTTGTGAGTCCTCAACTCACCATAGCCCCCCATCTTGGCCTTGTTGGTTTAATCTCAATCATTGAATTCTCTAGAGAATTTAAATCCCTCTATAAATACCCCCTCTTTTGTCTCATTTGAGGAGAATTATGCTTGTGTTACCAAACTCTTGCCAATTTGTCATTTGAACATTTCTTGCCTTCACCATAATATTTTGAATTCACCATTACCACACCCTCATTTATCTTGCATACCATATTTCATATTCGATCTCATTTGCCATCCAAGGAGCATACAAAACACACAATATCAAGGGCCAACCAAGGAATTTGCAGCAAAAAGGTATAATTAGTTATTGTTTTATTTCATCTTATTTCTTTTCTTATCATTCCTTAGGCTAATCTTGAGGTGTACTCTTTGTGTTCTTCATTTTTTTGTATTATTAGTTTTTTTTGTATCATTATAATAGGATAGAATATTTTAAGAGATCACATTTCTGGCACTCCCAGTGGGACCCACAAACGGGTCCCTTTATTTCATGTTTGTTTTTGTTGAGTTGTTTGTAGGTCCAGGTCGTAGAGGGGCGGATTTTCCCTGTGGAGGGGCGAACTTTCCCTCCAATTAGTTGCAAAGGGGCGAATATGCACTCCTGATTCACTATTTTTATTGCAGAGGGGTGGATATGCCCTCCTGATTCACTATTTTTACTGCAGAGGGGCGGATATGCCCTCCTGATTCATTGTTTTTACTGTAGAGAGGCAGATATGCCCTCCTAATTCATTGTTTTTACTGTAGAGGGGCGAATATGCCCTCCTAATTCATTGTTTTACTACAGAGGGGTGGATATGCCCTCTTGATTCACTATTTTTACTGTAGAGGGGCAGATATGCCCTTTTGATTCACTATTTTTAATATAGAGGGGTAGATATGCCCTCCTAATTCACTATTTTTACTGTAGAGGGGCAGATATGCCCTCCTGATTCAGTGTTTTTATTGTAGAGGGGCGGATATGCCCTCCTAATTCCCTATTTTTACTGCAGAGGGGCGGATATTCCCTCCTAATTCACTATTTTTACTACAGAGGGGCGAATATGCCCTCCTAATTCACTGTTTTTATTGCAGAGGGCAAATATGCCCTCCTGATTCACTGTTTTATTGCAGAGGGGTGGATATGCCCTCTAATTCACTGTTTTTACTGTAGAGGGGCAGATGTTCCCTCTTAATTCACTGTTTTTACTGCAGAGGGGTGGATATGCCCTCCTAATTCATTGTTTTTACTGCAAAGAGGCAGATATTCCCTCCTGATTCACTTTTTTACTACAAAAGGGAGGATATGCCCTCTTGATTCACTATTTTTACCTGTAGAGGGGCGAATATACCCTCTTGATTCACTGTTTTTACTGCAGAGGGGCGGATATGCCCTCTTGATTCACTATTTTTATTGGAGAGGGGTGGATATGCCCTCTTGATTCACTGTTTTGACTGCAGAGGGGCAGATTTTCGCTAAACAACACATTGTGAAGGTAAAAATGGGCATTCTAGCTTCGTTTTTAGCTCTGTTTTTTGTTGTTTTGAGGTTCTAACCCCCAAACCTTATTTGTTTGAGGGTATAATTGGATTTATTTCTAATATTTGCCCTATTCTTCACACTATTTTCTAATATTTTACTGTAGAGGGGCGGATTTTCCCTAAACAACATGTTTGGAAGGTAAAAATGGGAATTTAAAATTCGTTTTTGTCTCATTTTTTTTGCTGTTTTGAGGTTCTAACCCCCTAACCTTGTTTGTTTGACGGTATAGTTGGATTTATTGTTAATATTTTCCCTTTTCTTCACATATTTTTATGACATTTTACTGCAGAGGGGCGGTTTTTACCTAAGCAACACATTTTGGAAGGTAAAAATGGGCATTTTAGCTTTTATTTTGGCTCAGTTTTTTGTTGTTTTGAGGTTCTAACCCCCTAACCTTGTTTGTTTGAGAGTATAGTTGGATTTATGGCTAATATTTTGCAACATTTTGTTGTAATTCACAAACAATAGAGGATAAAACAACTAACATTTTCTTGTAGGGCCATCCGTTTGTTCAAATTTTAAAACTTTTCCTTGTTTTCATCTAGGCACATAGTTTAATTAGGAGAAAGTAAAATCTATTGTTTGGTGTGTCTATTTTTGTATTACTCAAAGGGGGCATTAGTTTGTTTTCTCTTTCCCCTTGCACTTTGTGTAAGCCTGGGGAGTAGTTGGAAATGGTTAGTGTCTTCTTTTTAAAGGGACTTGCTTGGGGATTTCATCACCCCAAGGGATGATCCCAACTACGGGTACTGACGGGGTATAAAAAGGGGGGAGAGCCAAAGTTGTACCCCAATCTATTCATGTCGCGTTGAAGCTAGGGTGATACCTAGATAGACGTGAAGAGTTGGTCTAAGCCCTTCAGTATCTTGCTGGGGTTCTCGACTCACGCTTGTGATGGGCTGGTGTTCATGGTCTGAGCCTCACGTATCGAGAGTATATCAAGGAATCCCTAAAAACCTTGTGCATCCTAGATTAAGACTTTTTTTGGCCATACCCTTAACACTAATCATAGGATTGTGCTTGTTTAGAATGTCTTCTTGTGAGAAACTAGTAAATTTTTGACAAACCATCTGCTAGAACCAAAATTCCCATTTTAAAATCCTAAGGGGTTTTTCATTCAAACCTCATACTTACCATTGAAGCCTAAGAGATTTAATCTATTTTAGCCCATCATTTTCCTATCTTTTCATAAAAATGGTTTATTTTAAATCCCCGTCAATTTCATTATTCATTTTATGCCTTACCGCTACCTTAATATTTCATTTCTTTGTGTTTACCGCCTTATCGCGACCTCACACAATGGGCCTACGGTATGGCGGTAGCGGTTAACAGGTAGGCATAGAGTGCTTACTGCACTACCACACGTGGTTAAGTCAGAGACCGCGGTAGCGCGGTAAACAGTCTGGCAGTTGAAGGCAAGCAGTTAGCGAGCGGTCGGTGGAAGCAGCCAGTGGTTAAGAGATGGCTACCGCGGTACCGCTGGCAGTCAGGCTAGTGACTGCGGTAGTGTGGTAAAAGGTTAGCAAATAATTAGTTGGCAAGCAGTGGCAACGTAGCGATCGATAAGTGGTTACCACTATACTGCGCATGGTCTGAACATAGACCGCGGTGGTCGCGGTAGATGGTGAGTTAGCAACGAGGATGATGGTTAGCGGCTACTGTGTTACTGTGCGTAGCTAAGACGTAGACCGTGGTGATCGTGGTGAATGGTAAATCACAGGCTGGGTAGCGGTTACCGCGGTACCATAGCCGCTAAAATAATGACCGTGATGGCCGCAATGGGCAGGTAGTGGTCGGTGAAGGAGAGTCAGAAAGAATACCGCAGTCGTGCGGTAAGCATCGAAGGTAACCGCCAAAGCCAGTCATCGCGCAATCGTGGGTGGAAAAGTCAAACCCGCGGTAGAGCGGTAAAACAATGAAAACCACAGGGAGATAAAGATAAAGGCAACGTCAAGTATAAAGTGCCGATAAAATTAAAATCAAAGGCGGGAAAAGTTATTAATGGAAAATCAAAGATTGAACTATTGTAATAAGATATTTAATTTTCTGAAAGGCATTTTAATTAAATATTTTTTATCTCTGTCTTAAAATTCAAACGACTGTAATTGAAAATGAAAGGTCGTGACTGTTGAGTTGTGCTGTATAAATGTTTGAGAAAAATTAGTCACAGAGGAGAGATATTTTCTGGGACTGGGAGTGAAAAATGATGTAACAGACCTTCCTGAAACACGATCAATGGAGATAATTATTTTTAATTGATGGTTTTTCCTTTCTGAGTTTAGTTGTTGAGATGCTATGATTTGTATTATTTTTATCTTGGTTCTCTCCAATACGAAATCTTTTAATCATTTGAGTTAATATATCAAGCATAAATTTTGATTCATCAAGGTGTATGTTTTCACTCTGTGTGATTTTTAATTGTTGGTGTCTCAAGTCAGAATTAAAACCCTTCAAGTAAGTCACAGTGTTTAAGAGATTATTTTGGATATTTTAAGAAGAACCAGGATAGAAAAACATTCCAGCACTATTTATGTAAGCCATAAATAAATGAAATTATATGCCAGTCATAAGATTTTATTTTTAGAGTGCCTAACAACTTGAAATTAAACCAGAGAAGGAAAACACATGTTATTTTCTATTTTTTTTGACTCCATTGCCCAATAGATAGAAGGCACTGATCTGTCTTGTCCCAGAAGATAGAATTTATCATAAACAATTTATTCAAAACCTTTATTTGTGTAGTAGAGGTAATTGTAGTATTCTTTTGTCTATCCATTCCTATTTGCTATTGTGGGTAGACTATTTAGCAAGAAATTCATTCCAAATCTGCATATTTCATATAGGTTCACCCACCTAGGTCTAGCAAAACCTAAAGAGTATAAGGTTTGATTGTATAATCGGCCTTGTATGTTGTCCAAGAATGTTGTAAGAGTCTGGCATACTCTTGAGGTTAAAACTTGCATTTTTGAGTACCAACAGTTTGGCGACTCTACTGGGGAATTAATCTGAATGTGAGCCTTATCATAGAGTCAGTATGTTGTAGAGGACTTCGCTGGGAATAAAGGATTGTAGATTTTCTCACTTTTGGAAAGTGAGTGGCTACTCTGAATGAACAAATACATTGAGACTGATAAATTGAAATATATATCGAAAATAAATCTTCTTAGAGTTCAGACTATCACAATTGCTCCCAAAATGCAAGGAAGAAGGTCTTTGTACAAAGAGGGTGATGGTCCTAATGCCAAAAATAAATGGACAGAGAAGAATGATAAAGGTAAAAAGGTGACCGATGACATAGGACCATCAGACAAAAATAAAACATCAAAAGCATCACTAGAGATACACAATTCCTATGGAACATTGGTGAATGAAAGAAGCCCTTCCAGAGAACCTCGTACTCTTGAGGAATAGAGGAATCCCTTTTATCAACTAGATCCTAAGAAGGTTGAAGAATTCATGGCTGAATGTGAAGCCGAAAGAGAAAGAAGACCACGAATATGATAAAAAAATGGCATTTCTTGAAGAAAATCAGGATGGACTTGGCTATGAAGCAACCTCTAAGGAGAATTATGAACTTATGGCCAGGGATGAAATAAATGCAAGACTGGAACATGAGAGACAAGAAGTGGAAAGGGAAAGAGTAGAATATGAGTAGAGGCTCCAGGCAATTAGAGAACTTGAAGAATTAAAATTGAGGAAAGTACAGATCAGTACTCAAATGGCTAATCTGCAAAAATATGTGCCACCTCATAGGCAAGGGAACAATAATGCAGGCCCATCAAATTCCTCACAGGCCTACCAAAATCAGCCAGGGAATCAAGGTAGATATCAAAATGTTCCACCACAAAATAAAGGTGTTCAACCACCTCCTTATCAACAACATATACCCCCACAAGGTCAACAATATGTGGCAAATAACAATCCATTGTACCAGTGTCAGTACTACCAAAATCCTCCTCCACAATATGCAACCATGATTAGGCAGTTTGACTTGGCTGGACTACAAATATGCCCATACCCTATGGATAACAGTTGGAGAAGCTTGGTCCCAAAATTCACAAGGAGCAGTGCTACTGTAGCTGAAGAGCATTTAAGGAGTTTTAATGCTTTTATGCAAGATTTAGATATGCAGTATGAAGATATACAAATGAGACTATTTATGATGTCACTAATTGAAGATGCCAGAGATTGGTTTAATAGTTTGCCAACAACTTCTATTAATTCTATTCATGTGTTTTATGAACAATTTCTTGAGCAGTATGGGAATCAATATGCACCCGAGTTTGCATTGCATGAGTTAGTCACCATTCAGAAACATCAAAATGAGTTAGCCTATGAATTCAAACAAAGTTTTTCTAAATTGCATAATAAGATACTTCCTGGATCTAAATTGGCTGATTCTACTGCACTGAGTATTTATTTAAAAGATTTTGATCCTAAGACAGGTTATGAGCTCAGGAACAGGGGTCCCATAAATTTGGCTGAAGCTTAAAGGATAACACTCACCATTGAAAACAATAGGAAAGCTGCAGGGATGATTGCCAACAGGGATAAACCAAGGGTTCCCCAATATGCTCCTCCAAATAAACAAGAGAACACATATAGGAATGAGAGGCCAAGGCTACATGATATGCCTTATAATACAAATTGAAGAAATGGAAAGCCAATGATGGATGCGCCAAAATATAAAGAGACACCTGATCCTTTGAAGAAAAGAGGGACATACATGGTTGATAATAGTCCTTGGTGTTCAGTTTGTGACTTACCACATTCTTCAGAACATTGTGTTGTAGCTCAGTCAGTACCAGGAAAAGACATGGCAGAAAACAATAATGAAGAAGACTAACATTTATTTAACTTCTCATATTCTCCACTTAGTAGAACAAGGATATTCATCTTTAGAAGAGGGAGGGTATGAATATGATGTTGGTCATCAGAAATATAATGTTCACATGGTAGAACAACAATTTTTTTCTGATTATGGGGAAAGTGATGATGAACAAACTCCTCCTGCCACATCATATAAGCCTAATAGGGGAAATATGAGGATACCAACTGATGAAGAAATTAAAAGATTGACTATTGCAGCAGTTGAGCAGGCTAAAAGCAAGTATTGGCTGAGGAATAGGACAATAAATGAAAATGAAGGTGTTCCAAGAGGAGTATTCTTGAAGAATAAGAAGATATCCCATGAAATATCAGAAAAGACAAATGATGAGCACCCTTATAGAAAAGAACATAAGTATATCCCCAAAGAAGAGAATAAAGAGTTTTCCAAAGACAAACAAAAGGTGGATCAGACATCAAAGAGGGAGAAAGAGGAAAACAAAGGTGAATCAATAGAGCAAAGGAAGGTGATAAAATTTGAAGGTGTATCTTTTGATTTTGTGCAAGCTTTATCCTAGGTAAAAATATTTGTCCCATTACTTGAAATGATGAAAATTAAAGAATATAGGGAGAGTGCTATTCAATTGATGTCTAGTGGGAGGAATCAAATTGTGAACTTTGAACAAAATGAGAACGCTATAATTGCTGATAAGAAAGGAAAGATAAAAATTTCAGAAATTGGCTTAAATGATGCATTGATGAACACACCATAAATTGATCCATTTTTCACTACTCTACTCATAAATGGTAAGTTGGTAAGAAATTGCATGATAGATTCAGGTGCTTCTATGAATATTATGCCAATGGGGGTAATGAAACAACTTGGCATGTGGATAGATAGTGAGGGCGGTAAATGTTATGCTATGGATAGTAGGCTTGTCCCAGTAGTGGGGATTATGAAAGATGTAGAAGTAAGACTAGCAGCCTACCCACAAGCTACTTATAAAATTGATATAACTGTGATTGATACACCTCCTCAGTTTGGAATGCTTCTATCAAGACAATGGACTGTAGCAGTTGGAGGTAATGTGCAATTTGACTTATCATATGCCACAATACCAGTTAGTGGTGAAGAGGTTAAATTATATAGAGAATCAAGGGTTAATCAGATTGTTGAGTGTGTTCCTCAGGAACACCTTAATTGCTTTTGTGATGTAGATTTGGGGAGTTTCAGAATTGAATTATCTCAACCAGAATTAGTGAATACTAACCCAATTGATAGACTTGTTTCTAGAAATCAGCAAGGTGTGTGGAAAATGTACTTTGATGGGGCATGTAGTCAAGAAGGTAATGGAGCTAGAGTAATTTTCATATCACCTTAAGGTACAACATTTAAATATTCATTTTTGTTGGCTTTTGAATGTACAAATAATGTGACTGAGTATGAAGCTTTGTTGATTGGTTTGAACATGGCTGTCAAACACAAGATTAAGTTGTTGTCTGTTTTGGGAGATTCTGAATTGGCTGTGTCACAAATTAGATCAAAATATGTTGCAAAGAACAATAGGTTGAAACAATATAGGAATGTTGTATGGGATACAGTGGAACTATTTGATGCATTTTCAATTGATTGGATAGATAGATCTGAAAACTTGATGGCTGAGTTTTTGGCTAATGTAGCCTTGAAGAAGGATGATATGGCTTTGGCAGGAGTGTCTCAGGTTGAGTTTAAAACAAGACCAGCAGTCCCTAACAATATATAGTTGGCAGGTTTTTGATGATGATACTGACCTTTTGAAGTTTCTTCATTGTATAGATCAGTATGAAGCACAGGAGATTGATTTCAATGCTTTTGTGGAAGAAATGGATGGGAAACATACTGTGTTTGGGAAAGAAGTTTTGCAGCTTAAAACTAACAAGCTTCCCAAAGGGCTTGTGGCATTGGAGAGGGTGTATGATGGGAATGATCGTTCCCTCATAAAGCAGACACCAGTTAAGAAAGAGGATATTGAAGAAATAAATTTGGGAACTGAATTAGCACCAAAGAGGGTTTATATTGGAAAGAAAATAAGCCCAACCATTAGGAGAATGCTGATTACATTGCTGAGAAAATACAAGCATGTGTTCTCTTGGTCTTATAAGGATTTGAAGGCATATAGAGAAGATCTTTTTCAGCATGAGATTCCACTTAAGCCAGACACAAAGCCATTCAAACAGAAGTAAAGGCCTATTAACCCCACTCTTGAACCTAAAATGCAAGAGGAGCTAGAAAAGCTTAGAGATGGAGGTATCATAAAACCCATTAGACATTCAACGTGGGTCTCAAATTTGGTCCCAGTTAGGAAGAAAAATGGGGACATAAGACTATGTGTAGATTTCAGAAATTTGAATGTGGCTTCCCTAAAAGATAATTATCCTCTTCCAAACATGGAGGCGATATTGCACAAAGTAACAGGGTGTGAGCTATTGTCAATGATGGATGGATTTTCTAGTTATAACCAGGTCAAAGTCAAAGAGTCTGAACAATACAAGACAACATTCACTACACCGTGGGGAACGTATGTCTATATAAGAATGCCATTTGGTCTCACAAATGTAGGAGCTACCTTTCAAAGAGCCATGGATGTGGCATTTGCAAATCTGATAAATGCTATAATGGTGATATATCAGGATGACCTCACTGCTTATTCCAAAAGGGCAGAGGATCATGTTGCTGATTTAGAGAAGATTTTCATCAAAGCCTTGGAGTATGGTATAAGTCTTAATCCTAAAAAATGTCATTTTGCTGTTACAGAGGGTAAAATTTTGGGGCATATTGTATCAAAAGATGGGGTTAGGATAGATCCTGAAAGGGTGGAGGTCATTGATAAAATTCCCATTCCTAAAACTATCAAAGCAATCCAGTCATTCTTTGGCCAAATTAATTTTGTTAGGAGGTTTGTGTCCAATTTTGTTGAGATTGTTAAACCTATATCTAAGATGTTGAAAAAAGGAGAGAAATTGGACTGGACTGTTGAAGCTATGGATGCCTTTGTATCTATAAAAAGAAGTATCAAGGAAGCCCCTACCCTAAAATCCCCTGATTTTACTAAGCCATTTCAGATTTTTTATTTTGCTTCATTCCATACCATAGTTGCTTCTATGTTACAAAAGAATGATGAAGGTTATGAGCAACCTGTTTCTTTTTTCAGTAAATCTTTGCAGGGGTCAGAATTGAAATATGACATTATGGAAAAATAGGCTTATGCACTGGTCAAAGCAACAAAGGCTTTAAGATCTTACCTTGTTGGAGCTAAGGTATTTGCTTATGTCCCACATGCAGCTATGAAGGATATCCTGGTAGAGACAGAAGTGACAGGGAAGCGATGCAGGTGGATTAATAAAATTCAAGAATTTAACATAGAGATTCAAATTACCAAGTTGGTAAGAGGACAAGGTCTAGCCAGGCTGATGGCACAGACAAACATTGAAGCAAACCAGATTTGCAATGTGGAAGATAAGGGTGAAATCATAGCAAGTATTGAGCATACTCCATGGTATAAAAATGTAATGCATTATATGAAACACATGAAGTGCCCTGAAGGGTTGAATGATAATCAAAGGAGGACTTTAAAGTTGTAGGCTTCTAAATATTTTTTTATCAAAGGGGATTTATCCTAGAAAAATAGGGATGGTATATTGTTGTTATGCTTAGATGAATCCCAGGCAAAATATGTTTTGAAAGAAATGCATGAAGGGGTGTGTGGAGGCCATTATTCTACTAAGACTACTGCACACAAGATTCTTAGGGCTGGTTATTATTGGCCTAGGGTATTCAATGATTCCTTTGCGTATGTGAGAAAGTGTGAGGCTTGCCAAAAATTTTCAGGAAAACTGAAGTATCAAGGAGCATTGCTACTTAGACCTTTGCAAGTAGAAGCACCTTTTCATCAATGGGGAGTTGATTTCATTGGAGAAATACAAGATAAATCAAGTGGAGGGCACAAATGGATACTAGTGGCCACTGATTGTTTTACTAAGTGGGTGGAGGCTATTCCAACTAGGCAAGCAACGAGCAGGGTGGTAGTGAATTTCCTGATGGAGAATGTTATGACTAGGTTTGGCACTCTAGCCAAATTGATCATAGATAATGGAATGTGTTTTAGATTAGATGAGTTTAAAGATTTTTGCAAAACATATGGAATTAGTATTTCTTATTCTGCCCCATATCATCCACAAGCCAATGGTCAGGCATAGTCAAGTAATAAAAATATTTTGAAGATAGTAAGGAGGATGTTAAATACAAACAAAAGGGCATGGGATTCGAAGTTAAGATTGGTAATATGGGCAGACAAAATTATAGTAAAAAGGGCAATTGGAAAATCTCCATTTGAGTTGGTATATGGGACACAGGCTAGGATGCCATTGCAGAATCTTTTGCCAGTATATAATTTTATTTTGCATGAAGACTTGGATATTTCTGATCCAATGGAGGAAAGAATGAAACAACTTGCAGAGCTTGAAGAAGTGAGAAGAGTTGCTCAGAAGCAGAATGTGAACTTGCAGTCACAAATGAAGTATCTTTTTGATAAAAAGGTCAAGAAGAGAAAGTTTGAAAAGGATGACTTGGTTTTGATGTGGAATGCTCAGTGTCAGGATAAGGGGAAGCATGGTAAGTTTGAAGCTTTATGGCTAGGTCCTTTTGTGATAACTGGTAAAGGAGGTGAGGATTCGTATTTCCTGCAGAACATGTCTAGAGAGGAGCAGGAGTTGCATGTACATGGGAAGTTCCTGAAGTTTTTTTTCTCTTAGGGATCAGCAGAGGGTCAAGGATTGCCAGTGCATGGACAATTCTTAATAACCCTCTTTAAATGTTTTTTCCATGCACAATAGTTTAAGAAATTTTGAAGGGTCTGGGTTTGCCAGTACATAGACATTCTCAGGAGTCCCCTTTCTAAAGGCATTGCTTTCCTTTCCATGTACAGTAGTTTAGGATCATTTGCTCCATCTGTTGTGGCTTTTAGTTTTCATATCTTTTAACTCGGTCTGCTCTACCTAAGATACTCTGGATTCTTGCAGTGATTTGCAAAATCACTCATCCCTAATAGGAGCCACTGTTAGAACCAAAATTCCCATTTTAAAATCCTAAGGGTTTTTTCATTCAAACCTCATACTTACCATTGAAGCCTGAGAGATTTAATCTATTTTAGCCCATCATTTTCCTATCTTTTCATAAAAATGGTTTATTTTAAATCCCCGTCCATTTCATTATTCATTTTATGCCTTACCACTACCTTAATATTTCATTTCTATGTGTTTACCTCCTTACCACGGCCTCACATAATGGGCCTGCGGTATGGCGGTAGCGGTTAACAGGTAGGCATAAAGTGCTTACCGTGCTACCGCACGCGATTAAGTCATACACCGCGGTAGCGCAGTAAATGGTCTGGCGATTGAAGGCAAGCAGTTAGCGAGCGGTCGGTGGAAGTAGCCAGTGGTTAAGAGATGGCTATTGCAGTACCGCTGGCAGTCAAACTAGTGACCGCAGTAGCACGGTAAAAGGTTAGCAGATAATTAGTTGGCAGGCAATGGCAATGTAGCGGTTGATAAGCGGTTATCGCTATATTGTGCATGGTCTGAACATAGACCTCGGTGGTCGCGGTAGATGGTGAGTTAGCAGCGAGGATGACGGTTAGCGGCTACCGCGTTATTGCACGTAGCAAAGACGTAGACCGCGGTGACCGTGGTGAATGGTAAATCATAGGTTGGGTAGTGATTACCGTGGTACCGTAGCCGCTAAAATAATGACTGTGGTGGCCGCGGTGGGCAAGTAGCGGTCGGTGAAGGAGAGTCAGAAAGAAGACCGCGGTCGTGCGGTAAGCATCGAAGGTAACCGTTAAAGCCAGTCACCGCGCAACCGTGGGTGGAAAAGTCAAACCCGGCGAGATGCAAAATAATGAAACCATAGGAGATGATAAAGCACATTAAGTAAAGTGCCGAAATTAAAACTACATGAAAATATTAATGGAAAATCAAAAGATTGGAACTATTGCAATAAGATATTTAATTTTCTGAAGGGCATTTTAATTAAATATTTTTTATCTCTATCATAAAATTCAAACGGCTGTAACTGAAAATGAAGGGTCGTGACTGTTGAGTTGTGCTGTATAAATGTTTGAGAAAAATTAGTCACGTAGGAGAGAGATTTTTTCCAATCGGAGGAAAATGATATAACACTTCCTAAACAGACTGTCGGAGATAATTATTTTTAATTAATGGTTTTTCCTTTCATTTCAGCTTGTTGAGATGCTAAGATTTTGTATTATTTTATCTTGGTTCTCCAATACGTAAGTCTTTTGATCATTTGAGTTAATGTATCAAGCATAAATTTTGATTCATCAAGGTGCATGTTTTCAGTTTGTGTGATTTTTATTTGCTGGTGTCTCAAGTCAAAATTAAAACCCTTCAAGTAAGTCACAGTGTTTGAGAGATTTATTTTGGATATTTTAAGAAGAACCAGGATAGAAAAACATTCCAGCACTATTTATGTAAGCCATAAATAAATGAAATTATATGCCAGTCATAAGATTTTAATTTTAGAGTGCCTAACAACTTGAAATTAAACCAGAGAAGGAAAAAACATGTTATTTTCTATTTTTTTTGACTCCATTGCTCAATAGATAGAAGGCACTGATCTGTCTTGTCCCAGAAGATAGAATTTATCATAAACAATTTATTCAAAACCTTTATTTGTGTAATAGAGGTAATTGTAGTATTCTTTTGTCTATCCATTCCTATTTGCTATTGTGGGTAGACTGTTTAGCAATAAATTCATTCCAAATCTGCATATTTCATATAGGTTCACCCACCTAGGTCTAGCAGAACCTAAAGAGTAGAAGGTTTGATTGTATAATCAGCCTTGTATGTTGTCCAAGAATGTTGTAAGAGTCTGGCATACTCTTGAGGTTAAAACCTGCATTTTTGAGTACCAACACCATCCTCATTGTTGTCATTTCAAGTCCTTGCCATAGTCATTATCATTCAAACCAAGTCCCTGTTTTCTACATAAGGGTGGATACACCCTCCTATTTCACTACAAAGGGGTGGATTTTCCCTCCTTTTGCCTAAAGAAGGGCAGATACGCCCCCTTGAACAAATAATTTTGCTCTATTTGACCATTCCAAGCCTCCGTTTAACCACCCCAAGTGTCTGTTTGACCATCCGAAGCATTCATTTAACCATTTCAAACACCTGTTTGACCATTTCAAGCCTCCATTTAACCTTTCTAAACTTTTTTTTCTCATTCACATTATTCATTTCACAACTAGGGGAACCTATTTCACCATTTCACCACGTGTGACCTAAACATTTACACTTTCCAAAAAGATCACTTCGATGTCACCCCCCATCATATAAAAACCATCAAGATGTCTTTAGTTTCCATTTTTCATCATCTTTCAACACAAAATCCCTTAAACCTTGTTTTAGGAGTTATCTTCTAAATTGACCAAGGCGTTAAGTTTGATCATTATCCTACATATCAATCATTGTCTTCAAACTAATCAATTCGCTTCTATCCTAAGGTGGTTTTGCGTTGAAAGTTAGCATCATTGGCCCAAATCAATCCCCTTCCATCTCAAGGTGGATTCAACGTCGTGATCATTGGTTCAGTCCTTTAATCCGATCAACCAATGTATTAAGTCACCTAGG